>CM073135.1:10683648-11290018 GCA_037039145.1 Fundulus diaphanus
GATTTGGGGAGCAGTGGTTTTATGTTTTTTGGATACAATCCGGGTTAGCACCCGAAAATCCCTTTCAGACAGCTTCCTCTTGCGTCCACAGTTAATCCTGTTGGATGTGGTTCGTCCTTCTTGGTGGTATGCTGACATTACCCTGGATACCGTGGCTCTTGATACATCACAAAGACTTGCTGTCTTGGTCACAGATGCGCCAGCAAGACGTGCACCAACAATTTGTTCTCTTTTGAACTCTGGTATGTCACCCATAATGTGGTGTGCATTGCAATATTTTGAGCAAAACTGTGCTCTTACCCTGCTAATTGGACCTTCACACTCTGCTCTTATTGGTTCAATGTGCAATTAATGAAGATTGGCCACCAGGCTGGTCCAATTTAGCCATGAAACCTCCCACACTAAAGTGAGAGGTGTTTCAGTTGCATTGTCCAACCCCTGTATATATTGTATTTCACTTACTGAATTGAGTTACTGAAATAATTGTCTATACTTTTATTTATTAAGATTTTATTCTAGTGTTTATGTAAGGCAGAGGTTACAAATGTAAACGTTACAACCTTTTGTTTGGACCGTTTTTGCCTTTTCTTCTTTCTATTAAAAACGGCTCTAAGAGAAGAGGTGGAAACAACGCCCCCAAAATGACGCTTGTGGCCAAAAAGTGTATTATGTCAGTAGTGGTTTAGGACTACCGTAGCAAATGAATGGGAAACGTTGACCGTCGGCTGTCGCCAATTAGCTCATTAGCTGCGTCTCAGATCGAAATACGCAGTTTGCAGCTGTGCAGACGCAAAGTTTTCCCGGTCGGCAGGTTTTGATGAAGACAAATCCTTTTCACTCAGAAGGTTTGTTTCAAAATCCCCAAGCGATGACAGCCTACGACCAAGGAACTCGGAAGCTTTGCCTTTGACGGTCACGCCCACCACCAGGCGGGCGCCTTCTTCAACTTCTTCAGAAGTTGAACGATTCTAGTTATTGTTTATTAATCTTCCGTCACCGTTAATACAGCCCGAACCGTAGGGTCTACCCCCACATACTATATATCGAAACGTTCGTCTCGACGCCGCGATCAGGGCTTTTTGTACTTGACGCCATTTCGACTTACGGTTGGAACAAAATTCGCAAAAAACCACCGAAAAATGGTCATTTTCAACACTCTACTGTGTCGTCATGCTTTCACCTACGAACATCGTTTAACTTCCAGTTTGTAGATATATCTTTGAACTATTCAGAAGTGAAAACGGAATGTGGATATCTTTTATCGTTTTCTCATCACGCCATTTTCAGTTACCATGGTGACAAAATTCTCCAAAAAACACAGAACACCTTTAGCCTACTTGCTCAATTTTCACTCTACGTGCACAAATTATACATCAACACGTAGGTATTTCTGTCTGGATTCAGGAAATGTAACCCTCATTGGTGTAGGTCTTTTAGATTTCTTGCAAATCACCTCAGACCGGCAACAACCCCAAAGTGAAACTTATGCGAAAAACACCAAACAACTTTAGCCTACTCGCTCAATTTAAACTCTACGTAGACAAATTATACATCAAAACGTAGGTCTTTTTGTCTGGATTCAGAAAATGTAACCCTCATTGCTGTAGGACTTATAGATTTTTTTCATCACGCCATTTTCACCTACCCTGGTGACAAAATTATCCAGAAACCAACAAACAACTTTAGCCTACTTGCTCAATTTTCACTCTACATGCACAAATTATACATCAAAACGTAGGTAGTTTTGTCTGGAATCAGGAAATGTAACCCTTATTGGTGTAGGTCTTATAGATTTTTCGCAAATCACCTCAGACCGGCAGCAACCCCAAAGTCAAAATTATACAAAAAACAACGAACAACTTGAGCCTACTCGCTCAATTTTCACTCTACGTAGTCAAATTATACATCAAAACGTAGGTCTTCTTGTCTGGATTCAGGAAATGTAACCCTCATTGGTGTAGGACTTATAGAATTTTCGCAAATCACCTCAGACCGGCAACAACCCCAAACCTTCCCCAAATTCAGCGAGTTGTTTGGTTTTTTTTTTTTGCTGCAGCCATCCATCCAGGGCCGGTCAAAGCCATAGGCGTACTAAGGGGCTGCTTGGGCCCACCGGTGCAATGGGGGGGCCCCCAAATTTTTACAGACCGAACCGTAGGGTGTACCCCCACTTAATATATATCGAAATGTTCGTCTCGACGATGCGATGCAGGCTTTTTGCACTTGACGTCATTTCCAGTTACGGTTGGAACAACATTTGCAAAAAACCACAGAAAAATTGTCATTTTCAACACTCTACTGTGTCGTCATGCTTTCACCTACGAACATCGTTTAACTTCCAGTTTGTAGATATATCTTTGAACTATTCAGAAGTGAAAACGGAATGTGGATATCTTTTATCGTTTTCTCATCACGCCATTTTCAGTTACCATGGTGACAAAATTCTCCAAAAAACACCAAACAACTTTTGCCTACTTGCTCAATTTTCACTCTACGTGCACAAATTATACATCAAAACGTAGGTATTTCTGCCTGGATTTAGGAAATGTAACCCTCATTGGTGTAGGTGTTTTAGATTTTTCGCAAATCACCTCAGACCGGCAACAACCCCAAAGTGAAACTTATGCGAAAAACACCAAACAACTTTAGCCTACTCGCTCAATTTAAACTCTACGTAGACAAATTATACATCAAAACGTAGGTCTTTTTGTCTGGATTCAGAAAATGTAACCCTCATTGCTGTAGGACTTATAGATTTTTTTCATCACGCCATTTTCACCTACCCTGGTGACAAAATTATCCAGAAACCAACAAACAACTTTAGCCTACTTGCTAAATTTTCACTCTACATGCACAAATTATACATGAAAACGTAGGTCTTCTTGTCTGGATTCAGGAAATGTAACCCTCGTTGGTGTAGGACTTATAGAATTTTCGCAAATCACCTCAGACCGGCAGCAACCCCAAAGTCAAAATTACGCAAAAAACAACGAACAACTTGAGCCTACTCGCTCAGTTTTCACTCTACATGCACAAATTTTACATCAAAACGTAGGTATTTCTGCCTGGATTTAGGAAATGTAACCCTCATTGGTGTAGGTGTTTTAGATTTTTCGCAAATCACCTCAGACCGGCAACAACCCCAAAGTCAAACTTATGCGAAAAAGACCAAACATCTTCAGCATACTTGCTCAATTTTCAATCTACGTAGACAAATTATACATCAAAACGTAGGTCTTTTTGTCTGGATTCAGAAAATGTAACCCTCATTGCTGTAGGACTTATAGATTTTTTCCATCACGCCATTTTCACCTACCCTGGTGACAAAATTATCCAGAAACCAACAAACAACTTTAGCCTACTTGCTCAATTTTCACTCTACATGCATAAATTATACATGAAAACGTAGGTCTTCTTGTTTGGATTCAGGAAATGTAACCCTCATTGGTGTAGCATTTATAGATTTTTCGCAAATCACCTCAGAGCGACACAAACCCGAAACCTCCCCCATTCATTTCCTATGGAGCGGTTTTGAAAAATGACGTCTGAAAATCCAAAACATCACATGTTTTCGCATCGTCGCTACTCCTAAACCGTTTCATGTACAAGCATGAGACTTTCACACATGAATGTCCCGACCCTTCTGGCACTCATAAAAAAGGAATTGTTTGGATAACTGTTACGGTTTTACCGCAGGAACAATTTGTTCGGGAGTAGCGAATGTGCAAATTCCTGAAAACGCTTTTCAGCTGCATTTTCCCACATCATCCACTTTTTTACATCGTCGCTGTGCCTACACCGATTTTTGTACAAACATGAAAATGGGCACCATAGTCCTCAAAAGCCTGCTGATACTCATAGTGAAAGAATTATTTTGATATCTCTTATACTTTTTCAGCTACAGCGATTTGTTCGGGACCTTTTTTAGAGGATTTCAAAAAATCCATAAAAATCACCTTTATATCATAATTTTTCACGCCTTTATTAAACTTTTTCCAGCAAAAACCGATAGCCTGTCTTCTTCCCCTATCCGTTACGAAATAAACGCAGAAAAAATTACGTCTCTACCATTTACGGATCAGGAGATATGGAGCGTTGTTCGGGGCAAAGTTCTCCATTATAATCCAATGGGACTTATTGTGAGCAAAGTCTCTGCACTTCAGTAGACTGGCCTGCAGCAGAGGTGTGAGTGAGTTTCCATGACGACGGAACTCTGAGGGCCAGAGGGGGAAGCTCCATTGGGATACAATGGCAACTTTCGACGCCCGCTGCAGCGGCTGTGATTAATGTAGGAATCTGAAATTCGCACAGTCACTTCCTCTTAACATTTTTAAATTTTCAAGCCTGCAGCAGAGGTGTGAGTGAGTTTCCATGACGACGGAACTCTGAGGGCCAGAGGGAGAAGCTCCATTGTGATACAATGGCAACTTTCGACGCCCGCTGCAGCGGCTGTGATTAATGTAGGAATCTGAAATTCGCACAGTCACTTCCTCTTAAAATTTTAAAATTTTCATGTGACTTTCAGCCATGTGTCACTTTTCTGTCCCATTTTGGATTTCACATGCTTTCTTATTGGGCCTTTGCTTCCAACAGGACCTGGCATGAGGCCCAGAGACGACCCAATTGGCCAATACAGCACCACCCACCTGTGGGAAATGGCGCTACTGACCATTTTGGTCAAATGTTGAGTTCTGGGCCCAGATGTGGTGAGGCTGAGTTGCTAAAGGAGGCCAATCTGACTCACGACCTTTGGTGACCTTTGGTCACATTAAGTATTGGCACCCTGTTTGAGGCACTTCCCAGTACAGGATTTGGACCAAACTGACAGAGTACACTCACCTGGTGATACTGAGCACAACCCTGTTAGCGGCTAACTGTTAGCATGTTGCTAACCGGAAGTAGCTCTAGGAAGGTCTCACCAACTTCCGCTTCACAGAGTCTGTTCTTACTCTAGAGAGAAAGCTCCACAAGAAATTTGGGCTACGTCGCATAAAGCATCTCCAAGCTATGAGGTGTCAAACATCCAATGCTTTTCAATGGGGGATCAAACCCCTTATGGTCCCAATACTGCATGCCCATATATGGCGCTACAGTATAGCTCAGATGGAAAGTGCAGGCTTTGCATGCAAGAGGTCATAGGATCGAATCCCGATGTGGGACACTTAGAGTTTCATATTATAATCCCCACAGTATGTATAACAAAACATGTGTGCTGATCCTATGAAGTATTTTTTTGTACCACCCGCCATTTTGAGTTACCATGGCAACGTTATAAAAAACGTATTTTCTCCCTATTTGAAGCACACCCCAGTACAGGATTTGGACCAAACTGACAGAGTACCATCACCTGGTCATCCTGAACACAACCTTGTTAGCGGCTAACGGTTAGCATGTTGCTAACAGGAAGTAGCTCTAGGAAGGTCTCACCAACTTCTGCTTCACAGAGTCTGTTCTTACTGTAGAGAGAAAGCTCCACAACAAATTTTGGCCATGTCGGATAAAGCATCTCCATGTTAGGAGGTGTCAAATAT
Organism: Fundulus diaphanus; assembly: GCA_037039145.1. NCBI lineage: Eukaryota > Metazoa > Chordata > Actinopteri > Cyprinodontiformes > Fundulidae > Fundulus > Fundulus diaphanus. Next base: position 10,689,180 of record CM073135.1, read on the forward strand.
TCAATGCTTTTCAATGGGCCAAGACCACCCGCCATTTTGAGTTACCATGGCGACGTAATAAACAACGTATTTTCTCCCTCTTTGAGGCACTTCCCAGCACAGGTTATGGACCAAACTAACAGAGTACCATCACCTGGTCATCCTGAACACAACCTTCTTAGCGGCTAACGGTTAGCATGTTGCTAACAGGAAGTAGCTCTAGGAAGGTCTCACCAACTTCTGCTTCACAGAGTCTGTTCTTACTGTAGAGAGAAAGCTCCACAACAAATTTTGGCCATGTCGGATAAAGCATCTCCATGTTAGGAGGTGTCAAATATTCAATGCTTTTCAATGGGCCAAGACCACCCGCCATTTTGAGTCACCATGGCGACGTAATAAACAACGTATTTTCTCCCTCTTTGAGGCACTTCCCAGCACAGGTTATGGACCAAACTAACAGAGTACCATCACCTGGTCATCCTGAACACAACCTTCTTAGCGGCTAACGGTTAGCATGTTGCTAACAGGAAGTAGCTCTAGGAAGGTCTCACTAACTTCTGCTTCACAGAGTCTGTTCTTACTGTAGAGAGAAAGCTCCACAACAAATTTTGGCCATGTCGGATAAAGCATCTCCATGTTAGGAGGTGTCAAATATTCAATGCTTTTCAATGGGCCAAGACCACCCACCATTTTGAGTTACCATGGCGACGTAATAAACAACGTATTTTCTCCCTCTTTGAGGCACTTCCCAGCACAGGATATGGACCAAACTAACAGAGTACCATCACCCGGTCATATTGAACACAACCTTGTTAGCGGCTAACGCTTAGCATGTTGCTAACCGGAAGTAGCTCTAGGAAGCTCGCACAAACTTTTGCTTCACAGAGTCTGTACTTCCTTTAGAGAGAAGGCTCTACAACCAATTTGGGCCATGTCAGATAAAGCATGTCTATTTTATGAGGTGTCAAACATCCATTTTTGACCCCTCTTTGCCTCTGTTACATGCTGCAGAAATGCTCCAAAGACACTGAAATCACACATTCACCTCAGTACCTCACATGATAAAGGTAATGATAATTAAGACAGAGGGCTACAGCTGTGAGGGAGTCTCCATGACAACGCTGCTAGCCAGAGGCTCCTAGGAGGTCCATTGACTTAACATGGCACCTTTGGACGGCCGCTGCGGGGGCTGTGAAGCCTGTAGGAAGCTGAAATTCGCAGTGTTACTTCCTGTTAGCATTTCTGACGGTACGGTACGCAGCACGAGGCAGGCGCCTTGCTAAATTTCTTCAGAAATTTTCTAGTTAGGCGCCTGCCATGGCATTTGCAATGAGGAGGCAGTGCTGTGCGAAGCACAGCACTGCCTCCCAATGCAAATGCATGGGCAGGGCCTATTACTATTCACCTCTAAACGGACTTCTTTATTAATATTATTAGGTGCCTGCCAAGCATTTGCAATGAGGAGGCAGTGCTGTGCGAAGCACAGCACTGCCTCCCATGCAAATGCATGGAGGCACCTACTACTATTCACCTCTAAACTGACTTCTTTATCAGTGAGAATGCTATACAGCATTCTCACTTATTGTTTTCCTGTTTTTCTTTATTATTATTATTATTATCAGTGAGAATGCTATACAGCATTCTCACTTATTGTTTTCCTGTTTTTCTTTATTATTATTATTATTATCAGTGAGAATGCTATACAGCATTCTCACTTATTGTTTTCCTGTTTTTCTTTATTATTATTATTATCAGTGAGAATGCTATACAGCATTCTCACTTATTGTTTTCCTGTTTTTCTTTATTATTATTATTATCAGTGAGAATGCTATACAGCATTCTCACTTATTGTTTTCCTGTTTTTCTTTATTATTATCAGTGAGAATGCTATACAGCATTCTCACTTATTGTTTTCCTGTTTTTCTTTATTATTATTATTATTATTATTATTATTATTATTATTCCGTCGGCGTGTAACTACTCCCACATACTTCAACCGATTTTAACAATCTTGGTGTCAAAACGTTCAGCTCCTTCCCGACATTCCTGCTATATCTCATCATTATTCTAACTTTAATACTTTTTAAAATATTTGTACTTTTTGTGCGTACTTTTTTCCCATTGAAATGAATGCAAATTCCTTCAAATTCTTCAAATTTTTGATATTCCTTCAAATTCCTTCAAATTCTTTTAATCATTCTTATTGTTCAAATTGTTCAAATGGTTCAAATCTTTCAGATTTTTCAAATTTTTTCATATTTTTCAAATTTTTTCAAATTTTTCAAATACTTCAAATACTTCAAATTCTTCAAATTTGTCAAATTCTTCAAATTTTTCAAATTCCTTCTAATTCTCCTGATACAACTGATATTAATACTACAACTACAACAGATACTACTCCTACTACTACTACTACTACAACTGATACTACTACTACTGATACTACTACTACTACTACTGATACTACTACCACTACTACTACTACTAATGATACTACTGCTGCTACTGCTACTACTACTGATGCTACTGCTGGTACTACAACTACTACTGATACTACTACTATTACTACTACTACTACTACTACTAGTACTACTGATACTACTACTACTACTACTACTACTACAAATTCCTTTAAATTCTGCAAATTCCTTCAAATTCTTTAAAAACTGATACTACTACTACTACTGATACTACTCCTACTACTACTGATACTTCTACTACTACTACTGATACTACTACTACTACTACTACTACTACTGATACTACTACTACTACTGATACTACTACTACTAATGATACTACTGCTGCTACTACTACTACTGATACTACTACTACTACTATTACTACTACTAATACAACTACTACTACTACTAGTACTACTGATACTACTACTACTACTACTACAAATTCCTTCAAATTCTTTAAAAACTGATACTGCTACTACTACTGATATTACTACTAATACTACTGATACTACTACTATTACTACTAATAATACAACTACTACTACTACTAGTACTACTGATACTACTACTACTACTACTACTACAAATTCCTTCAAATTCTTCAAATACCTTCAAATTCCTTCAAATTCTTTAAAAACTACTACTGCTACTACTGATACTACTACTACTACTGATACTACTGATACTACTGATACTACTACTACTACTACTGATACTACTACTACTACTGCTACTACTGATACTACTGATACTACTACTACTACTACTGATACTACTACTACTACTACTACAAATTACTTCAAATTGTTCAAATTCTTCAAATTTTTCAAATTCTTTAATATTTTTCAGCTATTTTTTCTCTTCTGCATGGATCTTCTGCATCTTCTCAAATCATTCTGCAGATTAGCATTCTCACTCGCTGTTGCGTAGGAACAGCTTTTTCTAGTCAGTGAGAATGCTATACAGCATTCTCACTTATTGTTTTCCTGTTTTTCTTTATTATTATTATTATTATCAGTGAGAATGCTATACAGCATTCTCACTTATTGTTTTCCTGTTTTTCTTTATTATTATTATCAGTGAGAATGCTATACAGCATTCTCACTTATTGTTTTCCTGTTTTTCTTTATTATTATTATTATTATTATTCCGTCGGCGTCTAACTACTCCCGCATACTTCAACCAATTTCAACAATTTTGGTGTCAAAACGTTCGGCTCGTTCCCGGCATGCCTGCTATATCTCATGGTTATGCTAACTTTTATACTTTTTAAAATATTTCACTTTTTGTGCGTTTTTGGTTGCTCCCATTGAAATCAATGCAAAATCCTTCAAATTCTTCAAATTTTTCATATTCCTTCAAATTCCTTCAAATTCTTGTAATCATTCTTATTATTCAAATTGGTTCAAATCTTTCAGATTTTTCAAATTTTTTCAAATTTTTCAATTTTTTTCAAATTTTTCAAATATTTCAAATACTTCAAATTCTTCAAATTTTTCAAATTCTTCAAATTTTTCAAATTCCTTCTAATTCTTCTGATACAACTGATATTAATACTACTACTACAACAGATACTACTCTTACTACTACTACTACTACTACTACTACTGATACTACTACTACTGATACTACTACTACTACTACTGATACTACTACCACTACTACTACTACTAATGCCACTACTGCTTCTACTACTGAGGCTACTGCTGATACTACAACAACTACTACTGATACTACTACTATTACTACTACTACTACTACTACTACTAGTACTACCGATACTACTACTACTACTACTACAAATTCCTTCAAATTCCTTCAAATTCTTTAAAAACTGATACTACTACTACTACTGATACTACTCCTACTACTACTGATACTTCTACTACTACTACTGATACTACTGATAATACTACTACTACTGATACTACTACTACTACTACTGATACTACTACTACTACTACTGATACTACTACTACTACTAATGATACTACTAATGATACTACTGCTGCTACTGCTACTACAACAACTACTACTGCTACTACTACTATTACTACTACTAATACAACTACTACTACTAGTACTACTGATACTACTACTACTACTACTACAAATTCCTTCAAATTCTTTAAAAACTGATACTACTACTACTACTGATATAACTACTACTACTACTGATACTACTACTATTACTACTACTATTACAACTACTACTACTACTAGTACTACTGATACTACTACTACTACTACTACAAGTTCCTTCAAATTCCTTCAAATTCTTTAAAAACTGATACTACTACTACTAGTGATATTACTACTACTACTACTGATACAACTACTATTACTACTAATAATACAACTACTACTACTACTAGTACTACTGATACTACTACTACTACTACTACAAATTCCTTCAAATTCTTCAAATACCTTCAAATTCCTTCAAATTCTTTAAAAACTAATACTACTACTACTGATACTACTGATACTACTACTACTACTACTGATACTACTACTACTAGTACTACTGATACTACTACTACTACTACTGCTACTACTGATACTACTGATACTACTACTACTACTACTGATACTACTACTACTACTACAAATTACTTCAAATTGTTCAAATTCTTCAAATTTTTCAAATTCTTTAATATTTTTCAGCTATTTTTTCTCTTCTGCATGGATCTTCTGCATCTTCTCAAATCATTCTGCAGATTAGCATTCTCACTCGCTGTTGCGTAGGAACAGCTTTTTCTAGTTATTATTATTATTATTATTATTATTATTATTCCGTCGGCGTGTAACTACTCCCACATACTTCAACCGATTTCAACAATTTTGGTGTCAAAACGTTCAGCTCCTTCCCGACATTCCTGCTATATCTCATCATTATTCTAACTTTAATACTTTTTAAAATATTTGTACTTTTTGTGCGTACTTTTTTCCCATTGAAATGAATGCAAATTCCTTCAAATTCTTCAAATTTTTTATATTCCTTCAAATTCCTTCAAATTCTTTTAATCATTCTTATTGTTCAAATTGTTCAAATGGTTCAAATGGTTCAAATCTTTCAGATTTTTCAAATTTTTTCATATTTTTCAAATTTTTTCAAATTTTTCAAATACTTCAAATACTTCAAATTCTTCAAATTTTTCAAATTCTTCAAATCTTTCAAATTCTTTCTAATTCCTCTGATACAACTGATATTAATACTACTACTACAACAGATACTACTCCTAGTACTACTACTACTACTACAACTGATACTACTACTACTGATACTACTACTACTGATACTACTACCACTTCTACTACTACTAATGATACTACTGCTGCTTCTGCTACTACTACTGATGCTACTGCTGATACTACAAGAATTACTACTGATACTACTACTATTACTACTACTATTAGTACTAGTACTACTGATACTACTACTACTACTACTACTACAAATTCCTTCAAATTCTTCAAATTCCTTCAAATTCTTTAAAAACTGATACTACTACTACTACTGATACTACTCCTACTACTACTGATACTTCTACTACTACTACTGATACTACTACTGATACTACTACTACTACTGATACTACTACTACTACTATTACTACTAATGATACTACTGCTGCTACTGCTACTACTACTGCTACTACAACAACTACTACTGCTACTACTACTATTACTACTACTAATACAACTATTACTACTACTAGTAATACTGATACTACTACTACTAATACTACTACTACTACTACAAATTCCTTCAAATTCTTTAAAAACTGATACTACTACTACTACTGATACTACTACTACTGATACTACTACTATTACTACTACTAATACAACTACTACAACTACTAGTACTACTACTACTACTACTACTACTACTACTACTACAAATTCCTTCAAATTCTTCAAATTCCTTCAAATTCTTAAAAAACTAATACTACTACTACTGATACTACTGATACTACTACTACTACTACTACTGATACTAGTATTACTACTACTACTACTACTACAAATTACTTCAAATTGTTCAAATTGTTCAAATTTTTTCAGCTTTTTTTTCTCTTCTGCATGGATCTTCTGCATCTTCTCCTCAAAGCATTCTGCAGATTAGCATTCTCACTCGCTGTTGCGTAGGAACAGCTTTTTCTAGTCAGTGAGAATGCTATACAGCATTCTCACTTATTGTTTTCCTGTTTTTCTTTATTATTATTATTATTATTATTATTATTATTATTATTATTATTCCGTCGGCGTGTAACTACTCCCACATACTTCAACCGATTTCAACAATTTTGGTGTCAAAACGTTCAGCTCCTTCCCGACATTCCTGCTATATCTCATCATTATTCTAACTTTAATACTTTTTAAAATATTTGTACTTTTTGTGCGTACTTTTTTCCCATTGAAATGAATGCAAATTCCTTCAAATTCTTCAAATTTTTCATATTCCTTCAAATTCCTTCAAATTCTTTTAATCATTCTTATTGTTCAAATTGTTCAAGAGGTTCAAATGGTTCAAATCTTTCAAATTTTTCACATTTTTTCGACTTTTCCAATTTTTTTCAAATTTTTCAAATACTTCAAGTACTTCAAATTCTTAAAATTTTTCAAATTCTTAACATTTTTCAAATTCCTTCTAATTCTTCTGATACAACTGATATTAATACAACTACAACAGATACTACTCCTACTACTACTACTCCTACTACTACTACTACAACTGATACTACTACTTCTGATACTACTACTACTGATACTACTACCACTACTACTACTACTAATGATACTACTGCTGCTACTGCTACTACTACTGATGCTACTGCTGATACTACAACAACTACTACTGATACTACTACTATTACTACTACTACTACTACTAGTACTACTGATACTACTACTACTACTACTACTACTACAAATTCCTTCAAATTCCTTCAAATTCTTTAAAAACTGATACTACTACTACTACTGATACTTCTACTACTCCTACTGACACTTCTACTACTCCTACTGATACTACTACTACTACTACTACTACTACAACTACTACTACTACTACTACTACTGATACTACTACTACTACTACTACTACTACTACTACTACTACTACTACTACTAATGATACTATTGCTGCTACTGCTACCACTACTGCTACTACAACTACTACTGCTACTACTACTATTATTACTACTAATACAACTACTACTACTACTACTACTAGTACTACTGATACTACTACTAATACTACTACTACTACAAATTCCTTCAAATTCTTTAAAAACTGATACTACTACTACTACTGATACTACTACTACTACTACTACTGATACTACTACTATTACTACTACTAATACAACTACTACTACTACTAGTACTACTGATACTACTACTACTACTACAAATTCCTTCAAATCCTTCAAATTCCTTCAAATTCTTTAAAAACTAATACTACTACTACTGATACTACTACTACTACTACTGCTACTACTGATACTACTGATACTACTACTACTGATACTACTACTACTACTACTACTACTACTACTACTACAAATGACTTCAAATTGTTCAAATTCTTCAAATTTTTCAAATTCTTCAATGTTTTTCAGCTATTTTTTCTCTTCTGCATGGATCTTCTGCACCTTCTCTTCAAATCATTCTGCAGATTAGCATTCTCACTCGCTGTTGCGTAGGAACAGCTTTTTCTAGTTATTATTATTATTATTATTATTATTATTATTATTATTCCGTCGGCGTGTAACTACTCCCACATACTTCAACCGATTTCAACAATTTTGGTGTCAAAACGTTCAGCTCCTTCCCGACATTCCTGCTATATCTCATCATTATTCTAACTTTAATACTTTTTAAAATATTTGTACTTTTTGTGCGTACTTTTTTCCCATTGAAATGAATGCAAATTCCTTCAAATTCTTCAAATTTTTCATATTCCTTCAAATTCCTTCAAATTCTTTTAATCATTCTTATTGTTCAAATTGTTCAAGAGGTTCAAATGGTTCAAATCTTTCAAATTTTTCACATTTTTTCGACTTTTCCAATTTTTTTCAAATTTTTCAAATACTTCAAGTACTTCAAATTCTTAAAATTTTTCAAATTCTTAACATTTTTCAAATTCCTTCTAATTCTTCTGATACAACTGATATTAATACAACTACAACAGATACTACTCCTACTACTACTACTCCTACTACTACTACTACAACTGATACTACTACTTCTGATACTACTACTACTGATACTACTACCACTACTACTACTACTAATGATACTACTGCTGCTACTGCTACTACTACTGATGCTACTGCTGATACTACAACAACTACTACTGATACTACTACTATTACTACTACTACTACTACTAGTACTACTGATACTACTACTACTACTACTACTACTACAAATTCCTTCAAATTCCTTCAAATTCTTTAAAAACTGATACTACTACTACTACTGATACTTCTACTACTCCTACTGACACTTCTACTACTCCTACTGATACTACTACTACTACTACTACTACTACAACTACTACTACTACTACTACTACTGATACTACTACTACTACTACTACTACTACTACTACTACTACTACTACTACTAATGATACTATTGCTGCTACTGCTACCACTACTGCTACTACAACTACTACTGCTACTACTACTATTATTACTACTAATACAACTACTACTACTACTACTACTAGTACTACTGATACTACTACTAATACTACTACTACTACAAATTCCTTCAAATTCTTTAAAAACTGATACTACTACTACTACTGATACTACTACTACTACTACTACTGATACTACTACTATTACTACTACTAATACAACTACTACTACTACTAGTACTACTGATACTACTACTACTACTACAAATTCCTTCAAATCCTTCAAATTCCTTCAAATTCTTTAAAAACTAATACTACTACTACTGATACTACTACTACTACTACTGCTACTACTGATACTACTGATACTACTACTACTGATACTACTACTACTACTACTACTACTACTACTACTACAAATGACTTCAAATTGTTCAAATTCTTCAAATTTTTCAAATTCTTCAATGTTTTTCAGCTATTTTTTCTCTTCTGCATGGATCTTCTGCACCTTCTCTTCAAATCATTCTGCAGATTAGCATTCTCACTCGCTGTTGCGTAGGAACAGCTTTTTCTAGTTATTATTATTATTATTATTATTATTCCGTCGGCGTGTAACTACTCCCACATACTTCAACCGATTTCAACAATCTTGGTGTCAAAACGTTCAGCTCCTTCCCGACATTCCTGCTATATCTCATCATTATTCTAACTTTAATACTTTTTAAAATATTTGTACTTTTTGTGCGTACTTTTTTCCCATTGAAATGAATGCAAATTCCTTCAAATTCTTCAAATTTTTGATATTCCTTCAAATTCCTTCAAATTCTTTTAATCATTCTTATTGTTCAAATTGTTCAAATGGTTCAAATGGTTCAAATCTTTCAGATTTTTCAAATTTTTTCATATTTTTCAAATTTTTTCAAATTTTTCAAATACTTCAAATACTTCAAATTCTTCAAATTTGTCAAATTCTTCAAATTTTTCAAATTCCTTCTAATTCTCCTGATACAACTGATATTAATACTACAACTACAACAGATACTACTCCTACTACTACTACTACTACAACTGATACTACTACTACTGATACTACTACTACTACTACTGATACTACTACCACTACTACTACTACTAATGATACTACTGCTGCTACTGCTACTACTACTGATGCTACTGCTGGTACTACAACTACTACTGATACTACTACTATTACTACTACTACTACTACTACTAGTACTACTGATACTACTACTACTACTACTACTACTACAAATTCCTTTAAATTCTGCAAATTCCTTCAAATTCTTTAAAAACTGATACTACTACTACTACTGATACTACTCCTACTACTACTGATACTTCTACTACTACTACTGATACTACTACTACTACTACTACTACTGATACTACTACTACTACTGATACTACTACTACTAATGATACTACTGCTGCTACTACTACTACTGATACTACTACTACTACTATTACTACTACTAATACAACTACTACTACTACTAGTACTACTGATACTACTACTACTACTACTACAAATTCCTTCAAATTCTTTAAAAACTGATACTGCTACTACTACTGATATTACTACTAATACTACTGATACTACTACTATTACTACTAATAATACAACTACTACTACTACTAGTACTACTGATACTACTACTACTACTACTACTACAAATTCCTTCAAATTCTTCAAATACCTTCAAATTCCTTCAAATTCTTTAAAAACTACTACTGCTACTACTGATACTACTACTACTACTGATACTACTGATACTACTACTACTACTACTGATACTACTACTACTACTGCTACTACTGATACTACTGATACTACTACTACTACTACTGATACTACTACTACTACTACTACAAATTACTTCAAATTGTTCAAATTCTTCAAATTTTTCAAATTCTTTAATATTTTTCAGCTATTTTTTCTCTTCTGCATGGATCTTCTGCATCTTCTCAAATCATTCTGCAGATTAGCATTCTCACTCGCTGTTGCGTAGGAACAGCTTTTTCTAGTTATTATTATTATTATTATTATTATTATTATTATTCCGTCGGCGTGTAACTACTCCCACATACTTCAACCGATTTCAACAATTTTGGTGTCAAAACGTTCAGCTCCTTCCCGACATTCCTGCTATATCTCATCATTATTCTAACTTTAATACTTTTTAAAATATTTGTACTTTTTGTGCGTACTTTTTTCCCATTGAAATGAATGCAAATTCCTTCAAATTCTTCAAATTTTTCATATTCCTTCAAATTCCTTCAAATTCTTTTAATCATTCTTATTGTTCAAATTGTTCAAATGGTTCAAATCTTTCAGATTTTTCAAATTTTTTCATATTTTTCAAATTTTTTCAAATTTTTCATATACTTCAAATACTTCAAATTCTTCAAATTTTTCAAATTCTTCAAATTTTTCAAATTCCTTCTAATTCTTCTGATACAACTGATATTAATACTACAACTACAACAGATACTACTCTTACTACTACTACTACTACTACTACAACTGATACTACTACTACTGATACTACTACTACTACTACTACTGATACTACTACCACTACTACTACTACTAATGATACTACTGCTGCTACTGCTACTACTACTGATGCTACTGCTGATGCTACAACTACTACTGATACTACTACTATTACTACTACTACTACTAGTACTAATGATACTACTACTACTACCACTACTACTACTACTACTACTACTACAAATTCCTTTAAATTCTGCAAATTCCTTCAAATTCTTTAAAAACTGATACTACTACTACTACTGATACTACTCCTACTACTACTGATACTTCTACTACTACTACTGATACTACTACTACTACTACTACTACTACTGATACTACTACTACTACTGATACTACTACTACTAATGATACTACTGCCGCTACTGCTACTACTACTGATACTACTATTACTACTACTGATACTACTACTATTACTACTACTAATACAACTACTACTACTACTAGTACTACTGATACTACTACTACTACTACTACTACAAATTCCTTCAAATTCCTTCAAATTCTTTAAAAACTGATACTGCTACTACTACTGATATTACTACTAATACTACTGATACTACTACTATTACTACTAATAATACAACTACTACTACTACTAGTAGTACTGATACTACTACTACTACTACTACAAATTCCTTCAAATTCTTCAAATACCTTCAAATTCCTTCAAATTCTTTAAAAACTACTACTACTACTACTGATACTACTACTACTGCTACTATTGATACTACTGATACTACTACTACTGATACTACTACTACTACTACTACTACAAATTACTTCAAATTGTTCAAATTCTTCAAATTTTTCAAATTCTTTAATATTTTTCAGCTATTTTTTCTCTTCTGCATGGATCTTCTGCATCTTTTCCTCAAATCATTCTGCAGATTAGCATTCTCACTCGCTGTTGCGTAGGAACAGCTTTTTCTAGTTATTATTATCAGTGAGAATGCTATACAGCATTCTCACTTATTGTTTTCCTGTTTTTCTTTATTATTATTATTATTATTCCGTCGGCGTCTAACTACTCCCGCATACTTCAACCAATTTCAACAATTTTGGTGTCAAAACGTTCGGCTCGTTCCCGGCATGCCTGCTATATCTCATGGTTATGCTAACTTTTATACTTTTTAAAATATTTCACTTTTTGTGCATTTTTGGTTGCTCCCATTGAAATCAATGCAAAATCCTTCAAATTCTTCAAATTTTTCATATTCCTTCAAATTCCTTCAAATTCTTGTAATCATTCTTATTCAAATTGTTCAAACGGTTCAAATGGTTCAAATCTTTCAGATTTTTCAAATTTTTTCAAATTTTCAATTTTTTTCAAATTTTTCAAATATTTCAAATACTTCAAATTCTTCAAATTTTTCAAATTCTTCAAATTTTTCAAATTCCTTCTAATTCTTCTGATACAACTGATATTAATACTACTACTACAACAGATACTATTACTACTACTACTGCTACTGATACTACTACTACTGATACTACTACTACTACTACTACTGATACTACTACCACTACTACTACTACTAATGCCACTACTGCTTCTACTACTGATGCTACTGCTGATACTACAACAACTACTACTGATACTACTACTACTACTACTACTACTACTACTACTGATACTACTACTACTACTACTACAAATTCCTTCAAATTCTTCAAATTCCTTCAAATTCTTTAAAAACTGATACTACTACTACTACTGATACTACTCCTACTACTACTGATACTTCTACTACTACTACTGATACTACTGATAATACTACTACTACTGATACTACTACTACTAATGATACTATTGCTGCTACTGCTACTACTACTGATGCTACTGCTGATACTACAACAACTACTACTGATACTACTACTACTACTACTGATACTACTACTACTACTAATGATACTACTAATGATACTACTGCTGCTACTGCTACTACAACAACTACTACTGCTACTACTATTACTACTACTAATACAACTACTACTACTAGTACTACTGATACTACTACTACTACTACTACTACAAATTCCTTCAAATTCTTTAAAAACTGATACTACTACTACTACTGATACTACTACTACTACTACTGATACTACTACTATTACAACTACTACTACTACTAGTACTACTGATACTACTACTACTACTACTACTACAAGTTCCTTCAAATTCCTTCAAATTCTTTAAAAACTGATACTACTACTACTACTAGTGATATTACTACTACTACTACTGATACTACTACTATTACTACTAATAATACAACAACTACTACTACTACTACTACTGATACTACTACTACTACTACTACAAATTCCTTCAAATTCTTCAAATACCTTCAAATTCCTTCAAATTCTTTAAAAACTAATACTACTACTACTGATACTACTGATATTACTACTACTACTACTACTGATACTACTACTACTAGTACTACTGATACTACTACTACTACTACAAATACCTTCAAATTCCTTCAAATTCTTTAAAAACTAATACTACTACTACTGATACTACTACTACAAATTACTTCAAATTGTTCAAATTTTTCAATTTTTTTAAATTCTTCAATGTTTTTCAGCTATTTGTTTTCTTCGGCATGGATCTTCTGCATCTTCTCCTCAAATCATTTTGCAGATTAGCATTCTCACTTGCTGTTGCGTAGGAACAGCTTTTTCTAGTTATTATTATTATTCCGTCGGCGTGTAACTACTCCCACATACTTCAACCGATTTTAACAATCTTGGTGTCAAAACGTTCAGCTCCTTCCCGACATTCCTGCTATATCTCATCATTATTCTAACTTTAATACTTTTTAAAATATTTGTACTTTTTGTGCGTACTTTTTTCCCATTGAAATGAATGCAAATTCCTTCAAATTCTTCAAATTTTTGATATTCCTTCAAATTCCTTCAAATTCTTTTAATCATTCTTATTGTTCAAATTGTTCAAATGGTTCAAATCTTTCAGATTTTTCAAATTTTTTCATATTTTTCAAATTTTTTCAAATTTTTCAAATACTTCAAATACTTCAAATTCTTCAAATTTGTCAAATTCTTCAAATTTTTCAAATTCCTTCTAATTCTCCTGATACAACTGATATTAATACTACAACTACAACAGATACTACTCCTACTACTACTACTACTACAACTGATACTACTACTACTGATACTACTACTACTACTACTGATACTACTACCACTACTACTACTACTAATGATACTACTGCTGCTACTGCTACTACTACTGATGCTACTGCTGGTACTACAACTACTACTGATACTACTACTATTACTACTACTACTACTACTACTAGTACTACTGATACTACTACTACTACTACTACTACTACAAATTCCTTTAAATTCTGCAAATTCCTTCAAATTCTTTAAAAACTGATACTACTACTACTACTGATACTACTCCTACTACTACTGATACTTCTACTACTACTACTGATACTACTACTACTACTACTACTACTACTGATACTACTACTACTACTGATACTACTACTACTAATGATACTACTGCTGCTACTACTACTACTGATACTACTACTACTACTATTACTACTACTAATACAACTACTACTACTACTAGTACTACTGATACTACTACTACTACTACTACAAATTCCTTCAAATTCTTTAAAAACTGATACTGCTACTACTACTGATATTACTACTAATACTACTGATACTACTACTATTACTACTAATAATACAACTACTACTACTACTAGTACTACTGATACTACTACTACTACTACTACTACAAATTCCTTCAAATTCTTCAAATACCTTCAAATTCCTTCAAATTCTTTAAAAACTACTACTGCTACTACTGATACTACTACTACTACTGATACTACTGATACTACTGATACTACTACTACTACTACTGATACTACTACTACTACTGCTACTACTGATACTACTGATACTACTACTACTACTACTGATACTACTACTACTACTACTACAAATTACTTCAAATTGTTCAAATTCTTCAAATTTTTCAAATTCTTTAATATTTTTCAGCTATTTTTTCTCTTCTGCATGGATCTTCTGCATCTTCTCAAATCATTCTGCAGATTAGCATTCTCACTCGCTGTTGCGTAGGAACAGCTTTTTCTAGTTATTATTATTATTATTATTATTATTATTCCGTCGGCGTGTAACTACTCCCACATACTTCAACCGATTTCAACAATCTTGGTGTCAAAACGTTCAGCTCCTTCCCGACATTCCTGCTATATCTCATCATTATTCTAACTTTAATACTTTTTAAAATATTTGTACTTTTTGTGCGTACTTTTTTCCCATTGAAATGAATGCAAATTCCTTCACATTCTTCAAATTTTTGATATTCCTTCAAATTCCTTCAAATTCTTTTAATCATTCTTATTGTTCAAATTGTTCAAATGGTTCAAATGGTTCAAATCTTTCAGATTTTTCAAATTTTTTCATATTTTTCAAATTTTTTCAAATTTTTCAAATACTTCAAATACTTCAAATTCTTCAAATTTGTCAAATTCTTCAAATTTTTCAAATTCCTTCTAATTCTCCTGATACAACTGATATTAATACTACAACTACAACAGATACTACTCCTACTACTACTACTACTACAACTGATACTACTACTACTGATACTACTACTACTACTACTGATACTACTACCACTACTACTACTACTAATGATACTACTGCTGCTACTGCTACTACTACTGATGCTACTGCTGGTACTACAACTACTACTGATACTACTACTATTACTACTACTACTACTACTACTAGTACTACTGATACTACTACTACTACTACTACTACTACAAATTCCTTTAAATTCTGCAAATTCCTTCAAATTCTTTAAAAACTGATACTACTACTACTACTGATACTACTCCTACTACTACTGATACTTCTACTACTACTACTGATACTACTACTACTACTACTACTACTGATACTACTACTACTACTGATACTACTACTACTAATGATACTACTGCTGCTACTACTACTACTGATACTACTACTACTACTATTACTACTACTAATACAACTACTACTACTACTAGTACTACTGATACTACTACTACTACTACTACAAATTCCTTCAAATTCTTTAAAAACTGATACTGCTACTACTACTGATATTACTACTAATACTACTGATACTACTACTATTACTACTAATAATACAACTACTACTACTACTAGTACTACTGATACTACTACTACTACTACTACTACAAATTCCTTCAAATTCTTCAAATACCTTCAAATTCCTTCAAATTCTTTAAAAACTACTACTGCTACTACTGATACTACTACTACTACTGATACTACTGATACTACTGATACTACTACTACTACTACTGATACTACTACTACTACTGCTACTACTGATACTACTGATACTACTACTACTACTACTGATACTACTACTACTACTACTACAAATTACTTCAAATTGTTCAAATTCTTCAAATTTTTCAAATTCTTTAATATTTTTCAGCTATTTTTTCTCTTCTGCATGGATCTTCTGCATCTTCTCAAATCATTCTGCAGATTAGCATTCTCACTCGCTGTTGCGTAGGAACAGCTTTTTCTAGTTATCAGTGAGAATGCTATACAGCATTCTCACTTATTGTTTTCCTGTTTTTCTTTATTATTATTATTATTATCAGTGAGAATGCTATACAGCATTCTCACTTATTGTTTTCCTGTTTTTCTTTATTATTATTATTATTATTATTATTATTATTATTATTATTATTCCGTCGGCATGTAACTACTCCCACATACTTCAACCGATTTCAACAATTTTGGTGTCAAAACGTTCAGCTCCTTCCCGACATTCCTGCTATATCTCATCATTATTCTAACTTTAATACTTTTTAAAATATTTGTACTTTTGTGCGTACTTTTTTCCCATTGAAATGAATGCAAATTCCTTCAAATTCTTCAAATTTTTGATATTCCTTCAAATTCCTTCAAATTCTTTTAATCATTCTTATTGTTCAAATTGTTCAAATGGTTCAAATGGTTCAAATCTTTCAGATTTTTCAAATTTTTTCATATTTTTCAAATTTTTTCAAATTTTTCAAATACTTCAAATTCTTCAAATTTGTCAAATTCTTCAAATTTTTCAAATTCCTTCTAATTCTCCTGATACAACTGATATTAATACTACAACTACAACAGATACTACTCCTACTACTACTGCTACTACAACTGATACTACTACAACTGATACTACTACTACTACTACTGATAGTACTACCACTACTACTACTACTAATGATACTACTGCTGCTACTGCTACTACTACTGATGCTACTGCTGGTACTACAACTACTACTGATACTACTACTATTACTACTACTACTACTAGTACTACTGATACTACTACTATTACTACTACTACTACTAGTACTACTGATACTACTACTACTACTACTACTACAAATTCCTTTAAATTCTGCAAATTCCTTCAAATTCTTTAAAAACTGATACTACTACTACTACTGATACTACTCCTACTACTACTGATACTTCTACTACTACTACTGATACTACTACTACTACTACTACTACTGATACTACTACTACTACTGATACTACTACTACTACTGATACTACTGCTGCTACTACTACTACTGATACTACTACTACTACTATTACTACTACTAATACAACTACTACTACTACTAGTACTACTGATACTACTACTACTACTACTACAAATTCCTTCAAATTCTTTAAAAACTGATACTGCTACTACTACTGATATTACTACTAATACTACTGATACTACTACTATTACTACTAATAATACAACTACTACTACTAGTAGTACTACTGATACTACTACTACTACTACTACAAATTCCTTCAAATTCTTCAAATACCTTCAAATTCCTTCAAATTCTTTAAAAACTACTACTACTACTACTGATACTACTACTACTACTGCTACTACTGCTACTACTACTACTACTACTGATACTACTACTACTACTACTGCTACTACTGATACTACTGATACTACTACTACTACTACTACTGATACTACTACTACTACTACTACAAATTACTTCAAATTGTTCAAATTCTTCAAATTTTTCAAATTCTTTAATATTTTTCAGCTATTTTTTCTCTTCTGCATGGATCTTCTGCATCTTCTCAAATCATTCTGCAGATTAGCATTCTCACTCGCTGTTGCGTAGGAACAGCTTTTTCTAGTCAGTGAGAATGCTATACAGCATTCTCACTTATTGTTTTCCTGTTTTTCTTTATTATTATTATTATTATTATTATTATTATTATTATTATTATTCCGTCGGCGTGTAACTACTCCCACATACTTCAACCGATTTCAACAATTTTGGTGTCAAAACGTTCAGCTCCTTCCCGACATTCCTGCTATATCTCATCATTATTCTAACTTTAATACTTTTTAAAATATTTGTACTTTTTGTGCGTACTTTTTTCCCATTGAAATGAATGCAAATTCCTTCAAATTCTTCAAATTTTTCATATTCCTTCAAATTCCTTCAAATTCTTTTAATCATTCTTATTGTTCAAATTGTTCAAATGGTTCAAATCTTTCAGATTTTTAAAATTTTTTCATATTTTTCAAATTTTTTCAAATTTTTCAAATACTTCAAATACTTCAAATTCTTCAAATTTTTCAAATTCTTCAAATTTTTCAAATTCCTTCTAATTCTTCTGATACAACTGATATTAATACTACAACTACAACAGATACTACTCTTACTACTACTACTACTACTACAACTGATACTACTACTACTGATACTACTACTACTACTACTGATACTACTACCACTACTACTACTACTAATGATACTACTGCTGCTACTGCTACTACTACTGATGCTACTGCTGATGCTACAACTACTACTGATACTACTACTATTACTACTACTACTACTAGTACTACTGATACTACTACTACTACCACTACTACTACTACTACTACTACTACTACAAATTCCTTTAAATTCTGCAAATTCCTTCAAATTCTTTAAAAACTGATACTACTACTACTACTGATACTACTCCTACTACTACTGATACTTCTACTACTACTACTGATACTACTACTACTACTACTACTACTACTGATACTACTACTACTACTGATACTACTACTACTAATGATACTACTGCCGCTACTGCTACTACTACTGATACTACTATTACTACTACTGATACTACTACTATTACTACTACTTATACAACTACTACTACTACTAGTACTACTGATACTACTACTACTACTACTACTACTACAAATTCCTTCAAATTCCTTCAAATTCTTTAAAAACTGATACTGCTACTACTACTGATATTACTACTAATACTACTGATACTACTACTATTACTACTAATAATACAACTACTACTACTACTAGTACTACTGATACTACTACTACTACTACTACAAATTCCTTCAAATTCTTCAAATACCTTCAAATTCCTTCAAATTCTTTAAAAACTACTACTACTACTACTGATACTACTACTACTGCTACTATTGATACTACTGATACTACTACTACTACTACTGATACTACTACTACTACTACTACTACAAATTACTTCAAATTGTTCAAATTCTTCAAATTTTTCAAATTCTTTAATATTTTTCAGCTATTTTTTCTCTTCTGCATGGATCTTCTGCATCTTTTCCTCAAATCATTCTGCAGATTAGCATTCTCACTCGCTGTTGCGTAGGAACAGCTTTTTCTAGTTATTATTATTATTATTATTATTATTCCGTCGGCGTGTAACTACTCCCACATACTTCAACCGATTTCAACAATTTTGGTGTCAAAACGTTCAGCTCCTTCCCGACATTCCTGCTATATCTCATCATTATTCTAACTTTAATACTTTTTAAAATATTTGTACTTTTTGTGCGTACTTTTTTCCCATTGAAATGAATGCAAATTCCTTCAAATTCTTCTAATTTTTCATATTCCTTCAAATTCTTTTAATCATTCTTATTGTTCAAATTGTTCAAATGGTTCAAATCTTTCAGATTTTTCAAATTTTTTCATATTTTTCAAATTTTTCAAATACTTCAAATACTTCAAATACTTCAAATTCTTCAAATTTTTCAAATTCTTCAAATTTTTCAAATTCCTTCTAATTCTTCTGATACAACTGATATTAATATTACAACTACAACAGATACTACTCTTACTACTACTACTACTACAACTGATACTACTACTACTGATACTACTACTACTACTGATACTACTACCACTACTACTACTACTAATGATACTACTGCTGCTACTGCTACTACTACTGATGCTACTGCTGATACTACAACTACTACTGATACTACTACTATTACTACTACTAGTACTACTGATACTACTACTACTACTACTACTACTACTACTACTACTACTACAAATTCCTTTAAATTCTGCAAATTCCTTCAAATTCTTTAAAAACTGATACTACTACTACTACTACTACTGATACTACTCCTACTACTACTGATACTTCTACTACTACTACTGATACTACTACTACTACTACTACTACTGATACTACTACTACTACTGATACTACTACTACTAATGATACTACTGCTGCTACTGCTACTACTACTGATACTACTACTACTACTACTGATACTACTACTATTACTACTACTAATACAACTACTACTACTACTAGTACTACTGATACTACTACTACTACTACTACTACTACTACAATACTACAAAGTCCTTCAAATTCCTTCAAATTCTTTAAAAACTGATACTGCTACTTCTACTGATATTACTACTAATACTACTGATACTACTACTATTACTACTAATAATACAACTACTACTACTACTAGTACTACTGATACTACTACTACTACTACTACAAATTCCTTCAAATTCTTCAAATACCTTCAAATTCCTTCAAATTCTTTAAAAACTACTACTACTACTACTGATACTACTACTACTACTGCTACTACTGATACTACTGATACTACTACTACTACTACTACTGATACTACTACTACTACTACTACTACAAATTACTTCAAATTGTTCAAATTCTTCAAATTTTTCAAATTCTTTAATATTTTTCAGCTATTTTTTCTCTTCTGCATGGATCTTCTGCATCTTCTCCTCAAATCATTCTGCAGATTAGCATTCTCACTCGCTGTTGCGTAGGAACAGCTTTTTCTAGTTATTATTATTATTATTCCGTCGGCGTGTAACTACTCCCACATACTTCAACCGATTTCAACAATTTTGGTGTCAAAACGTTCAGCTCCTTCCCGACATTCCTGCTATATCTCATCATTATTCTAACTTTAATACTTTTTAAAATATTTGTACTTTTTGTGCGTACTTTTTTCCCATTGAAATGAATGCAAATTCCTTCAAATTCTTCAAATTTTTCATATTCCTTCAAATTCCTTCAAATTCTTTTAATCATTCTTATTGTTCAAATTGTTCAAATGGTTCAAATCTTTCATATTTTTCAAATTTTTTCATATTTTTCAAATTTTTTCAAATTTTTCAAATACTTCAAATACTTCAAATACTTCAAATTCTTCAAATTTTTCAAATTCTTCAAATTTTTCAAATTCCTTCTAATTCTTCTGATACAACTGATATTAATACTACAACTACAACAGATACTACTCTTACTACTGATACTACTACAACTGATACTACTACTACTGATACTACTACCACTACTGATACTACTACCACTACTACTACTACTAATGATACTACTGCTGCTACTGCTACTACTACTGATGCTACTGCTGATACTACAACTACTACTGATACTACTACTATTACTACTACTAGTACTACTGATACTACTACTACTACTACTACTACTACTACTACTACTACTACTACAAATTCCTTTAAATTCCTTCTAATTCTTCTGATACAACTGATATTAATACTACAACTACAACAGATACTACTCTTACTACTACTACTACTACAACTGATACTACTACTACTGATACTACTACTACTGATACTACTACTACTACTGATACTACTACCACTACTACTACTACTAATGATACTACTGCTGCTACTGCTACTACTACTGATGCTACTGCTGATACTACAACTACTACTGATACTACTACTATTACTACTACTAGTACTACTGATACTACTACTACTACTACTACTACTACTACTACTACTACTACTACAAATTCCTTTTAATTCTGCAAATTCCTTCAAATTCTTTAAAAACTGATACTACTACTACTACTACTGATACTACTCCTACTACTACTGATACTTCTACTACTACTACTGATACTACTACTACTACTACTGATACTACTACTACTACTACTACAAATTACTTCAAATTGTTCAAATTCTTCAAATTTTTCAAATTCTTTAATATTTTTCAGCTATTTTTTCTCTTCTGCATGGATCTTCTGCATCTTCTCCTCAAATCATTCTGCAGATTAGCATTCTCACTCGCTGTTGCGTAGGAACAGCTTTTTCTAGTCAGTGAGAATGCTATACAGCATTCTCACTTATTGTTTTCCTGTTTTTCTTTATTATTATTATTATTATTATTATTATTATTATTATTATTATTCCGTCGGCGTGTAACTACTCCCACATACTTCAACCGATTTCAACAATTTTGGTGTCAAAACGTTCAGCTCCTTCCCGACATTCCTGCTATATCTCATCATTATTCTAACTTTAATACTTTTTAAAATATTTGTACTTTTTGTGCGTACTTTTTTCCCATTGAAATGAATGCAAATTCCTTCAAATTCTTCAAATTTTTTATATTCCTTCAAATTCTTGTAATCATTCTTATTGTTGAAATTGTTCAAATGGTTCAAATGGTTCAAATCTTTCAGATTTTTCAAATTTTTTCAAATTTTTCAAATTGTTTCAAATTTTTCAAATACTTCAAATACTTCAAATTCTTCAAATTTTTCAAATTCTTCAAATTTTTCAAATTCTTTCTAATTCTTCTGATACAACTGATATTAATACTACTACTACAACAGATACTACTCCTACTACTACTACTACTACAACTGATACTACTACTACTGATACTACTACTACTACTACTACTGATACTACTACCACTACTACTAATGATACTACTGCTGCTACTGCTACTACTACTGATGCTACTGCTGATACTACAACAACTACTACTGATACTACTACTATTACTACTACTACTACTACTACTACTAGTACTACTGATACTACTACTACTACTACTGATACTTCTACTACTACTACTGATACTACTACTACTACTACTACTACTGATACTACTACTACTACTGATAATAATACTACTACTACTACTAATGATACTACTGCTGCTACTGCTACTACTACTGATGCTACTGCTGATACTACAACAACTACTACTGATACTACTACTATTACTACTACTACTACTAGTACTACTGATACTACTACTACTACTACTACTACTACTACAAATTCCTTCAAATTCTTCAAATTCCTCCAAATTTTTTAAAAACTGATACTACTACTACTACTGATACTACTCCTACTACTACTGATACTTCTACTACTACTACTGATGATACTACTACTACTACTACTACTACAGATACTACTACTACTACTACTACTACTACTACTAATGATACTATTGCTGCTACTGCTACCACTACTGCTACTACAACTACTACTGCTACTACTACTATTACTACTACTAATACAACTACTACTACTAGTAGTACTACTGATACTACTACTAATACTACTACTACTACAATTTCCTTCAAATTATTTAAAAACTGATACTACTACTACTACTGATACTACTACTACTACTACTGATACTACTACTATTACTACTACTAATACAACAACTACTACTACTACTAGTACTACTGATACTACTAATACTACTACTACTACTACAAATTCCTTCAAATTCCTTCAATTTTTTTAAAAACTGATACTACTACTACTACTGATACTACTACTACTACTACTGATACTACTACTATTACTACTACTAATACAACAACTACTACTACTAGTACTACTGATACTACTACTACTACTACTACTACTACTACAAATTCCTTCAAATTCCTTCAATTTTTTTAAAAACTGATACTACTACTACTACTGATACTACTACTACTGATACTACTACTATTACTACTAATAATACAACTACTACTACTACTAGTACTACTGATACTACTACTACTACTACAAATTCCTTCAAATCCTTTAAAAACTGATACTACTACTACTGATACTACTACTACTGCTACTACTGATACTACTGATACTACTACTACTACTACTGATACTACTACTACTACTACTAATAGTACTTCTAGTACTACTACAACTACTACTACTACTACAAATTACTTCAAATTCTTCAAATTCTTCAAATTTTTCAAATTCTTCAATGTTTTTTAGCTATTTTTTTCTCTTCTGCATTGATCTTCTGCATCTTCTCCTCAAATCATTCTGCAGATTAGCATTCTCACTCGCTGTTGCGTAGGAACAGCTTTTTCTAGTTATTATTATTATTATTATTATTATTCCGTCGGCGTGTAACTACTCCCACATACTTCAACCGATTTCAACAATTTTGGTGTCAAAACGTTCAGCTCCTTCCCGACATTCCTGCTATATCTCATCATTATTCTAACTTTAATACTTTTTAAAATATTTGTACTTTTTGTGCGTACTTTTTTCCCATTGAAATGAATGCAAATTCCTTCAAATTCTTCAAATTTTTCATATTCCTTCAAATTCCTTCAAATTCTTTTAATCATTCTTATTGTTCAAATTGTTCAAATGGTTCAAATCTTTCAGATTTTTCAAATTTTTTCATATTTTTCACATTTTTTCAAATTTTTCATATACTTCAAATACTTCAAATTCTTCAAATTTTTCAAATTCTTCAAATTTTTCAAATTCCTTCTAATTCTTCTGATACAACTGATATTAATACTACAACTACAACAGATACTACTCTTACTACTACTACTACTACTACTACAACTGATACTACTACTACTGATACTACTACTACTACTACTGATACTACTACCACTACTACTACTACTAATGATACTACTGCTGCTACTGCTACTACTACTGATGCTACTGCTGATGCTACAACTACTACTGATACTACTACTATTACTACTACTACTACTAGTACTAATGATACTACTACTACTACCACTACTACTACTACTACTACTACTACAAATTCCTTTAAATTCTGCAAATTCCTTCAAATTCTTTAAAAACTGATACTACTACTACTACTGATACTACTCCTACTACTACTGATACTTCTACTACTACTACTGATACTACTACTACTACTACTACTACTACTGATACTACTACTACTACTGATACTACTACTACTAATGATACTACTGCCGCTACTGCTACTACTACTGATACTACTATTACTACTACTGATACTACTACTATTACTACTACTAATACAACTACTACTACTACTAGTACTACTGATACTACTACTACTACTACTACTACTACAAATTCCTTCAAATTCCTTCAAATTCTTTAAAAACTGATACTGCTACTACTACTGATATTACTACTAATACTACTGATACTACTACTATTACTACTAATAATACAACTACTACTACTACTAGTAGTACTGATACTACTACTACTACTACTACAAATTCCTTCAAATTCTTCAAATACCTTCAAATTCCTTCAAATTCTTTAAAAACTACTACTACTACTACTGATACTACTACTACTGCTACTATTGATACTACTGATACTACTACTACTGATACTACTACTACTACTACTACTACAAATTACTTCAAATTGTTCAAATTCTTCAAATTTTTCAAATTCTTTAATATTTTTCAGCTATTTTTTCTCTTCTGCATGGATCTTCTGCATCTTTTCCTCAAATCATTCTGCAGATTAGCATTCTCACTCGCTGTTGCGTAGGAACAGCTTTTTCTAGTTAGGTGCCTGCCAAGCATTTGCAATGAGGAGGCAGTGCTGTGCGAAGCACAGCACTGCCTCCCATGCAAATGCATGGAGGCACCTACTACTATTCACCTCTAAACGGTTTATTTATTATTATTAATATTCTTAATTGTTTGACGATTAATGCGGCCCGAACCGTAGCGTGCACCCCCACAATATATACATCAAAACGTCCGGCTCGGTCGGGAATAGTGTGCTATTACTTTTATCGGGGTTTCGAGTTACCATGGCAACGCAATTAGCGAAAAACCACCCCCGAAAAAACCCATAGTAATCAATGGAGTCGGGGAGAAAAAAAGCCCCAAAAAAGCCTCCAAATTGCCATTTTCAACGCTGTACTGTATCGTCATGCTTTCACCTACGAACACCGTTTAACTTCCAGTTTGTAGACATATCTGTGAACTACTCAGAAGTGAAAACGGGATGTGGATATCTTTTATCGTCTCTTCACAGTTACTCCTCAAAGCTCATGTCCGAAAATCAGCAAAATCATCGTTTATAATGAAAGTCAATGACGGAATTCTCCAACCGCTAGAGTGGCCCACTCTAGCGTTTTCAAAGATTTCAAAACTCCGAACAACTTCCGCCTACTCGCTCAATTTTCACTCTACGTAGACAAATTATACATCAAAACGTAGGTATTTTTGTCTGGATTCAGGAAATGTAACCCTCATTGGTGTAGCATTTATAGAGTTTTCGCAAATCACCTCAGACAGACACAAACCCGAAATCCTCCCCATTCATTTCCTATGGAGCGGTTTTGAAAAATGACATCTGAAAATCCAAAACATCACATGTTTTCGCATCGTCGCTACTCCTAAACCGTTTCATGTACAAGCATGAGACTTTCACACATGAATGTCCCAACCCTTCTGGCACTCATAAAAAAGGAATTGTTTGGATAACTGTTACGGTTTTACCGCAGGAACAATTTGTTCGGGAGTAGCGAATGTGCAAATTCCTGAAAACGCTTTTTAGCTGCATTTTCCCACATCATCCACTTTTTTATATCGTCGCTGTGCCTACACCGATTTTTGTACAAACATGAAAATGGGCACCATAGTCCTCAAAAGCCTGCTGATACTCATAGTGAAAGAATTATTTTGATATCTCTTATACTTTTTCAGCTACAGCGATTTGTTCGGGACCTTTTTTAGAGGATTTCAAAAAATCCATAAAAATCACCTTTATATCATAATTTTTCACGCCTTTATTAAACTTTTTCCAGCAAAAACCGATAGCCTGTCTTCTTCCCCTATCCGTTACGAAATAAACGCAGAAAAAATTACGTCTCTACCATTTACGGATCAGGAGATATGGAGCGTTGTTCGGGGCAAAGTTCTCCATTATAATCCAATGGGACTTATTGTGAGCAAAGTCTCTGCACTTCGTTAGACTGGCCTGCAGCAGAGGTGTGAGTGAGTTTCCATGACGACGCAACTCTGAGGGCCAGAGAGAGAGGCTCCAATGGGATAGAATGGCAACTTTCGACGCTCACTGCAGTGGCTGTGATTAATGTAGGAATCTGAAATTCGCACAGTCACTTCCTCTTAACATTTTTAAATTTTCAAGTGACTTTCAGCCATTTGTCACTTTTCTGTCCCATTTTGGATTTCACATGCTTTCCTATTGGCCGTTTGCTTCCAACAGGACCTGGCATGAGGCCCAGAGACGACCCAATTGGCCAATACAGCACCACCCACCTGTGGGAAATGGCACTACACACCATTTTGGTCAAATGTTGAGTTCTGGGCCCAGATTTGGTGAGGCTGAGTTGCTAAAGGAGCCCAATCTGACTCATGACCTTTGGTGACATTAAGTATTGGCACCCTATTTGAGGCACTTTCCAGTAAAGGATTTGGACCACACTCACAGAGTACCATCAACTGGTGATACTGAACACAACCTTGTTAGCAGAGGCCGATCTGACCCATGAGCCTTGGTGACATTAAGTATTGGCACCCTATTTGACGCACTTTCCAGTAAAGGATTTGGACCAAACTCACAGAGTACATTCACCTGGTGATACTGAACACAACCTTGTTAGCGGAGGCCGATCTCACCCATGACCTTTGGTGACATTAAGTATTGGCACCCTATTTGAGGCACTTTCCAGTACAGGATTTGGACCAAACTCACAGAGTATCATCACCCAGGGATACTGAACAAAACCACTTCCTCTTAACATTTTTAAATTTTCAAGTGACTTTCAGCCATGTGTCACTTTTCTGTCCCATTTTGGATTTCACATGCTTTCCTATTGGGCCTTTGCTTCTAACAGGATCTGGCATGATGCCCAGACACGACATAATTGGCCAATACAGCACCACCCACATGTGGGAAATGGCGCTACTGAGCATTTTGGTCAAATGTTGAGTTCTGGGCCCAGATGTGGTGAGGCTGAGTTGCTAAAGGAGGCCAATCTGACTCATGACCTTTGGTGACCTTTGGTGACATTAAGTATTGGCACCCTTTTTGAGGCACTTCCCAGTACAGGATTTGGACCAAACTGACAGAGTACACTCACCTGGTGATACTGAACACAACCCTGTTAGCGGCTAACTGTTAGCATGTTGCTAACCGGAAGTAGCTCTAGGAAGGTCTCACCAACTTCTGCTTCACAGAGTCTGTTCTTACTCTAGAGAGAAAGCTCCACAAGAAATTTGGGCTACGTCGCATAAAGCATCTCCAAGCTATGAGGTGTCAAACATCCAATGCTTTTCAATGGGGGATCAAACCCCTTATGGTCCCAATACTGCATGCCCATATATGGCGCTACAGAATAGCTCAGATGTAAAGTGCAGGCTTTGCATGCAAGAGGTCATGGGATCGAATCCCGGTGTGGCACACTTAGAGTTTTATATTATAATCCCCACAGTATGTATAACAAAACATGTGTGCTGATCCTATGAAGTATTTTTTTGTACCACCCGCCATTTTGAGTTACCATGGCAACGTTATAAAAAACGTATTTTCTCCCTATTTGAAGCACATCCCAGTACAGGATTTGGACCAAACTGACAGAGTACAATCCCCCGGTGATACTGAACACAACCATATTAGCGGCTAACGGTTAGCATGTTGCTAACAGGAAGTAGCTCTAGGAAGGTCTCACTAACTTCTGCTTCACAGAGTCTGTTCTTACTGTAGAGAGAAAGCTCCACTTCAAATTTTGGCCATGTCGGATAAAGCATCTTCATGTTAGGAGGTGTCAAATATTCAATGCTTTTCAATGGGCCAAGACCACCCGCCATTTTGAGTTACCATGGCGACGTAATAAACAACGTATTTTCTCCCTCTTTGAGGCACTTCCCAGCACAGGTTCTGGACCAAACTAACAGAGTACCATCACCTGGTCATCCTGAACACAACCTTGTTAGCGGCTAACGGTTAGCATGTTGCTAACAGGAAGTAGCTCTAGGAAAGTCTCACCAACTTCTGCTTCACAGAGTCTGTTCTTACTTTAGAGAGAAAGCTCCACAACAAATTTTGGCCATGTCGGATAAAGCATCTCCATGTTAGGAGGTGTCAAATATTCAATGCTTTTCAATGGGCCAAGACCACCCGCCATTTTGAGTTACCATGGCGACGTAATAAACAACGAATTTTCTCCCTCTTTCAGGCACTTCCCAGCACAGGTTATGGACCAAACTAACAGAGTACCATCACCTGGTCATCTTGAACACAACCTTGTTAGTGGCTAACGGTTAGCATGTTGCTAACCGGAAGTAGCTCTAGGAAGTTCGCACAAACTTTTGCTTCACAGGGTCTGTACTTCCTTTAGAGAGAAGGCTCTACAACAAATTTGGGCCATGTCAGATAAAGCATGTATATTTTATGAGGTGTCAAACATCCATTTTTGACCCCTCTTTGCCTCTGTTACATGCTGCAGAAATGCTCCAAAGACACTGAAATCACACATTCACCTCAGTACCTCACATGATAAAGGTAATGATAATTAAGACAGAGGGCTACAGCTGTAAGGGAGTCTCCATGACAACGCTGCTAGCCAGAGGCTCCTAGGAGGTCCATTGACTTAACATGGCACCTTTGGACGGCCGCTGCGGGGGCTGTGAACACCTTAGGAACCTGAAATTCGCGGTGTTACTTCCTGTTGCTTTGTTACGCGGTACGGTACGCACCACGAGGCAGGCGCCTTGCTAAATTTCTTCAGAAATTTTCTAGTTAATATTAATATTCTTTATTTTTCTTCCTTCACGATTAATGCGGCCCGAACCGTAGCGTGCACCCCCACAATATATACATCAAAACGTCCGGCTCGGTCTCGAGATGTGTGCTATTACTTCTGTTGGGGTTTCGAGTTACCATGGCAACGCAATTAGCGAAAAACCACCCCCAAAAATCCCATAGGAATGAATGGAGTCGGGTAGAAAGAACGCCTCAAAAAAGCCTCCAAATGGCCATTTTCAACGCTGTACTGTATCGTCATGCTTTCACCTACGAACACAGTTTAAATTCCAGTTTGTAGACATATCTGTGAACTACTCAGAAGTGAAAACGGGATGTGGATATCTGTTATCGTCTCCTCACAAGTGCTCCTCAAAGCTCATGTCCGAAAATCAGCGAAATCATCGTTTATAATGAAAGTCAATGACGGAATTCTCCAACCGCTAGAGTGGCCCACTCTAGCGTTTTCAAAGATTTCAAAACTCCGAACAACTTCCGCCTACTCGCTCAATTTTCACTCTACGTAGACAAATTATACATCAAAACGTAGGTATTTTTGTCTGGATTCAGGAAATGTAACCCTCATTGGTGTAGCATTTATAGATTTTTCGCAAATCACCTCAGAGCGACACAAACCCGAAATCCTCCCCATTCATTTCCTATGGAGCGGTTTTGAAAAATGACGTCTGAAAATCCAAAACATCACATGTTTTCGCATCGTCGCTACTCCTAAACCGTTTCATGTACAAGCATGAGACTTTCACACATGAATGTCCCGACCCTTCTGGCACTCATAAAAAAGGAATTGTTTGGATAACTGTTACGGTTTTACCGCAGGAACAATTTGTTCGGGAGTAGCGAATGTGCAAATCCCTGAAAACGCTTTTCAGCTGCATTTTCCCACATCATCCACTTTTTTACATCGTCGCTGTGCCTACACCGATTTTTGTACAAACATGAAAATGGGCACCATAGTCCTCAAAAGCCTGCTGATACTCATAGTGAAAGAATTATTTTGATATCTCTTATACTTTTTATGCTACAGCGATTTGTTCGGGAACGTTTTTAGAGGATTTCTGAAAATCCATAAAAATCACCTTTATATCATAATTTTTCACGCCTTTATTAAACTTTTTCCAGCAAAAACCGATAGCCTGTCTTCTTCCCCTATCCGTTACGAAATAAACGCAGAAAAAATTACGTCTCTACCATTTACGGATCAGGAGATATGGAGCGTTGTTCGGGGCAAAGTTCTCCATTATAATCCAATGGGACTTATTGTGAGCAAAGTCTCTGCACTTCGGTAGACTGGCCTGCAGCAGAGGTGTGAGTGAGTTTCCATGACGACGGAACTCTGAGGCCCAGAGGGAGAAGCTCCATTGGGATACAATGGCAACTTTCGACACCCGCTGCAGCGGCTGTGATTAATGTAGGAATCTGAAATTCGCACAGTCACTTCCTCTTAACATTTTTAAATTTTCAAGTGACTTTCAGCCATGTGTCACTTTTCTGTCCCATTTTGGATTTCACATGCTTTCCTATTGGGCCTTTGCTTCCAACAGGATCTGGCATGAGGCCCAGACACGACATAATTGGCCAATACAGCACCACCCACATGTGGGAAATGGCGTTACTGACCATTTTGGTCAAATGTTGAGTTCTGGGCCCAGATGTGGTGAGGCTGAGTTGCTAAAGGAGGCCAATCTGACTCATGAGCTTTGGTGACCTTTGGTGACATTAAGTATTGGCACCCTTTTTGAGGCACTTCCCAGTACAGGATTTGGACCAAACTGACAGAGTACACTCACCTGGTGATACTGAACACAACCCTGTTAGCGGCTAACTGTTAGCATGTTGCTAACCGGAAGTAGCTCTAGGAAGGTCTCACCAACTTCTGCTTCACAGAGTCTGTTCTTACTCTAGAGAGAAAGCTCCACAAGAAATTTGGGCTACGTCGCATAAAGCATCTCCAAGCTATGAGGTGTCAAACATCCAATGCTTTTCAATGGGGTATCAAACCCCTTATGGTCCCAATACTGCATGCCCATATATGGCGCTACAGTATAGCTCAGATGGAAAGTGCAGGCTTTGCATGCAAGAGGTCATGGGATCGAATCCCGGTGTGGCACACTTAGAGTTTTATATTATAATCCCCACAGTATGTATAACAAAACATGTGTGCTGATCCTATGAAGTATTTTTTTGTACCACCCGCCATTTTGAGTTACCATGGCAACGTTATAAAAAACGTATTTTCTCCCTATTTGAAGCACATCCCAGTACAGGATTTGGACCAAACTGACAGAGTACAATCCCCCGGTGATACTGAACACAACCATGTTAGCGGCTAACGGTTAGCATGTTGCTAACAGGAAGTAGCTCTAGGAAGGTCTCACCAACTTCTGCTTCACAGAGTCTGTTCTTACTGTAGAGTGAAAGCTCCACAACAAATTTTGGCCATGTCGGATAAAGCATCTCCATGTTAGGAGGTGTCAAATATTCAATGCTTTTCAATGGGCCAAGACCACCCGCCATTTTGAGTTACCATGGCGACGTAATAAAAAACGTATTTTCTCCCTCTTTGAGGCACTTCCCAGCACAGGTTATGGACCAAACTAACAGAGTACCATCACCTGGTCATCCTGAACACAACCTTGTTAGCGGCTAACGGTTAGCATGTTGCTAACAGGAAGTAGCTCTAGGAAGGTCTCACCAACTTCTGCTTCACAGAGTCTGTTCTTACTGTAGAGTGAAAGCTCCACAACAAATTTTGGCCATGTCGGATAAAGCATCTCCATGTTAGGAGGTGTCAAATATTCAATGCTTTTCAATGGGCCAAGACCACCCGCCATTTTGAGTTACCATGGCGACGTAATAAAAAACGTATTTTCTCCCTCTTTGAGGCACTTCCCAGCACAGGTTATGGACCAAACTAACAGAGTACCATCACCTGGTCATCCTGAACACAACCTTGTTAGCGGCTAACGGTTAGCATGTTGCTAACCGGAAGTAGCTCTAGCAAGCTCGCACAAACTTTTGCTTCACAGAGTCTGTACTTCCTTTAGAGAGGAAGCTCTACAACAAATTTGGGCCATGTCAGATAAAGCATGTCTATTTTATGAGGTGTCAAACATCCATTTTTGACCCCTATTTGCCTCTGTTACATGCTGCAGAAATGCTCCAAAGACACTGAAATCACACATTCACCTCAGTACCTCACATGATAAAGGTAATGATAATTAAGACAGAGGGCTACAGCTGTGAGGGAGTCTCCATGACAACGCTGCTAGCCAGAGGCTCCTAGGAGGTCCATTGACTTAACATGGCACCTTTGGACGGCCGTTGCGGGGGCTGTGAAGACCGTAGGAAGCTGAAATTCGCAGTGTTACTTCCCGTTAGTATTTTCAACGGTACGGTACGCACCACGAGGCAGGCACCTTGCTAAATTTCTTCAGAAATTTTCTAGTTATTATTAATATTCTTTATTTTTCTTCCTTCACGATTAATGCGGCCCGAACCGTAGCGTGCACCCCCACAATATATACATCAAAACGTCCGGCTCGGTCTCGAGATGTGTGCTATTACTTCTGTTGGGGTTTCGAGTTACCATGGCAACGCAATTAGCGAAAAACCACCCCCAAAAATCCCATAGGAATGAATGGAGTCGGGTAGAAAGAACGCCTCAAAAAAGCCTCAAAATGGCCATTTTCAACGCTGTACTGTATCGTCATGCTTTCACCTACGAACACCGTTTAACTTCCAGTTTGTAGACATATCTGTGAACTACTCAGAAGTGAAAACGGGATGTGGATATCTTTTATCGTCTCTTCACAGTTACTCCTCAAAGCTCATGTCCCAAAATCAGCGAAATCATCGTTTATAATGAAAGTCAATGACGGAATTCTCCAACCGCTAGAGTGGGCCACTCTAGCGTTTTCAAAGATTTCAAAACTCCGAACAACTTCAGCCTACTCGCTCAATTTTCACTCTACGTAGACAAATTATACATCAAAACGTAGGTATTTTTGTCTGGA
The DNA here is from genome assembly GCA_037039145.1 of Fundulus diaphanus. NCBI lineage: Eukaryota > Metazoa > Chordata > Actinopteri > Cyprinodontiformes > Fundulidae > Fundulus > Fundulus diaphanus. The sequence continues at coordinate 10,724,198 of CM073135.1, forward strand.
TTCAGGAAATGTAACCCTCATTGGTGTAGCATTTATAGATTTTTCGCAAATTACCTCAGAGCGACACAAACCCGAAATCCTCCCCATTCATTTCCTATGGAGCGGTTTTGAAAAATGACGTCTGAAAATCCAAAACATCACATGTTTTCGCATCGTTGCTACTCCTAAACCGTTTCATGTAAAAGCATGAGACTTTCACACATGAATGTCCCGACCCTTCTGGCACTCATAAAAAAGGAATTGTTTGGATAACTGTTACGGTTTTACCGCAGGAACAATTTGTTCGGGAGTAGCGAATGTGCAAATTCCTGAAAACGCTTTTCAGCTGCATTTTCCCACATCATCCACTTTTTTACATCGTCGCTGTGCCTACACCGATTTTTGTACAAACATGAAAATGGGAACCATAGTCCTCAAAAGCCTGCTGATACTCATAGTGAAAGAATTATTTTGATATCTCTTATACTTTTTCAGCTACAGCGATTTGTTCGGGACCTTTTTTAGAGGATTTCAAAAAATCCATAAAAATCACCTTTATATCATAATTTTTCACGCCTTTATTAAACTTTTTCCAGCAAAAACCGATAGCCTGTCTTCTTCCCCTATCCGTTACGAAATAAACGCAGAAAAAATTACGTCTCTACCATTTACAGATCAGGAGATATGGAGCGTTGTTCGGGGCAAAGTTCTCCATTATAATCCAATGGGACTTATTGTGAGCAAAGTCTCTGCACTTCGGTAGACTGGCCCGCTGCAGGTGTGAGTGAGTTTCCATGACGACGGAACTCTGAGGGCCAGGGGGAGAAGCTCCATTGGGATACAATGGCAACTTTCGACGCCCGCTGCAGCGGCTGTGATTAATGTAGGAATCTGAAATTCGCACAGTCACTTCCTCTTAACATTTTTAAATTTTCAAGCCTGCAGCAGAGGTGTGAGTGAGTTTCCATGACGACGGAACTCTGAGGGCCAGAGGGAGAAGCTCCATTGGGATACAATGGCAACTTTCGACACCCGCTGCAGCGGCTGTGATTAATGTAGGAATCTGAAATTCGCACAGTCACTTCCTCTTAACATTTTTAAATTTTCAAGTGACTTTCAGCCATGTGTCACTTTTCTGTCCCATTTTGGATTTCACATGCTTTCCTATTGGGCCTTTGCTTCCAACAGGATCTGGCATGATGCCCAGACACGACATAATTGGCCAATACAGCACCACCCACATGTGGGAAATGGCGCTACTGACCATTTTGGTGAAATGTTGAGTTCTGGGCCCAGATGTGGTGAGGCTGAGTTGCTAAAGGAGGCCAATCTGACTCATGACCTTTGGTGACCTTTGGTGACATTAAGTATTGGCACCCTTTTTGAGGCACTTCCCAGTACAGGATTTGGACCAAACTGACAGAGTACACTCACCTGGTGATACTGAACACAACCCTGTTAGCCGCTAACTGTTAGCATGTTGCTAACCGGAAGTAGCTCTAGGAAGGTCTCACCAACTTCTGCTTCACAGAGTCTGTTCTTACTCTAGAGAGAAAGCTCCACAATAAATTTGGGCTACGTCGCATAAAGCATCTCCAAGCTATGAGGTGTCAAACATCCAATGCTTTTCAATGGGGGATCAAACCCCTTATGGTCCCAATACTGCATGCCCATATATGGCACTACAGTATAGCTCAGATGGAAAGTGCAGGCTCTGCATGCAAGAGGTCATGGGATCGAATCCCGGTGTGGGACACTTAGAGTTTTATATTATAATCCCCACAGTATGTATAACAAAACATGTGTGCTGATCCTATGAAGTATTTTTTGTACCACCCGCCATTTTGAGTTACCATGGCAACGTTATAAAAAACGTATTTTCTCCCTATTTGAAGCACATCCCAGTACAGGATTTGGACCAAACTGACAGAGTACAATCCTCCGGTGATACTGAACACAACCATGTTAGCGGCTAACGGTTAGCATGTTGCTAACAGGAAGTAGCTCTAGGAAGGTCTCACCAACTTCTGCTTCACAGAGTCTGTTCTTACTGTAGAGAGAAAGCTCCACAACAAATTTTGGCCATGTCGGATAAAGCATATCCATGTTAGGAGGTGTCAAATATTCAATGCTTTTCAATGGGCCAAGACCACCCGCCATTTTGAGTTACCATGGCGACGTAATAAACTACGTATTTTCTCCCTCTTTGAGGCACTTCCCAGCACAGGTTATGGACCAAACTAACAGAGTACCATCACCTGGTCATCTTGAACACAACCTTGTTAGCGGCTAACGGTTAGCATGTTGCTAACCGGAAGTAGCTCTTGGAAGGTCTCACCAACTTCTGCTTCACAGAGTCTGTTCTTACTGTAGAGAGAAAGCTCCACAACAAATTTTGGCCATGTCGGATAATTCATCTCCATGTTAGGAGGTGTCAAATATTCAATGCTTTTCAATGGGCCAAGACCACCCGCCATTTTGAGTTACCATGGCGACGTAATAAACTACGTATTTTCTCCCTCTTTGAGGCACTTCCCAGCACAGGTTATGGACCAAACTAACAGAGTACCATCACCTGGTCATCCTGAACACAACCTTGTTAGCGGCTAACGGTTAGCATGTTGCTAACAGGAAGTAGCTCTAGGAAGGTCTCACTAACTTCTGCTTAGCCAGGGTTGTTCTGCCTTTACAGACAGATAGAGAGCTGCAGCTGTCAGTGAGTCTCCATGACAACACTGCTAGCCAGAGGCTCCTAGGAGGTCCATTGACTTAACATGGCATCTTTCAACGGCCGCTGCGGGGGCTGTGAACACCGTAGGAACCTGAAATTCGCAGTGTTACTTCCTGTTGCTATTTGATAAGGTACGGTACGCACCACGAGGCAGGCACCTTGCTAAATTTCTTCAGAAATTTTCTAGTTATTATTAATATTCTTTATTTTTCTTCCTTCACGATTAATGCGGCCCGAACCGTAGCGTGCACCCCCACAATATATACATCAAAACGTCCGGCTCGGTCTCGAGATGTGTGCTATTACTTCTGTTGGGGTTTCGAGTTACCATGGCAACGCAATTAGCGAAAAACCACCCCCAAAAATCCCATAGGAATGAATGGAGTCGGGTAGAAAGAACGCCTCAAAAAAGCCTCAAAATGGCCATTTTCAACGCTGTACTGTATCGTCATGCTTTCACCTACGAACACCGTTTAACTTCCAGTTTGTAGACATATCTGTGAACTACTCAGAAGTGAAAACGGGATGTGGATATCTTTTATCGTCTCTTCACAGTTACTCCTCAAAGCTCATGTCCCAAAATCAGCGAAATCATCGTTTATAATGAAAGTCAATGACGGAATTCTCCAACCGCTAGAGTGGGCCACTCTAGCGTTTTCAAAGATTTCAAAACTCCGAACAACTTCAGCCTACTCGCTCAATTTTCACTCTACGTAGACAAATTATACATCAAAACGTAGGTATTTTTGTCTGGATTCAGGAAATGTAACCCTCATTGGTGTAGCATTTATAGATTTTTCGCAAATTACCTCAGAGCGACACAAACCCGAAATCCTCCCCATTCATTTCCTATGGAGCGGTTTTGAAAAATGACGTCTGAAAATCCAAAACATCACATGTTTTCGCATCGTTGCTACTCCTAAACCGTTTCATGTAAAAGCATGAGACTTTCACACATGAATGTCCCGACCCTTCTGGCACTCATAAAAAAGGAATTGTTTGGATAACTGTTACGGTTTTACCGCAGGAACAATTTGTTCGGGAGTAGCGAATGTGCAAATTCCTGAAAACGCTTTTCAGCTGCATTTTCCCACATCATCCACTTTTTTACATCGTCGCTGTGCCTACACCGATTTTTGTACAAACATGAAAATGGGAACCATAGTCCTCAAAAGCCTGCTGATACTCATAGTGAAAGAATTATTTTGATATCTCTTATACTTTTTCAGCTACAGCGATTTGTTCGGGACCTTTTTTAGAGGATTTCAAAAAATCCATAAAAATCACCTTTATATCATAATTTTTCACGCCTTTATTAAACTTTTTCCAGCAAAAACCGATAGCCTGTCTTCTTCCCCTATCCGTTACGAAATAAACGCAGAAAAAATTACGTCTCTACCATTTACAGATCAGGAGATATGGAGCGTTGTTCGGGGCAAAGTTCTCCATTATAATCCAATGGGACTTATTGTGAGCAAAGTCTCTGCACTTCGGTAGACTGGCCCGCTGCAGGTGTGAGTGAGTTTCCATGACGACGGAACTCTGAGGGCCAGAGGGACACTCTTCATTGGGATAGAATGGCAACTTTCAACGCTCACTGCAGTGGCTGTGATTAATGTAGGAATCTGAAATTCGCACAGTCACTTCCTCTTAACATTTTAAAATTTTCATGTGACTTTCAGCCATGTGTCCCTTTTCTGTCCCATTTTGGATTTCACATGCTTTCCTATTGGGCCTTTGCTTCCAACAGGATCTGGCATGATGCCCAGACACGACATAATTGGCCAATACAGCACCACCCACATGTGGGAAATGGTGCTACTGACCATTTTGGTGAAATGTTGAGTTCTGGGCCCAGATGTGGTGAGGCTGAGTTGCTAAAGGAGGCCAATCTGACTCACAACCTTTGGTGACCTTTGGTGACATTAAGTATTGGCACCCTGTTTGAGGCACTTCCCAGTACAGGATTTGGACCAAACTGACAGAGTACACTCACCTGGTGATACTGAGCACAACCCTGTTAGCGGCTAACTGTTAGCATGTTGCTAACCGGAAGTAGCTCTAGGAAGGTCTCACCAACTTCTGCTTCACAGAGTCTGTTCTTACTCTAGAGAGAAAGCTGCACAACAAATTTGGGCTACGTCGCATAAAGCATCTCCAAGCTATGAGGTGTCAAACATCCAATGCTTTTCAATGGGGGATCAAACCCCTTATGGTCCCGATACTGCATGCCCATATATGGTGCTACAGTATAGCTCAGATGGAAAGTGCAGGCTTTGCATGCAAGAGGTCATGGGATCGAATCCCGGTGTGGGACACTTGGAGTTTTATATTATAATCCTCACAGTATGTATAACAAAACATGTGTGCTGATCCTATGAAGTATTTTTTTGTACCACCCGCCATTTTGAGTTACCATGGCAACGTTATAAAAAACGTATTTTCTCCCTATTTGAAGCACATCCCAGTACAGGATTTGGACCAAACTGACAGAGTACAATCCCCCGGTGATACTGAACACAACCATGTTAGCGGCTAATGGTTAGCATGTTGCTAACAGGAAGTAGCTCTAGGAAGGTCTCACCAACTTCTGCTTCACAGAAGCTGTTCTTACTTTAGAGAGAAAGCTCCACAACAAATTCTGGCCATGTCGGATAAAGCATCTCCATATTAGGAGGTGTCAAATATTCAATGCTTTTCAATGGGCCAAGACCACCCGCCATTTTGAGTTACCATGGCGACGTAATAAACTACGTATTTTCTCCCTCTTTGAGGCACTTCCCAGCACAGGGTATGGACCAAACTAACAGAGTACCATCACCCGGTCATCCTGAACACAACCTTGTTAGCGGCTAACGGTTAGCATGTTGCTAACAGGAAGTAGCTCTAGGAAGGTCTCACTAACTTCTGCTTCACAGAGTCTGTTCTTACTGTAGAGAGAAAGCTCCACAACAAATTTGGGCCATGTCAGATAAAGCATGTCTATTTTATGAGGTGTCAAACATCCATTTTTGACACCTCTTTGCCTCTGTTACATGCTGCAGAAATGCTCCAAAGACACTGAAATCACACATTCACCTCAGTACCTCACATGATAAAGGTAATGATAATTAAGACAGAGGGCTACAGCTGTGAGGGAGTCTCCATGACAACGCTGCTAGCCAGAGGCTCCTAGGAGGTCCATTGACTTAACATGGCACCTTTGGACGGCCGTTGCGGGGGCTGTGAAGACCGTAGGAAGCTGAAATTCGCAGTGTTACTTCCCGTTAGTATTTTCAACGGTACGGTATGCACCACGAGGCAGGCGCCTTGCTAAATTTCTTCAGAAATTTTCTAGTGTTAAATATACTATGCACTTACTTCCACCTTCGCAAATTAATGCGGCCCGAACGGAAGCATCCACCCACACAATCTATACATCAAAACGTGCGGCTGGGTCTCACGAGGTGTGCTATTACTTCTGGTGTCATTCACAGTAACCATGGTAACGTAGTACCCCAGAAACTGAAGCCAAAAACTCCCATAGGAATGAATGGGAAAATGACCTATGGTGAATTTTAGGATTTTCTCTCTTTTTAGGCACTTCTCAGCATAGGATTTCAACCAAACTAACAGAGTACCATCACCCGGAGAGACTGACCACAACCAATTTAGCGGCTAATGGTTAGCATGTTGCTAACCGGAAGTAGCTCTAGGAAGGTCCTACAAACTTCTGCTTAGCTAGGGTTGTTCTGGCTTTACAGACAAAGACAGAGCTACAGCTGTGAGGGAGTCTCCATGACAATGCTGCTAGCCAGAGGCCCCTAGAAGGTCCATTGACTTAACATGGTACCTTTCAACGGCCGCTGCGGGGGCTGTGAAGACCGTAGGAAGCTGAAATTCGCGGTGTTACTTCCTGTTGCTATTTCACATGGTACGGTACGCACCACGAGGCAGGCGCCTTGCTAAATTTCTTCAGAAATTTTCTAGTTAGGTGCCTGCCAAGCATTTGCAATGAGGAGGCAGTGCTGTGCGAAGCACAGCACTGCCTCCCATGCAAATGCATGGAGGCACCTACTACTATTCACCTCTAAAGGCGTCTCTTTATTATTATTAAACTTCTTATATTATTCTTCCTTCACGATTAATGCGGCCCGAACCATAGCGTGCACCCCCACAAAGTAGGTACCAAAACGTCCGGCTCGATTACCCGATGTGTGCTATTACTTTTATTGGGGTTTCGAGTTACCATGGCGACGAAATTAACGAAAAACCACCCCCAAAAAAACCCATAGGAATGAATGGAGTCGGGTAGAAAGAAAGCCTCAAAAAAGCCTCCAAATGGCCATTTTCAACGCTGTACTGTATCGTCATGCTTTCACCTACGAACACCGTTTAACTTCCAGTTTGTAGATATATCTGTGAACTACTCAGAAGTGAAAACGGGATGTGGATATCTGTTATCGTCTCCTCACAAGTCCTCCTCAAAGCTCATGTCCGAAAATCAGCGAAATCATCGTTTATAATGAAAGTCAATGACGGAATTCTCCAACCGCTAGAGTGGGCCACTCTAGCGTTTTCAAAGATTTCAAAACTCCGAACAACTTCAGCCTACTCGCTCAATTTTCACTCTACGTAGACAAATTATACATCAAAACGTAGGTATTTTTGTCTGGATTCAGGAAATGTAACCCTCATTGGTGTAGCATTTATAGATTTTTCGCAAATCACCTCAGAGCGACACAAACCCGAAATCCTCCCCATTCATTTCCTATGGAGCGGTTTTGAAAAATGACGTCTGAAAATCCAAAACGTCACATGTTTTCGCATCGTCGCTACTCCTAAACCGTTTTATGTACAAGCATGAGACTTTCACACATGAATGTCCCGACCCTTCTGGCACTCATAAAAAAGGAATTGCTTGGATAACTGTTACGGTTTTGCCGCAGGAACAATTTGTTCGGGAGTAGCGAATGTGCAAATTCCTGAAAACGCTTTTCAGCTGCATTTTCCCACATCATCCACTTTTTTACATCGTCGCTGTGCCTACACCGATTTTTGTACAAACATGAAAATGGGCACCATAGTCCTCAAAAGCCTGCTGATACTCATAGTGAAAGAATTATTTTGATATCTCTTATACTTTTTCAGCTACAGCGATTTGTTCGGGACCGGTTTTAGAGGATTTCTGAATATCCATAAAAATCACCTTTATATCATAATTTTTCACGCCTTTATTAAACTTTTTCCAGCAAAAACCGATAGCCTGTCTTCTTCCCCTATCCGTTACGAAATAAACGCAGAAAAAATTACGTCTCTACCATTTACGGATCAGGAGATATGGAGCGTTGTTCAGGGCAAAGTTCTCCATTATAATCCAATGGGACTTATTGTGAGCAAAGTCTCTGCACTTCGGTAGACTGGCCTGCAGCAGAGGTGTGAGTGAGTTTCCATGACGACGGAACTCTGAGGGCCAGAGGGGGAAGCTCCATTGGGATACAATGGCAACTTTCGACGCCCGCTGCAGCGGCTGTGATTAATGTAGGAATCTGAAATTCGCACAGTCACTTCCTCTTAACATTTTTAAATTTTCAAGCCTGCAGCAGAGGTGTGAGTGAGTTTCCATGACGACGGAACTCTGAGGGCCAGAGGGAGAAGCTCCATTGGGATACAATGGCAACTTTCGACGCCCGCTGCAGCGGCTGTGATTAATGTAGGAATCTGAAATTCGCACAGTCACTTCCTCTTAACATTTTAAAATGTTCATGTGACTTTCAGCCATGTGTCACTTTTCTGTCCCATTTTGGATTTCACATGCTTTCTTATTGGGCCTTTGCTTCCAACAGGACCTGGCATGAGGCCCAGAGACGACCCAATTGGCCAATACAGCACCACCCACCTGTGGGAAATGGCGCTACTGACCATTTTGGTCAAATGTTGAGTTCTGGGCCCAGATGTGGTGAGGCTGAGTTGCTAAAGGAGGCCAATCTGACTCACGACCTTTGGTGACCTTTGGTCACATTAAGTATTGGCACCCTGTTTGAGGCACTTCCCAGTACAGGATTTGGACCAAACTGACAGAGTACACTCACCTGGTGATACTGAGCACAACCCTGTTAGCGGCTAACTGTTAGCATGTTGCTAACCGGAAGTAGCTCTAGGAAGGTCTCACCAACTTCCGCTTCACAGAGTCTGTTCTTACTCTAGAGAGAAAGCTCCACAAGAAATTTGGGCTACGTCGCATAAAGCATCTCCAAGCTATGAGGTGTCAAACATCCAATGCTTTTCAATGGGGGATCAAACCCCTTATGGTCCCAATACTGCATGCCCATATATGGCGCTACAGTATAGCTCAGATGGAAAGTGCAGGCTTTGCATGCAAGAGGTCATAGGATCGAATCCCGATGTGGGACACTTAGAGTTTCATATTATAATCCCCACAGTATGTATAACAAAACATGTGTGCTGATCCTATGAAGTATTTTTTTGTACCACCCGCCATTTTGAGTTACCATGGCAACGTTATAAAAAACGTATTTTCTCCCTATTTGAAGCACACCCCAGTACAGGATTTGGACCAAACTGACAGAGTACCATCACCTGGTCATCCTGAACACAACCTTGTTAGCGGCTAACGGTTAGCATGTTGCTAACAGGAAGTAGCTCTAGGAAGGTCTCACCAACTTCTGCTTCACAGAGTCTGTTCTTACTGTAGAGTGAAAGCTCCACAACAAATTTTGGCCATGTCGGATAAAGCATCTCCATGTTAGGAGGTGTCAAATATTCAATGCTTTTCAATGGGCCAAGACCACCCGCCATTTTGAGTTACCATGGCGACGTAATAAACAATGTATTTTCTCCCTCTTTGAGGCACTTCCCAGCACAGGTTATGGACCAAACTAACAGAGTACCATCACCTGGTCATCCTGAACACAACCTTGTTAGCGGTTAACGGTTAGCATGTTGCTAACCGGAAGTAGCTCTAGGAAGCTCGCACAAACTTTTGCTTCACAGAGTCTGTACTTCCTTTAGAGAGGAAGCTCTACAACAAATTTGGGCCATGTCAGCTAAAGCATGTCTATTTTATGAGGTGTCAAACATCCATTTTTGACGCCTCTTTGCCTCTGTTACATGCTGCAGAAATGCTCCAAAGACACTGAAATCACACATTCACCTCAGTACCTCACATGATAAAGGTAATGATAATTAAGACAGAGGGCTACAGCTGTGAGGGAGTCTCCATGACAATGCTGCTAGCCAGAGGCTCCTAGGAGGTCCATTGACTTAACATGGCACCTTTGGACGGCCGTTGCGGGGGCTGTGAAGACCGTAGGAAGCTGAAATTCGCAGTGTTACTTCCCGTTAGTATTTTCAACGGTACGGTACGCACCACGAGGCAGGCACCTTGCTAAATTTCTTCAGAAATTTTCTAGTTAGGCGCCTGCCATGGCATTTGCAATGAGGAGGCAGTGCTGTGCGAAGCACAGCACTGCCTCCCATGCAAATGCATGGAGGCACCTATTACTATTCACCTCTAAACGGACTTCTTTATTATTAATATTATTAGGTGCCTGCCAAGCATTTGCAATGAGGAGGCAGTGCTGTGCGAAGCACAGCACTGCCTCCCATGCAAATGCATGGAGGCACCTACTACTATTCACCTCTAAAGGCGTCTCTTTATTATTAAACTTCTTATATTATTCTTCCTTCACGATTAATGCGGCCCGAACCATAGCGTGCACCCCCACAAAGTAGGTACCAAAACGTTCGGCTCGATTACCCGATGTGTGCTATTACTTTTATTGGGGTTTCGAGTTACCATGGCGACGAAATTAACGAAAAACCACCCCCAAAAAAACCCATAGGAATGAATAGAGTCGGGGAGAAAGAAAGCCTCAAAAAAGCCTCCAAATGGCCATTTTCAACGCTGTACTGTGTCGTCATGCTTTCACCTACGAACACCGTTTAACTTTCAGTTTGTAGATATATCTGTGAACTACTCAGAAGTGAAAACGGGATGTGGATATCTGTTATCGTCTCCTCACAAGTGCTCCTCAAAGCTCATGTCCGAAAATCAGCGAAATCATCGTTTATAATGAAAGTCAATGACGGAATTCTCCAACCGCTAGAGTGGCCCACTCTAGCGTTTTCAAAGATTTCAAAACTCCGAACAACTTCCGCCTACTCGCTCAATTTTCACTCTACGTAGACAAATTATACATCAAAACGTAGGTATTTTTGTCTGGATTCAGGAAATGTAACCCTCATTGGTGTAGCATTTATAGATTTTTCGCAAATCACCTCAGACCGACACAAACCCGAAATCCTCCCCATTCATTTCCTATGGAGCGGTTTTGAAAAATGACGTCTGAAAATCCAAAACATCACATGTTTTCGCATCGTCGCTACTCCTAAACCGTTTCATGTACAAGCATGACATTTTCACACATGAATGTCCCGACCCTTCTGGCACTCATAAAAAAGAAATTGTTTGGATAACTGTTACGGTTTTGCCGCAGGAACAATTTGTTCGGGAGTAGCGAATGTGCAAATTCCTGAAAACGCTTTTCAGCTGCATTTTCCCACATCATCCACTTTTTTACATCGTCGCTGTGCCGACACCGATTTTTGTACAAACATGAAAATGAGCACCATAGTCCTCAAAAGCCTGCTGATACTCATAGTGAAAGAATTATTTTGATATCTCTTATACTTTTTCAGCTACAGCGATTTGTTCGGGACCGTTTTTAGAGGGTTTCTACAAATCCATAAAAATCACCTTTATATCATAATTTTTCACGCCTTTATTAAACTTTTTTCAGCAAAAACCGATAGCCTGTCTTCTTCCCCTATCCGTTACGAAATAAACGCAGAAAAAATTACGTCTCTACCATTTACGGATCAGGAGATATTGAGCGTTGTTCGGGGCAAAGTTCTCCATTATAATCCAATGGGACTTATTGTGAGCAAAGTCTCTGCACTTCCGTAGACTGGCCCCCTGCAGGTGTGAGTGAGTTTCCATGACGACGGAACTCTGAGGGCCAGAGGGAGAAGCTCCATTGGGATACAATGGCAACTTTCGACGCCCGCTGCAGCGGCTGTGATTAATGTAGGAATCTGAAATTCGCACAGTCACTTCCTCTTAACATTTTTAAATTTTTAAGCCCGCTGCAGGTGTGAGTGAGTTTCCATGACGACGGAACTCTGAGGGCCAGAGGGAGAAGCTCCATTGGGATACAATGGCAACTTTCGACGCCCGCTGCAGCGGCTGTGATCAATGTAGGAATCTGAAATTCGCACAGTCACTTCCTCTTAACATTTTTAAATTTTCAAGTGACTTTCAGCCATGTGTCACTTTTCTGTCCCATTTTGGATTTCACATGCTTTCCTATTGGGCCTTTGCTTCCAACAGGATCTGGCATGATGCCCAGACACGACATAATTGGCCAATACAGCACCACCCACATGTGGGAAATGGCGCTACTGACCATTTTGGTCAAATGTTGAGTTCTGGGCCCAGATGTGGTGAGGCTGAGTTGCTAAAGGAGGCCAATCTGACTCATGACTCATGGTGACCTTTGGTGACATTAAGTATTGGCACCCTTTTTGAGGCACTTCCCAGTACAGAATTTTGACCAAACTGACAGAGTACACTCACCTGGTGATACTGAACACAACCCTGTTAGCGGCTAACTGTTAGCATGTTGCTAACCGGAAGTAGCTCTAGGAAGGCCTCACCAACTTCTGCTTCACAGAGTCTGTTCTTACTCTAGAGAGAAAGCTCCACAAGAAATTTGGGCTACGTCGCATAAAGCATCTCCAAGCTATGAGGTGTCAAACATCCAATGCTTTTCAATGGGGGATCAAACCCCTTATGGTCCCAATACTGCATGCCCATATATGGCGCTACAGTATAGCTCAGATGGAAAGTGCAGGCTTTGCATGCAAGAGGTCATGGGATCGAATCCCGGTGTGGCACACTTAGAGTTTTATATTATAATCCCCACAGTATGTATAACAAAACATGTGTGCTGATCCTATGAAGTATTTTTTTGTACCACCCGCCATTTTTAGTTACCATGGCAACGTTATAAAAAACGTATTTTCTCCCTATTTGAAGCACATCCCAGTACAGGATTTGGACCAAACTGACAGAGTACAATCCCCCGGTGATACTGAACACAACCATGTTAGCGGCTAACGGTTAGCATGTTGCTAACAGGAAGTAGCTCTAGGAAGGTCTCACCAACTTCTGCTTCACAGAGTCTGTTCTTACTGTAGAGTGAAAGCTCCACAACAAATTTTGGCCATGTCGGATAAAGCATCTCCATGTTAGGAGGTGTCAAATATTCAATGCTTTTCAATGGGCCAAGACCACCCGCCATTTTGAGTTACCATGGCGACGTAATAAACAACGTATTTTCTCCCTCTTTGAGGCACTTCCCAGCACAGGTTATGGACCAAACTAACAGAGTACCATCACCTGGTCATCCTGAACACAACCTTGTTAGCGGCTAACGGTTAGCATGTTGCTAACAGGAAGTAGCTCTAGGAAGGTCTCACCAACTTCTGCTTCACAGAGTCTGTTCTTACTGTAGAGTGAAAGCTCCACAACAAATTTTGGCCATGTCGGATAAAGCATCTCCATGTTAGGAGGTGTCAAATATTCAATGCTTTTCAATGGGCCAAGACCACCCGCCATTTTGAGTTACCATGGCGACGTAATAAACAACGTATTTTCTCCCTCTTTGAGGCACTTCCCAGCACAGGTTATGGACCAAACTAACAGAGTACCATCACCTGGTCATCCTGAACACAACCTTGTTAGCGGCTAACGGTTAGCATGTTGCTAAACGGAAGTAGCTCTAGGAAGGTCTCACCAACTTTTGCTTCACAGGGTCTGTACTTCCTTTAGAGAGAAGGCTCTACAACAAATTTGGGCCATGTCAGATAAAGCATGTCTATTTTATGAGGTGTCAAACATCCATTTTTGACCCCTCTTTGCCTCTGTTACATGCTGCAGAAATGCTCCAAAGACACTGAAATCACACATTCACCTCAGTACCTCACATGATAAAGGTAATGATAATTAAGACAGAGGGCTACAGCTGTGAGGGAGTCTCCATGACAACGCTGCTAGCCAGAGGCTCCTAGGAGGTCCATTGACTTAACATGGCACCTTTGGACGGCCGTTGCGGGGGCTGTGAACACCGTAGGAAGCTGAAATTCGCAGTGTTACTTCCCGTTAGTATTTTCGACCGTACGGTACGCACCACGAGGCAGGCACCTTGCTAAATTTCTTCAGAAATTTTCTAGTTATTAGGCGCCCGCCTATGCATTGAAAATGCATGGCGGAGGCCTTATGCTATGCACCTAATAAGGATTTCTTTATTATTATTATTATTGTTTATTAATCTTCCGTCACCGTTAATACAGCCCGAACCGTAGGGTGTACCCCCACATACTATATATCGAAACGTTCGTCTCGACGCCGCGATCAGGGCTTTTTGTACTTGACGGCATTTCGACTTACGGTTGGAACAAAATTCGCAGAAAACCACCGAAAAATGGTCATTTTCAACACTCTACTGTGTCGTCATGCTTTCACCTACGAACATCGTTTAACTTCCAGTTTGTAGATATATCTTTGAACTATTCAGAAGTGCAAACGGTATGTGGATATCTTTTATCGTTTTCTAATCACGCCATTTTAAGTTACCATGGTGACAAAATTAACCAAACAACTTTAGCCCACTCGCTCAATTGTCACTCTACGTGCACAAATTATACATCAACATGTAGGTATTTCTGTCTGGATTCAGGAAATGTAACCCTCATTGGTGTAGGTCTTTTAGATTTCTTGCAAATCACCTCAGACCGGCAACAACCCCAAAGTGAAACTTATGCGAAAAACACCAAACAACTTTAGCCTTCTCGCTCAATTTACACTCTACGTAGACAAATTATACATCAAAACATAGGTCTTTTTGTCTGGATTCAGAAAATGTAACCCTCATTGCTGTAGGACTTATAGATTTTTTTCATCACGCCATTTTCACCTACCCTGGTGACAAAATTATCCAGAAACCAACAAACAACTTTAGCCTACTTGCTCAATTTTCACTCTACATGCACAAATTATACATCAAAACGTAGGTAGTTTTGTCTGGAATCAGGAAATGTAACCCTTATTGGTGTAGGTCTTATAGATTTTTCGCAAATCACCTCAGACCGGCAGCAACCCCAAAGTCAAAATTATGCAAAAACCAACGAACAACTTGAGCCTACTCGCTCAATTTTCACTCTACATGCACAAATTATACATCAAAACGTAGGTCTTCTTGTCTGGATTCAGGAAATGTAACCCTCATTGGTGTAGGACTTATAGAATTTTCGCAAATCACCTCAGACCGGCAACAACCCCAAACCTTCCCCAAATTCAGCGAGTTGTTTGGTTTTTTTTTTGTGCTGCAGCCATCCATCCAGGGCCGGTGAAAGCCATAGGCGTACTAAGGGGCTGCTTGGGCCCACCGGTGCAATGGGGGGGCCCCCAAATTTTTACAGGCCGAACCGTAGGGTGTACCCCCACTTACTATATATCGAAACGTTCGTCTCGACGACGCGATGCAGGCTTTTTGCACTTGACGTCATTTCCAGTTACGGTTGGAACAACATTTGCAAAAAAACACAGAAAAATGGCAATTTTCAACGCTCTACTGTGTCCTCATGCTTTCACCTACGAACATTGTTTAACTTCCAGTTTGTAGATATATCTTTGAACTATTCAGAAGTGCAAACGGAATGTGGATATCTTTTATCGTTTTCTCATCACGCCATTTTCAGTTACCATGGTGACAAAATTCTCCAAAAAACACCAAACAACTTTAGCCTACTCGCTCAATTTTCACTCTACGTGCACAAATTATACATCAAAACGTAGGTATTTCTGTCTGTATTTAGGAAATGTAACCCTCATTGGTGTAGGTCTTTTAGATTTCTTGCAAATCACCTCAGACCGGCAGCAACCCCAAAGTCAAAATTATGCAAAAACCAACGAACAACTTGAGCCTACTCGCTCAATTTTCACTCTACATGCACAAATTATACATCAAAACGTAGGTCTTCTTGTCTGGATTCAGGAAATGTAACCCTCATTGGTGTAGGACTTATAGAATTTTCGCAAATCACCTCAGACCGGCAACAACCCCAAACCTTCCCCAAATTCAGCGAGTTGTTTGGGTTTTTTTTTGTGCTGCAGCCATCCATCCAGGGCCGGTGAAAGCCATAGGCGTACTAAGGGGCTGCTTGGGCCCACCGGTGCAAGGGGGGGGCCCCCAAATTTTTACAGGCCGAACCGTAGGGTGTACCCCCACTTACTATATATCGAAACGTTCGTCTCGACGACGCGATGCAGGCTTTTTGCACTTGACGTCATTTCCAGTTACGGTTGGAACAACATTTGCAAAAAACACAGAAAAATGGCAATTTTCAACGCTCTACTGTGTCCTCATGCTTTCACCTACGAACATTGTTTAACTTCCAGTTTGTAGATATATCTTTGAACTATTCAGAAGTGCAAACGGAATGTGGATATATTTTATCGTTTTCTCATCACGCCATTTTCAGTTACCATGGTGACAAAATTCTCCAAAAAACACCAAACAACTTTAGCCTACTCGCTCAATTTTCACTCTACGTGCACAAATTATACATCAAAACGTAGGTATTTCTGTCTGTATTTAGGAAATGTAACCCTCATTGGTGTAGGTCTTTTAGATTTCTTGCAAATCACCTCAGACCGGCAACAACCCCAAAGTCAAAATTCTCCAAAAAACACCAAACAACTTTAGCCTACTCGCTCAATTTTCACTCTACGTAGACAAATTTTACATCAAAACGTAGGACTTCTTGTCTGGATTCAGGAAATGTAACCCTCATTGGTGTAGGACTTGTAGATTTTTCGCAAATCACCTCAGACCGGCAACAACCCCAAACCCTCCCCAAATTCAGCGAGTTGTTTGGGTTTTTTTTGTGCTGCAGACAGCCAGCCAGGGCTGGTCAAAGCCATAGGCGTACTAAGGGGCCGCTTGGGCCCACCGGTGAAATGGGGGGGGCCCCCCAAATTTTCCTTTTTTTTTTTTTTTTTTAACAAGTAATAATCAAATTACTTCAGTTATACGCTCCACCAGGCGGGCGCCTTCTTCAACTTCTTCAGAAGTTGAACGTTTCTAGTTATTATTATTGTTTATTAATCTTCCGTCACCGTTAATACAGCCCGAACCGTAGGGTCTACCCCCACATACTATATATCGAAACGTTCGTCTCGACGCCGCGATCAGGGCTTTTTGTACTTGACACCGTTTCGACTTACAGTTGGAACAAAATTCGCAAAAAACACTTCTTAACACAATTGACCTGTCAATAATGCACGGCTGAGCACGGCACTGGTGTTTTGGTCAAGCGGGTTAGGTGTCGGGCTACGAAGCAGAAGATCGAAAGTTCGAATCCAAGCTGTACCAATTTTAGAGAATTACATTTTCACCCAATATTTCATTTCCCCTTGGCTTTAAAAAACGATTTTTCAATTTAAATCAATACAGTTCACCTCATGCCTTTAACTTTTTTATTCACATATTTAATTTTATCATGCTACATTCAAGTATTTAATCATGTTTTAATAACACCAATTTTCCATACTGCTTCGCTTCAGACCTTTCTCCTGTCTGTTGACAATTAGCTCATTAGCAGGCACAATATGGAGTTTGGAGCGCTGCAGCGTCTAACAAGAGTTTGTAGCAGACCTTCTCCTCTCGGCTGTTGGCAATTAGCTCATTAGCAGGCATAATACGGAGTTTGGAGCGCTGCAGCGTCTAACAAGAGTTTGCAGCTTTGCAGACACGAAGTTTTGCCCTTGACTGTCGGCTGTTGGAAATCACCTCATTGGCTGTGTCTCAGATCAAAATACTGAGATTGCACCTTTTCAGACACAAATTTACAGACTACGCCTGTCTGAAAGTATCATGCCTCAACATCAGTTTAGGAGCTCTCTCAGATCAAAATACGGAGATTGCACCTTTTCAGACACAAATTTACAAACTACTCCTGTCTGAAAGTATCATGCCTCAACATCAGTTTAGGAGCTCTGAAACACAGTATGTTAATATGATTGTGTGTCTTGTAGGAGGCTGGAATAATAACCCCTGTTCCAGCCAGTTCCAGGCCATCTTTTGCCATTTGATGGTGCTGTGTGGTGTGTCACATACATATATATATATATATATATATATATATGTGTGTATATATATATATATATATATATATATATATATATATATATATATATATATATATATATACATATATATATATATGTGTATATATATATATATATATATATTTATATATTTATATATAAATTTATACAGATGCGTCAAAGATAAATGGGAAGATAGGAGTAGCTTTTGTGTTGCCAGAATTCGATGTAAAAATAGGAAAACGGAGCACAGATGGGTTATCAGTATACACAGGAGAAATGTTGGCAATATTGTTAGCCTTGCAATGGGTGGAAGAAATAAAACCATTAAAAACAGTGATATGTTCAGATTCAAGTTCAGCATTATTAAGTTTAAAACATTTTCAATCAGATAGTAGGATGGATATATTATTAGAAATATTATATACATTGTATAGAATACAGTATATGGGGCTGGTAGTTGTATTTGTATGGATTCCAGCGCATATAGGGGTAGAAGGAAATGAGAGGGCAGATAATATGGCAAAAAGGGTAATTCATAATAATATTAGTTTTAAAGTTAAAACAAGTAAATATGAGGGAAAGAGTATGGTTAAAGAAAAACTGATGGAAAAATGGCAAAAAAGGTGGGATGAAGAAAAAACAGGAAGATGGTTTTATAAAATAGTAGGAGAGAAAAGAAATGAAAGAAGAAATAGAAAGGAGGGAAGGGTGATAACAAGATTAAGATTAGGGCATACAGATCTTAATTATACACTTTTTAAAATACAAAAGCATAATAATAGAAAATGTGATTATTGTGACAGATATGAAACGATAAAAAATTTTATGTTAGAATGCCATAAGTATGAAAGAGAAAGAAGGTGTATGAAAGGAGAGTTTGAATGTATTAAGGAAAATATTAATTTGATAGATATTTTGAGGAAGAATTTGGGGAGTAAACATATACAAATAATTATTAAATATTTAAAGAAAACGAAATTATTTCAAAGAATATGATTAAAATAGGTGTGTGTGTGTGAATGGGTGCATGATCTAGGGGGGTGGATTAAAAAGATATATATAAAAATGGATGACAGTATGTAGGTATATATAAATAGGAAATTCATTTAGTTAAATTATATATTAAAGGTAGGAGTAGGAAGATACAAATACTTATATAAGTTGATAGTCCATTTCGAACCACACTCCATACCAGTAGGTGGCGGTAATGCTGCTTTAAGTTTGTTGCCAACCGCCAATAAAATCAAGAAGAAGAAGAAGTTTGCCAACCGCAAATAAACTCAAGAAGAAGAAGAAGAAGAAGAAGATTCGACGTAAGCCGCCCAGGTAAGCGGTGCTCTCCATGAAATCTGTTGTTTTACTTGTTTTTATCGCAGTACAATATAACTAAAACCGCGTAGGCTTGTTTGCTTGGTGTGTGTTTTGAGGAAGTTAAACTGTATTGTGATATTCCGTTTTTTATAAAGTGCTATATGAGAAACGGTGCGTGGGTTAATTTGCAGGAATTTTGCATATTAACATTCCTCGATTTTACGGTAACACGCGTTTTTTGTTGTTGCTTTACCGCGTGCATATAGTGAATGGCAGGGGAAAAACAGGCAAAAAGTAATCGCGCAAAGCCTGTCTCCCCCCGGTCATCCGCGCAAAGCTTGGACGACCATCGGTAACACGCGTTTTTTTGTTGTTGCTTTCGTGCGTGCATATAGTGAATGGCAGGGAAAAACAGGCAAAAAGTAATCGTGCAAAGCCTGTCTCTCCCCGCCCCGCCGGACCAACAACTTACTGCCTTACGTAAGCAAATTTCTGGGGGAAACACTGATGTGTATTGTGATTTGTCATACACACAGAACAATAAACCGTGCCAGCCGACGTGAGTTTTAAAAACGGCAAGGCAGTGGCTGTGTCTCATTCCGCCTACTTCTACACTTCGAACACTTAGTTTTAAGTAGGTAGTGTAGATAACACAAAGCCAGTGCACTGAAAGTACCCGGATGACCCCCTAAAAACGGCCACAAAATACAGTGTGTAACGATGGACCCTACGCGCACTAAACGGACGCCATCTTGACCACAAAGCGGAAAGGGAGGGGCTAAGGACGTCGGGAAGATATTCCCATTTTGAAAATAATGGCGAACAATTCAGCCGAGACAGCCGGAGCTGCGACACCACAATCATATAAATGTAAGTAATGGTGGTAATACGAGGCATTGTACTCGATAGGTGTTTGTAAAATACACGCCGGCATATATTTTTTGGCTGTCTGAAAAATTCGCGGTCACGTGCTGTGTTCTCAGACCAGTGTGACGCGTTCGCCAGCGTCAGAAGTCTATGGTGCATTCAGGAGCATGGGACATTTCTAATTTACAAGGAAAGGCACATAAAACCAAACAGAACTTTACTCACACAATATGCATTTATCCAGAAACGGTATGGCCTTTCTTACAATAGTTCATGCACTGCAGTTTTACATGACCTGATACTTTTTGAATATTTAACAATTTCTACATGAAGCTGAAGCATGAATAAATGGTGCTTGTTTTTAAATACTATTTGTATTAATATATTTTGTTAGTATATGAGTCATTCTATGAGGCTGGGTAAAATTGGACTGTGATATTTTCACATTTGTACCCAAAAGTATTGTTTCTATGTATATCTTATATGATTAAGGATATATTTAACTTTCAGAAAAACATATTTTCCCATCTCAGGCATTAGTCTTCTATCAGCTTTGATCATCATTTCAAGAAGATTAGTCACTCTAATTCCTCAACCCCGTTATGGACACTTTGAAGGCTCTCTGAATATTATCATAAAATAAATTGGGATAGAAATCCACATTTTCACATAGGTCAGATGTCCCCCATACTAATTCAATCATTTTAAAATGAAAAGTGACATAAATACACACATTTGTGCCCTCCCATTAATTTGGTGTACCGATATGAATGACAATAGTGATCAGACAGTGAAAGATTTTGTATCTTTTATAAATGCTTGTGTTTGTGTCCATGTTAAAGTGATTTAGCACGTGTTCCTGTATCAGTGTGTGTGTCTGTATATATGCATGAATGTGCCTTTTGTCTCATTAAGTTCATATTGTGAGTCGGTTCCACACCTCTTTAAAGACTTCCGCGTGGCGCTTTGTAACATTTTGTGGGGGTGGAATTGCTGGAGGACTTTTATACCTACTGGGGCAAATGGTGCTAAAGCACACAGCCTATAGGTGTCCACCAACATACAACACACCTGTATAAAGGGTGGCCTGCTGGTGTGAAGCCCCAAAGTGGACTGCATGAACCTGAGAACTGTATTTACAGTTGTAGTTGTCTGAAAAGTCAACATGTAGCAAAGCCTCTTCCCCTGACATGTTGTTCCTCAGCTCACGACAGAAAGCATACTGCTGCTTGATATTAAAGTAATGCATTTTAAATATTTTTATACAACTGTGGAAGAGCTCAATAAGGTCCTCTTGTGTACCCTCCACAGATTTCTTGACTGTCATCTTGACAGTGGCCTTTTCTCCTGTTTTTATCAATTTCCTTCTCCTCTTTTAAAAGAGATGTTTGATGTCCTTTTGTATGCACTAGTTTCCATAGTTTACAATGTCATTTTTTGCTTTATTTTAGCTTATGCTTTTAACATCTCTATTTTGAATTGATTTTTTTTTTTTTTTTAAGCATCCTTAAACCAAACTCTGCTTTTCTTATTACAGCCTTTCACGTGTGCCAGACTGCGATTTGGACGTTTTCCACTGCTACCTGCTGTGAAACTCACCTGCATCAAGAGCTCATAAATACACTTACCTCTTAATTCTAAATTTATTTAGACAAAAACATAATCTACACATTTACACAACATAATTATTTTAACACAAAAACATACACACACACACACTGATAAATTTGATTAACTTACTTCTATCTTTCTATCAAGCAAAATATTTGTACTACATTTGACTTTATTTTTGCTTCTGATTTGAATAACAACTTTTTCCCCCCAGTTCTCTTTTGCTGTGATTTGACAGAATGCCACGAAGAGGGCGTCGGTCGGAGGCAGCAAAGATCAGATGGAGAAGGATGGACCCTGAGCCAGATATCGCCAAGGTATATCAATTATACATTGGAGTATTATCTTTTTTTGTTCTCTTACCATTTCAGTAAATGTTGGTAGTTTTGGCCTTAGGCATGATTGCAAATATTTCTGTCTGTAGCTCACGACACCCCAACCCACCCCGCAGGCCTGGTCCCCCACTCAGTCTCCAGAGAAGAAGGTATAACTATCATTTTAGTTTTCAATGTCTTATTGTTAAATTCATTCTTTACTCATGTTACTCATTTCTGTCTTTAGAAACTCCTACTGATGGCGTTCGGGCCCCCAGACCAGGTATGTCCATGACAAATGTTTGCTAATTTATTTGCAACAAACAAATCCAGTTTATTTCGCAGTTGATCTAAACATCTATTTAAAAACATTTCTTTCGTAGACATGTCCCATGGTGTGCCAGGAGGAACTTCGTGGGCCATCGACCCCCCTTGGGTCTCGTATGTAGAGAACATTGTAGAATTTCTTTAATTCTCAAAGACCTGAAGGTTTGATCTTAACGTATGTGTCTCCAAACAGGTCAAGGGACGGGGTATCGGCATCGTGTCATGCAGTGGGGCTATTCACGCGTAACCAGACATAGGCGTAAGTTCGTGCTCCTAGCCGAGGCTCCAGAGAAAAAGGTATTATATATATGTATTTTTTTATTTTTTATTTTGATTTGAGGTATTGTTCAGGATTTGGGGGAGAAGATGAATGGGAGATTGACCGGTGCATTTGTGCTCACTCTGCTGTGAAATGGGTGCTTTATTGGTCCGTTGTGGTGAAAATAGAGTTGAGCCAAAATGCTAAGATCTTTATTTAACTGTTGTTCTATGTTCCTGCCCTCATCTATTGTCATGAGCTTTGGGTTGTGACAGAAACCGCTGGGAACGTCTTGGGATTCCCCTGTAGCACATGACCCAAGTAGCTGGGGACACGGCCATCTTGGCCTCCCTACTGAAGCTGCTTCCCCCATGACCTGACCTCGGATAGCCATATCATAAACTAATCTTAATGTTGAATCAATATCCATTAAACCTTTTTTTTTTTTTTTTTTTTTTAGTTTGCTCTATTGGTTGGCGATTCCCATTTGCGAGCTATTGTGGATGGGTTTGTCACCATGCCAGGGAGTACTTTGTCCTTAGGGGTGCTGTCTTCTCCTGGAGCCTCTGCAGACGAGTTGCGACGTGAGGTACTGGATACGATTCTGCCTCGGACCCCAGACGTCATCTGTCTTCTGGCGCCCAGCAACAACTTGAGTTCTAGCACGACCTTCCAGGAGGCGGGACGGGACTTCGACTCTTTGTTACATACCATAAGCAACCTCTGTGCTAATGTAAGTTTATTACCCACTACATTTATTTCTAATCGATTACATCTGAAAATATGACATGTTAATTTGCTTCTTCTGTTTTGTTTGAAATTAAAAGGTGGTTGTTTTGGACTTCCCACCACGGCTCATCGTCGAGGAGAGGAAGCAGGCACTCCTGCGACAGGAGTACAGCCGTGTAGCAGCCAAGAGAAGTAAGTGTTGTAAACAATCTGTGTTTACAGTAAAACTTTTGTCATATCCATTATATGTTACCAAGTATAGCATTGTTATCTGGGGGAAAAAGAATAAAAAAATTTTATTTCTTTTTTGGGAGGGACTGGGTACTTAAGTGGTTTTGTAAAACATAACTTTTATACTGAATTTACCCAAAAAACACTCTTTCATTGCCAAGTCTGTATAATCTTTCAACAATACAATGTTAGCCTGGTTGACATTAGGAATAACAATGTTTTTCTTTTTCTGTCTAGGTGTTCGGTACCTACCGGTCACTGAGCACTTCCCTCTCAGCCACCTGGACATGTGGAGTAGGGATGGTGTAAGTTATATTTTTTATTTTTAAACAACAACATTGGACTTACACTTCCTGTCTGTAATAAAATATTTTCTATAACTGCGTTTCAGGTTCATCTGAGTGACGCACCTGGGATGGAGGTTCTTGCTAAGTTGCTGTGGGGTGCGGTCTCCACGCAACTTCAGTTAAGTGCGCCTGTGTCTGAGTCTCTAGCTCTGTCTGCTTTTCCACCTCTATCGGCTTGTCCCCCCGTCTCGTTGCCGGCTTGTCCCCCCGTCTCGTTGCCGGCTTGTCCCCCCGTCTCGTTGCCGGCTTGTCCCCCCGTCTCGTTGCCGGCTTGTCCCCCCGTCTCGTTGCCTGATTTTCCACTTCTGTCTGTCTCACCTTCATGCACCGTCCCTGCGTCACCCTCTTTTGTCTCTGTTTTGTGCCCTGTGCCTGCTTGTCCCCCCGTCTCGTTGCCTGATTTTCCACCTCTGTCTGTCTCACCTTCATGCACCGTCCCTGCGTCACCCTCTTCTGTCTCTGTTATGCGCCCTGTGCCTGCTTGTCCCCCAGTCTCGTTGCCTGCTTGTCCCCCCGTCTCGTTGCCTGCTTGTCCCCCCGTCTCGTTGCCTGCTTGTCCCCCCGTCTCGTTGCCTGATTTTCCACCTCTGTCTGTCTCACCTTCATGCACCGTCCCTGCATCACCCTCTTCTGTCTCTGTTATGCGCCCTGTGCCTGCTTGTCCCCCCGTCTCGTTGCCTGATTTTCCACCTCTGTCTGTCTCACCTTCATGCACCGTCCCTACGTCACCCTCTTCTGTCTCTGTTATGCGCCCTGTGCCTGCTTGTCCCCCCGTCTCGTTGCCTGATTTTCCGCCTCTGTCTGTCTCACCTTCATGCACCGTCCCTGCGTCACCCTCTTCTGTCTCTGTTATGCGCCCTGTGCCTGCTTGTCCCCCCGTCTCGTTGCCTGATTTTCCACCTCTGTCTGTCTCACCTTCATGCACCGTCCCTACGTCACCCTCTTCTGTCTCTGTTATGCGCCCTGTGCCTGCTTGTCCCCCCGTCTCGTTGCCTGATTTTCCGCCTCTGTCTGTCTCACCTTCATGCACCGTCCCTGCGTCACCCTCTTCTGTCTCTGTTATGCGCCCTGTGCCTGCTTCTCCCCATGTCTCGGCTAGACATCCCTTCCCGAGGCTTGTTGTGGACGGCAAGGGGCCTGGTCAGAGTGCTTCACACACCTTCCACGGAACGGTCGTCGGTGGTGGCCAGAAGGTACTCCATACATACTTAATTTCTTTTTTCGTAAAGTCTCTTAAGTTGTGATTTCTTGTGAATTGGCCCTATATAGATGAACTGTATTAAATTACACACATTGCACAATCTTTTTATCTTTAATAGTATTTTTTGTATTCTTGGTGTGTGTAGTCATAACAACGGTGAATAATAACACAAATACTGAATTTGTTAAATTTTCTTTTGTTACAGGCTTCTGTGTTGGAACCCTGTGTCAGAGGTCCACCTGTCCTGTCTGTGAGGGCTACACATTCCCAAGCCGACAAAAGATATGATAAGTTTTCACGCAATCACCAGTGCACATGCATGGCTCTAACATTTTTAGCTTACCACAATGAGGGGTTAGAGTTTAACACAATGTTACTAGACAGAGTGATCATGAAAGGTGATAAACTTTATGTTGCCACTAAACAACAGCTATTGAGGGATGGAACTTTTGAAGATAACCACTTAACATTTGAAGAGATGCCTAGGAATGTAATGACAGACAGAAACCTTTATGAAGTACACACAACAGGTTTAAGGGTTGGTCGTGTCTTTGCTCCTTCTGAAAGCCCTCAAAGGTCTCGGCAAATGGCTTTGTCTCTTGGTGAAGAACTGCGGTGTCTATCAGAAAATGTCACCCATGCATTTCTTCTGGTGACTCCAGAGTGCATTGCAATTTTCAGGGACAGAGATGGCAGGTTTGGAGTTTTTGATTCCCACTCAAGAAATTCTGCAGGTCTGCCCCAGCCCTATGGCACTGCAATAATGATGACTTTCAGCAACCGAACTGCCATGCTGAAACATCTGCAACGGCTGTTTCAAAACCGTGGCCCGAATGCCACCTATGAGTTTGTACCAGTGGGTTTTGTCAGGAATAATGGTAATGATGACCTTCCTCAGGCCTTGACATTTCAAAATGTTTCACTTCGCCCCACACATGCAAATCCAACTGTCAGAAAACCAGAGAATGATTTGAATGAAAACAAAATGCCTCCATGGTTGAAAAAAATGGACAATGTTTTTGAGGAAGTTAGTCCCACAGCCAAAGCAAGTCCACCTGTTGGAAAACCAGACAAAGATTTTGATGAAGAGGAAATGTCTCCATGGTTGAGAGAAATGACAAATGTAGTAGAAGAAATTCCTCCAAAAGTCCCTCAGGTGACAAAAGTTGAAAAAGCCAAGAGAAGAAAAATTAAGGACAGGCTCAAATCACAGCAGAAACAAAACACTATTACAAAAATTAGACAAAGTGCATCTGAAAAACAAAGATACAATACATCCCCTACATTTAGGAACAAAAAGCTACAGGCTTTAAAAGAAAAATATTATCTTCAACAGTCCCAGAGAAGGGATCACATGAGAAACAGATACAAGGTAGATGATGCTTTCAAAACAAGACAAAAAAATTACATCAAGTTCAAATATAACTTTTTACTTGACTTCAGAGCCAGGCATAAATCATACATTGCTAAGTATAGAAGAACTCGATACAGAGATGATCCAGTCTTCAAAAACCAGCAAAAAGCATACATAAGGACTCGATTCAGAGATGATCCAGTCTTCAAAAACCAGCAAAAAGCATACATAAGGACTCGATTCAGAGATGATCCAGTCTTCAAAAACCAGCAAAAAGCATACATAAGAACTCGGTACAGAGATGATCCAGTCTTCAAAAACCAGCAAAAAGCATACATAAGAACTCGGTACAGAGATGATCCAGTCTTCAAAAACCAGCAAAAAGCATACATAAGAACTCGGTACAGAGATGATCCAGTCTTCAAAAACCAGCAAAAAGCATACATAAGAACTCGATACAGAGATGATCCAATCTTCAGAAGCCAACAAAAAATGAAAATGCGGGAATCAATGAAGGAAAAGTACCATAAACAGCCTGATTATCGTGTCCAAAAAATTAAAAATAGTACTTCCAACAACAACATAAGGATGTCAAACAACATTCTTTCCAGAAGCCAGATACTACATCATGCTCTGCGAATCAGAAGAAAGTACAAAAGAAATGTCATCTTATACCACAAAACTCCACAGCCCCTGATGACTCAAGAAATAAAAGCTGCAATACAAAAGTTTCACGATAAAATTCGCCATGGACCCACATATGTCTGCACGGTGTGTCACAGAGCTCTTTTCCCAGGTCAAGTAAAGCATTGTAACAGAGGTAAGTATACAAAGAACAGGGAAGTGGTGACTGAGTGCTTAACGGGAACATATGTTCACATCTGTGGATCTGCATGCTCTGCCCCATGTTCTGTACCTAAGGAGAGGATGCAGGAATGGATCTGCTTCACATGTGACAACCACCTATTCAGAGGAGGGATGCCACCAATTGCTGCTGCAAATGGCTTGCATCTGTCACCCATTCCCCCAGAGCTTGCTGAGCTGAATGTGCTAGAAAGGCAGATTATTGCAAAAATTATCCCATTTGCAAAGATCGTGTCATTGCCAAAAGGACAGCAAAAAGCAGTGCATGGAGCAGTTGTATGTGTTCCTTCTGATATGGAAACAACTGTAAACAGTCTCCCACGGCCCAACACAGAAGCCCAGCTCTTACAGGTCAAGCTGAAAAGAAAAATAACATTCAAAGGACATCAGTACTTTTACACTGTTAACATGAAGAATGTTCTGGCTGGTCTGACAACACTTAAACAGACCCATCCCGATTACAGGGATGTTACAATAAATCAAAGTGCTGCCTGTGATTTTCAACAGGATGAGCCAACCCAGGAGTCGATCCCTGAATCTGACACTGATTCAAGTGCAGCAACAGACCAGCAACCTGAGCACATAGGAGAAGAGCATCAAGCGCTTCGGCCTGGTTTAATCTTAGACACCTGCATGCAACCCCCGGACCTGGGACAAGAAGTATTATCTTATGGAGACGGAATTTTCAGCATTGCTCCTGCCCAAGGAAACAAACCTGTTTCCTTCTTCAGTGTTCCCAGACTTGAATCCATGGCTTACCCAGTCCAATTCCCCACTGGAAGAAACACCTTGGATGAAGTCAGACGAGTCAAGCTGTCTCCAAGTATGTATTTCAATGTACGTCTTTTCTCAGTAGACACTAGGTTTGCGGCAGACCAGAGTTATCTTTTCTTTGCTCAGTTTATCACTGAGACCCACATGGCCAACAGCAGCATGTCTATTCAAACACGAAAAGGAAAACCGACGACCAAAGATGGACGGCACATTTCCAATAAAATGCTCCAGAATAAAGAAGAGGTGGAAACGCTGATCCACAATAAAGAGGCCACTCGTTTCATGCAACCGTTACGAGGCACTCCAGCTTATTGGGAAAAAGGCCTCCGTGATTTGCACGCCATGGTTCGGCAGCTTGGAAAACCTACCTTCTTTGTGACCTTCTCCGCTGCTGAAATGAGATGGCCAGAGTTCATTGAGGCCATCAAAGCTCAGCATGGACAACAGGTAGAGTTTTCAGAACTTGACTGGAATGCAAAGTGCGATATTCTTAGAAGCAATCCGGTCACTGTCATGCGCATGTTTGACAAGAGAGTGGACGCACTCTTTACAAACCTCATTCTTTCCCCAGCGCAGCCCATTGGACCTGTTGACGATTACTTTTATCGAGTGGAATTTCAGGCTAGGGGTTCACCTCATATACATGCGGTAATATGGATTAAGGATGCACCCAAGATGGAAGATCCGTCATGTTGCGATCGGGTCATAAATTTCATCGACCGCTACATATGCTGTCAATTGCCCGATGAAACCGCAGACCCTGAGCTCCATAAAATTGTCAAGGAGGTTCAAATGCACAGCAGAAACCATTCCAAATCGTGCAAGAAACGAAATATTGAATGCCGATTTGGATTTCCCAAACTACCCATGGAAAAAACCACGATTACCGTTCCTCAGTTCGATGTGGATTTGGAAGATGACGAGAAAAACACAGAGCAAGTGTCAGAAAAGAAAGTTCAGAAGAACTCCAAAAAATCCACAT
This sequence comes from Fundulus diaphanus, assembly GCA_037039145.1. Classification (NCBI taxonomy): domain Eukaryota; kingdom Metazoa; phylum Chordata; class Actinopteri; order Cyprinodontiformes; family Fundulidae; genus Fundulus; species Fundulus diaphanus. The sequence continues at coordinate 10,753,314 of CM073135.1, forward strand.
CCAGACTTATCTCTAAACTACAAACTGAAGCTAAAAAGAAGCTGAAGCCAGTAAGGGATTTACTGATGAACGAAAAATCATCTTTCAAGGATTTGTCGGAGCTACTCCAGGCTTGTAACATGACCAGCCAGGAATACAGATACTATGTTGATGCTCTCACTTCTGGCATGGTGGTAATGATGAAGCGTAGCCTTGAGGACATTTGGGTCAACGCTTACAATCCCAGTCTCCTCCGTGCATGGAATGCCAACATGGACATTCAGTATGTGCTTGATGAGTACAGCTGCATCGAGTACATGATGTCCTACATAGCCAAGCCGGAGCATGAAATGACACAGTTTCTCAAGTCTGTCATTGAGGATCTGAAGAACTCAAATGTCAACCAACAGGATGAGATGAAGAAGATCATGCAGGCTTATTCAAAACAACGAGAGGTCAGTGCTCAGGAGTCTGTAGCCCGCACCTGCAGTCTACCTCTTAAGAAGTCGTCACGTAGTGTCATTTTCATTCAAACAGCTGAAGACGCTATGAAAATGAGTCTTCCAATGAGCAGACTCAAGAACATGGGCCCAGATGAGAAGGATATCTGGATGAAAGGATTGCCAGACAAATACATCAACAGACCTCAAACTGTGGAATTTGAAAACATGTGTCTGGCTGTATTTGTATCTGAATACAGGGTCCTGTACGGTAGGCAAATTAAAGGACCCAATGCAATCCCTCTCTTAAACGAAGCCGGCTACATCCAGAAAAGAACAGTGGGGAAGCCAGCCGTCATTAGATTCACTCGTTTCTCTGAAACAAAACAGCCAGAAAAGTTTTACAGGCGGCTCCTGAAGTTGTACTTGCCACACAGGAGTGACGAGGATCTCAACAGTCATGAACATCCTTCATATGAAGCATTTTACAACAATGGACATCACCGTAGGTGGCGTGTGAAACAATGGGTGGACTTTAATCGGAACAGGTATGAAGGACATGGGAAAAAAATTGACAAGATCATGGAAAAAATAGAAAGGCAAGGACCAGTCCGGAATGCTTGGAACACTTTTGCACCTGAGGTCGAAGTGGACCGTTTGGAATGTGTTGCACAGCGACCAGTAGTGGAAGAAGACGACGAGCAGGACCCTGTTCCAGATTACCAAATGAATGTATCCCTGCCAGCTGTTGAAGTACCAAGCCTAAGCCCTGACTTTGTGAGACAAATGTTCCGCAGTTTAAATCAGACTCAGTCATCCATATTCTATGCAATTCACCATTGGTGCCTGCAGCGTGTCTGGGGTCAGAACCCTGAACCCTTCTTTTATTTCTTGACAGGAGGAGCCGGGTGTGGTAAATCACATGTCATCAAATGTGTTTACCAGGAGGCAACTAAGCTTTTGCATCAGCTTCCTAGACTTCGTGATGTCGGTGACATGTCTCAACCCACTGTGCTCCTGACCGCTTTCACTGGGACTGCGGCATACAACATTTCAGGCAAAACTTTGCATTCCATCTTGAAGCTCCCCAAAAGCTTGAAGCCACCTTACAAGGGACTTGGAAATGCCCTGGATGAGGTCAGAGCAGTTCTTTCCAATGTGGAAATCTTGATTATTGATGAAATCTCTATGGTCTCTAAAGAACTATTGGCGTATGTTCACTGGAGATTTCAGCAGATCAAAGGAAACACAAGGCCGTTTGGTGGGATTTGTGTTCTTGCGGTGGGAGACTTTTACCAACTGCCCCCCTTGGGAGCTTCAAAACCTCTTTGTGTCATGGAGGATGGTGTACTTGATCTCTGGAATGAGAATTTCTGCCTGGTAAGTCTTACAGAGATCATGCGACAGAAGGATGACAAACTCTTTGCTGAGCTACTTAACCGGCTTCGTGTCAAAAGGAAAGCTGATGATCTCAGCGAGGAGGACGGATCTTTGCTGACGCAGTGTGTTGCAGATCCCAAGGATTGTCCGTTGGATGTGTTGCACATTTTTGCAACCAACAAACAGGTAGATGCACACAACGCTGCAGTGGTTGCCTCATTAGGTACAGCTATTGTTGATGTTCACGCAGAGGAATACAGGAGAGAAACAAAAACAGGAAACATGATTAGTTTGGGCAGTTGCATTAGAGGCAACAGTCGAGATTTGTGCGACCACATCCAAGCTGGATTGGGTATTAGAGTCATGATAACAAGGAACCTGGATGTAGAGGATGGCCTGGTGAATGGAACCTTTGGAACAATAGCAGACATTGTTACCCACACCAATGACGAAATGATAACTGTGAAACTGATCGGACTGAGACTGGACAATTCCACGGCTGGACGTACCAAAAGAATGCGTGGTAAACCAGACGACTTGGTCTACATTGAGAGATTCGAGGAACAAAGCAGCGTAAGAGGAGTGATACGACGGCAGTTTCCACTTAAATTGGCCTTTGGGTGTACAGCACACAAAGTACAGGGGATGACCATGCAGTCAGCAGTTGTTTCTTTAAAACGTATGTTTGCACCTGGTATGGCGTATGTGGGATTAAGTCGTACAACTTCTTTGGAAGGGCTTAAAATCATCGATTTTGATGAGAAAAAGATCTACGCTGATGAAAGAATCACAGCAGCCATGGATACGATGAGGCGAGCATCGTTTTCCAACACCAGCCCCCTCCTGCATTTCCCATCAAGTCCTCTGCGCACTACATTGAAAATCATCCACCACAACGTCGAAGGTCTTGTATGTCACTATGACGACATGAAGCACCATCATGAACTGGGATTGGCCGATATTCTCTGTCTTACGGAAAGTCATTTGTTTGGATCTTCTTATCCAGCTTCTTTGCAAATGGAGGGTTATTGTTTGTTTGCACGCAACAGACACGTCTCCTACTCTAGCAGAGCCGACATTGCTACCAAGGAAGGGGGGGGAGTAGCAACTTACTGCAGGAGCATTCTCCAACCTGAGGAACGCAGATACTTTCACAATGTTACAGATCTTGAGTACAATGTCATTAGATTGGACGCTCCGATATCAGTCCTTGTTGCCACGGTTTACAGGCCACCCAGTTATGATCTTGCCAGCTTCTTGAAAAACATTCAGAGCTTCTTGGATGGTCTTTATTCTATTGATATTCAGCCCGTTGTTGTATTGGGAGACTTCAATGAGGATCTTCTCTCTCCAGGAAAAAAAGCAATCAAGGACTTGTTTGAAAGCAAAGGATTCACTCAGCTTATCTCATCTCCAACAACAAAAAAGCGCACCCTGATTGATCACATTTACATATCTCGCCCAGAATATTGTGTCCAGTCAGGTGTGTTGCAGACATATTACAGTTACCACAACCCGGTATACTGTATTTTGTCTTCTTTCTCAGCTGCTGCCTCTCCTTCACTTTGTGACATGTAACATGCAATTGGGCAGGACTGTGTTGCTTTGTTCTTGATTTAATAGTCGCCAATCGCATAGCACAGCTGACTGTTACAACCCTCTTAATAATTTCTGAGTCTAACCATGAGCCTACACTTTCTGCAAAGAAATGACTGCTCTGAATATGTTTTATGGCACAATTTGTTTCTCTTTCTTACCAGTGCTCCCATTAGACTTTCCTTTGGTGGTGGTGGTTGATGTTATTGATCATGAGCCACTACTTGTACAGAGCTATGCAGAGCACCGTGTTCCAGAATGGCCATTTTTGGCTACATTTTAAATCTGGGAATGTGTAATTATTTTATTTTTAGTTGCCACCCTGTGCATGCTTCATTCTCTTCCCCTGTGTCTGCTTTCCACGCTGTGCATGCTTCAGCCTCTTGTCGCTATCTCTGCTACCGCCCTGAGCCTGCTTGGAAATGATGTTGCACCTGAAGTTTACAGCTTTGTATGTCAGGTTTTGGGTGGCATTAACCCCTTTTTTCCCAAAGTTTTTCTCTGTTTTGCAGGTTATGCAATGTGACACACATAAGTTTGTGCTTGAAGAACGTCAAAATTAACCTGGTAGACCTGGAAGGCAACCCACCATTAGCAGCAAGGTATCCAATTTACACATGGCCAAACCTAACAAATATTTTATTACAATTTTTTCATCACTCCATCATTCTGCCATTTCAACAGTATCATGATTGTGTTTTTAGGTGATATTAAGTACTGAGGTGTGTCAGGAGGACGTCCGTCTCAATATTCAATGCTTTGATGTAGGTATGTACTTAAAATGTATGTAGTTACAATCTGTACAATGCTTATGTTAAAATCTCAAAAACTTTCTTTTATATCATGGTTTCTGTTAGAATTTGCACTGAACTGAGTATTGCCGTGGACTGAAGGAGTAACCAGATAGACCTGTGATTGGTCATAGTCTTCAGTTGGACTTGTCAACCCACGCTGTAGACAAGAAGGTACATTTGTATTCTGTTAAAATCACAAATGTCACTGATAACATAAAAAGCCTTATGTAAGCTTTTGTGTTTTGTTATTTCAATTTCAGCAGTTTGGAAGGAAGACGCCAGAGAACTGATTTTTTTTTTTCTTTTTCACTTTGCAACAAAGGAGCAGTTGCCACGTGCTCAAAATGTCCTGACAGCTTTTTGCCGTACTAACATACAGACTCTTTTTATTTCATGAATGTTTTTGATTTTTCTCTTTTCCACTGACTTCCATGGTCATGTTGGATTTTATGTTATACTGTGATGTTGCATTAAGTTGATTGTTATGGTTTTATGATTAAGAATGGAAACTCTCTACTACAGACACACACCAAGCTCTACAGTTCTCGCAATCTTTTTGCTTTATGTAGACAACCAGGTTCTGATGAGTATCACAGATCCAGAAATTACTCAGTAACGCTAATTTTTAGATTCAATACAGGGTGTCTTCTCGCTCAGATTGGCCCACAGCGGGATTCCCCTTGACTTGGCTGCATCAGTTTTTTTTACCATTTCTTAGACGAGGTGGTGTTTTTCTGTTGGAGGCCCAGCCTGCCCTGTGATGCCCCCTACTGGTACTCTTGAATTTGTAAGGTTTAAGAGTGATGCATGTCTGTCCATGGGGATGGAGAGTGGAGGACCAGGTAGGAGGTTTCTTGGGGTGGAGGTACAGTAGACAGATTTGACCTTGGTTACTGAACAGTATTAGCTTACCTAGTTTAATGTAAATTTAAAATAATGTGTGCATAGGAACCTAAAACAGGCCTAGCTCAAATAGTTGAACCCTAAATTGTAGATAAAATGCTTGGACTGTGGTCTGTTGACTGCGTTTAACCTTTTTGTATTTTTTTTTATCCAGATTGGCCATTTGGTTATAGGAGAACATTCCACAGCTGCCTTCATGCAGGACACAGAAAATAATGACGTGTGTCATTGGCATCGCCTATAAGACACAACTGATCTGTTTCTTACAGACAATGCCCATTACACATGATATATGTATTTTAGTTCACTTTCTTAGATTTCTCATTGTCCTAGAGCATGTTATAGTTGTAATTTTAACAATTATTGCCTGTTTAAAGTTTGTTCTGTTTTTTTAGTTAATAAATATGTTTATTGTCAGCATACTTATGTCTGTTTATTTGTATACATGACAATGGTAACTAACACAAGGTTTAACATGCAAATGGTATAAACATACAAACATGTTAGAGAAAGTTGAGTAAAAGGAAAACATTTAGTCTTAAACAGTGCAACAGCAAGAACTACATTCTTTGTGAGAATTGCCAAGAAAAATCTATTCAATAAATTGGGGAAAGCTTCCCAATAGAAGACTAAAGACAGAGTTGGTGGATAAAGACCACCTACGTACCAGGTATGAACTTATAATGTGGAGTACTCTGTGTCAAGACCCTCCAAACCAGAGTCAATGTCAAAAGTGCCTTTTTGGGGCTAAAGACGAAATAACCAGAGCTGTTGACCTGTGATCGACAGTACTCCATTGCAAAAAATTATATATTATAATGTATGTGCTAAATTGTAGGGAAAGCACAAGGAAAGCAACATTAAAAGTCTAAATAAACAACAAATGTAACAAAAAAGAAAAAGCAATGCAAGCGTCTAATTAAACTAGGAGTTTATTTCACAAATGGACAATGATAGAAAAAGGCTTCTTTTAAAAATGTTGCTAACTTTGGAACAGTGCTTGTAATGGGTTTCATTCTAGGGCTCCACAATTCCTAGCAATGCAAGGGAGAACCTCCCATGCAGATAAAGTTAGCAAACATTGAAAATGGAAACATGAGCTTGTTGTTTGCTAATTATTTGGTTGCTACAACTTCCAGAAGGTGTAGGTTTTGTTTGTCACGTGAACATATTTAAATATGTTGAGCACACCTTTTTGTCATGTGTCACCCATAAACACATTCAATCTGGTGCGGAACTGTCCAGTGCTGAAATGGCTGCATACTTTCCTGTCTGGCCTCTGTAGTCACCACAGATACTGTCCAGTGCCTAATCCAATGAGACTCTGAGTGCTAATGGAGGTAGGGCCCTGTCTTAACTTTTGACCCGTGACAAAAGGTTAAATACTACAATATTGGAAAATCTTAGGGTATTTGTCTTACCTTCCACAGTGTCAGCACACTGATTCAATTGGTTGGGAAGGCCCCTGTGTTGTTTTCTGATGTTTCTTTAATGACAACAGTTTACATAGAAGACGCACATTTTGCCTTCCTGCACACAAATCTTTTTTCAAACACTTGTATCAAACCTCTGCTTAAGAACAACCTCTAAAAACATTTGATTTAAAATCCCCAAGCAATAAAAGCCTACAACCAAGGATAATTTTTAAACAACCAAACATATTTGAAACAAGCAGCATCCGATCTGAACAGCTTACATTTTCCTTCCACCACATACAGAGAGAGACACATTTATAATTCTTACAAGCTCTTAACAGATATACCTTACACCCTACCAAAGCTCAGCCTAACCAACACTCAGAAGCTTTGCCTTTAACGGTTACGCACACCACCAGGCGGGCGCCTTCTTCAACTTCTTCAGAAGTTGAACGTTTCTAGTTATTATTATTATTGTTTATTAATCTTCCGTCACCGTTAATACAGCCCGAACCGTAGGGTGTACCCCCACATACTATATATCGAAACGTTCGTCTCGACGCCGCGATCAGGGCTTTTTGTACTTGACGGCATTTCGACTTACGGTTGGAACAAAATTCGCAAAAAACCACCGAAAAATGGTCATTTTCAACACTCTACTGTGTCGTCATGCTTTCACCTACGAACATCGTTTAACTTCCAGTTTGTAGATATATCTTTGAACTATTCAGAAGTGCAAACGGTATGTGGATATCTTTTATCGTTTTCTAATCACGCCATTTTAAGTTACCATGGTGACAAAATTAACCAAACAACTTTAGCCCACTCGCTCAATTGTCACTCTACGTGCACAAATTATACATCAACATGTAGGTATTTCTGTCTGGATTCAGGAAATGTAACCCTCATTGGTGTAGGTCTTTTAGATTTCTTGCAAATCACCTCAGACCGGCAACAACCCCAAAGTGAAACTTATGCGAAAAACACCAAACAACTTTAGCCTTCTCGCTCAATTTACACTCTACGTAGACAAATTATACATCAAAACATAGGTCTTTTTGTCTGGATTCAGGAAATGTAACCCTCATTGGTGTAGGACTTGTAGATTTTTCGCAAATCACCTCAGACCGGCAACAACCCCAAACCCTCCCCAAATTCAGCGAGTTGTTTGGGGTTTTTTTGTGCTGCAGACAGCCAGCCAGGGCTGGTCAAAGCCATAGGCGTACTAAGGGGCCGCTTGGGCCCACCGGTGAAATGGGGGGGGGCCCCCAAATTTTCCTTTTTTTTTTTTTAACAAGTAATAATCAAATTACTTCAGCTATACGCACCACCAGGCGGGCGCCTTCTTCAACTTCTTCAGAAGTTGAACGTTTCTAGTTATTATTATTATTGTTTATTAATCTTCCGTCACCGTTAATACAGCCCGAACCGTAGGGTCTACCCCCACATACTATATATCGAAACGTTCGTCTCGACGCCGCGATCAGGGCTTTTTGTACTTGACGCCATTTCGACTTACGGTTGGAACAAAATTCGCAAAAAAACACCGAAAAATGGTCATTTTCAACACTCTACTGTGTCGTCATGCTTTCACCTACGAACATCGTTTAACTTCCAGTTTGTAGATATATCTTTGAACTATTCAGAAGTGAAAACGGAATGTGGATATCTTTTATCGTTTTCTCATCACGCCATTTTCAGTTACCATGGTGACAAAATTCTCCAAAAAACACAGAACAACTTTAGCCTACTTGCTCAATTTTCACTCTACGTGCACAAATTATACATCAACACGTAGGTATTTCTGTCTGGATTCAGGAAATGTAACCCTCATTGGTGTAGGTCTTTTAGATTTCTTGCAAATCACCTCAGACCGGCAACAACCCCAAAGTGAAACTTATGCGAAAAACACCAAACAACTTTAGCCTACTCGCTCAATTTAAACTCTACGTAGACAAATTATACATCAAAACGTAGGTCTTTTTGTCTGGATTCAGAAAATGTAACCCTCATTGCTGTAGGACTTATAGATTTTTTTCATCACGCCATTTTCACCTACCCTGGTGACAAAATTATCCAGAAACCAACAAACAACTTTAGCCTACTTGCTCAATTTTCACTCTACATGCACAAATTATACATCAAAACGTAGGTAGTTTTGTCTGGAATCAGGAAATGTAACCCTTATTGGTGTAGGTCTCATAGATTTTTCGCAAATCACCTCAGACCGGCAGCAACCCCAAAGTCAAAATTATGCAAAAAACAACGAACAACTTGAGCCTACTCGCTCAATTTCCACTCTACGTAGTCAAATTATACATTAAAATGTAGGTCTTCTTGTCTGGATTCAGGAAATGTAACCCTCATTGGTGTAGGACTTATAGAATTTTCGCAAATCACCTCAGACCGGCAACAACCCCAAACCTTCCCCAAATTCAGCGAGTTGTTTGGGGGTTTTTTTGTGCTGCAGCCATCCATCCAGAGCCGGTCAAAGCCATAGGCGTACTAAGGGGCTGCTTGGGCCCACCGGTGCAATGGGGGGGCCCCCAAATTTTTACAGGCCGAACCATAGGGTGTACCCCCACTTACTATATATCGAAACGTTCGTCTCGACGACGCGATGCAGGCTTTTTGCACTTGACGTCATTTCCAGTTACGGTTGGAACAACATTTGCAAAAAAACACAGAAAAATGGCAATTTTCAACGCTCTACTGTGTCCTCATGCTTTCACCTACGAACATTGTTTAACTTCCAGTTTGTAGATATATCTTTGAACTATTCAGAAGTGCAAACGGAATGTGGATATCTTTTATCGTTTTCTCATCACGCCATTTTCAGTTACCATGGTGACAAAATTCTCCAAAAAACACCAAACAACTTTTGCCTACTTGCTCAATTTTCACTCTACGTGCACAAATTATACATCAAAACGTAGGTATTTCTGCCTGGATTTAGGAAATGTAACCCTCATTGGTGTAGGTGTTTTAGATTTTTCGCAAATCACCTCAGACCGGCAACAACCCCAAAGTCAAACTTATGCGAAAAAGACCAAACAACTTCAGCATACTCGCTCAATTTTCACTCTACGTAGACAAATTATACATCAAAATGTAGGTCTTTTTGTCTGGATTCAGAAAATGTAACCCTCATTGGTGTAGGTCTTATAGATCTTTCGCAAATCACCTCAGACCGGCAACAACCCCAAACCCTCCCCAAGTTGAGCGAGTAAGCTGCAGTTGTTTTCCGTCCTGCAGACAGCCAGCCAGGGCCGGTCAAAGCCATAGGCGTACTAAGGGGCCGCTTGGGCCCACCGGAGCAATGGGGGGGGGCCCCCAATTTTTTTTTTTTTTTTTTTTTTTTTTTTTTACAAGTAACAATTAAATTACTTCAGTTATACGCACCACCAGGCGGGCGCCTTCTTCAACTTCTTCAGAAGTTGAACGTTTCTAGTTAGGCGCCCGCCTATGCATTGAAAATGCATGGCGGAGGCCTTATGCTATGCACCTAATAAGGGTTTCTTTATTATTATTATTATTATAGTACCGTTAATACAGCCCGAACCGTAGGGTCTACCCCCACATACCATATATCGAAACGTTGGTCTCGACGCCGCGATCAGGGCTTTTTGTACTTGACGCCGTTTCGGCTTACGGTTGGAACAAAATTCACCAAAAACCACTTCTTCAACACAGTTGACCTTTCAAAAATGCGCGGCTGAGTACGGCCCTGGTGTTATGGGGGAGTGGGTTAGGTGTCGGGCTGCAAAGCAGAAGATCGTAGGTTCGACTCCAAGCTGTGCCAATTTCAGAGAATTACATTTTCACCCCATATTTCATTTCCCTTTGGCATATATCCAGCATATATCTTAAATATACCAAATACTAAAATAAAACATAATCAAATTCATCACAATCTCTTCTGGAATAATAAAAAACATGTGATCAGAACAACATAGTAATATCAGTAGAAAAAGGAGGAACAAACGTTATTGCTTTTAAAGTGATTAATGCCGTGATTAAATTAAAATGGCTGCAGACTTTTATTAAAAATTAAAAGAATTTATGGTTTATTTTCCCTTCACAACTTTAAAAAAAAAATTGGAGGAAGGAATTTCTCTTAAGATGTAACTTTGATCCGGCAAAATTACCGATTAAATTGTCAGACTACCACAGAAGCATTCCAAAAATATGTTAAAAGTTTTCATGTCTTGATTACGTTACTGGAAAATAACCGTAAATTAACAAAATAAATTTGATTTGTAACAAATGGGGACCGCGGGCAGTTTGTTTTGGATGGATTTGCCTTATGATGACGTCATCGGGAAGCGCCCGAGCCAAACTGACCAGCCGAGTTGGAGCCGTTTCACACAGCTGATCATCAACAATTTTTTCGGAATACCAGAGGAATTCACCATTGACATTCGCAAGAGCTATTGCTGAAGCAACAATGCCCACGTACATGGCCATTGGATGTTCCAACACAACTGGTAAAAGTGGAAAAAACATCGCTTATTTCAACTTCCCAAATCATGAGCCACCGGGCTCGTAGCTGGATTGCCAAATTGAACAGAGCGGTTTTGCCATCTAACTTCTGGCCAGAGAGAAAACATGTCATATGCAGTGACCATTTCGAAGAAGAATGTTTTGAACATGACATGAGAGCAAGGATTTTCGGTAAGTTATTTTTAAATTTTAAATTTTTACATTAGAATTTGCAGGGATTTTACCGACCAGAGGGGCGGAGGGATACCACATGTGATGTGATATCCCTCCGCCCTAGCATGTGCTGAAAGCTTTTATATTTTAATATTTATAGAATAATTACCACCTGCCCTATTTACTAGGGGGCAAATATATAACTTAAGTCACTTCAGCGATCTCTCCTCCGCTGTGTGTGTGTGTGTGTGTGTCTGTCGGCAAAGCCATGCTGCGCGGAGCGCGCCGCGCACACACACACACACACACATTGAGCGCGCAGCGAGACAGGTATTAAGCGTTTAAACACATATCTGGCTGATCGGCGCAGCGTCTCTCCAGCACTTGTTATCTAAAAGGTTTTTATCTATTTATCACCGGACTTTTTCTTCCAAAACTGCACCGCGTTGCTGCGCTACAGCACACATGAGTTGTTGGACATTCGGAGCTATAATACTGATACATTTATCGTCGATATTCCCGTCATCCTAGAGATCTCCAGAACACTGGAGCCTGCCGACTTCTCCCGACCGGGCGGAAGTGCAACTCAGCCGGCGACCAGAACGTCAACAAAGCCGGCGTTAGCGCGGGGGGGGGGATGCGAGCTAGGCTAAAGCTAACACCATGGCTATCTTTACATAGCATTTTCCTCGCCAATGTCCGTTCTCTGGCCAATAAAATGGACGATTTACGATTATCCATCACGAATGACAGACGGATTATGGACTCAAATATCATGATTTTCACTGAAACATGGCTAAAGACCAGCTGTCCGGATAATGCTATCCAGCTAACTGGACGCGACACACACCGAGCCGCGGAGACCAGACGCGGAGGTTTGTGCATTTATTTTATAATAACTACTACTACCGACAGTTGCTGCTCACAGAAGGTGGAGTTTTTAATGGTCAAATGCAGACCTTATTACCTCCCAAGTCAATACTGGTAATATATATATATATATATATATATATATATATATATATATATATATATATATATGTGTAGTTGTGTGTATATATATATATATATGTGTAGTTGTGTGTATATATATATATATATATATGTGTAGTTGTGTATATATATATATATATATATATATATGTGTAGTTGTGTGTATATATATATATATATATATATATATATATATATATATATATATATATATATATATATATATATATGTGTAGTTGTGTGTATATATATATATATATATATATATATGTGTAGTTGTGTGTATATATATATATATATATATATATATGTGTAGTTGTGTGTATATATATATATATATATATATATATATATGTGTAGTTGTGTGTATATATATATATATATATATATATATATATATATATATATATATATATGTGTAGTTGTGTGTATATATATATATATATATATATATATATATATATATATATATATATATATATATATATATGTGTAGTTGTGTGTATATATATATATATATATATATATATATATATATGTGTAGTTGTGTGTATATATATATATATATATATATATATATATATGTGTAGTTGTGTGTATATATATATATATATATATATATATATGTGTAGTTGTGTGTATATATATATATATATATATATATATGTGTAGTTGTGTGTATATATATATATATATATGTGTAGTTGTGTGTATATATATATATATATATATATATATGTGTAGTTGTGTGTATATATATATATATATATATATATATATGTGTAGTTGTGTGTATATATATATATATATATATATATATATATATATATATATATATATATATATATATATGTGTAGTTGTGTGTATATATATATATATATATATATATGTGTAGTTGTGTGTATATATATATATATATATGTAGTTGTGTGTGTATATGTATGTATGTATATATGTATGTGTGTGTATATGTATAGTTGTGTGTATATATATATATATATGTTTATTTATTTATTTGGATAACATACACTTTGTCTTTGAAACATTCAAGGTTAGGCTGTTCTCATTAATCCAGGCCAGAAGCACCTGCAAATCCAACTGCAGTGTTTCTTTTAACTCTGATATCTTTGTTGCTGCAAAGTAAAGTGTAGAATCATCTGCATAAAGAGTTATGTTGCACCTTTTTAGGACAAATGGAATGTCATTAATAAAAATCGAGAACAGCAATGGTCCTAGGCAACTGCCTTGTGGTACACCACACTGCATTTGTTGAGGTGATGAAAAGCTTCCATTAAAAAACACACATTGTGATCTAGATGTTAAATAATTTTGTATCCATTTCAGAGGAGTGGCACCAAATCTGTATGCCGATAACTTTTCAAGTAACATTTGATGATGCACTAAATCAAATGCAGCACTAAAATCCAAAAACACTGCACCAACTATCAATTTTTTGTCTATGCTAAACAACCAATTCTATGTCATTTCTGTAAGAGCTGTACATGTCGAGTGATTTTCCTTATATGCATGCTGTGATTCAAAAATCAATTTGTTACAAATCTGTCCAAAAACAACCCTTTCCAGCAATTTACTAAGTATAGGCAGAATACTAATGGGCCTACTATTGACTGCCGAGAGGCTAACATTGGTAGTTTTTGAAAGAGGAAGTATTTTAGCAGATTTCCACATTTGAGGGAAGACCCCTTCTGTCAAGCTTAGATTAAACAAATGGCAGACTGGTGAAGCTATCACACTTGCAGCCATTTTCAGTAATTTGCCATCAATCTCATCCATTCCTAATGGTTTGTTTTCATGTAAACTTAGAAGCAGACTTTTAACTTTCTAACAATATTTGTGTATGTGTATATGTATATATGTGTATATATGTGTGTGTATATATATATATATCTGCATAAAGAGTTATGTTGCACCTTTTTAGGACAAATGGAATGTCATTAATAAAAATCGAGAACAGCAATGGTCCTAGGCAACTGCCTTGTGGTACACCACACTGCATTTGTTGAGGTGATGAAAAGCTTCCATTAAAAAACACACATTGTGATCTAGATGTTAAATAATTTTGTATCCATTTCAGAGGAGTGGCACCAAATCTGTATGCCGATAACTTTTCAAGTAACATTTGATGATGCACTAAATCAAATGCAGCACTAAAATCCAAAAACACTGCACCAACTATCAATTTTTTGTCTATGCTAAACAACCAATTCTATGTCATTTCTGTAAGAGCTGTACATGTCGAGTGATTTTCCTTATATGCATGCTGTGATTCAAAAATCAATTTGTTACAAATCTGTCCAAAAACAACCCTTTCCAGCAATTTACTAAGTATAGGCAGAATACTAATGGGCCTACTATTGACTGCCGAGAGGCTAACATTGGTAGTTTTTGAAAGAGGAAGTATTTTAGCAGATTTCCACATTTGAGGGAAGACCCCTTCTGTCAAGCTTAGATTAAACAAATGGCAGACTGGTGAAGCTATCACACTTGCAGCCATTTTCAGTAATTTGCCATCAATCTCATCCATTCCTAATGGTTTGTTTTCATGTAAACTTAGAAGCAGACTTTTAACTTTCTAACAATATTTGTGTATGTGTATATGTATATATGTGTATATATGTGTGTGTATATATATATATATATATATATATATATATTAGGGCTGTTGTAAACGAATATTTTAGTAATCGAGTAATCTATCGATTATTCTTACGATTAATCGAGTAATCGGATAAAAAAAATTATAAAATAAACTATTGGCAAATCTGCAATAACACCAGTTAGTCCAGATCAGTCCAATATCTCCTTTTTGAGCATCCCTAACAGTTAAATGTTTGTAGTTTAGAAAGTTTACTTGTAACAGTAGTTTGCTTTAACCTGAAGAAAAGTTATACTAAGATATTAAATTATATTCAAATAATAAAGTGGCAGGCTCACAAATATGCTTATAAAAATGTCTATACTCCAGCTTTTAGTTTATGTATTTATCTTCAGTGAGTAATACACATACACGTAAAAGAACTAAGTAAACAACTCATTTAACTCTTTAACATTTTATTGATAATAACAACGCAATAACATTAAACCTCCAGTAAAGTTTCAAATCAGTAGTACAGCAAATCTCTTGCTTTTTTGTTCTAAAGTTCAAACAGAAAAGATAAATAAAGAAAATACTTGATTTAAAAATAAAACAAGTTTAGACAAAATAGTAAATACTGCATTTTATACAATATATTTTAAGTCTAAGGTGCAACAAATTCCTTGCTTTTTTCAGTGCTAACACAAAAGAGTAAAAAAATATTCATTAGCTTTAAATAGAAAAGTTAAGGCAAACCAGAGAATACTGCCTTTTATACATTCAAATTATAAGTTTCAAATCTGAGGTAGAACAGATTTCCTGCTTTCTTAACTGCAAAAACAGAGGAGAAATAAAAAAAGAATTAATAGAAAAGATTACTAAGGCAAAATAGTAAACACTGGCTTTACAAAAACAACTTGAACCTCAACAAAATCAACTTGGATGTTCTTAAAGATGGAATAAAAAAATATCTTAAATCCAACATATACTGAATGTTATTCAATATGCATTTCTTAAATGCTCCAACACACAGGTGTGCATGTGTTTAACTGTTAAAGAAGCCTTAAAGAAGACTATGGTTGCTGTGAAGGAAAGTGAGCATGTCGACATGTTGTGAACTGAGGCTTGCCCTGCGCTTCGATGCGATGTTCCCTGCTGCGGAAAAAAGCCGTTCTGATGGTGTTGATGTTGCTGGTATACACAGAAAGAACTTTGCAAGTTTTGACAGTGTTGGGTACCGTGCTGCATTTGATTTCCACCATAGAAGTGGGTTCTCCCTCTTGGACAGTGTATGCTCTCCAAAGTACATCAAGACTTCCTTTTGAACATCTTGGTTCAAATGCTGTTCCTCATCCTCCTCATCACTTGTGCTGGATTCTGAAGAACCCAGTAGATTGCTGAAAAATGTGTTGGTGTTCTGCTGATGCTCTACAGGCTTGTCTTGGGCATCAGTGGAGACCTCATTTTCACCTGAATTTTTCTGTCTCATTTTCTTTTTGACATCAAGGACCAATGTTTGAACCATGCTTTGGATCTTAAAGGCTTCATCTGGGGGCAAGAACTTAAGTTTCTTAAATCTGGGATCTAAAGCAGCAGTAAGTACAACAGTATTTGAGGATTGAGGCTGACACATAAATAGTCCTTCCCATCTTGTTGTGATCTGTGCCATCACTTCAGCTTGGTATGACTGAGCTGGTGCAGTCTCAAAAACTTGGGTCTGTATGGACTTCTTGAGGCTTTGCACAAGTTGTGGAAGTGCAGAAAGAGTAACGTAGTCTTGCCCACTCAGAAACACCGTTGCTTCTTCAAATGGCTGAAGAGCCTTGCTTATCTCCTCTATAATATTCCACTGCTCTGGCTTAAGATCAAGGTAGTGTTTTCCTCGTGGTGTCAATGCTGGGTCAGATAGTGCAGCAGTTATCGGCCATCTTTGCTCCAGCAGCCTACACAGCATGTGGAAAGTACTGTTCCAACGAGTGCTTACATCTTGTATGAGCATGTGTGATGCTGTGCCCATTTGCTGTTGCTTATCCTTCAGCTCTGTGCAAGCCAGTTCACTTTTTTTAAAATGTTCAACAAGACATCTTGCAGCTGCCACACACTTTGAGATGCTCTGGTTGCTCTTCAGAGCATTCTGTACCACCAAGTTCAGGGTGTGCCCTGCACATCGCACAGATGCCCACTTATGCTTTTCTGCCAAAATCTTCACTGCTGCTACAATATTGGCACCATTGTCGTGGATGACAGCTCTGACTTTCTCAGGTGGAACATCAAACTTTGCAATAACCTCCTCAAGCCACTCTGCAATGTTTGCTGCTGTGTGTCTTTCTTCAAGTGGCATTGTTGTCAGGGTGTGGGACTTCATTTTCCAGTCCTCTCCAAGAAAGTGGCATGTCACTCCAAGATATGCCTCTGTGGCAACACTTGTCCAAATGTCTGCTGTGAGAGCAATGCTGTCTGTCTCTTTTAGGATGTTTTTCAATTTGTCTTTGATTTCTTCATACTTTTTCTCCATCATTTTTACAAAGTAGGTTCTGGAAGGAGGGGTATAATTTGGATTGAAGGTGGAGATCATCTTCTGGAATCCTTCATCTTCCACCACGGACAGCGGTCGCATGTCTGTGATGATCATATTTAAAATGCTGTTTGTGAACTCAGCTGCTTGAACAACCGAACATCCTGGAACCCTTTGAACAAAGCTGTCCAACGTATGACTCTTCGGTTCACTGAAAAGAAGCACAATGTAATGATTATTTGTTTATTCCTTGTTATGAATTAAATATATTTCAAGTGCACTAATTTGGATATTATAACATTTAATATTATTAAGTTGGAATCTGCACTGACAGCTCATCTGCCATGATAGCAGCTTTAGTTTCAGTTTTATTTTATTTATGGATTTAAGGCTTTCATTTATGTGTGAGTTTTGAGGATGCTTTAATTAAAAGCATTATTTTTAACCATCACAGAAAAATCTAAATGCAGTGAAATGGTTTTTTATGTATTGGAAAACAGAATGTAATCTATATGTTAGGAAAAAAATAAACTCTTACTCAAAATGTAAAGGTTTGAGTTTGTACAGAGTTCTGCAGCCTTAACTAGTCATGATAAAATGCAAAAATGTTGCTATTTTTATTAAAACGATGCTATTATTTATTCTTGATTGCTTAGGTATAAACAAATATAGAATTACTACAAAAAATATTAATCAAAAATTTCTAATTCATACATAACAGTAGCGAGAAGAAAAGATTGTAACTTTTCAGGTTGGAAAGACACCATTAAATAAATGCTTTTCAGCTTATGCCTGTAATCTGTTGCTGCGTATTTTTATTAACAAACTTACATTAAGTCCTGCATAATTTCTCTCAGTTCCACCCTCACATACAATTTACACTACACCCGGTTAAGTAACAGCTATGTTTAAGCGGTAGATGTAACGTTAGCAAAATAATGTGCCTCAATTTACATCTATAACATGGCAGATTATCACACAACGTAGTTAGCAAAGAGAACATAAACGTTACCTGTTGGCAACCGTGTACGAGTTGGATGCATGTAGCGGGTGTTTTCTCTTCAGATGCTGCAACATTGATGTCGTGCTGTTGTGGTACGCCAATTCTGCTTTGCAGTGGATGCATTGCGCTGTGTTGTCCTTTCTGTTTAGTCTAAAATGTTCCCAAACTTTTGACATTTTTTGTCGCTTTCGGGGTTCTCCTTCTGAGCATTCTCCGGTTCCCTCCATAGCTACAAACTTAGCACATGTGCTCCAGGCGCTAACGGAAGTGGTAGCGTTGTGCAACACAAAAACCCTCCGGCTAGACCAGTGTGCTGCGTATTTAACAGCATTGCTTATTACAATACAATAAATTTAGCGAAGCTTCGAGGCAGATAAATTTCCTCGAGGATTTTTTGTAATCGAGTTACTCGAGTTACTCGATGAATCGTTTCAGCCCTAATATATATATATATATATATATATATATATATATATATATATATGTATATGTGTGTATATATATGTGTAGTTGTGTGTATATATGTGTGTATATATATGTGTAGTTGTGTGTATATATGTGTGTATATATATATGTGTAGTTGTGTGTATATATGTGTGTATATATATGTGTAGTTGTGTGTATATATGTGTGTATATATGTGTAGTTGTGTGTATATATATGTGTATATATGTGTAGTTGTGTGTATATATATGTGTATATATGTGTAGTTGTGTGTGTATATATATATATATATATATATATATATATATATATATGTAGTTGTGTGTGTATATGTATGTATGTATATATGTAGTTGTGTGTGTATATGTATGTATGTATATATGTAGTTGTGTGTGTATATGTATGCATGTATATATGTAGTTGTGTGTGTATATGTATGTATGTATGTATATATGTATGTGTGTGTATATGTATGCATGTATATATGTAGTTGTGTGTGTATATGTATGTATGTATGTATATATGTATGTGTGTGTATATGTATATATATGTATATATGTATGTATGTATATGTATATATGTATGTATGTATATGTATATGTATATGTGTGTATATATATATATATATATATATATATATATTGTTTATTTATTTATTTGGATCCCCATTAGCTGTCAGTAATTTGACAGCTACTCTTCCTGGGGTCCTTTTAAAATTATACAAATACACAAAACATATCAAATGATCACATCATAAGAACAACTATACATTTCAACTTATTTCATATTACAGTACAATCTGTTACACAATTACTCAAATATTAAGGCTTTCAACAAAGTATTTTTTTTTTAAAGTGTTTTAAATGCGCCTTTCGTAGTAGCAGTCAAGATGTTATGTGGCAGTTTGTTCCACAGAGTTACAGCTCTGAACAGCACAGACCTGCACACTGCTTCTGTTCTTGGAATGGGTCGAGTCAAATGACCAAAAGCTGCCTGCCTGGTTGAATAATTGTGCTCATTTCTCACATAATGTAACAAGCTGAACAAAAGAGAAGGTTTTCCACAAACAATAATATTCCTCAGGAAACACAAAACATTACATTTCAGTCTCTCCTCTACTCTGAGCCACGACAGACGCACATGCAGCTCAGCAGAGCTCTGAGTCCACACACAGGGCAGTCCCAGTGCCAGCCTGGCCGCTCTGTTCTGTGCGGTTTGTAGTTTAGCCAGATGTTTCTGAGCTGCACCTGACCATACCACAGAGCAGTAGTCCAGGTGAGACAGCACTAATGATTTAATCACCAAAATTCTAGAGGCTGAAGTCATGAAAGATCTGAATCTTTTAATGCAAGACATATTTCTTCCCATCTTTTTCACCACCGTATCTACATGTTTTGCCCAGGATAGCTGCTCATCAAATGTTACTCCAAGAAGTTTCACCTCTTGAACCTGTTCTATGTCCATATCCTTTAGCACATTATCAAGTTTATCATCACATTTTTTATTCCTACCTTTAAATAACATACACTTTGTCTTTGAAACATTCAAGGTTAGGCTGTTCTCATTAATCCAGGCCAGAAGCACCTGCAAATCCAACTGCAGTGTTTCTTTTAACTCTGATATCTTTGTTGCTGCAAAGTAAAGTGTAGAATCATCTGCATAAAGAGTTATGTTGCACCTTTTTAGGACAAATGGAATGTCATTAATAAAAATCGAGAACAGCAATGGTCCTAGGCAACTGCCTTGTGGTACACCACACTGCATTTGTTGAGGTGATGAAAAGCTTCCATTAAAAAACACACATTGTGATCTAGATGTTAAATAATTTTGTATCCATTTCAGAGGAGTGGCACCAAATCTGTATGCCGATAACTTTTCAAGTAACATTTGATGATGCACTAAATCAAATGCAGCACTAAAATCCAAAAACACTGCACCAACTATCAATTTTTTGTCTATGCTAAACAACCAATTCTATGTCATTTCTGTAAGAGCTGTACATGTCGAGTGATTTTCCTTATATGCATGCTGTGATTCAAAAATCAATTTGTTACAAATCTGTCCAAAAACAACCCTTTCCAGCAATTTACTAAGTATAGGCAGAATACTAATGGGCCTACTATTGACTGCCGAGAGGCTAACATTGGTAGTTTTTGAAAGAGGAAGTATTTTAGCAGATTTCCACATTTGAGGGAAGACCCCTTCTGTCAAGCTTAGATTAAACAAATGGCAGACTGGTGAAGCTATCACACTTGCAGCCATTTTCAGTAATTTGCCATCAATCTCATCCATTCCTAATGGTTTGTTTTCATGTAAACTTAGAAGCAGACTTTTAACTTTCTAACAATATTTGTGTATGTGTATATGTATATATGTGTATATATGTGTGTGTATATATATATATATATATATATATATATATATTAGGGCTGTTGTAAACGAATATTTTAGTAATCGAGTAATCTATCGATTATTCTTACGATTAATCGAGTAATCGGATAAAAAAAATTATAAAATAAACTATTGGCAAATCTGCAATAACACCAGTTAGTCCAGATCAGTCCAATATCTCCTTTTTGAGCATCCCTAACAGTTAAATGTTTGTAGTTTAGAAAGTTTACTTGTAACAGTAGTTTGCTTTAACCTGAAGAAAAGTTATACTAAGATATTAAATTATATTCAAATAATAAAGTGGCAGGCTCACAAATATGCTTATAAAAATGTCTATACTCCAGCTTTTAGTTTATGTATTTATCTTCAGTGAGTAATACACATACACGTAAAAGAACTAAGTAAACAACTCATTTAACTCTTTAACATTTTATTGATAATAACAACGCAATAACATTAAACCTCCAGTAAAGTTTCAAATCAGTAGTACAGCAAATCTCTTGCTTTTTTGTTCTAAAGTTCAAACAGAAAAGATAAATAAAGAAAATACTTGATTTAAAAATAAAACAAGTTTAGACAAAATAGTAAATACTGCATTTTATACAATATATTTTAAGTCTAAGGTGCAACAAATTCCTTGCTTTTTTCAGTGCTAACACAAAAGAGTAAAAAAATATTCATTAGCTTTAAATAGAAAAGTTAAGGCAAACCAGAGAATACTGCCTTTTATACATTCAAATTATAAGTTTCAAATCTGAGGTAGAACAGATTTCCTGCTTTCTTAACTGCAAAAACAGAGGAGAAATAAAAAAAGAATTAATAGAAAAGATTACTAAGGCAAAATAGTAAACACTGGCTTTACAAAAACAACTTGAACCTCAACAAAATCAACTTGGATGTTCTTAAAGATGGAATAAAAAAATATCTTAAATCCAACATATACTGAATGTTATTCAATATGCATTTCTTAAATGCTCCAACACACAGGTGTGCATGTGTTTAACTGTTAAAGAAGCCTTAAAGAAGACTATGGTTGCTGTGAAGGAAAGTGAGCATGTCGACATGTTGTGAACTGAGGCTTGCCCTGCGCTTCGATGCGATGTTCCCTGCTGCGGAAAAAAGCCGTTCTGATGGTGTTGATGTTGCTGGTATACACAGAAAGAACTTTGCAAGTTTTGACAGTGTTGGGTACCGTGCTGCATTTGATTTCCACCATAGAAGTGGGTTCTCCCTCTTGGACAGTGTATGCTCTCCAAAGTACATCAAGACTTCCTTTTGAACATCTTGGTTCAAATGCTGTTCCTCATCCTCCTCATCACTTGTGCTGGATTCTGAAGAACCCAGTAGATTGCTGAAAAATGTGTTGGTGTTCTGCTGATGCTCTACAGGCTTGTCTTGGGCATCAGTGGAGACCTCATTTTCACCTGAATTTTTCTGTCTCATTTTCTTTTTGACATCAAGGACCAATGTTTGAACCATGCTTTGGATCTTAAAGGCTTCATCTGGGGGCAAGAACTTAAGTTTCTTAAATCTGGGATCTAAAGCAGCAGTAAGTACAACAGTATTTGAGGATTGAGGCTGACACATAAATAGTCCTTCCCATCTTGTTGTGATCTGTGCCATCACTTCAGCTTGGTATGACTGAGCTGGTGCAGTCTCAAAAACTTGGGTCTGTATGGACTTCTTGAGGCTTTGCACAAGTTGTGGAAGTGCAGAAAGAGTAACGTAGTCTTGCCCACTCAGAAACACCGTTGCTTCTTCAAATGGCTGAAGAGCCTTGCTTATCTCCTCTATAATATTCCACTGCTCTGGCTTAAGATCAAGGTAGTGTTTTCCTCGTGGTGTCAATGCTGGGTCAGATAGTGCAGCAGTTATCGGCCATCTTTGCTCCAGCAGCCTACACAGCATGTGGAAAGTACTGTTCCAACGAGTGCTTACATCTTGTATGAGCATGTGTGATGCTGTGCCCATTTGCTGTTGCTTATCCTTCAGCTCTGTGCAAGCCAGTTCACTTTTTTTAAAATGTTCAACAAGACATCTTGCAGCTGCCACACACTTTGAGATGCTCTGGTTGCTCTTCAGAGCATTCTGTACCACCAAGTTCAGGGTGTGCCCTGCACATCGCACAGATGCCCACTTATGCTTTTCTGCCAAAATCTTCACTGCTGCTACAATATTGGCACCATTGTCGTGGATGACAGCTCTGACTTTCTCAGGTGGAACATCAAACTTTGCAATAACCTCCTCAAGCCACTCTGCAATGTTTGCTGCTGTGTGTCTTTCTTCAAGTGGCATTGTTGTCAGGGTGTGGGACTTCATTTTCCAGTCCTCTCCAAGAAAGTGGCATGTCACTCCAAGATATGCCTCTGTGGCAACACTTGTCCAAATGTCTGCTGTGAGAGCAATGCTGTCTGTCTCTTTTAGGATGTTTTTCAATTTGTCTTTGATTTCTTCATACTTTTTCTCCATCATTTTTACAAAGTAGGTTCTGGAAGGAGGGGTATAATTTGGATTGAAGGTGGAGATCATCTTCTGGAATCCTTCATCTTCCACCACGGACAGCGGTCGCATGTCTGTGATGATCATATTTAAAATGCTGTTTGTGAACTCAGCTGCTTGAACAACCGAACATCCTGGAACCCTTTGAACAAAGCTGTCCAACGTATGACTCTTCGGTTCACTGAAAAGAAGCACAATGTAATGATTATTTGTTTATTCCTTGTTATGAATTAAATATATTTCAAGTGCACTAATTTGGATATTATAACATTTAATATTATTAAGTTGGAATCTGCACTGACAGCTCATCTGCCATGATAGCAGCTTTAGTTTCAGTTTTATTTTATTTATGGATTTAAGGCTTTCATTTATGTGTGAGTTTTGAGGATGCTTTAATTAAAAGCATTATTTTTAACCATCACAGAAAAATCTAAATGCAGTGAAATGGTTTTTTATGTATTGGAAAACAGAATGTAATCTATATGTTAGGAAAAAAATAAACTCTTACTCAAAATGTAAAGGTTTGAGTTTGTACAGAGTTCTGCAGCCTTAACTAGTCATGATAAAATGCAAAAATGTTGCTATTTTTATTAAAACGATGCTATTATTTATTCTTGATTGCTTAGGTATAAACAAATATAGAATTACTACAAAAAATATTAATCAAAAATTTCTAATTCATACATAACAGTAGCGAGAAGAAAAGATTGTAACTTTTCAGGTTGGAAAGACACCATTAAATAAATGCTTTTCAGCTTATGCCTGTAATCTGTTGCTGCGTATTTTTATTAACAAACTTACATTAAGTCCTGCATAATTTCTCTCAGTTCCACCCTCACATACAATTTACACTACACCCGGTTAAGTAACAGCTATGTTTAAGCGGTAGATGTAACGTTAGCAAAATAATGTGCCTCAATTTACATCTATAACATGGCAGATTATCACACAACGTAGTTAGCAAAGAGAACATAAACGTTACCTGTTGGCAACCGTGTACGAGTTGGATGCATGTAGCGGGTGTTTTCTCTTCAGATGCTGCAACATTGATGTCGTGCTGTTGTGGTACGCCAATTCTGCTTTGCAGTGGATGCATTGCGCTGTGTTGTCCTTTCTGTTTAGTCTAAAATGTTCCCAAACTTTTGACATTTTTTGTCGCTTTCGGGGTTCTCCTTCTGAGCATTCTCCGGTTCCCTCCATAGCTACAAACTTAGCACATGTGCTCCAGGCGCTAACGGAAGTGGTAGCGTTGTGCAACACAAAAACCCTCCGGCTAGACCAGTGTGCTGCGTATTTAACAGCATTGCTTATTACAATACAATAAATTTAGCGAAGCTTCGAGGCAGATAAATTTCCTCGGATTTTTTGTAATCGAGTTACTCGAGTTACTCGATGAATCGTTTCAGCCCTAATATATATATATATATATATATATATATATATATATATATATATATATATGTATATGTGTGTATATATATGTGTAGTTGTGTGTATATATGTGTGTATATATATGTGTAGTTGTGTGTATATATGTGTGTATATATATGTGTAGTTGTGTGTATATATGTGTGTATATATATGTGTAGTTGTGTGTATATATGTGTGTATATATGTGTAGTTGTGTGTATATATATGTGTATATATGTGTAGTTGTGTGTATATATATGTGTATATATGTGTAGTTGTGTGTGTATATATATATATATATATATATATATATATATGTAGTTGTGTGTGTATATGTATGTATGTATATATGTAGTTGTGTGTGTATATGTATGCATGTATATATGTAGTTGTGTGTGTATATGTATGCATGTATATATGTAGTTGTGTGTGTATATGTATGTATGTATGTATATATGTATGTGTGTGTATATGTATATATATGTATATATGTATGTATGTATATGTATATATGTATGTATGTATATGTATATGTATATGTGTGTATATATATATATATATATATATATATATATATATTGTTTATTTATTTATTTGGATCCCCATTAGCTGTCAGTAATTTGACAGCTACTCTTCCTGGGGTCCTTTTAAAATTATACAAATACACAAAACATATCAAATGATCACATCATAAGAACAACTATACATTTCAACTTATTTCATATTACAGTACAATCTGTTACACAATTACTCAAATATTAAGGCTTTCAACAAAGTATTTTTTTTTTAAAGTGTTTTAAATGCGCCTTTCGTAGTAGCAGTCAAGATGTTATGTGGCAGTTTGTTCCACAGAGTTACAGCTCTGAACAGCACAGACCTGCACACTGCTTCTGTTCTTGGAATGGGTCGAGTCAAATGACCAAAAGCTGCCTGCCTGGTTGAATAATTGTGCTCATTTCTCACATAATGTAACAAGCTGAACAAAAGAGAAGGTTTTCCACAAACAATAATATTCCTCAGGAAACACAAAACATTACATTTCAGTCTCTCCTCTACTCTGAGCCACGACAGACGCACATGCAGCTCAGCAGAGCTCTGAGTCCACACACAGGGCAGTCCCAGTGCCAGCCTGGCCGCTCTGTTCTGTGCGGTTTGTAGTTTAGCCAGATGTTTCTGAGCTGCACCTGACCATACCACAGAGCAGTAGTCCAGGTGAGACAGCACTAATGATTTAATCACCAAAATTCTAGAGGCTGAAGTCATGAAAGATCTGAATCTTTTAATGCAAGACATATTTCTTCCCATCTTTTTCACCACCGTATCTACATGTTTTGCCCAGGATAGCTGCTCATCAAATGTTACTCCAAGAAGTTTCACCTCTTGAACCTGTTCTATGTCCATATCCTTTAGCACATTATCAAGTTTATCATCACATTTTTTATTCCTACCTTTAAATAACATACACTTTGTCTTTGAAACATTCAAGGTTAGGCTGTTCTCATTAATCCAGGCCAGAAGCACCTGCAAATCCAACTGCAGTGTTTCTTTTAACTCTGATATCTTTGTTGCTGCAAAGTAAAGTGTAGAATCATCTGCATAAAGAGTTATGTTGCACCTTTTTAGGACAAATGGAATGTCATTAATAAAAATCGAGAACAGCAATGGTCCTAGGCAACTGCCTTGTGGTACACCACACTGCATTTGTTGAGGTGATGAAAAGCTTCCATTAAAAAACACACATTGTGATCTAGATGTTAAATAATTTTGTATCCATTTCAGAGGAGTGGCACCAAATCTGTATGCCGATAACTTTTCAAGTAACATTTGATGATGCACTAAATCAAATGCAGCACTAAAATCCAAAAACACTGCACCAACTATCAATTTTTTGTCTATGCTAAACAACCAATTCTATGTCATTTCTGTAAGAGCTGTACATGTCGAGTGATTTTCCTTATATGCATGCTGTGATTCAAAAATCAATTTGTTACAAATCTGTCCAAAAACAACCCTTTCCAGCAATTTACTAAGTATAGGCAGAATACTAATGGGCCTACTATTGACTGCCGAGAGGCTAACATTGGTAGTTTTTGAAAGAGGAAGTATTTTAGCAGATTTCCACATTTGAGGGAAGACCCCTTCTGTCAAGCTTAGATTAAACAAATGGCAGACTGGTGAAGCTATCACACTTGCAGCCATTTTCAGTAATTTGCCATCAATCTCATCCATTCCTAATGGTTTGTTTTCATGTAAACTTAGAAGCAGACTTTTAACTTTCTAACAATATTTGTGTATGTGTATATGTATATATGTGTATATATGTGTGTATATATATATATATATATATATGTGTGTGTGTATATATATATATATATATATATATATATATATATATATATATATGAGTGTGTGTGTGTATGTATATATATATATACAACGAACAACTTGCAAAAAACAACGAACAACTTGAGCCTACTCGCTCAATTTTCACTCTACATGCACAAATTATACATCAAAACGTAGGTCTTCTTGTCTGGATTCAGGAAATGTAACCCTCATTGCTGTAGGACTTATAGAATTTTCGCAAATCACCTCAGACCGGCAACAACCCCAAACCTTCCCCAAATTCAGCGAGTTGTTTGGGGTTTTTTTGTGCTGCAGCCATCCATCCAGAGCCGGTCAAAGACATAGGCGTACTAAGGGGCTGCTTGGGCCCACTGGTGCAATGGGGGGGCCCCCAAATTTTTACAGGCCGAACCGTAGGGTGTACCCCCACTTACTATATATCGAAACGTTCGTCTCGACGACGCGATGCAGGCTTTTTGCACTTGACGTCATTTCCAGTTACGGTTGGAACAACATTTGCAAAAAAACACAGAAAATGGCAATTTTCAACGCTCTACTGTGTCCTCATGCTTTCACCTACGAACATTGTTTAACTTCCAGTTTGTAGATATATCTTTGAACTTTTCAGAAGTGCAAACGGAATGTGGATATCTTTTATCGTTTTCTCATCACGCCATTTTCAGTTACCATGGTGACAAAATTCTCCAAAAAACACCAAACAACTTTTGCCTACTCGCTCAATTTTCACTCTATGTGCACAAATTATACATTAAAACGTAGGTATTTCTGCATGGATTTAGGAAATGTAACCCTCATTGGTGTAGGTGTTTTAGATTTTTCGCAAATCACCTCAGACCGGCAACAACCCCAAAGTCAAACTTATGCGAAAAAGACCAAACAACTTCAGCATACTCGCTCAATTTTCACTCTACGTAGACAAATTATGCATCAAAATGTAGGTCTTTTTGTCTGGATTCAGAAAATGTAACCCTCATTGGTGTAGGTCTTATAGATTTTTCGCAAATCACCTCAGACCGGCAACAACCCCAAACCCTCCCCAAGTTGAGCGACTAAGCTGCAGTTGTTTTCCGTCCTGTAGACAGCCAGCCAGGGCCGGTCAAAGCCATAGGCGTACTAAGGGGCCGCTTGGGCCCACCGGAGCAATGGGGGGGCCCCCAAATTTTTTTTTTTTTTTTTTTTACAAGTAACAATTAAATTACTTCAGTTATACGCACCACCAGGCGGGCGCCTTCTTCAACTTCTTCAGAAGCATATATCTTAAATATACCAAATACAATATTTCATTTCCCTTTGGCTTTAAAAAACGATTTTTTAAAATTTAAATCAATAGCCAGATTAATTTATCCAGCATATATCTTAAATGTACCAAATACTACAATAAAACATTATCAAATTCATCACAATCTCTTCTGGAATAATAAAAAACATGTGATCAGAAAGAACAACATAGCAATATCAGTAGAAAAAGGAGGAACAAACGTTATTGATTTTAAAGTGATTAATGCCGTGATTAAATTACAATGGCTGCAGACTTTTATTAAAAATTAAAAGAGTTTATGGTTTATTTTCCCTTCACAACTTTAGAAAAAAATTGGAGGAAGGAATTTCTCTTAAGATGTAACTTTGATCCGGCAAAATTACCGATTAAATTGTCAGACTACCACAGAAGCATTCCAAAAATATGTTAAAGTTTTCATGTCTTGATTACGTTACTGGAAAATAACCGTAAATTAACAAAGTAAATTTTATTTGTAACAAATGGAGACCGCGGGTTTGTTTTGGATGGACTTGCCTTATGATGACGTCATCGGGAAGCGCCCGAGCCGAACTGACCACCCGAGTCGGAGCCGTTTTACACAGCTGCGATCAACAATTTTTTCGGAATACCAGAGGACTTCACCATTGACATTCGCAAGAGCTATTGCTGCAGCAACAATGCCCACGTACATGGCCATTGGATGTTCCAACACAACTGGTAAAAGTGGAAAAAACATTGTTTATTTCAACTTCCCAAATCATGAGCCACCGGGCTCGTAGCTGGATTGCCAAATTGAAGAGAGCGGTTTTGCCATCTAACTTCTGGCCAGAGAGAAAACACGTCATATGCAGTGACCATTTCGAAGAAGAATGTTTTGAACATGACATGAGAGCAACTATTTTCTGTAAGTTATTTTTAAATTTTAAATTTTTACATTAGAATTTGCAGGGATTTTACCGACTAGAGGGGCGGAGGGATACCACATGTGATGTGATATCCCTCCGCCCCAGCATGTATTTTAATATTTATAGAATAATTACCACCTGCCCTATTTACTAGGGGGCAAATATATAACTTAAGTCACTTCAGCGATCTCTCCTCCGCTGTGTGTGTGTGTGCTGCGCGGAGCGCGCCGCGCGCACACACACACACACACATTGAGCGCGCAGCGAGACAGGTATTAAGCGTTTAAACACATAAACCTACAAATACTGCATAAACTTT
This sequence comes from Fundulus diaphanus, assembly GCA_037039145.1. NCBI lineage: Eukaryota > Metazoa > Chordata > Actinopteri > Cyprinodontiformes > Fundulidae > Fundulus > Fundulus diaphanus. The sequence goes on from CM073135.1 coordinate 10,783,178, forward strand.
ACTAAAAAAATGTTGTTTCGAAACGGTCGCAAGCGCATGCTCACTGTAGCTCACAGCCGGACTGCTTTTGCTCCGAGTCTTGGGGGGAATAAAAGCCTGGCGCCCCGCGGTCTTTATAATATGGTGGTTGGGAGGGGGGGAGACTGCAGTTTAGCATAGTAGCATATGAAGTCTTCTGAATTGAGTGCGTCGGAACCAATCTGAGCGCGCAGCGAGACAGGTATTCAGCGTTTAAACATGACATGCGCGCTCAACTTTCAAACTGTGCTCAAACACTACCCTCGCGCTCGGCTCTGTTTGCTCGCGTGCGCAACCTTCTCTCCTTCCAGGCTAAACGCCAGTTGTGCGCTCGATCGTTTGTTAATCCGTTTGCTTGGTTCTGTCTCACTGATTTCGATTATACACTGGAGTGCGGATTTTGCCGAAAAACTGAAGTCCCTGGCCGCCATCTTGCTACTCCCTACTCTCACAGAATCCCAATGGATTTGGCCGCCATCTTGCTACTCCCTACTCTCACAGAATCCCATAGGATTTGGTTGCAACAACAAGCAGTTCTCTGGCTATGTGAAAACGTTTCACATGTAATTTTACAGTCAGTGGATGTACTAACACTATCAACTTCTAGAAAATTATGTGCTGAAATATTTTATGTTATTCATATCATATTATATATAAGTGTGTGTGTGTGTGTGTATATATATATATATATATATATATATGTGTGTACATTTTTTAATAACACCAATTTTCCATGCTGCTTGGATGCAGACCTTCTCCTGTCGGCTGTTTTTTTTGGTGAGGCTTAGTTGCTAAAGGAGGCCGATCTGACACATGGCCTTTGGTGAGCTTTGGTGACATTAAGTATTGGCACTAGGGTTGGGTATTGTTAGGAACCTCACGATTCGATTCGATTTCGATTATTGCTGTTGCGATTCGATTCGATATTGATTTAAAGTTCTGAAGACACAAATGATTGTATATAATGTTGACATTTTTAAAATATTTATTTTCATACAAACTTCTGAAACATCACATTTCTGAGCAAAGAAACAAACTTGTTAATGCAATGTGCTTAAAGTAGAAAACTGTTCTTAATAAACAATAAAAAATAAAGTGCATGTAAAATAAAATTAGGCATAGCTTATCTCTTGAAAGTCTAATATAAATAAAAATGCATTTCAATAACATCTGTGCATATGTGTGCAGATTTAAACACAAATCATAGGGTTGTATTCAACTGAATTACACTGAATAAGTTTAGTGCTTGTAAACATTCTTAGCTTTTCAATATGTAGTGATTAACCTCTAATTTTTAAACATATCTTAAACTGAACTATAGTACTGTAGCCAGAAATAAAGAATTGTACTGTAACCGTACAGTTCTTCATTTCTGGTTACAGACTAAGTGGGCACGTGGAGATTCTTGTTTAGAAAAAGCAGCTGATTCACATGCTCAGGCTTCAATGCACTTCTCTGGGCTGTGACTATGTCACCTAGATCATTCAGCAGCTAAGTTCCTCTTCATGCAGCCTTGATGTTCTCCCCACAGCTTTCTTTAAAAAAGTTTTACCTGGCATAGCGTCTGATTTGACCCAGATAATAAACACGTCCCTTCTGTCAGGTGTTTTCCCCAGTCCCTAAAAACAGCAATTATCAAACCACTGTTAAAAAAGAACAATTTAGACAATGCACTTCTCTGACATCCATATAAATACAGACTGTGGAAGAACCACCGTGCTGGTTCTATTGGACCTCAGTGCAGCATTCGATACTGTCGAAAACTGTTCTTAATAAACAATAAAAAATAAAGTGCATGTAAAATAAAATTAGGCATAGCTTATCTCTTGAAAGTCTAATATAAATAAAAATGCATTTCAATAACATCTGTGCATATGTGTGCAGATTTAAACACAAATCATAGGGTTGTATTCAACTGAATTACACTGAATAAGTTTAGTGCTTAACATATCTTAAACTGAACTATAGTACTGTAGCCAGAAATAAAGAATTGTACTGTAACAGTACAGTTCTTCATTTCTGGTTACAGACTAAGTGGGCACGTGGAGATTCTTGTTAAAAAATAAAGTGCATGTAAAATAAAATTAGCAAATTTTGTGTTGCAAAAAAGTTTATATACATATATATTAATACCTTTTTTGGAGATCCCTGCACATAGCAGTCTTCATTTCCTTCACCACTGCAGAGTCACTGGATGATGGTTGCATCTCCTCTAGAAGTCTTTCTTTTAGAGGTGCAATGACAAACAGAGTTGGGGTGCTTTCCTGAGACATCACCAAGGTGGCTTTCTTTAATGGCTTCAGAGCCTGTGCAATATCCTCTGCTGCTGTAATGTCTGTCTATGTAAGGGAGCATAGATCTTTTTCCTGCTTTCGCACTTCAGGTGCAAGTAATGCAGCAGAGACAGCTGGTTGTTGTTCCAAAAATCTCTCCAGCATATCTAAAGTGCTATTCCATCTCGTAGAGACATCAGTCACTAACTTGTGTTGTGGGAGGTCCAACAACTTTTGATTCTTTTTGAGTGCATGACAGGCCAAAGTGCTTCGATGAAAAAAAGCAGAGATGCGCCTCACTCTGCCCAGAAGCCGTGTGACTGCAGTGGTTTTAAGAGCAGCCTGCCAAGCCAAGTTGAGCACATGGGCAAAGCAGCCAACATGCAACAGATCAGTGAGACCGACAGCTCTAGCATGTTAGCCGCGTTGTCTGTAACAACAGCAGGCACTTTTCCGGTTATGCCCCATTCATTTATTGCCTCTGTCAACAAGTTTGCTATATTGCTACCTGTATGACTTCCATGAAGGGGTCTAGTCTGAAGCATATTTGACACCAATTCCCACTCGTTCGATATGAAATGAGAAATTATGGTTACGTAGGGGTCGGTTGCTCTCGAGGTCCAGCCATCACACGTCAGAGCAACTCTTTCGGCCGACTTTAATGACTCCAAAACGTCTGTCTTCACCTCTGTATACAGTGATGGCACAGCGACTTCTGTCATGCATTTAGGTGTTGGTATTGCGTAACGTGGTTCAAGTGTTTTTAGCATATTCTTAAAACCCGTGTTTTCAACAACACTGTACGGTCGTAGGTCCTTGCAAATAAACACGGCTACAGACTTTGTGATTTTCTGTGCACGGGCAGAGCTTGGCGGAAGTTTAGAGATGAATGATTTGTCGATTTGTTTCTGTTTGGAGTCAACAGGTTGTGCTTTGGGTTTTTGTAGCGCATCTGCGTGGTATCTGGTTAAGTGGTTGCGCAGATTTATCGTGTTGCTGCAGTACTTTAATTCTCTCTGGCACAGCCTACATACCACCTTGCTTTTGTCGACTTCTTGAGTTCCAGATTTAGACGGGAAAGCAAAATGAGCGCAAACATCTGACTTAAAAGTGGACGGAGTTAGCTTTCTACAGCTGCTCGCCATGACTTCTTCTTTCCTTCTTCTTCTTTTTTCAAGCTCGCCATGACTGTTGTTATGCGCTCAGGTGCTCAGCACAGTGACCAAACTCGCAGCGCCCCCAACGTGTCAGGAGGTGAATCGATTCTGAGGAGCCCCCAAATCGATTGTGAATTTTGCGTGAAATTATTGGGATGCATCGATTCTTCAATTATTTTACCCACCCCTAATTGGCACCCTTTTTGAGGAACTTCCCAGTACAGGATTTGGACCTAACTAACAGAGTACAATCACCCGGTGATACTGGAAACAACCATGTTAGCGGCTAACGCTTAACATGTTGCTAACCGGAAGTAGCTCTAGGAAGGTCTCACCAACTTCTGCTTCACAGAGTTTGTACTTTCTTTAGTAGTTTGTAATGCCTTTAACATTTTTATTCACATATTTCATTTTTTCATGCTACATTGAAGTATTTAATCATGTTTTAATAACACCAATTTTCCATGCTGCTTGGATGCAGACCTTCTCCTGTCGGCTGGTTTTGACAAAGACAAATCCTTTTCACACTCAGAAGATTTGATTTTAAAATCCCCAAGCGATAAAAGCCTACGACCAAGGAACTCGGAAGCTTTGCCTTTGATGGTCACGCGCACCACCAGGCGGGCGCCTTCTTCAACTTCTTCAGAAGTTGAACGATTCTAGTATTATTTTTATTGCTTTTTATTCTTCCGTCACCGTTAATACAGCCCGAACCGTAGGCTGTACCCCCACAAACTATATATCAAAACGTGCGTCTCGACGCCGCGAAGTGTGCTATTTGTACTTGACGCCATTTAAAGTTACCGTGGTGACAAAATTAACAAAAAACCACTTCTCAAAACCACTTCCTAGACACAGTTGACCTTTCCATAATGCAGAGCTCAGCATGGCACTTTTTTTTGGTACAGTGGTTTAGGTGTTGGGCTGGTGCACCAAAGGTCGCAGGTTCGCAACCCGCTGGGGATACCCAATATTTTTTTTCTTTTTTACAAGTAACAAATAAATAATTTGAACAACTGATGTAAATGAATGAATAATGAAAAAATTGCAACAGCAAGAACTACCCCCCGGCCAATACAGCACCACTCACCTGTTGGAAATGGCACTACACACTATTTTTGTCAAATGTTGAGTTCTGGCCCCAGATGTGGTGAGGCTTAGTTGCTAAAGGAGGCCGATCTGACACATGGCCTTTGGTGAGCTTTGGTGACATTAAGTATTGGCACCCTTTTTGAGGAACTTCCCAGTACAGGATTTGGACCAAACTAACAGTACAATCACCTGGTGATACTGGACACAACCATGTTAGCGGCTAACGCTTAGCATGTTGCTAACCGGAAGTAGCTCTAGGAAGGTCTCACCAACTTCTGCTTCACAGTTTGTACTTCCTTTAGTAGTTTGTAATGCCATTAAGATTTTTATTCACATATTTCATTTTTTCATGCTACATTGAAGTATTTAATCATGTTTTAATAACACCAATTTTCCATGCTGCTTGGATGCAGACCTTCTCCTGTCGGCTGGTTTTGACGAAGACAAATCCTTTTCACACTCAGAAGATTTGATTTAAAATCCCCAAGTGATAAAAGCCTACGACCAAGGAACTCGGAAGCTTTGCCCTTTGGTGAGCTTTAGTGACATTAAGTATTGGCACCCTTTTTGAGGAACTTCCCAGTACAGGATTTGGACCAAACTAACAGTACAATCACCCGGTGATACTGGACACAACTATGTTAGCGGCTAACGCTTAGCATGTTGCTAACCGGAAGTAGCTCTAGGAAGGTCTCATCAACTTCTGCTTCACAGTTTGTACTTCCTTTAGTAGTTTGTAATGCCATTAAGATTTTTATTCACATATTTCATTTTTTCATGCTACATTGAAGTATTTAATCATGTTTTAATAACACCAATTTTCCATGCTGCTTGGATGCAGACCTTCTCCTGTCGGCTGGTTTTGACGAAGACAAATCCTTTTCACACTCAGAAGATTTGATTTAAAATCCCCAAGTGATAAAAGCCTACGACCAAGGAACTCGGAAGCTTTGCCTTTGACGGTTACGCGCACCACCAGGCGGGCGCCTTCTTCAACTTCTTCAGAAGTTGAACGATTCTAGTTACTTAATTTTCTTCTGTCACCGTTAATACAGGCCGAACCGTAGGGTCTACCCCCACATACTATGCATCAAAACGTTCGTCTCGACGCCGTGAAGCGGGCTTTTTGTACTTGACGCCATTTCCAATTACCCTGGTGACAAAATTAACCAAAAAACACTTCTTCAACACAGTTGACCTCTCCATAATTTGGAGCTATGCATGGCACTGGTATCTGGTACAGTGGGTTAGGTGTTTGGCTACCAGTCAAGAGGTTGTAGGTTCACAACCTGGTCTGGCAATTTCAGAGTATTACATTTTTATCCAACATTTAATTTTCCTTTGGGTTTAAATAAGTATTTTTGAATTTAAATCAATACATTTCACCATTTATTGAAGCCTTTAACATTTTTATTCACATATTTCCTTTTTTCATGCTACATTGAAGTATTTAATCATGTTTTAATAACACCAATTTCCCATGGTGCTTCGATGCACACCTATTTGACTGTCGGCTGTTGGCAATTGGCTCATTAGCTGCGTCTCAGATCGAAATACGGAGTTTGCACCTTTGCAGACACAAATTTACAGACTATGCCTTGTATATATTTAAAAACACGGACGGCACATTTATGTGTGAAAGTCTCATGCCTGAACATCAAACGGTTTAGGAGTAGCGGCGATGCGAAAACATGTGATGTTTTCCGTTCTTTCCCTCTGGCGTTAAGTACGCCCGTTCCTTCCCTTCGGTGCTGTCGTGCGCCCGTTCCTTCCCTTCGGTGCTGTCGTGCGCCCGTTCCTTCCCTTCTGCTCTGTTGTGCGCCCGTTCTTCCCTTTGGCACTGTTGTGCGCCCGTTCCTTCCCTTTGGCGCTGTCGTGCGCCCGTTCCTTCCCTTTGGCGCTGTCGTGCGCCCGTTCCTTCCCTTTGGCGCTGTCGCGCGCCCATTCCTTCCCTTTGGCGCTGTCGTGAGCCCGTTCCTTCCCTTTGGCGTTTCCGTACGCCCGTTCCTTCCCTTTGGCGTTTCCGTACGCCCGTTCCTTCCCTTTGGCGTTTCCATACGCCCGTTCCTTCCCTCTGGCGTTTCCGTACGCCCGTTCCTTCCCTTTGGCGTTTCCATACGCCCGTTCCTTCCCTCTGGCGTTTCCGTACGCCCGTTCCTTCCCTTTGGCGTTTCCGTACGCCCGTTCCTTCCCTTTGGCGTTTCCGTACGCCCGTTCCTTCCCTCTGGCGTTTCCGTACGCCTGTCTTTTCTCCCTGGTGTTTCCTTTCGCCTGTTCCTCAGAATTCTCTGGACTTTCGGTTCCCCAGAGTTTTAGCCTCTTTGGTTCCTCCGTGCTTTTTGACCCCTGGTCAAAAAGCACGGAGCACGCCATGTCCCACCTGTGGGACATGGCGTCCCACACCATTTTGGTCAAATGTTGAGTTCTGGGCCCAGATTTGGTGAGGCTTAGTTGCTAAAGGAGGCCAATCTGACCCTTGGCCTTTGGTGAGCTTTGGTGACATTAAGTATTGGCACCCTTTTTGAGGCACTTCCCAGTACAGGATTTGGACCAAACTAACAGAGTACCATCACCCGGTGATACTGGACACAACCCTGTTAGCGGCTAACGGTTAGCATGTTGCTAACCGGAAGTAGCTCTAGGAAGCTCGTACACATTTCTGCTTCGTTAGGTGTGTTCTGCCTTTACAGAGAAAGCTCCACAATAAATCTGGGATACGTCGCATACAGCATCTCCAAGCTATGAGGTGTCAAATATCCATTTTTAACCCATCCCAGATAACAAAATGTATTTGGCCCGGATCCGGCCCAGATTCATCATGACATCTGGACCAAATCCACGCAACGGATCTGGGCCGGTGTCTTTTAGCACAACGGGCCAATACCGATACGGACCCGTTTTACTGATGAGGGCCAGCTACGGGCCGAATCCATACCAGATGATTTATCTGTTTTCCCTGATCTGCTCTGGATTTGGGCCAGATGTGCCTCTAATCTTCTGATACTGCACCAGAATTGTACCGGATAAGGAATCTTTGGCTACTTTTACACTGCAGGCCTCATTTTATTAAACCCCCTAAATGTTTAATATTAATAACAGAAGAAATACCTTTCAAAGAAAGAAAATAAAAGAATAAAAACAGTTAAGCATTTTAAAAGCATCTATTTAAAAAAAGGAACATAACAGCATTTTTTAAAAATGATTTATTATGAGAACATATCATTTAACCATTTTTATTTCATTTATTTTTTATTTATTTTATTTAACCATTTTTATTTAAATAACTGACAATATGAAATGTATAAATGTAATAATAATCATTAAACTGATTGTTTATTTTGAAAGCTGTGTTCACACAACAAACTCATCTCTAAACAACAAACTCATCTCTAAACACCATAACTCACAAGATCAAGAACGTTAAGATGAGGATTTTGATTTTTGTCGTTCTTTGCGACCACTTCCACGGTCACAAGCTAGGTTGAACCAGCGGATAGAAAAGCTGTCAATTTCCGTATCTGCTGCACTAGCAGATGAGGGATTCTTCCTTACAGCTCCTATAAAGACAAAATACACATCATTTATTAAGTATACCAAACTTTCAATAGTTAAGACTCTTTATCAAAAGGTCTACTGAAATATGGAACAGTAAAGGAATAAGCACAAAAACAAGGTAAAAATATTAATTTGAAATAACTACATTCAGACAAACTCATAAATCACAGCCATCTGTATTCAAAGTGGCAATTGTTGGAATAACAGATACATGTATGTGAACTGTTTTGTTAAGGCATTCTTCAGGAAACTCCTTTATGAGGAGCTGTTGCATTCAGATTGTAGCTTTCATAGCTCTTTTTGCACAATAAACAATTACTTAACTGTGTTAGCCTTCAAAACAACTCTTGAACTTAAAATTTGTCATGACTTGCTCAAATGTACAGTGGTCAAGTCAGCCTTCTCCATTTTAGTTTGGTGTAGCACAAAATAACATCTCTGGGGACGGTGTTGTATAGAAAAACTCAAGAACTACAGTGGCCACTGAGTTTAGAGTCACGGTGTCATCAGCAGGCTGCCACAGAAACTGGAAGAGTCACAGAAAGGCATAGAAAGAGTTCCTTTGACCACATCCCACACTGATTATTGCTTCATTGTTAACAGTGCCCTGCTGAACTGCATGATTAATTCCACTCAACTCCACGCACATCTGAGGAAGGGAGGGAACCCGACTGTCACATCAGACCTTTTGAAAGCATTTATATACCAGATGACCTGCAAGGGTACCTGACCACACAATCAGGTACAGGCATCATCATCTTGCATGGGGCAGAGGGAATTAATGATGGACAAGAGGCCAGTGGGCCCCAGTGGTGTTCTCTGATAACAGTTGATCACCAATGGGGAGAAAGGATGGTTGGAGATGGAGGAGAACCCACTGCATCAGTCACTGTTGTCACCAGATAAGTCTTACATGGTGGTGGTGGAATTGCAGTGTGGAAAGGTATGTCAAAACAGAACTGGCCTACACTTTGTGAATGATGCAGTAAAAAGCACACACTAGCAGAATAATGTATTTCCCCTGTATGAAGAACAATGGCTTAATTTCATCTTTACGGATTATAATGCTCATCGAGGTAACATCACTAGGGATGCCCGCTGGAATCTCGGGTACCTCGGATGAAGTCAGCTGAACTTTCTGAACAGATAACCTCTCCGATAAGCTGACTAACTGGGAAGAGGCTCATAGCTCGTAAATGACCTCAAGGAGAGGGTGGGATACTGTGTCTTAGAAAACATTAAGATGACTTGTGATCAAACAGGGACGATATTGATTCTGGATTTTTTTTTAAACATGTCTACATATTAAATACTCATGAAGATCAACTGAAAATAAAACAAAAATATATCACAAAGTTTGTAAAGAGAAAAAAGCAAATGTTCTCTAAAAGCTCTGCAAGAGATTTAATACTCAGCTTGTGTTATTATACACTACTTACGGATCAACAAGCTTCTTGTGAGCATCTCTTTGAAGCATTTCTTTCCATTCACTTCGCTACTCCATCAGAGAAAAGCCTGGACAGGATATTCCATGTGTTTTTTTTGGAATTCTGTCCTCCCACAGCACCCAGAACAGAAACCTGAAAGGTGGAAATACAAAAACAAAAATGAAAAAAATAGAGAAGGATCACATTTAGGGTACAAACTTGAAGAGTTTTTAATATTGAATACAGATTCAATCCAATACCATGTCTTGCTTTGCACGGGAGTTCGCCTGGTCTTTTAGCCATTCCTCAAACTCCTCCACCTCAGCAAGTGTGTCCAGTGGAAGGTTAATGTTGGGCATTTCAATCCCTGGCGTTTCCGTCCCCTTTCGAGCAACAAGGCTGTTTACAGCAACAGCAAGCTGCATTTGCTGTTGCTTTATATTTTCCAACAGGGTCAGGATGTGCAGCTCAGCAGCTACAGAGTTGAAAAGTATTTCAAGTTACCCAATTAGTCATTATGAAGTACACAGTCTATACAAAAATTAATACATTAGCTTGGAGGTCAGCCATTAAATGTAATAGACATACATGGATGAATAGAAAATTTGGTAGGTGGATATTTGGAAAAAAACATGAGTGGATGGATGGGGTATTTAGACCATTTAGACTGCAGTCCTGGAGGGCTGGTGTCCTGCAGTTTTTAGATGTGTCTCTGCTTCAACACACCTGAATTCTATAATTAGGTCATTAGCAGTAATTTGGAAAACTGAAGAGATTTTTGTTCAGGTAAGTTGGACCATGGACACATCTAAAAGCTGCGGTATATCGGCCCTCCAGGACTGGAGCATGGCACCCCTGATTTAGTCAAATAGGGAATAAAGTCTGCATCAAAAATGTTTTTTATACTCTATTTTCTCTTTCCATACATATTCAACTCGAGATAATACTAGAAAAAAACTGTACAACTTTCCAAACTGTTAAGGTACCCGGTAACCTTAAAGGACTCTCACCAGAGCAAGGTATAGATCCACTGCCTGTCCTCCCCAGTCTAAATGAGGGGGTGAAAACATGTTGCTGATGGAAATTTGCCTGATGTGTCCTGGGGATCTGGTACACAGGTGCTTCATACATGTGAGAGACTGGGGCGCCAGGGACTGGAGGCTCTGTAGCTGGGGAATTAATAAGTTGAATTAATAATTTCTTCTTTTACTCATATGTTCATTTGAATAATCACTCAGATGATGATAAAACCCTGATAAAATTTAGGAAAAAACATTACCCTTGTAGCGACTTTCAAGATCGAAATAACTTTGATCTTGAATGTGACACAAATCCGTATGGAGCAATAGACTGGAAGGCAAGGTGGACAAATTCACAGGTGTTGAAGCTGTGGGAAAATAAGTTCAATATGGATGTAAGTGTTTATTTGGAGAGAAAACGTTGTTCTCATCAGTTACATTTTACAGGCTAAATTCAAATTCTAAATTTTACTTTCATTATATTCGTTATTTTTTTAAATGTAATCCTTGTTTTAAAATAAAAAAATAAAACGAGAATTGAAAAAAAATTAAATACTTTAAGTAAAATAACTAAATCACAACACTTTCAAAAGTATGGTTGCCTTTTTAACTGTACACAGTCTTCCCTTCTTACAGCTTGTCACCTCGGCACTTGAACAACTCATTTTAACTTTGGGAAAAACTTGTAACCATAACTGCTGCTCCTGAAAAGCCTTTAACATGAATGTTACATCTTGAATATGTATGCTAATACCGCATGTTAAATATCTGAAGTGAGAATAAAACTAGAAAATACAAGTAAGACTTAAGTTTAGGTGTTTGTTAGTCTGTTGTTTGTTTTTCTTTCCAGCATTATTTCAAAGCTATTGGCCAAAATTTCTTATAGCCTTAAGATGACATGGAGCATCTGCCTACAGTTGAAATCATGAGTTTACATACGCCAGATAAAAACATACACCTTATATCTCCCAGTATGAACTTAAATAAGACCAAAATATCTCTATTTTTAGGTCAGTTATAATTACTAAAATAATTTTAGTTTTTAAAGGTTTATTTATTAATGTGTTCAAAAATTGGAGGTTTACACACAAACAATGAGGGAAGGCCCAGATGATAATGTCATAGTTTGGAAAATTCTGATACGTCATCTGAGAGATTTGAGTTAACTGGAATGGGGCTGCAAGAATTATCGGATTAATCATGATTGATTGATTAATAAAATAATCGTCAACTAATTTTGTAATCAATTATTCATTAACCAGACTCTAAAACATGAAAAACAGCCTGGTCAAAAGTGTAATTAAACCAAAAGGTGTACGTAAAATATATACATTTTGGATTTTTTACATTTTGGATATGAAAAATCATCTTTGTCTGTAAAATATGCTCTATCCTGAGCTTCACAAATGGCGGTTTTAGGTTCACCTGGTTCAAATTCTGTAAAATAATCTCTTATGAAGCATTTTTTGCTATCTGATTAATAACAAAAAGTATGTATACCTGTGAAAAAGGATTCAGTGTTCCCCATATATAGCTGAGGTCTTGCAGAGGTCTGGTCAGCTCTCGAAGATCCTGTGTCAGGAGTAGGTGATGGAATTGGGGGGGCTGCAGTTGAGGAGGAATTGGTGTGTCTCTTCTTCACTTCTTCACTCTCTGTTTCACTGTCTAAGTCAGTGTCACCAAATAGGAGTCTACCGAACAAAAATAATCACAAGCCCCATTACTCATGAGCTAGTAAAATACTTGCTAGATTTATTATCTCTGATTAGTCCTTCTTAAATCAGCAATAGGTTATAATGTTGTTTTTCTTTTTTTAAACTGTGGCTCAGTCACAAATTTCTAAAAACTCAACCTTGGCTTGATTTTTCTCTTCCTAACAATCTCTTCCTCCACATCCATTTGTAGCTCTGATGTATCACAGGTCAGTGATGCCTTCAGTTTCTCTCTTGCCCTTAGGTAATCACCTACCCAGAATTAATAAATGATAAATTACTCTATTGCTAAACAAATGTTCATATGCTGTTTACTTTAGTTTCTTGGAAGGCGTAGGGTGTGTAACAAAAAGGACATTTTACAGATAAAGCTTCAGAGAGTCTAGTAACTGAGTCAAATTTAATCTCTTAATGTATATTTACCTGTTTTTGAGAGGACACACACATTGTAGGACTTCCAATCTTCTGTTGGCTCTTCATTTTTTTGAACTGCTCTGTTTATTCGATTGTCACTTTTGTATCTGGGCCACTTTGTCATCCCGTCTTCAAACCAGGACTCTGGTATGACGTTAACAGCCTTGCTGTCAATGAATTCAACAATTAAAAAGATCTGAAAGAGAAAATATCATACACTTTTAAAATAAAACTTTTATAGTTTACGACAAATTCTTACATCTCTGCAGCTAGGGTATTCAATTTTATTCTCTTTTTATTGTGACATCACTAGTTGCATCTGACATTTTCGGAAGAACACTGTAATTGGACATATGTATACAAATAAGACAACAGATTTAGTGTTGACTTCATATTTAACCTTCTCATAATCAGAACAGGGCTACAATAACCGTAAAACAATGAAATGTGCATGGAGCAGCAATTACCTTGGACACAACTATTTATTTTTTAATTGTCAAATTTTTTTATGATTTTATAACCACTCTTGAAGATACGATTCAGTGTAGGCTGGAAATGAATGATTACAATGACCATGATTTGCCAGCGTTATATCAGTTTACTACTTTCTTGACTAGTTTACGTAAAATTACAATATCAAATATGATTTCATTAATAAATGCTACAAAGCCAATAATGTGACATCTTATCCATTAAAGTTGTAGTGGATTTAGTAAGCTATTCATGCAGCTAAATACATTATATTGCAACATACAGAAAAACCTGTGAACCATAATCTCATTGGGACATATACTTCAGGCTTTTTCACAGAAAACCTTCTAGAATTGCTTTAAAGTGATGCTAACCATGTGTATAACAATTTTAGAAGTTCTGCAACTGAATACATTTAATTGTAGATCATCTTTTAATCTTACATGTCAGTTAATTTTTAGTTTTTCAAATCTATAAACTTAGAGTAACCAACCCAGGTGGTGTTATTTGCTTCAATAAATTTGAATACTCACATTATCAAAACTGACGTCCAAAACGGTTTTGAAGAATTAATCTGATTTATATTTGTTTGAAGGGTGAAAGTCATCTGTAAAGTCAGTATAATTGTTTTGTAATTTTTGTGCCGATCCAAAGTCTCTTTAACCTCTCCCCAACCTGCTCTGCACCCTAAACTGCCAAACTTTGGCCACTACAACCGAGAGTATGCAAAAGGGGCATTGTAACAAACCTATTTTTAAAAGGCAGAAGAATACACTTGTGAGAGACCTGTGACACCGTTGCCACCTTTAAGGGCTCTATGGGCTGTGACACGATAAACACTCTGAGAAAATTGGAGCTCACAGGATACTTGTAGAAGTTTTCCATCTGTGCAAATGCCTTATATACTACATATATTCCTTCTACAGTCTGAACAATGTTATGTATTACACAAACATTTCCATCTATAATAAAAGCATTATCACCAGTAGAAACTTTCATGAGCCACTTCCCAGTCTGTAAAACTCTGTACTGTGCTACTGCTTGAAGGCCATTAGGAACAGGTCCAACAAAATGTTGCATTCTTAACTCCTTACAGGGCAACTCCGTGCTACAAATCTTTTCAACTTCTGATAAACGTCTTATAATTTGTGCAAGGGTAAAGTTTGGCTTTCTGACAAACCTCTTCAGTTTACGTAAATAGTTTTCATATGGAAAAGCTGAGATATTGTCCAAAGAACCGAACCGTTTAGCATCTGCAGAAAGGTGGACCAAGGCATGTACATTATAAACTAGGGAATCTTTGCCATAAAGTTCCCCAAAATTACCAACAAAGGTTTTTAGCAGAGTGTTTGCATATTCACTATACAGGGAACACAGATGAGGACTGACAAGGATGCAAATACCTACAGAAAATAACATGAAATTGTTATATAAATCTCTGTCCAAATATGGTACCAGCACAACAGAACCTGTATACATCAAAAATTGTCTTAGTTCAGTGGCTTTCCAGCGATCAAGCTCTCTTACAGACCTTGGCTTCCTTGCAAACTCAAATGGGATATGTGTCCGCAACTGAACCAAACTTTGAGAAATCTGATCAACAATGCTAGAGGATAAGCGAAACTTCAAAGGACCTCTCAGCCAAATATTTAATAATTTACGTGCAACACCTAAACATGCAAGGTGCATGTAATCTAGAGAAAATTTCGATACCATACCAACATCTAGACCAGATAATCCATGAGGTCCCTCATGATGGTGGCACTCATCAGCTCTCTCTGAAAATGATGAATTAGTCCGTAACATAAAATCAATTACGGGGTATGTCATTCTGTTGTTCACATAAACACCTGGTTGGCAACACTTGTCACATCCATGATAGGCATTATGAGCCTTCATGTTTTTCACAAAAGCTCTAGCAGGAGCATCACAGACAACTGAATCCAGCTCTATAAAAAGTTGTTTCCCTTTAAGATAAACCCCTTCCTGGAGCTGCTTTTACTCCTGATTAAACTCTCTTAGGAATTCATCAGCAGAACCTGTTTTTTTTAACCACAAAACAAGCCAATAACATCAGGCTCCTTCATTGGAACATTTATCAAGAGTCCTAAGATCGGCCATAACTGTACATTTGTGCTTTTAAACAACTGCAAGCCGTCAATATTTATCTGTAATCTAAACTTAAATACATCTACTTTATTTTCAATTAGTCTGACTAAAGTCTTTTGCAGAGCGTTCAAGATAACTCTATAATGATACAAACCATCACATCGATGTTGAATTTCATACTCCGTGTTTGTTTTAAGAATTGTTCGGCCATCTTTTGGCAGTTGCAGGTGATATAATCTCAGCAAACTAAGGAGAGCTGTGAGGGCCACTAACGATACACCAAATTGTAAAGCCCAGTTGGCTAAGCCTTCAACTAGGCTCTCTGGTCCCTCAACAGACTGGGACTCTGGTTCGGAGTCCGACTCAGAAGCATTTTGGATCTCTTCTTCTTCACCAGTATTATCTGGGCAAGGTTCATCTAAATTGTCATTTAATTCAATGGGTCTGGCTTCATAGCTGCTTTCGGGGCTACTTGCGATAGTTGGTATGTCAGTGATGTCCACAGGACGTTGTTGTGAGCTGAACAAACAGTCTTCTGCAATGTTACAGAGTCTTTTTTCCAAAGCAATACGAGCCCTCCTCCTAATGCCTGAGCTGGTCAATGGACGTTCCCTCCTTTTCATTATTTCTAAAACAAATTGTGAGACAAAAAAAATCTTCTTACAGTACTCGGACCAACTACTGAGTTCTAGTATAATAACATCCTTTCTCCAAACTTTCTCTGTGAAAGGAAAAAAAATTACTCACCTTTCTTTCTTAGCTTCTCACAGAATCTGAAAAAAAAAGTTTTATTCTTGTTCATAAGATCTATGCAAGTTAGCTCAGTTAACTTCAAATGTGCAACTCATTGACACAAAAGATCATATATTTTACAACAACTACTACTACTACCACTACTAACAATAATAAAGCTGCAGACTATTCATTAGAAAAGAGTTGCTAACTAGTGGTTAATTCCCATGTATTGGTCTGTATTGTGCTGCTGGAGCCATAATTTGAGCTGATTATTTACTGAACAATATGAGTGATTTAAAATATTTAAACTTTCCCTCTGTTTAACCATAACATAGTTTATAAGTTAGACTCTTCTCATATTAGCATGGGAAAAATTAAGATGCTTATGTGATATGGAAGTTAAAGTTGAAACTTTGTTTGTATCTTATGGTTGTTTGTCATCTGCAGGCTTTATTCTGTTCAGTTTATATGTATAATGAAACATTTACATGTTACATAACTTGTAGTTTCTATTACACATGTAACTAAACCAGTGACGTGCAGTCAGGGGAGGCAAGTGAGGCCATGTCTCCCTTGTCATCATGGAAAGAAAGAAAATATATATTAACATAATATAAATTTTGACTCACTCGGTCATTTGTAATAAGTATTTTTTTTATATAATTTCCTCATTTTTGATCATATTCTCTTTAAAATCGCAGACTTTTCGCTATTTTTCATGTAAATCCTTGGTGGCGCTTGATAGCGAAGCCGGTGAGGCCGCAGCGAGCTTGGCCTCCCCTGGGATTGCGCAATCCCATGTTAACTGCGCTGGCTTCCATTCTGTGAATGCATCTAGATCAAACATTCAATTGTTCAAACAGTTATGAACTTATTTTCCACAATTTAATATATGTGGATTACGAATTGTGTTTTGGTCATCATACTGTGTGCAGGTAACATGTTTTCGTGCTGCTGGGCGATCATAACCGGCAAAGAACGGGTGAGGCCGGCAGTTCCTTGGCCTCTAGGCAGGGGGCGCTCAAGGAGCACCGCTCCTGATCCTAAAACTGTAGAGTGACAGCAAGTTATGGATGTATTATTAGCGAGTTTTGCTAAACAAGTAAAGCACTAAAAAGACTCAAATATACAGCGGAACAGGACTGATCAAGGAAGGCTTTCCTCCCTTGCAGTGAGCTCCATTGAGACTGAGAGACTTTTAAAGCTGAAGAAGATAAAGAGAACTTTTACCGGAAAATGACCGATATTTTTGTTCAGAAAGAGCGCCGCATGGACTTAATTTATAAGTAGAGGTAAGACAGCGATAATTATTCATGTTTTTGTTTTTGTAATGAAATGTGCGTAATGTGGGTTATAGTTTTTAAATGTGTTACAAATGCAGAAATCCATCATAACTAGTAAACTGTTACCAATCAAATGACAAATAATTTAGTTTTATTTTTTTTTCATCAAAGAATCAATATTTTCCCATGTATCTTGGTGAATTGATTTGGCTCAATCAGTCTCCTTCAGCACTTTGCAATGAGTCTGTACTCTGTAGAGTGTATATATTTGTAAATCTGACTCTGATGACGTCAGTGCCTCACCAGCTATGAACCCTACCGCACGTCACTGAACTAAACTGAGTTACACAACTCAGTGCAGCGTACAGCCACCATCGCTGATTTTCCAAATCAGAAGACGTGACGTTGCGCTGAAAAAAAAACTATTTTAACTACTCCTCCCAGATCGCTCTTTAGACTTAAATCTCCCACAAAATTCATTATATTATTGTTTCGTAGGCGTAACAAAACCCTTCTATGGCAAGCCGTTTTAACATAAATTCGGTTTCGTCTGACTATCCGTAATTACATTACAGATATCTTAAAATGCATTTTGACTAGACAAAACTACATTTTGACTATCCAGAATGGTAATTTAAGATATCTTTATTTACATTCTGACTAGGAAGAATAATAATTCAAGATATCTTCAATTACATTTTGACTAGTCAGAATTCCTTTCAAGATATCTCAAATTACGTCACCGGATTCGTCATTGAAAGCGTCACACATCCGTAATTGTAATTTAAGATATCTCGAACGTAATTATGACTAGTCAGAATTACAATTTAAGATATCTGAAATAAGACATTGCGTGTAAGCCCCTTATTGGCTGTAAGCTGTCCAAATAATTGTCTGAACATTCAATGGCGCTGGCAGTTTTCGACAAAATTGTAAGAAAATGCCACAATATAAAAAGAGCTTTTTCAGTATGGGATATGCAAAGAGCGCGAAAATAGTATACTTGAAGAATGCTTAAGAAATTTTCAAAGAATTTCGGATTTACTTGCTGCCGACACACACACAATGCACTGAAAAACGGCTAGCTGAAAGCGCTACTATCGACTCATGTCCAAGCTGGAGATAAGGAATATTCCGCAGGCCGGGCCAGTTCAGTTAATAACCAGATGTAGTTTTTATACTGTGGTAAAGCTATCTGCCTCTTCGGAAATTATGGTAAAGCCAGCTAGCTCTTGATTTTGACATGCTAGACGGCACAAGGCATTACAGCACCCTCCTTTAGCTCCTCTGAAAACAAAAGCGCACGCCTCCGGTTCATGTGTGATGAAATATGGCAAGCCGTGTCGTAATTCAAGATATCAGTAACGTCATTTTGACTAGTCAGAATGTCAATTTAAGATATCTTAAATGGAAAAGTTGAATAATTCAAGATATCTCTAATTCATTTAGAGATATCTTAAAAGGAATTTTGACTAGTCAAAATTACAATTCAAGATATCTTAAAAGGAATTTTGACTAGTCAAAATTACAATTCAAGATATCTTAAATTTAGTTTTTACTAGTCAAAACTGCATTTCGCCTATCCAAAAATACATTTAAGATATCTTGAATTATGGTGGCATTTGAGATATCTTTAATTAGAATTAGGACTAGTCAAAACTAAATTTAAGATATCTTGAATTGTAATTTTGACTAGTCGTAATTTAATTGTAGATATCTGAAATTGGTATTTCAGATAGTCAGTAATTCATTCGAGATATCTTGAATTGACGTCTCCATACAACTCAATGGAAAATCTGATTTCATTTCGACTAGTCAGAATGTAATTAGAGATATCTCGAATAGGTATTTTGACTAGTCAAAATACAATTAGAGATATCTTAAATTGCTAAAACGTCTAGTCATAAAACAATTTGAGATATCTCGAATGTAAGGGCGGTAAAACCGAATTTATGTTAAAACGGCTTGCCATACCCCTGCTATGTAAACTCTCCCACCCGTATTGGACAGTGAACAGTTTTTTTTAGCCGACACAGTCAGCCGTTCGCACCATCTTGTCCGGTGCATGATGGGAGATGTAGTTGTACTAGTTTGGTAAATCTGCGTTGTATCGACACTGTTTATCATACATTTAATCTCTTAACGCTTTTTGATCTATATGATCATAGAGTTGTAGTCACTAACTGATTTAAAACGGGTTTGTCATAATGGCTTTAAAATAAGCTTTACAGTCACCTAGCCTAAACCCCATTAATGCTAACTGGATAAAATCTGTTAATTTTGTGAGTCTGATGGTGAAACGTTTTTTACTATGGCTATTTTTTTTATTACAGACCAAGCACACAAACTCTCGATGGATTTTAATGAACACAATTAAAGATTAGCTTAACTTTCGATCCTCAAAGCTGTCAATGGCACTTATATTTTACAAAACTAAAGAAAATGTATTTTCTAACATATATTTTTGACCAACTTTGGCTTACCTTAATGAGGAATCAACTTCGGATATTATTTTAATTTCAAAATCACCAGCCGCAGTACTGTCTCCGTCGCCTTTCTCTGGTTGCGCCTCAGTCCGTATCCCCGGCTCCAAACCATCTGTAAACTGACTGTGATTCGCGCTCTCTAATTTGGGGGCGGGCAGTAAAACAGATGTGACTGTTATGCGGATCTGCCGGTCTGAAAACGGATCTGGCGCTGTGTCGCCTGCTATCTGGGAATGTTTGCCCCTGCTAAGTGCTCCAGAAATGTCTTTTGCGCCATTATTAACATATTTCCAGCAAAAACAGATAGTTTGTCTGGTTCCCCTCTCCGTTCCCAATTAAACAGAAAAAATTACGTCTCTAGCCTTTACGGTTCCGGAGAACCGAAGTGCTGCTCGCGCCATATCTCAGCCAATGGTTTTCATTGGGAACATACAGTCATATGAAAAAGTTTGGGCACCCCTATTATTCTTAATTATTTTTATTTCTAAATATTTGGGTGCTTGCAACAGCTATTTCAGTTTGATATATCTAATAACTGATGGACACAGTAATATTTCAGTATTTAATTTAGGTTTATTGGACTAACAGAAAATGTGAAATATGCATTAAAACAAAAACTGACAGGTGCAAAAATTTGGGTACCCTAATCCTTTTATTAATCTGAATACCCTTAACTGATTTTCATTGACTTACTGAAACACAAAATTGGTTTGGTAACTTCATTAAGATTAGAACTTCATAGCCAGGTGTATCCAATCATGAGAAAATGTATTTAAGGTGGCCAGTTGCAAGTTGTTCTCCTGTTTGAATCTCCTCTGAAGATTCATCATGGGCACCTCAAAACAACTCTCAAATGATCTGAAAACAAAGATTGTTCAACATAGTCGTTCAGGGGAAGGATACAAAAAGTTGTCTCAGAGATTTAAACTGTCTGTTTCCACTGTGAGGAACATAGTAAGGAAATGGAAGACCACAGGGACAGTTCTTGTTAAGCCCAGAAGTGGGAGGCCAAGAAAAATATCAGAGAGGCAGAGAAGAAGAATGGTGAGAACGGTCAAGGACAACCCACAGACCACCTCCAAAGACCTCCAGCAACATTTGGCTGCAGATGGTGTCACTGCGCATCGTTCAACAATTCAGCGCACTTTGCACCAGGAGAAGCTGTATGGGAGAGTGATGCGACAGAAGCCTTTTCTGCAAGCACAAACAGAGTCGCTTGAGGTATGCAAAAGCACATTTGGACAAGCCAGCTTCATTTTGGAATAAGGTCCTGTGGACTGATGAAACAAAGATTGAGTTGTTTGGTCATAAAAAAAAGCGTTATGCGTGGCGGCAAAAAAACACAGCTTTCCAAGAAAAATACTTGCTACCCACTGTAAAATTTGGTGGAGGTTCCATCATGCTTTGGGGCTGTGTTGCCAATGCTGGCACTGGGAATCTTGTTAAAGTTGAGGGTCGCATGGATTCCACTCAATATCAGCAGATTCTTGAGAATAATGTTCAAGAATCAGTTACGAAGTTGAAGTTGAAGTTACACCGGGGATGGATATTTCAGCAAGACAATGATCCAAAACACCGCTCCAAATCTACTCAGGCATTCATACAGAGGAACAATTACAATGTTCTGGAATGGCCATCCCAATCCCCAGACCTGAATATCATTGAACATCTGTGGGATGATTTGAAGCAGGCTGTCCATGCTAGGCGACCATCAAACCTAACTGAACTGGAATTTTTTTGCAAAGAAGAATGGTCAAAAATCCCTTCATCCAGGATCCAGGAACTCATTAAAAGCTACAGGAAGCGACTAGAGGCTGTTGTTTTTGCAAAAGGAGGATCTACTAAATATTAATGTCTATTTTTTTGCTGAGGTGCCCATATTTTTGCACCTGTCAAATTTTGTTTTAATGCATATTTCACATTTTCTGTTAGTCCAATAAACCTCAATTAAATACTGAAATATTACTGTGTCCATCAGTTATTAGATATATCAAACTGAAATAGCTGTTGCAAGCACCCAAATATTTAGAAATAAAAATAATTAAGAATAATAGGGGTACCCAAACTTTTTCATATGACTGTACTCAGTTAAACTCTGCAAAATGCATGCCCATATATGGCTGACATTTGGTCCTTTTTGGTCCACTGGTTAAGATGTGGGACTGCAAATCCAGAGGTCGTAGGATCACAACCCGGTGCGGCAGGTTAAGGATATCATATTTTTACCCCCATAATATATACACTCCTGATCAAAATCTTAAGACCAGTCAAAAAATTGCAAGAATTTGCATTTTGCACTATTGGATCTTAAGAAGGTTCTAAGTAGAGCTTCACAATGTTAAAAGGACAAATCAGTGCAAGAGACAAGAACATTTGAGCAGGGAATTGTCTGAAAACTGCATTTATACTCAAACATGATTTTTTCAGCTGATCAAAAGTTTAAGACCATAGTCTTTAAAAGCCAAAAGCTGTGCAAACATCTGGATTCCATGTCATTTCCACCGACAGAACGTATCATTTCTCTTCTTCTACACTTGCGGGGCTGTGACTCAAGGAGCCCTACAAGTGTAGCGAAATAACCAATCATATAATGTTGCGATGGATTATTAATAAATATTTGGCCAATCAGCATCGCCAAAATGAATGGCTGTAGGGCAACTTGAATAGTAGCCCCAAGCCGTAGCGTAGCAACAGTAATATAGGTGACGTCACGTTACATCGCTAGTGGTCAGTCAGGCAGTGACAGTGACAGTGAGGTAGAGATGGCGGCGACGATGACAGTTCAAGTTGAAGAGCAGCTTCCACAGAATTCCGTGAGATCTTTATTAAGTTACCCTTTCTCGAGAAGGACTATGGTGGAAAAAATCCATGTAAAGGAGCTGGGACCTGACAAGCCCAAAAAATGAAATCCTACAACCGGACTTTTAGCAGGAGTTGGTTCCAGCGTAAGTCGTGGCTGACAGCTTGTGGGACAGCTAATGCACTTTTCTGTTTTCCCTGCATTCTTTTTAAAAATGACCGGAGTGATTTAACGTGGACACAGTCTGGACAGACAGACTTAAAACACCTCTCCGAACGTATAAAGAAACATGAAAGATCAAGAGTTCATATGGAAAACTGTGTTAAACTGTCCGTGGTTGGAAAGATTAGCATAGCGGCGTAGCTAGACGATGGACACCGCACTGCGGTAAGAAGGCATAATGAAGAGGTAGATCGAAACCGGCACATTTTATCAAAGCTCATTGAGTGTATTAAGTTTTGTGGTGCTTTTGAACTGGTCATGCGGGGACATGATGAAACTGATTTTTCAGACAATCCCGGAATTTTCAGAGGTCTAGTCGACTTGATGGCATCCATTGATCAGGACTTGAGGGAACATCTTGAAAATGCAACCGTTTTTAAAGGCACTTCCAAGACAGTTCAGATCCAGCTCCTGGACTGTATGCTGGCTGTTCTGAGAGAACGGATCATGGATTAAATAAAGTCAGCTCAATTTTTAGCCATCCAAGCAGATGAAACTACCGACATTTCCACTCACTGTAAGTTGGTGTTGGTATTAAGATACATCGATGAACGCAACAATATACAAGAGCGTTTTTTTGAGTTTATCAAGCTACCCAGCGCCTGTGCTGAAGCAATAGCCAGTGCTTTATTGGAGAGGCTGCAGACCATACTTCCGGAGGGACAAGAAAAAAAGTTGATAGCCCAGGCTTATGATGGAGCTGCGGTAATGAGGGGTGCCACGGGAGGAGTGCAGTGGAAGGTGCAGGACATCTATGCACACGCTCACTACGTTCACTGTTATACCCATCAATTAAATTTGGTTATGCAACAAGCAACCTTCCATATCCCTAAAATCAGTCATTTCTTTTCCGACTTGGGGGGATTTGCTTCTTTTTTTTACAAAATCCAGCAAGAGGACTGTTGTGCTTGATGAAGTGGTGGCCCACCGACTTCCAAGTGCATCATCAACACGTTGGAACTTCAACGTGTTGATGATGCACTTGGACGTGTTCTCATACACCGTGCTGTTAACACAGTGTATGAGAACAAGGATGAGCTGGTGAAATGTTTTCAGACTATCCGGAACGGAGATGCATTTGATGGCCCAACGAAAAGAGAAGCCGGCGGCTTTTTGAGAATGCTAGAGGACAACGCGTTCTGTTTTTTCCTTTCGTTGTTCCACAAGATCATGCCTCACGTAGACGTGTTGTACAACCAGCTGCAGAAAAAGAACATCGATTCTGTATACATTGCAGGAGTCACCCAGGCGTTCATCAATCGCATGCAGGCTATCAGTTAAGATAAATCATTAATATGTAGCCTAGCCTATCCTAAATATTTATTCTCTCTGCATAAATTATTGCCTTAAATGTTTATATGTCATCTTATTCAAACAATGCAAAGTTTAGATTAAATGTATGATTACCAGTATAGTAAGCCTTGGGGTAGGTAAATATATCCCTAGTCAGCCAGTTTTCAGAACCTAACATATGGAAACATCTGTATTGGATCAGGGACGCTGTTCCCAATCTGGCTGATGATGAGGAGTACAGGGGACCTGTTCAGGAGCCACCCTCCAAGAAAAGGAGAACATTGGGAGAAGACACACAACACCGTTTGGCACTGAAGGTAGGCACTTGCTTTGTGGTCTGATTTGAAAGAGATCATTAGGCCTAACTGAAATGTCATGAGGATGCTGTTCATTTTATGCAGTGGTCCAGATTGAATATGTCAGGGGTTAAAGTTCTCCGTTGCTGCGACAAATTTCCGTCATTTGGAAAAATGAGTGAAAATTGTTACGTCTAGACTTTTTTTTCAAGGTTTTAAACTGAAGCTGCTCTCAACCAATAAAACCTGGCAGAGCTGGGACATTAGCCGATCAGAGAGTAGGGCGGGTCTTTGCAAAGTGGACACCTGCCAATCTGAGCTTCATCAGCGTTCAATCATAACTTTTGGATGAGCATCTCAAACTGGCCACAGATGACGTAGATGAAAGAAGCGGTGGTCAAAGTTTTCATTTGGAGTTATGAACTAGCAGGTCAGAAATTTCAGCTGATTGAACATCTGACAACAACCTCCCTCTGTAAGCGTGTCTGTCGCTGGCCCTGCAGTTTATTAATTAATTATTTTCACCTGTGGCCATGTCACCTGTCAGCGTTTATTCCCTGGCTTCCAGTGGCTGATAAACCAACCAGGGATCTCCGTATGATTCACTATTAGGTTTTATGTAAAAATCAAAGAGCGACGCGATAGCTCAGGCTAAATAAAAATTTTTTTTTTTTTGAAGACGAAGAAGGGTTGGAATCTGAAACAATGTTCCGCATTTGACTGGGTCAGATTTGGAAAAAGTAAAAAATAAATAAAAATAAATTCCACCTACACTTTTCTGAACCAAAGAAGACAGGGCTGCAGTGAGAGCAGCTGTCAGTCAATATTCACCTGATTAGCCACTGCGCACCAGGACACCCCTTCGGCACGGGCGACTGTGGCTTGATGGGTTGAGTAGTCGTCTGGCAATCAGAGGGTTCGATTCCAGCTTCCCCTTGCCACATGTTGATGTGCCCCTGGGCAAGGCACTTAACCCCAAGTTGCCTACCGAGCTGCGTCTCGGTGTATGAATGTGTGCGCGTTAGTGAGAGCGATTGGGTGAATGTGGCTATAGTGTACAGCACTTTGGGTGGTCAGCATGACTGGAAAAGCGTTATATAAGTTCAGTCCATTTACCATTTAAATGATGAGGACTTAGATAGATACAAATAATTAAGGAAACTACGTCAAACAGATAAAAAAAATTAAACAGCAGCTGCAACATGGATTGGAGAGTGGTTTCTAACTGAGGGAGACCAGATACGATTCTCAGAGAGCTTTAATTAAGTAAATTTTTATTTTTACACGGAGTGGAGCACGATGTGAAGCAACATTGTAGAAGCAAGTCGTATTAGAAACAGCTGAGAAAGCCTCCTGTCTGTGGATCTATGGACTCTTTTTACTCCAACCCAAAAACATCTGCCAGACAGGGGGGCTGGTGACTCTCCAGCAGTCAGTGAGCGAGAGGCAGGGACACAGAGTCCATCCTGGACAGGTTTCCAGTCGCAGGGCTCAAATGTAACCGTTTTATTAAACTTCAAAAAAGTTAATCTATTCCTTTTTATAAACTCACGAGTTGTGATAATTGATTGGTGAGCAATAACAGGCAAAGCAGAGAGTGATTATTGTAATGTGCGATCTGTGTTAAATTAAAGTGTATGACATCATCATAGTGTTGGTTATGTGTCCTGCATTGTCCATGGCTGTGGTCGGCCTTGTATGTTCATAGGACTGATTTATATTGAATGTGGCAGGGAGCCAGAGGAGTTAATGTTCAGGTGTGAAGAAGATGATGTAATGATGAAGCTGCTGTCTTTTGTACCAGTTTCAGTTTATGGAGGTTTTCTGGGGTACAGGGAGGGAAGGGAGCTGAAACTCTAAAGTGGACTGTGGACCATTTTGGCAAAAGTGTGAAGGAAGAACTTGATGCTGCAAATATGAAAGTTAACCAGGTGATGATGTGGAAAGTGAAGGAGAGGATGGAGAGGCTGTCCAGGATGACACCAAGGCTCTGAAGCTGAAAGGTGGCAGAGATACAGGAATTGTCATTGCATATTGTAAAACTACCAGATTTGGTTAAACTTGACTTTGCACAATAAGCAAGTGAGGTAACTAATTTGGCATTATGTCCACGGTCCTGGGCATATATGGGCTGACTGAATTTTTTTTTTAGTCAAACTGATTATTTTTGCTTTAAGCCCGGGAATATGTATATTGTCATATTACAACATGAATAATTACAGTAAGCCATATTGGTTCATTACATAATGTAATACTATATCTTCAGAATGATGATAACTGGACATGTGAATTCTTTACTGTTTTTATATATTTGCAGGTATGTGAGACCATAATGAGCTACGCCAAGGAGAGGTTTTCTTTCACCAAGCACCTCGTCAGTGCCACTCTGTTGAAAGGAGACATGTTCCAACAACACAGCAGGAAGTTCCCAGATTCAGCGCTGGAAACCACAGTGGAAGCCTACCCTTCACTGGAGAAGGCCAGACTTAAAACTGAATTGTCTCTGATCTATGATAACAAGGAGTTCCAGAGTTGCAGTGGTGCACTGGCTCTCTATCAGGTTATGATGGAAAACAACCTTCAAGACACATTCACCGAAACTGTACGTCTTCTGAACATCCTCATCACCACACCAATGACAACATCAGAATCAGAGAGGTGCTTCTCTACTTTAAACAGGATAAAGACTTTCCTTAGAAACACTATGGCACAAGATCGGCTTAATGCTCTAGCCATGCTCTCCATAGAGAAAAAATTGACACGGGACATTCCTGATTTCAACGCAAGGGTCATTGAGAAATTTGCCACACAGAAAGACAGACGAGCAAAGTTCTTGTACAAATAAGAACCCTTTCACTGTTTTATTTCATTTATTCTCTCTTTCTCCCTCTCACACATACACACGCACACATACAGAAAGAGAGAGAGACACACATTTTGTCATGTGTAAGTGTTGTATCTCATACTGTTCATTTAAAAAATAAGACCTAAAATTGCTGTAAGTGGTTAACTGTATGTGTAAAATGCTAAATCTGAGAAGGGAATTAAATGTTTATTGTGGAATTGTAGTAATTTTCTGACTTTTAATTTGAATGCATGTGGGTTAGGCAGGGAAATCTATTGGTCAACCCCACCAAGATTTTTTTTCACCAGCCGCCACTGCTGGACAGGATCAAACGCTCAGAAATATGGATAGCTATATTTAGCCTCTGTAATTAGGGTTCCAAGCCCGCAGCGCAGGCGAACGGCTATGCCGTTCGTCTGCTCTGTGCCGTTCGTCTGCTCTGTGAGCAGAGAACCCTATTGTTTTTCGTGTGTTTTTAAATTATTAGGGTTCCAAGCCCGCAGCGCAGGCGAACGGCTATGCCGTTCGTCTGCTCTGTGAGCAGAGAACCCTATTGTTTTTCGTGTGTTTTTAAATTATTAGGGTTCCAAGCCCGCAGCGCAGGCGAACGGCTATGCCGTTCGTCTGCTCTGTGAGCAGAGAACCCTATTGTTTTTCGTCTGTTTTTAAATTATTTATTAGGGTTCCAAGCCCGCAGCGCAGGCGAACGGCTATGCCGTTCGTCTGCTCTGTGAGCAGAGAACCCTATTGTTTTTCTAGTGTTTTTAAATTATTTATTATTATTATTATTATTATTATTATTATTACGGGTAATTATTATTCTCCGCTAAAACGCGTTGGGCGGCCCATGCGGATTTGTAACGAACCTATTGAATCAGGTATCCAAGTACAGAATGTGCACCGCTACTCAAACCCAGAAATTCAGACCCCTCAACAACTAGGGGGCGCTATAACAAAGGACAATGCGTTTTGGCCTATAACCACCAAACTACTGGTCCCACACTCAAAAACTTCACATCACTTTGTTTATTGGATGATTCTGCAAAATAAAGGGAATTGGCACACCCTTCGTTTCCCAGCTAGTTTTCGCGCTACATGGCTACAAAGGTTAAACCTTTCTTGTTTAACTCCTCCTACATTTTTTATGCAATCCGCGCAAAACTCCACATATAACAGCGTAATGGACAAATAAAAAAAGTGAACGCGCCGGATTTTTGAATTTTGACTTTTTCGAAAAGTAACGCTAAAATAAGTGATTGTTAGCTAGCTAGCTCTAAATGTAATTGCTGATTATTCTAAAACCATAACAGATTTTGACATGTCCTTCATAACCCATAGTCCAAATAAGATTTTGCACATGTGACCCGCGTTTGAGGATCGTCCATCACTAGGGGGCGCTGTGATGTCAAGAAATCTACTACGCAAGAATGGCTGATCGGATTTTTACAAAACCTTCTTCATCCCCTTCCAGTTATACCCCTGAACTCAGGTATTAAATATGGTAATTATTAAAACAAGTGGGCGGGGCCTATTTCCAAAAGTGTTAAAAAACCTGGAGAATAATAAAAACAATAAAGTAAAGAATAAAAAATGCTTTAAAATCAATTTTTTGATCCCAGATTTTCAGGATGTATTCTGTGAATAAGGTGTAACAATTCTCTCACTGCATGTATTGTTTTTTTTTGAAGTGCTACACTCTGAATTTTTAAAAGTTTGTAAAATGGAGAAATCAATGTATTTTCCACAAATATTGTTCAACCCCCCAAAATATGGCCTCTATTTGTAAAGCACATGCAGAATAAACATGGATTTCAGTTTGGTAAAAATCCAGGCGAGTTTGACCAATTTACAAGACTTTGAAAATAAATGGTACAAGACTATAAAGTTTAATATTTTATTTCTCTGAATCCATTTTTTTAATGACCATAAAAAAAATCCTGTGGTTAGATAAAGCACTCTTTGAGATCCATGAATATTTTCAGAATTTTAGAGCCAACCGTTGATTATTAACGAATTTATGAAGTTTGTGATCAGTTCACAGCTTTCATCATCCAGAGCTCTGACTGCAGAGCTTTGAACAGGGCGGCCATTTTGCCCATATTTGGGCACATCACAGGAAGTGACGTCAAAGCAGCCATCTTAGGTCAGACCAAGCTGCCATCTTAGGTCAGACCATAGAGAACACAGACATGAATACGTAGACGCCGCGTCCTCGGTTGAGAGGCGTGCCGACAGAGCGGCCATCTTAGGTCAGACCAAGCTGCAGTCAGACAGAATACAAGTCATTACAGGAAAATGTACTTTATGTTTTCAGACACTCTGAATCCGGTGAATTCTCACCCGATTTCCAGATAAATCAACTGACTGAAAACGTCACCCCTTTAGGGGCTACATGGGACCAATTGATTGAATTAAATTATTGTCTAACTTAATAAATAATTTCGATTTTGTATTGAAAGTAAGCAAACTTCCAGAGCTACGTCCCAGGAAGCCCGACTTTTACTCCGCTTATGGGTGCGCAAATAAAAGGACACTAGGAACCAGATCCTGGGGAATTACCTTCCATAAGTAAGATTTTATGATAGATCATCCTCATGCTTTACAGTTAAAGTTTTCCGGCATAAACACAATATGTGCTAATGGGTACAGCGATGGAAGTAGAGAAAAGTACATTAAACACCAAAAACAAACAAAATGGTCCTAAATTACTGGATAGACATGATTTGTGGGGAGTGGGGGGGGAAGCCCGTGCTGAGGGTGATTAGGTTTTTTGTTGATTTCTTTTTGTTGATAATTGCTGTTGTCTATAGATCGGTGTCTGTGTATATATCTTAATATATATATATATATATATATATATATATATATATATATATATATATATATATATATATATATATATATATATATATATATGCTTGTCGGGACTTTGATGCAATCAACTGGTTTCCTTATATAGGACATTTTATTCAATCTGTATAATCTGACCCAATCTGTATAATATGATTGAACTTGATTTTGTAAAGTGCCTTGAGATGACATGTTTCATGATTTGGCGCTATATAAATAAATAAATTGAATATATATATAATATTGGAAGAATTTTAGAGCAAACTGTTGATTTTTAAAGAATTTATTTATGAATTTAAAGAGAATAACATTTCCGAAATGTGCCCATGTAGGGATTTAAAATTTACAGTAGATGGCAGTATTTGATTATATATGGATTTTTTACACACACACACACTTATATACATAAGCTTTACATTGAATGTAGCTAGTTGCGGAGCCAGAGGGGTGGCAGGGGTGGCATTTGCCACCCCCAACAGAGCCCTTGCCACCCCCTACTGCCACCCCACTGGAAATGGTAATTTTAACATATAATACTTATGAGATCGGCAAAGATTTGCCAGGAAAACGGTAATTTCCGACTGTCCCTGAAGGCAGCCCATGCAGTAGCAGCCTACATGCTGCGCACTGACGCAGTTCATTGGTTAAGCTGACATGTGGTTCCTGCTTGATCCAAAACACACCCGCGGCTTTAGAGTACACCGTTGAGGAGTTTTGCAGGTATTTACAACATTTTACAGCTCAGCGGTAACCGCTGTGTTACCTTCCTAATGAGAGGCGGCACTTGTCATACATTTCTAAAAAGAAAAAAAAAATGGTTGTGCACCGCTCCGTCCGTAGTGCCTCGTTTATTATATTAGCCATGCTAGTGCTGATAGATCGTGTTTTAGACAGATTCTTTTAACATATGTTTGAGTGCACATGCTGCCCTGTAATGTTTTATTAATTTGGCCAGGATATATCTCCCAGCTCTTGCTTGAAATGTGTGTGGTAAGAATATGTGAAAAACCATTGTTAAGTTTATAATGACTGAAATGTAAATAGGCTATGTCATATGAAAGCTTTGAATTATAACCTAACTAGTTATATTAATTAATTTAATTAATCTATTTTTAATTTAGTATTATTTTAGCTAGCTACAGAAAACTAAAAACTATAGTTTAAATAATATTTAAAATAGTGTTGTCTTTGCCATACAGTCATGGAGTCTAAATACCAGGCTGCCTTATTTTGTGTAGAGCCCAAATGAAGAGAAAAGAGAATATCTCACAGTTCTTCTTAAAGAGGCAAAAACCAGGGCCAGACCAGGACCAGACAGAACCCTGCAGCAGTGACCAACCTGGAGAAGCCAGCCAGGAGACACCAGGCCCAAGTGTATCACCAGCAGGTTAGAGGCTGTGACAGAGAGTTATTAAGTAGTAAAATCCAATAAGCCTAATTGTAAAGGTTAGCATGATGCTTTTTGCATTTTTTATTGTGTCTGTTTATGAACACAATTGAAACAAGTGGGCAGGGCCTATTTGCAAAAGTGTGAGAGTAGGGAGTAGCAAGATGGCGGCCAGTCACTAGGGGAGGTCACTGGCCGCCATCTTGCTACTCCGTTCTCACACAGAACCCCATAGCATTTGGTTGCAACAACAAGCAGTTTGGCTGTGTGAAAACGTTTCACAGGTAACTTTAAAGTCAGTGGTTGTTATACTTACTATACAAATTACTTTTGTTTTGGTAACACTTTATTTGTGCCTAAGATTTACATGATACTGTCATAAACAGAGGCTGCACAGTGAAGCAGTGAGAAGTGTTGTTGCCTTCTGGGTTCAATCACCTGGGTCTTTCAAATCCTCCCGGGTCTTTCAAATCCTCCCGGGTCTTTCAAATCCTCCTGGGTCTTTCAAATCCTCCCGGGTCTTTCAAATCCTCTGGGTCTTTCTGCATGAAGTTTGAATGTTCTACCTGTGCATGCGTAGGTTCACTCCGGGTACGCTGGCTTCCTCCCACAGTTCAAAAACATGACTGTTAGTTTAATTGGCTTCTCTAAATTGTCCTTAGGTGTGAGTGTGTGCAAGAATGGTTGTTTGTCCTGTCTGTCTCTGTGTTGCCCTGTGACAGATTGCCGACCTGTCCAGGGTGTAACCCGCCTCTCGCTCAGTGAACGCTGTGTGTATATATATATATATATATATATATATATATATATATATATATATATATATATATATACACACAGAAAGCTATATACACGGTAGACTGTGCGTTAATGTAACGCAGAAGGTCTGGAGATGCTACGTTGGTGTAGCTTGTAGGACCTGAACAGGGGAGAGAGGCAGAGTCAAGTGTCACGGGGCCTCTGGGCCGTGTTAATAAGGCTGGTAGCGGATGGGAAAAAACTGTTTTTGTGTCGTGAGGTTTTGGTCCTGATGGACCGCTGCCTCCTGCCAGAAGGAAGTGTCTGAAATATTTTGTGACTGGGGTGTCACAAAATCGGCCACAATCTTCCCTGCACGCCTCAGAGTCCTAGAGGCTTACAGGTCCTGGAGAGATGGAAAATTGCAGCCAATCACCTTCTCTGCAGACCGGATGACACGCTGCAGTCTGCTCTTGTCTTTGGCGGTGGCACCAGCGTACCAGATGGTAATGGAGGAGGTGGTTTAGACACACCTTCTCCTTCAAAGAGTTTTCTTAATTTTCATAACTATGACAATTGTAGATTCACACTAAAGGCATCAAAACTATGAATTAACACATGTGGAATTATATACTTAACAAAAAAGTGTGAAACAACTGAAAATATGTCTTATATTCTAGGTTCTTCAAAGTAGCCACCTTTTGCTTTGATTACTGCTTCGTACACTCTTGGCATTCTCTTAATGAGCTTCAAGAGATAGTCACCTGAAATGGTTTTCCCTTCACAGGTGTCCCCTGTCAGGTTTAATAAGTGGGATGTCTTGCCTCTTATATGGGGTTGGGACCATCAGTTGTGTTGTGCAGAAGTCAAGTGGATACACAGCTTATAGTCCTACTGAATAAACTGTTAGAATTTGTATTATGGCACGAAAAAAGCAGCTAAGTAAAGAAAAACAAGTGGCCATAATTACTTTAAGAACTGAAGGTCATTCAGTCCGAAAAATTGCGAAAACTTTGAAAGTGTCCCCAAGTGCAGTCGCAAAAACCATCAAGCGCTACAAAGAAACTGGCTCACACGAGGACCGCCCCAGGAAAGGAAGACCAAGAGTCACCTCTGCTGTGGAGGATAAATTCATCCTAGTCACCAGCCTCAGAAATCGCAGGTTGACAGCAGCTCAGATTAGAGACCAGGTCAATGCCACACAGAGTTCTAGCAGCAGACACATCTCTAGAACAACTGTTAGGAGACTGTGTGAATCAGGCCTTCATGGTAAAACAGCTGCTAGGAAACCACTGCTAAGGACAGGCAACAAGTAGAAGAGAATTGTTTGGGCTAAAGAACACAAGGAATGGACATTAGACCAGTGGAAATCTGTGCTTTGGTCTGATGAGTCCAAAGTTGAGATCTTTGGTTCCAACCATCGTGTCTTTGTGCGACGCAGAAAAGGTTTAACAGATGGACTCTATTCAATTCAATTCAATTGTATTTATATAGCGCCAATTCATGAAACATGTCATCTCGAGGCACTTTACAAAGTCAAAATCAATCATATTATACAGATTGGTCAAAAATTTCCTATATAAGGGAACCAGTTGATTGCTTCAAAATCCCGACAAGCAGCATTCACTCCTGGAGAAGCATAGAGCTACAGGGAGAGACGTCTGCATTGTCCATGGCTTTGCAGCAATCCCTCATACTGAGCAAGCATGAAGCGACAGTCGAAAAAAAAACCCACCCATTAGCGGGAAGGAAAAACCTCCAGCAGAACCGGGCTCAGTATGAACGGTCATCTGCCTCGACCGACTGGGGGTTAAAGAATACAGAGCAGAGACACAACAAGAGAGACAAACATGCACAGAAGCACACATTGATCCAGTAATCTGTTCTACATTAGATAGTAATAGCGGGTGATCTGTCTTCTCTGGATGATGTCACAGTTAACAGAACGTCAGATCAGGTGTACCTACTATGAAGAAAAAAGAGAGAGCAAAAAGTTAAAAGCTGAAATGACAACAGTCATTTCAATGTAATGCAATGCAAAACTGCATTGCATCTACTTTTTTAGACAAATGCAAGAAAGTAATAAATATTATGACATGCTTAATTGGAAGGGAGTGGGGAGCAGATAGATGGTGCTGCTGTAGAAGGTCGTGAGGATGGGCGGGGACAGGTGGGCTCTCCTCATCCTCCGCAGTAAGTGCAAGCGCTTTTGTTCCCTCTTCTCCAGTGACATGGTGTTCACAAACCAGCTGAGGTTGTGTGTTATGTGCACCCCGAGGAATTTATTGCTGCTGGCCACCTCCACAGCTGAGCTGTTAATGAGAAGTGGAGCATGGCGAGGCCATTTCTTCCTGAAGTCCATGATGATCTCCTTCGTTTTCTCCACGTTCAGGATCAGTCCTGGTCCTGGTCCTGGTCGTTGTTGTCTCTAATCAGGCCCACCACCGTCGTGTCGTCTGCAAACTTCACGATGTGATTGGTGGTGAACCTGGGGACACAGTCGTGTGTCATCAGGGTGAACAGCAGGGGGCTCAGGACGCAGCCCTGAGGAAAGCCCGTGCTGAGGGTGATGACATCAGTGGTTTTCTGTCCGACCCAGACCAACTGAGGTCTGTTGGTGATGAAGTCTAGTAGGCAGTTGCGAACAGGTGTGCTGAAGCCCAGATGTTCCAGTTTTGATGGTGTTGAACGCTGAACTGAAGTCCAGGAACATGCTCAAGGGGGCGGTGCGTGGGTGGGCTTGGAACCCGTTAATAACTGCTTGCAGTTCTAGTTATTATTATTATTATTATTATTATTACGGGTAATTATTATTCTCCGCTAAAACGCGTTGGGCGGCCCATGCGGATTTGTAACGAATCAATTGGATCAGGTATCCAAGTACAGAATGTGCACCGCTACTCAAACCCAGAAATTCAGACCCCTCAACAACTAGGGGGCGCTATAACAAAGGACAATGCGTTTTGGCCTATAACCACCAAACTACTGGTCCCACACTCAAAAACTTCACATCACTTTGTTTATTGGATGATTCTGCAAAATAAAGGGAATTGGCACACCCTTCGTTTCCCAGCTAGTTTTCGCGCTACATGGCTACAAAGGTTAAACCTTTCTTGTTAAACTCCTCCTACATTTTTTATGCAATCCGCGCAAAACTACATATATAACCGCTTAATGGACAAATAAAAAAAGTTAACACGCCGGATTTTTGAATTTTGACTTTTTCGAAAAGTAACGCTAAAATAAGTGATTGTTAGCTAGCTAGCTCTAAATGTAATTGCTGATTATTCTAAAACCATAACAGATTTTGACATGTCCTTTATAACCAATAGTCCAAATAAGATTTTGCACATGTGACCCGCGTTTGAGGATCGTCCATCACTAGGGGGCGCTGTGATGTCAAGAAATCTACTACGCAAGAATGGCTGATCGGATTTTTACAAAACCTTCTTCATCCCCTTCCAGTCATACCCCTGAACTCAGGTATTAAATATGGTAATGATTAAAACAAGTGGGCGGGGCCTATTTCCAAAAGTGTTAAAAAACCTGGAGAATAATAAAAACAATAAAGTAAAGAATAAAAAATGCTTTAAAATCAATTTTTTGATCCCAGATTTTCAGGATGTATTCTGTGAATAAGGTGTAACAATTCTCTCACTGCATGTATTGTTTTTTTTTGAAGTGCTACACTCTGAATTTTTAAAAGTTTGTAAAATGGAGAAATCAATGTATTTTCCACAAATATTGTTCAACCCCCAAAAATATGGCCTCTATTTGTAAAGCACATGCAGAATAAACATGGATTTCAGTTTGGTAAAAATCCAGGCGAGTTTGACCAATTTACAAGACTTTGAAAATAAATGGTACAAGACTATAAAGTTTAATATTTTATTTCTCTGAATCTATTTTTTTAATGACCATAAAAAAAATCCTGTGGTTAGATAAAGCACTCTTTGAGATCCATAAATATTTTCAGAATTTTAGAGCCAACCGTTGATTATTAACGAATTTATGAAGTTTGTGATCAGTTCACAGCTTTCATCATCCAGAGCTCTGACTGCAGAGCTTTGAACAGGGCGGCCATTTTGCCCATATTTGGGCACATCACAGGAAGTGACGTCAAAGCAGCCATCTTAGGTCAGACCAAGCTGCCATCTTAGGTCAGACCATAGAGAATACAAGTCAATTGAGGAAAATGTACTTTATGTTTCAGACACTCTGAATCCGGTGAATTCTCACCCGATTTCCATTAAATCAACTGACTGAAAACGTCACCCCTTTAGGGGCTACATGGGACCAATTGATTGAATTAAACGATTGTCTAACTTAATAAATAATTTCGGTTTTGTATTGAAAGTAAGCAAACTTCCAGAGCTACGTCCCAGGAAGCCAGACTTTTACTCCGCTTATGGGTGCGCATATAAAAGGACACCAGGAACCAGATCCTGGGGAATTACCTTCCATAAGTAAGATTTTATGATAGATAATCCTCATGCTTTACAGTTACAGTGTTTCCGGCATAAACACAATATGTGCTAATGGGTACAGCGATGGAAGTA
Source organism: Fundulus diaphanus (assembly GCA_037039145.1). Taxonomy (NCBI): domain Eukaryota; kingdom Metazoa; phylum Chordata; class Actinopteri; order Cyprinodontiformes; family Fundulidae; genus Fundulus; species Fundulus diaphanus. The sequence goes on from CM073135.1 coordinate 10,819,919, forward strand.
AAGAAAAGTACATTAAACACCAAAAACAAACAAAATGGTCCTAAATTACTGGATAGACATGATTTGTGGGGAGGGGGGGGGAAGCCCGTGCTGAGGGTGATTAGGTTTTTTGTTGATTTCTTTTTGTTGATAATTGCTGTTGTCTGTAGATCGGTGTCTGTGTATATAGCTTAAATATATATATATATATATATATATATAATATATATAACATTGGAAGAATTTTAGAGCAAACTGTTGATTTTTAAAGAATTTATTTATGAATTTAAAGAGAATAACATTTCCGAAATGTGCCCATGTAGGGATTTAAAATTTCCAGTAGATGGCAGTATTTGATTATATATGGATTTTTTACACACACACACTTATATACATAAGCTTTACATTGAATGTAGCTAGTTGCGGAGCCAGAGGGGTGGCAGGGGTGGCATTTGCCACCCCCAACAGAGCCCTTGCCACCCCCTACTGCCACCCCACTGGAAATGGTAATTTTAACATATAATACTTATGAGATCGGCAAAGATTTGCCAGGAAAACTGTAATTTCCGACTGTCCCTGAAGGCAGCCCATGCAGTAGCAGCCTACATGCTGCGCACTGACGCTGTTCATTGGTTAAGCTGACATGTGGTTCCTGCTTGATCCAAAACACACCCGCGGCTTTAGAGTACACCGTTGAGGAGTTTTGCAGGTATTTACAACATTTTACCGCTCAGCGGTAACCGCTGTGTTACCTTCCTAATGAGAGGCGGCACTTGTCATACATTTCTAAAAAGAAAAAAAAATGGTTGTGCACCGCTCCGTCCGTAGTGCCTCGTTTATTATATTAGCCATGCTAGTGCTGATAGATCGTGTTTTAGACAGATTCTTTTAACATATGTTTCAGTGCACATGCTGCCCTGTAATGTTTTATTAATTTGGCCAGGATATATCTCCCAGCTCTTGCTTGAAATGTGTGTGGTAAGAATATGTGAAAAACCATTGTTAAGTTTATAATGACTGAAATGTAAATAGGCTATGTCATATGAAAGCTTTGAATTATAACCTAACTAGTTATATTAATTAATTTAATTAATCTATTTTTAATTTAGTATTATTTTAGCTAGCTACAGAAAACTAAAAACTATTGTTTAAATAATATTTAAAATAGTGTTGTCTTTGCCATACAGTCATGGAGTCTAAATACCAGGCTGCCTTATTTTGTGTAGAGCCCAAATGAAAAGAAAAGAGAATATCTCACAGTTCTTCTTAAAGAGGCAAAAACCAGGGCCAGACCAGGACCAGACAGAACCCTGCAGCAGTGACCAACCTGTAGAAGCCAGCCTGGAGACACCAGGCCCAAGTGTATCACCAGCAGGTTAGAGGCTGTGACAGAGAGTTATTAAGTAGTAAAATCCAATAAGCCTAATTCTAAAGGTTAGCATGATGCTTTTTGCATTTTTTATTGTGTCTGTTTATGAACACAATTGAAACAAGTGGGCAGGGCCTATTTGCAAAAGTGTGAGAGTAGGGAGTAGCAAGATGGCGGCCAGTCACTAGGGGAGGTCACTGGCCGCCATCTTGCTACTCTGTTCTCACACAGAACCCCATAGCATTTGGTTGCAACAACAAGCAGTTTGGCTGTGTGAAAACGTTTCACAGGTAACTTTAGATGTCAGTGGATGTTATACTTACTATACAAATTACTTTTGTTTAGGTAACACTTTATTTGTGCCTAAGATTTACATGATACTGTCATAAACAGAGGCTGCACAGTGAAGCAGTGAGAAGTGTTGTTGCCTTCTGGGTTCAATCACCTGGGTCTTTCAAATCCTCCCGGGTCTTTCAAATCCTCCCGGGTCTTTCAAATCCTCCTGGGTCTTTCAAATCCTCCCGGGTCTTTCAAATCCTCTGGGTCTTTCTGCATGGAGTTTGAATGTTCTACCTGTGCATGCGTAGGTTCACTCCGGGTACGCCGGCTTCCTCCCACAGTTCAAAAACATGACTGTTAGTTTAATTGGCTTCTCTAAATTGTCCTTAGGTGTGAGTGTGTGCAAGAATGGTTGTTTGTCCTGTCTGTCTCTGTGTTGCCCTGTGACAGATTGCCGACCTGTCCAGGGTGTAACCCGCCTCTCGCTCAGTGAACGCTGTGTATATATATATATACACAGAAAGCTATATACACGGTAGACTGTGCGTTAATGTAACGCAGAAGGTCTGGAGATGCTACGTTGGTGTAGCTTGTAGGACCTGAACAGGGGAGAGAGGCAGAGTCAAGTGTCACGGGGCCTCTGGGCCGTGTTAATAAGGCTGGTAGCGGATGGGAAAAAACTGTTTTTGTGTCGTGACGTTTTGGTCCTGATGGACCGCTGCCTCCTGCCAGAAGGAAGTGTCTGAAATATTTTGTGACTGGGGTGTCACAAAATCGGCCACAATCTTCCCTGCACGCCTCAGAGTCCTGGAGGCTTACAGGTCCTGGAGAGATGGAAAATTGCAGCCAGTCACCTTCTCATCAGACCGGATGACACGCTGCAGTCTGCTCTTGTCTTTGGCGGTGGCACCAGCGTACCAGATGGTAATGGAGGAGGTGGTTTAGACACACCTTCTCCTTCAAAGAGTTTTCTTAATTTTCATAACTATGACAATTGTAGATTCACACTAAAGGCATCAAAACTATGAATTGCTGTGGAGGATAAATTCATCCTAGTCACCAGCCTCAGAAATCGCAGGTTGACAGCAGCTCAGATTAGAGACCAGGTCAATGCCACACAGAGTTCTAGCAGCAGACACATCTCTAGAACAACTGTTAGGAGACTGTGTGAATCAGGCCTTCATGTTAAAACAGCTGCTAGGAAACCACTGCTAAGGACAGGCAACAAGTAGAAGAGAATTGTTTGGGCTAAAGAACACAAGGAATGGACATTAGACCAGTGGAAATCTGTGCTTTGGTCTGATGAGTCCAAAGTTGAGATCTTTGGTTCCAACCATCGTGTCTTTGTGCGACGCAGAAAAGGTTTAACAGATGGACTCTATTCAATTCAATTCAATTGTATTTATATAGCGCCAATTCATGAAACATGTCATCTCGAGGCACTTTACAAAGTCAAAATCAATCATATTATACAGATTGGTCAAAAATTTCCTATATAAGGGAACCAGTTGATTGCTTCAAAGTCCCGACAAGCAGCATTCACTCCTGGAGAAGCATAGAGCTACAGGGAGAGACGTCTGCATTGTCCATGGCTTTGCAGCAATCCCTCATACTGAGCAAGCATGAAGCGACAGTCGAAAAAAAACCCCACCCATTAGCGGGAAGGAAAAACCTCCAGCAGAACCGGGCTCAGTATGAACGGTCATCTGCCTTGACCGACTGGGGGTTAAAGAATACAGAGCAGAGACACAACAAGAGAGACAAACAAGCACAGAAGCACACATTGATCCAGTAATCTGTTCTATATTAGATAGTAATAGCGGGTGATCTGTCTTCTCTGGATGATGTCACAGTTAACAGAACGTCAGATCAGGTGTACCTACTATGAAGAAAAAAGAGAGAGCAAAAAGTTAAAAGCTGAAATGACAACAGTCATTTCAATGTAATGCAATGCAAAACTGCATTGCATCTACTTTTTTTAGACAAATGCAAGAAAGTAATAAATATTATGACATGCTTAATTGGAAGGGAGTGGGGAGCAGATAGATGGTGCTGCTGTAGAAGGTCGTGAGGATGGGCGGGGACAGGTGGGCTCTCCTCATCCTCCGCAGTAAGTGCAAGCGCTTCTGTTCCCTCTTCTCCAGTGACATGGTGTTCACAAACCAGCTGAGGTTGTGTGTTATGTGCACCCCGAGGAATTTATTGCTGCTGGCCACCTCCACAGCTGAGCTGTTAATGAGAAGTGGAGCATGGCGAGGCCATTTCTTCCTGAAGTCCATGATGATCTCCTTCGTTTTCTCCACGTTCAGGATCAGTCCTGGTCGTTGTTGTCTCTAATCAGGCCCACCACCGTCGTGTCGTCTGCAAACTTCACGATGTGATTGGTGGTGAACCTGGGGACACAGTCGTGTGTCATCAGGGTGAACAGCAGGGGGCTCAGGACGCAGCCCTGAGGAAAGCCCGTGCTGAGGGTGATGACATCAGAGGTTTTCTGTCCGACCAGGACCAACTGAGGTCTGTTGGTGATGAAGTCTAGTAGGCAGTTGCAAACAGGTGTGCTGAAGCCCAGATGTTCCAGTTTTGATGGTGTTGAACGCTGAACTGAAGTCCAGGAACATGCTCAAGGGGGCGGTGCGTGGGTGGGCTTGGAACCCGTTAATAACTGCTTGCAGTTCTAGTTATTATTATTAGGGTTCCAAGCCCGCAGCGCAGGCGAACGGCTATGCCGTTCGTCTGCTCTGTGAGCAGAGAACCCTATTGTTTTTCGTGCGTTTTTAAATTATTTATTAGGGTTCCAAGCCCGCAGCGCAGGCGAACGGCTATGCCGTTCGTCTGCTCTGTGAGCAGAGAACCCTATTGTTTTTCTAGTGTTTTTAAATTATTTATTATTATTATTATTATTATTATTATTATTATTATTATTACGGGTAATTATTATTCTCCGCTAAAACGCGTTGGGCGGCCCATGTGGATTTGTAACGAACCTATTGAATCAGGTATCCCAGTACAGAATGTGCACCGCTACTCAAACCCAGAAATTCAGACCCCTCAACAACTAGGGGGCGCTATAACAAAGGACAACGCGTTTTGGCCTATAACCACCAAACTGCTGGTCCCACACTCAAAAACTTCACATCACTTTGTTTATTGGATGATTCTGCAAAATAAAGGGAATTGGCACACCCTTCGTTTCCCAGCTAGTTTTCGCGCTACATGGCTACAAAGGTTAAACCTTTCTTGTTAAACTCCTCCTACATTTTTTATGCAATCCGCGCAAAACTCCATATATAACCGCGTAATGGACAAATAAAAAAAGTTCACATGCCGGATTTTTGAATTTTGACTATTTCGAAAAGTAACGCTAAAATAAGTGATTGTTAGCTAGCTAGCTCTAAATGTAATTGCTGATTATTCTAAAACCATAACAGATTTTGACATGTCCTTCATAACCAATAGTCCAAATAAGATTTTGCACATGTGACCCGCGTTTGAGGATCGTCCGTCACTAGGGGGCGCTGTGATGTCAAGAAATCTACTACGCAAGAATGGCTGATCGGATTTTTACAAAACCTTCTTCATCCCCTTCCAGTCATACCCCTGAACTCAGGTATTAAATATGGTAATGATTAAAACAAGTGGGCGGGGCCTATTTCCAAAAGTGTTAAAAAACCTGGAGAATAATAAAAACAATAAAGTAAAGAATAAAAAATGCTTTAAAATCAATTTTTTGATCCCAGATTTTCAGGATGTATTCAGTGAATAAGGTGTAACAATTCTCTCACTGCATGTATTGTTTTTTTTTGAAGTGCTACACTCTGAATTTTTAAAAGTTTGTAAAATGGAGAAATCAATGTATTTTCCACAAATATTGTTCAACCCCCCAAAATATGGCCTCTATTTGTAAAGCACATGCAGAATAAACATGGATTTCAGTTTGGTAAAAATCCAGGCGAGTTTGACCAATTTACAAGACTTTGAAAATAAATGGTACAAGACTATAAAGTTTAATATTTTATTTCTCTGAATACATTTTTTTAATGACCATAAAAAAAATCCTGTGGTTAGATAAAGCACTCTTTGAGATCCATAAATATTTTCAGAATTTTAGAGCCAACCGTTGATTATTAACGAATTTATGAAGTTTGTGATCAGTTCACAGCTTTCATCATCCAGAGCTCTGACTGCAGAGCTTTGAACAGGGCGGCCATTTTGCCCATATTTGGGCACATCACAGGAAGTGACGTCAAAGCAGCCATGTTAGGTCAGACCAAGCTGCCATCTTAGGTCAGACCATAGAGAATACAAGTCAATTGAGGAAAATGTACTTTATGTTTCAGACACTCTGAATCCGGTGAATTCTCACCCGATTTCCATTAAATCAACTGACTGAAAACGTCACCCCTTTAGGGGCTACATGGGACCAATTGATTGAATTAAACGATTGTCTAACTTAATAAATAATTTCGGTTTTGTATTGAAAGTAAGCAAACTTCCAGAGCTACGCCCCAGGAAGCCAGACTTTTACTCCGCTTATGGGTGCGCATATATAAATTATATAAAGGACACCAGGAACCAGATCCTGGGGAATTACCTTCCATAAGTAAGATTTTATGATAGATAATCCTCATGCTTTACAGTTACAGTGTTTCCGGCATAAACACAATATGTGCTAATGGGTACAGCGATGGAAGTAGAGAAAAGTACATTAAACATCAAAAACAAACAAAATGGTCCTAAATTACTGGATCAACATGATTTGTGGGGAGGGGGGGGAAGCCCGTGCTGAGGGTGATTAGGTTTTTTGTTGATTTCTTTTTGTTGATAATTGCTGTTGTCTGTAGATCGGTGTCTGTGTATATAGCTTAAATATATATATATATATATATATATATATATATATATATATATATATATATATATATAAACATTGGAAGAATTTTAGAGCAAACTGTTGATTTTTAAAGAATTTATTTATGAATTTAAAGAGAATAACATTTCCGAAATGTGCCCATGTAGGGATTTAAAATTTCCAGTAGATGGCAGTATTTGATTATATATGGATTTTTTACACACACACACTTATATACATAAGCTTTACATTGAATGTAGCTAGTTGCGGAGCCAGAGGGGTGGCAGGGGTGGCATTTGCCACCCCCAACAGAGCCCTTGCCACCCCCTACTGCCACCCCACTGGAAATGGTAATTTTAACATATAATACTTATGAGATCGGCAAAGATTTGCCAGGAAAACTGTAATTTCCGACTGTCCCTGAAGGCAGCCCATGCAGTAGCAGCCTACATGCTGCGCACTGACGCTGTTCATTGGTTAAGGTGACATGTGGTTCCTGCTTGATCCAAAACACACCCGCGGCTTTAGAGTACACCGTTGAGGAGTTTTGCAGGTATTTACAACATTTTACCGCTCAGCGGTAACCGCTGTGTTACCTTCCTAATGAGAGGCGGCACTTGTCATACATTTCTAAAATAAAAAAAAAAATGGTTGTGCACCGCTCCGTCCGTAGTGCCTCGTTTATTATATTAGCCATGCTAGTGCTGATAGATCGTGTTTTAGACAGATTCTTTTAACATATGTTTCAGTGCACATGCTGCCCTGTAATGTTTTATTAATTTGGCCAGGATATATCTCCCAGCTCTTGCTTGAAATGTGTGTGGTAAGAATATGTGAAAAACCATTGTTAAGTTTATAATGACTGAAATGTAAATAGGCTATGTCATATGAAAGCTTTGAATTATAACCTAACTAGTTATATTAATTAATTTAATTAATCTATTTTTAATTTAGTATTATTTTAGCTAGCTACAGAAAACTAAAAACTATTGTTTAAATAATATTTAAAATAGTGTTGTCTTTGCCATACAGTCATGGAGTCTAAATACCAGGCTGCCTTATTTTGTGTAGAGCCCAAATGAAGAGAAAAGAGAATATCTCACAGTTCTTCTTAAAGAGGCAAAAACCAGGGCCAGACCAGGACCAGACAGAACCCTGCAGCAGTGACCAACCTGGAGAAGCCAGCCAGGAGACACCAGGCCCAAGTGTATCACCAGCAGGTTAGAGGCTGTGACAGAGAGTTATTAAGTAGTAAAATCCAATAAGCCTAATTGTAAAGGTTAGCATGATGCTTTTTGCATTTTTTATTGTGTCTGTTTATGAACACAATTGAAACAAGTGGGCAGGGCCTATTTGCAAAAGTGTGAGAGTAGGGAGTAGCAAGATGGCGGCCAGTCACTAGGGGAGGTCACTGGCCGCCATCTTGCTACTCCGTTCTCACACAGAACCCCATAGCATTTGGTTGCAACAACAAGCAGTCTGGCTGTGTGAAAACGTTTCACAGGTAACTTTACAGTCAGTGGATGTTATACTTACTATACAAATTACTTTTGTTTAGGTAACACTTTATTTGTGCCTAAGATTTACATGATACTGTCATAAACAGAGGCTGCACAGTGAAGCAGTGAGAAGTGTTGTTGCCTTCTGGGTTCAATCACCTGGGTCTTTCAAATCCTCCCGGGTCTTTCAAATCCTCCCGGGTCTTTCAAATCCTCCTGGGTCTTTCTGCATGGAGTTTGAATGTTCTACCTGTGCATGCGTAGGTTCACTCCGGGTACGCCGGCTTCCTCCCACAGTTCAAAAACATGACTGTTAGTTTAACTGGCTTCTCTAAATTGTCCTTAGGTGTGAGTGTGTGCAAGAATGGTTGTTTGTCCTGTCTGTCTCTGTGTTGCCCTGTGACAGATTGCCGACCTGTCCAGGGTGTAACCCGCCTCTCGCTCAGTGAACGCTGTGTATATATATATATATATATATATATATATATATATATATATATATATATATATATATATATATATATATATATATACACAGAAAGCTATATACACGGTAGACTGTGCGTTAATGTAACGCAGAAGGTCTGGAGATGCTACGTTGGTGTAGCTTGTAGGACCTGAACAGGGGAGAGAGGCAGAGTCAAGTGTCACGGGGCCTCTGGGCCGTGTTAATAAGGCTGGTAGCGGATGGGAAAAAACTGTTTTTGTGTCGTGAGGTTTTGGTCCTGATGGACCGCTGCCTCCTGCCAGAGGGAAGTGTCTGAAATATTTTGTGACTGGGGTGTCACAAAATCGGCCACAATCTTCCCTGCACGCCTCAGAGTCCTGGAGGCTTACAGGTCCTGGAGAGATGGAAAATTGCAGCCAATCACCTTCTCTGCAGACCGGATGACACGCTGCAGTCTGCTCTTGTCTTTGGCGGTGGCACCAGCGTACCAGATGGTAATGGAGGAGGTGGTTTAGACACACCTTCTCCTTCAAAGAGTTTTCTTAATTTTCATAACTATGACAATTGTAGATTCACACTAAAGGCATCAAAACTATGAATTAACACATGTGGAATTATATACTTAACAAAAAAGTGTGAAACAACTGAAAATATGTCTTATATTCTAGGTTCTTCAAAGTAGCCACCTTTTGCTTTGATTACTGCTTCGTACACTCTTGGCATTCTCTTAATGAGCTTCAAGAGATAGTCACCTGAAATGGTTTTCCCTTCACAGGTGTCCCCTGTCAGGTTTAATAAGTGGGATGTCTTGCCTCTTATATGGGGTTGGGACCATCAGTTGTGTTGTGCAGAAGTCAAGTGGATACACAGCTGATAGTCCTACTGAATAAACTGTTAGAATTTGTATTATGGCAAGAAAAAAGCAGCTAAGTAAAGAAAAACGAGTGGCCATAATTACTTTAAGAACTGAAGGTTATTCAGTCCGAAAAATTGGGAAAACTTTGAAAGTGTCCCCAAGTGCAGTCGCAAAAACCATCAAGCGCTACAAAGAAACTGGCTCACACGAGGACCGCCCCAGGAAAGGAAGACCAAGAGTCACCTCTGCTGTGGAGGATAAATTCATCCTAGTCACCAGCCTCAGAAATCGCAGGTTGACAGCAGCTCAGATTAGAGACCAGGTCAATGCCACACAGAGTTCTAGCAGCAGACACATCTCTAGAACAACTGTTAGGAGACTGTGTGAATCAGGCCTTCATGGTAAAACAGCTGCTAGGAAACCACTGCTAAGGACAGGCAACAAGTAGAAGAGAATTGTTTGGGCTAAAGAACACAAGGAATGGACATTAGACCAGTGGAAATCTGTGCTTTGGTCTGATGAGTCCAAAGTTGAGATCTTTGGTTCCAACCATCGTGTCTTTGTGCGACGCAGAAAAGGTTTAACAGATGGACTCTATTCAATTCAATTCAATTGTATTTATATAGCGCCAATTCATGAAACATGTCATCTCGAGGCACTTTACAAAGTCAAAATCAATCATATTATACAGATTGGTCAAAAATTTCCTATATAAGGGAACCAGTTGATTGCTTCAAAGTCCCGACAAGCAGCATTTACTCCTGGAGAAGCATAGAGCTACAGGGAGAGACGTCTGCATTGTCCATGGCTTTGCAGCAATCCCTCATACTGAGCAAGCATGAAGCGACAGTCGAAAAAAAACCCCACCCATTAGCGGGAAGGAAAAACCTCCAGCAGAACCGGGCTCAGTATGAACGGTCATCTGCCTCGACCGACTGGGGGTTAAAGAATACAGAGCAGAGACACAACAAGAGAGACAAGCACAGAAGCACACATTGATCCAGTAATCTGTTCTACATTAGATAGTAATAGCGGGTGATCTGTCTTCTCTGGATGATGTCACAGTTAACAGAACGTCAGATCAGGTGTACCTACTATGAAGAAAAAAGAGAGAGCAAAAAGTTAAAAGCTGAAATGACAACAGTCATTTCAATGTAATGCAATGCAAAACTGCATTGCATCTACTTTTTTTAGACAAATGCAAGAAAGTAATAAATATTATGACATGCTTAATTGGAAGGGAGTGGGGAGCAGATAGATGGTGCTGCTGTAGAAGGTCTTGAGGATGGGCGGGGACAGGTGGGCTCTCCTCATCCTCTGCAGTAAGTGCAAGCGCTTCTGTTCCCTCTTCTCCAGTGACATGGTGTTCACAAACCAGCTGAGGTTGTGTGTTATGTGCACCCCGAGGAATTTATTGCTGCTGGCCACCTCCACAGCTGAGCTGTTAATGAGAAGTGGAGCATGGCGAGGCCATTTCTTCCTGAAGTCCATGATGATCTCCTTCGTTTTCTCCACGTTCAGGATCAGTCCTGGTCCTGGTCCTGGTCGTTGTCGTCTCTGATCAGGCCCACCACCGTCGTGTCGTCTGCAAACTTCACGATGTGATTGGTGGTGAACCTGGGGACACAGTCGTGTGTCATCAGGGTGAACAGCAGGGGGCTCAGGACGCAGCCCTGAGGAAAGCCCGTGCTGAGGGTGATGACATCAGAGGTTTTCTGTCCGACTGAGGTCTGTTGGTGATGAAGTCTAGTAGGCAGTTGCGAACAGGTGTGCTGAAGCCCAGATGTTCCAGTTTTGATGGTGTTGAACGCTGAACTGAAGTCCAGGAACATGCTCAAGGGGCGGTGCGTGGGTGGGCTTGGAACCCGTTAATAACTGCTTGCAGTTCTAGTTATTATTATTATTATTACGGAATTAAAACGCGTTGTGCAGCCCACGCGGATTTGTAACGAAACAATTGGATCAGGTATCTAAGTTCAGAACGTGCGCCCCTACTCAAACCCAGAAATTCAGACCCCTCAACAACTAGGGGGCGCTATAACAAAGGACAATGCGTTTCGGCCTGTAACCACCAAACTACTGGTCCCACACTCAAAACCTTTATATGACTTTGTTTATTGGATGATTCTGCATCAAAAAGGGAATTGGCACACCTTTCGTTTCCTAGCTACTTTTCGCGCTACATGGCTACAAAGGTTAAACCTTTCTTGTTAAACTCCTCCTACATTTTTTGTGCGATCCGCGCAAAACTTCATATATAAGCGTGTAATGGACAAATAAAAAAAATTAACGTGGCGGATTTTTGAATTTTTACTTTTTCGGAAAGTAACGCTAAAATAAGTGATTGTTAGCTAGCTAGCTCTAAATGTAATTGCTGATTATTCTAAAACCATAACAGATTTTGACGTGTCCTTCATAACACATAGTCCAAATAAGATTTTGCACATGTGACCCGCGTTTGAGGATAGTCCATCACTAGGGGGCGCTGTGATGTCAAGAAATCTACTACGCAAGAATGGCTGATCGGATTTTTACAAAACCTTCTTCATCCCCTTCCAGTCATAACCCTTAACTCAGGAATTAAATATGGTACTGATTGAAACAAGTGGGCGGGGCCTATTTCCAAATGTGTGAAAAAAACCTTCAAAACTTCAAAAAATTACCAAAAATCCATTTTGTGGTGTAACGATCTCAGATTTTCAGGATGTATTCCTTGAATAAGGTGTAACAATTCTCTCACTGCATGTATTGAGGTTTCTGAAAGTTGCACACTCTGATTTTTTAAAAGTTTGTAAAATGGAGAAATCAATGTATTTTCCACAAATATTTTTCAATCCCAATAAAAATGGCCACTATTTGTAAAGCACATTCAGACTTAATGTGTAATTCAGTTTGGTAAAAATCCAGGCGATTTTGAACTATTTAGAAGACTTTGAAATTCACATGTGCAAGACTATAAAGGTTAATATTTTGTTTCTCTAAAACGCTTTTTTCAATGGGCGTTTAAAAAATCACATAGTTAGATAAAGCACTCTTGGACATACTTGAATATTTTCAGAATTTTAGAGCAAACCGTTGAATTTTAACGATTTAATGAATTTTATGATCTGGTCACAGCTCTCACCATCCAGAGCTCTGACCATCCAGAACTGTGAACAGGGCGGCCATTTTGCCCATATATGGGCACATCACAGGATGTGACGTCACATCCCGTGATTTTCTAAGCGGAGCAGAAACTTGAAGAGGGAGGATAGCTTTTAGAGTTTTGAAAAGAACACATAATTTTAAAAAAAATATTGAATGTAAAAAAGATCAAGCAGAAGCAAGGAAAGTTATTTAGAAGGCAAAGAAGACAAAATGGAGAGATTTTTGTGATTCAATGGGCAGAACAACTCCTATAGCTAAGGTATGGGGAATGATTAAGAAAATGAAGGGAAATAGACCAGAGAGAACATATCCAGTTCTAAAACATGAAGAAGGAACAGCAGTAACAAATGAGGAAAAAGTAGAAGTGATGGCAAGAACATTTGCAAAGATCCATAGTTCATATATGGATCAGACTTATTCCAAAAGTAACACTATGATATAATATGGATAGATAGTCAGATAGATAGATAGATAGATAGATAGATAGATAGATAGATAGATAGATAGATAGATAGATAGATAGATAGATAGATAGATAGATAGATAGATAGATAGATAGATAGATAGATAGATAGATATGAAAAGGAGTAATAGCATCAATGGTTTAAAGGTCAATCTAAATGAAGAACATTCATTATATATATATATAAACACTTTTATTTGGGTGTGATTAATTATTTCACAGTCTTAATTTATTTATATTTACATACATACTTTTATAATATGAATATTACTGTTATAATAAAATATGAAATACTGACAAAAAAGGCTTATTGTGTGGCAACCTCTTGGTGTAGAAGCATAATCCAGGTTTCAAATTAAAGGTAACACTTTGAAGTTTCATGTAGACTATTCGGATTATATATCAGGAGTAATTACACAAAGGTTCCTATTTTTAATCCATTATAAAAGTGAAATTTATTTGCTATTAAAATTGGTACAATAGTCCCCTTCACAAGTATATATAGATGTAGCATGTTGAAATCCCCACCTACACTACTGTGATGGTATACACATGGAAGACAGAGATTTAAAAAAATGACCCAAAAAACATAGCTTGGCTAATGCTCTTTGAAAAGGACGGTTTTAATTGAGCTTCTGTTGCATGTTGTTGCTCTGTAAGCTAAGGTTAGTTATTTTGGCAATTTGGTGCAGCCTTAACTTAAAAAACAAGGACACAGCCAACGTTAACAGCGTATGGTGGTGGCTGTCTATGCCATACTGTGTTTCTCCGATGTGCTCTCTGAGCACAAACACATCCTCTGACCCTATCCTCTTCCTTACAATGTACACGACCTCTAGCACTTTGATGGGCTGTGATCGTCTGGTACATGAGGTCTGACGAATGACCCACTCTGCTGCCCTGACTACCATCACTGTGCCTTCTGATGGAATCACCAGACCTCCATTGTTTTTTAACTTCAGCAGGTGGTAGCTCTGGTCCTTGATGGCAGATGCAGCATCTGTTACCAAGCTGGCACGGCAGACAACACAGGACAGCTTTTTCAGAGCCCGTCGCACAACAAATCCTGAAATAAGAGTTGGTATATTAAAATAATTTATAATAACCATGGGGAAATTAAGGGAACATTTATCTTTTTGGACCATTGTGAGATTGATTTCCCTCAAATTTACACCAAAGATTAATTGTCATATAATCGTTATTGGTGTCAGTAAAACCTATATAATTGACCAGTGGTCTCAGGCTTGATAACTTGCGCAAGTAGCCTTGATGCACAACTATGCTGCATGATTAAGTCATTTTTAGACAAGAAAATCTGCAATTTTGACATGTTCAAGCATCAAGAATTATAGCCACGTTCATGACGTTTGTAAGAAACCAAACTGTTTGTAAATCCGTCAAGAATTCAATGAGATAAGAGTATTTGTGTTCGTGCTGATCACTCACCTTACATTAGGTACCACAGAGCACGCCAGAAAGCTTGGCTGAGGCAAGATGGCCGCCGGTGATGACGTTTGAGACTCCGCCGTAAGACATCTAGCCTTTATTATGGATATCTATGGTCAGAATGCTGTCTATGGTACTTGTGTAGAGGGTTGTGAGGATGGGCGGGGGCAGTTGGGCTCTCCTCATCCTCCACAGGAAGTACAAGCGCTTCTGTGCCCTCCTCACCAGATGCGGTGTTTACAGACCAGGTGAGGTTGTCCGTGATGTGCACCCCGAGGAATTTGGTGCTGCTAACCACCTCCACAGCTGAGCTGTTGATGAGTTTGTGTCAACTGCGAACTTCATGATGTGATTGGGGGTGAACATGGGGGTGCAGTCGTGTGTCATCAGAGTAAACAGCAGGGGGCTGCGGACACAGCCCTGAGGGGAGCCCGTGCTGAGGGTGATGACATCAGAGGTGGTCTGTCAGACCCGGACCGACAGTGGTCAGGAGGTGAGGAAGTGATGAGGGGTGTGCTGAAGCCCAGATGTTCCAGTTTTTCAACCAGATGCTGTGGGATGAGGGTGTTGAACGCTGTAGTCCAGGAACATGCTCAAAGGGGGCGGAGCGTAGACGGGCTTGGAACCCGTTAATAACTGCTTGCAGTTCTAGTTATTATTATTATTATTATTACGGAATTAAAACGCGTTGTGCAGCCCAAGCGGATTTATAACGAACCTATTGAATCAGGTATCCAAGTACAGAATGTGCGCCTCTACTCAAACCCAGAAATTCAGACCCCTCAACAACTAGGGGGCGCTATAACAAAGGACAATGTGTTTCAGTCTATAACCACCAAACTACTGGTCCCACACTCAAAAACTTCACATCACTTTGTTTATTGGATGATTCTGCAAAATAAAGGGAATTGGCACACCCTTCGTTTCCCAGCTAGTTTTCGCGCTACATGGCTACAAAGGTTAAACCTTTCTTGTTAAACTCCTCCTACATTTTTTCTGCAATCCGCGCAAAACTCCATATATAACCGTGTAATGGACAAATAAAAAAAGTTAACACGGCGGATTTTTGAATTTTGACTTTTTCGAAAAGTAACGCTAAAATAAGTGATTGTTAGCTAGCTAGCTCTAAATGTAATTGCTGATTATTCTAAAACCATAACAGATTTTGACATGTCCTTCATAACACATAGTCCAAATAAGATTTTGCACATGTGACCCGCGTTTGAGGATCGTCCATCACTAGGGGGCGCTGTGATGTCAAGAAATCTACTACGCAAGAATGGCTGATCGGATTTTTACAAAACCTTCTTTATTGCCTTCCAGGCATACCCCTGAACTAAAGTATTAAATATGGTAATGATTGAAACAAGTGGGAAGGGCATATTTGCAAAAGTGTGAGAGTAGGGAGTAGCAAGATGGCGGCCAGTCACTAGGAGAGGTCACCGGCGGCCATCTTGCTACTCCCTTCTCACACAGAACCCCATAGCATTTGGTTGCAACAACAAGCAGTTTGGCTGTGTGAAAACGTTTCACAGGTAATTTTACAGTCAGTGGATATTATACTTACTATACAAATTACTTTTGTTTAGGTAACACTTTATTTGTGCCTAAGATTTACATGATACTGTCATAAACAGAGGCTGCACAGTGAAGCAGTGAGTAGTGTTGTTGCCTTCTGGGTTCAAATCCTCCTGGGTCTTTCAAATCCTCCTGGATTTTTCAAATTCTCCTGGGTCTTTCAAATCCTCTGGGTCTTTCTGCGTGGAGTTGAATAGAATGTTCTACCTGTGCATGCGTGGGTTCACTCCGGGTACTCCGGCTTACTCCCACAGTTCAAAAACATGACTGTTAGTTTAATTGTCCTTAGGTGTGAGTGTGTGCAACAATGGTTGTTTGCCCTGTCTGTCTCTGTGTTGCCCTGTGACAGATTGCCGACCTGTCCAGGGTGTAACCCGCCTCTCGCTCAGTGAACGCTGTATATATATATATATATATATATATATATATATATATATATATATATATATATATATATATATATATATATATATATATATATCCTCCTGAGAACCAAAGAAAAAAAGTGTGTTACAATTTCTTTTTTTGTGTGATTTCCCATGTATTTGGACCTAAAAAAACACATTACAATTTTAATTTTTTTAAATATATTTTTAATTTTAATTTTATAGCATGTCCACTGTGGAGGACAACAGGACAATTTGCATGGGGAAATAGAACAGGCTTTAGAAAATAAAAAAATGAAAAAAGATTGTCTTGAAAGTGATATTTACCTAAGAACTTTGACATTTGATAAAAACAAATAAAATTCTGTAACTTTGTTCTGTTGTTTGATACTTGCAACAGAAAAAATACATGTATTTAGTTCAACAATAAACTATAAGACATAGAACTAAGCAGTTCTGCATTTCATCTTCCTCTGGATATTTTAGCTGTGATAATCCTGTCTGACTGGGCAATGGCCTGTGAATGGGATGATTTGCTTATCAATGCACACTTTGTCACACCTTGGAAGGCTGAGACAACCTTGCCTCACACGGTCAAGCAATGGTCTGACTCTCCAAAGAATGTCTGACTTCTTTGTCTCTTCAGTCACATCCAGGTCATTCACAATCTTAAGTGAGCTTCTTAGCTTGTAGAACCTGTCCCTTGGCATCTACTTGCTAATGACTGGTAGCCTACTTTGTTTTTTTTTTTAGCCCAAAACATTTTGTTTTGGGCTAAAAAAAAATGCATTTGAAGGATGCAAGTACCCGGTTCGATCCCCAGTGCCTACATTCAGGATCCCTGAGCAAGACCCTTAACCCCTAATTGCTCCCCGGGCGCCGCACATGGCAGCCCACTGCTCCCCAAGGGTGATGGGTTAAAAGCAGAGAACAAATTTTGTTGTAATGTAGGTTTCAATGTATGTTTCAATGACAATAAAGATGATATTACTATTATTACTATTACTAGCTGTGGCGTGCACAGACATTTTGGGGGGCAGGTGCTCAGGAGGGGGGGGGGGCACTTTTTAGCGCACATGGAACACTTAATTATATATATAAAAAAATACACATGCATGTTGAATGAAATTTGACTTTTATTTGTAACATTCTCTAAACGTGAGTTTTCAATGGAAAAAAGTCACACCACCAACAGAACAGACTAAAGCGTACTACTTTAAAGCAGCATCCTCCTTGGTGCCATGTCTGTAATATTCTGAGTTCTGTTCTGGTTTATGTTAGTTTTAGTTTTCCTTCTCTCTCCTGTCTTTTATTATCTGGCTGTTTTTGAGTTCTGTCTAGTCTGGATTCTTGTTTAGATTCTTGTTTACTGTTTTAGTTATGTCTTCAGAAGCTTCTTAGTTTAGGTTTGAATTTTTGATCTGTTCTTGTTTTGAGCCTCAGCACTGATGTCTGGTCTAATTACTTACTCTGCACACCTGCCTAACTCCACCCCTGCTGCAATCACCTTTCACCGGCTTCACCTGATTCCACCTCCATATAAACTGCTGAGACCAGACATCAGTGCCAGGTTGTCTGTTGAGTTTATGGGTGAGTCGTCTCCTGCAACATTCTTTGTATGTTTTTCAATTTTCAATTTCAATTCAATTCAATTTTATTTATATAGCGCCAATTCATGAAACATGTCATCTCAAGGCACTTTACAAGTTAGGTTCAATCATATTATACAGATTGGGTCAGATTATACAGATTGGTCAAAAAATGTTCCTATATAAGAAAACCAGCTGAGTGCATCAAAGTCCCGACAAGCAGCATTCACTCCTGGAGAAGCATAGAGCTACAGGGAGAGACGTCTGCATTGTACATGGCTTTGCAGCAATCCCTCATACTGAGCAAGCATGAAGCGACAGTGGAAAGAAAAACCACCCATTAGCGGGAAGGAAAAACCTCCAGCAGAACCGGGCTCAGTATGAACGGTCATCTGCCTCGACCGACTGGGGGTTACAGAAGACAGAGCAGAGACACAACAAGAGAGACAAAAAAGCACAGAAGCACACATTGATCCAGTAATCTGTTCTACATTAGATGGTAATAGCGGGTGATCTGTCTTCTCTGGATGATGTCACAGTTAACAGAACGTCAGATCAGGTGTACCTACTATGAAGAAAAAAGAGAGAGCAAAAAGTTAAAAGATGAAATGACAACAGTCATTTCAATGTAATGCAATGCAAAACTGCATTGCATCTACTTTTTTTAGACAAATGCAAGAAAGTAATAAATATTATGACATGCTTAATTGGAAGGGAGTGGGGAGCAGATAGATGGTGCTGCTGTAGAAGGTCGTGAGGATGGGCGGGGACAGGTGGGCTCTCCTCATCCTCCGCAGTAAGTGCAAGCGCTTCTGTGCCCTCTTCTCCAGTGACATGGTGTTCACAAACCAGCTGAGGTTGTGTGTTATGTGCACCCCGAGGAATTTATTGCTGCTGACCACCTCCACAGCTGAGCTGTTAATGAGAAGTGGAGCATGGCGAGGCCATTTCTTCCTGAAGTCCATGATGATCTCCTTCGTTTTCTCCACGTTCAGGATCAGTCCTGGTCCTGGTCGTTGTTGTCTCTAATCAGGCCCACCACCGTCGTGTCGTCTGCAAACTTCACAATGTGATTGGTGGTGAACCTGGGGACACAGTCGTGTGTCATCAGGGTGAACAGCAGGGGGCTCAGGACGCAGCCCTGAGGAAAGCCCGTGCTGAGGGTGATGACATCAGAGGTTTTCTGTCCGACCCGGACCAACTGAGGTCTGTTGGTGATGAAGTCTAGTAGGCAGTTGCGAACAGGTGTGCTGAAGCCCAGATGTTCCAGTTTTGATGGTGTTGAACGCTGAACTGAAGTCCAGGAACATGCTCTAGGGGGCGGTGCGTGGGTGGGCTTGGAACCCGTTAATAACTGCTTGCAGTTCTAGTTATTATTATTATTACGGGTAATTATTATTCTCCGCTAAAACGCGTTGGGCGGCCCATGCGGATTTGTAACGAACCTATTGAATCAGGTATCCAAGTACAGAATGTGCACCGCTACTCAAACCCAGAAATTCAGACCCCTCAACAACTAGGGGGCGCTATAACAAAGGACAATGCGTTTTGGCCTATAACCACCAAACTACTGGTCCCACACTCAAAAACTTCACATCACTTTGTTTATTGGATGATTCTGCAAAATAAAGGGAATTGGCACACCCTTCGTTTCCCAGCTAGTTTTCGCGCTACATGGCTACAAAGGTTAAACCTTTCTTGTTAAACTCCTCCTACATTTTTTATGCAATCCGCGCAAAACTCCATATATAACCGCGTAATGGACAAATAAAAAAAGTTAACGCGCCGGATTTTTGAATTTTGACTATTTCGAAAAGTAACGCTAAAATAAGTGATTGTTAGCTAGCTAGCTCTAAATGTAATTGCTGATTATTCTAAAACCATAACAGATTTTGACATGTCCTTCATAACCCGTAGTCCAAATAAGATTTTGCACATGTGACCCGCGTTTGAGGATCGTCCATCACTAGGAGGCGCTGTGATGTCAAGAAATCTACTACGCAAGAATGGCTGATCGGATTTTTACAAAACCTTCTTCATCCCCTTCCAGTCATACCCCTGAACTCAGGTATTAAATATGGTAATGATTAAAACAAGTGGGCGGGGCCTATTTCCAAAAGTGTTAAAAAACCTGGAGAATAATAAAAGCAATAAAGTAAAGAATAAAAAATGCTTTAAAATCAATTTTTTGATCCCAGATTTTCAGGATGTATTCAGTGAATAAGGTGTAACAATTCTCTCACTGCATGTATTGTTTTTTTTTTAAGTGCTACACTCTGAATTTTTAAAAGTTTGTAAAATGGAGAAATCAATGTATTTTCCACAAATATTGTTCAACCCCCCAAAATATGGCCTCTATTTGTAAAGCACATGCAGAATAAACATGGATTTCAGTTTGGTAAAAATCCAGGCGAGTTTGACCAATTTACAAGACTTTGAAAATAAATGGTACAAGACTATAAAGTTTAATATTTTATTTCTCTGAATCCATTTTTTTAATGACCATAAAAAAAATCCTGTGGTTAGATAAAGCACTCTTTGAGATCCATGAATATTTTCAGAATTTTAGAGCAAACCGTTGATTATTAACAAATTTATGAAGTTTGTGATCAGTTCACAGCTCTCATCATCCAGAGGTCTGACTGCAGAGCTTTGAACAGGGCGGCCATTTTGCCCATATTTGGGCACATCACAGGAAGTGACGTCACATCCCGTGTTTTTTCTAAGCGGAGCAGAAACTTGAAGAGGGAGGATAGCTTTTAGGGTTTTCTAAAGAACACATCATTTAAAAAATTTAATTGAATATAAAAAAGATCAAGCAGAAGACAGGAAAGTTATTTAGAAGGCAAAGAAGACAAAATGGAGAGATTTTTGTGATTCAATAGGCAGAACAACCCTTATAGCTTAGGTATGGGGAATGATTAAGAAAATGAAGGGAAATAGACCAGAGAGAACATATCCAGTTCTAAAACATGAAGAAGGAACAGCAGTAACAAATGAAGAAAAACTAGAAGTAATGGCAAGAACATTTGCAAAGATCCATAGTTCAGATAATTTAACAGAAACGGGGAAATTTAGGAGAGAGCAGACAAGAAGGATAAATGATTTTATTTTAGAAGGTGAAACAACTCCAGGAAATGTCATGGATGTTTATTTTTCTATGCAAGAAATGAAGAGAGCGATATTTAGATCAGGATTAAGAGCACCAGGAAAAGATCAGATATGCTATATTATGTTAAAAAAACTGACAGGGGACACCTGTGAAGGGAAAACCATTTCAGGTGACTATCTCTTGAAGCTCATTAAGAAAATGCCAAGAGTGTACAAAGCAGTAATCAAAGCAAAAGGTGGCTACTTTGAAGAACCTAGAATATAAGACATATTTTCAGTTGTTTCACACTTTTTTAAGTATATAATTCCACATGTTTTAATTCATAGTTTTGATGCCTTTAGTGTGAATCTACAATTGTCATAGTTATGAAAATTAAGAAAACTCTTTGAAGGAGAAGGTGTGTCTAAACCACCTCCTCCATTACCATCTGGTACGCTGGTGCCACCGCCAAAGACAAGAGCAGAGTGCAGCATGTCATACGGTCTGCAGAGAAGGTGATTGGCTGCAATTTTCCATCTCTCCAGGACCTGTAAGCCTCCAGGACTCTGAGGCGTGCAAAAAAGCACAGAAGCACACATTGATCCAGTAATCTGTTCTACATTAGATGGTAATAGCGGGTGATCTGTCTTCTCTGGATGATGTCACAGTTAACAGAACGTCAGATCAGGTGTACCTACTATGAAGAAAAAAGAGAGAGCAAAAAGTTAAAAGATGAAATGACAACAGTCATTTCAATGTAATGCAATGCAAAACTGCATTGCATCTACTTTTTTAAGACAAATGCAAGAAAGTAATAAATACTATGACATGCTTAATTGGAAGGGAGTGGGGAGCAGATAGATGGTGCTGCTGTAGAAGGTCGTGAGGATGGGCGGGGACAGGTGGGCTCTCCTCATCCTCCGCAGTAAGTGCAAGCGCTTCTGTGCCCTCTTCTCCAGTGACATGGTGTTCACAAACCAGCTGAGGTTGTGTGTTATGTGCACCCCGAAGAATTTATTGCTGCTGACCACCTCCACAGCTGAGCTGTTAATGAGAAGTGGAGCATGGCGAGGCCATTTCTTCCTGAAGTCCATGATGATCTCCTTCGTTTTCTCTACGTTCAGGATCAGTCCTGGTCCTGGTCCTGGTCGTTGTCGTCTCTAATCAGGCCCACCACCGTCGTGTCGTCTGCAAACTTCACAATGTGATTGGTGGTGAACCTGGGGACACAGTCGTGTGTCATCAGGGTGAACAGCAGGGGGCTCAGGACGCAGCCCTGAGGAAAGCCCGTGCTGAGGGTGATGACATCAGAGGTTTTCTGTCCGACCCGGACCAACTGAGGGCTGTTGGTGATGAAGTCTAGCAGGCAGTTGCGAAGGGGTGTCCTGAAGCCCAGATGTTTCAGTTTTTCCGCCAGATGCTGTAAGATAATGGTGTTGAACGCTGAACTGAAGTCCAGGAACATGCTCAAGGGGGCGGGGCGTGGGTGGGCTTGGAACCCGTTAATAACTGCTTGCAGTTCTAGTTTATTATTAGGGTTCCAAGCCCGCAGCGCAGGCGAACGGCTATGCCGTTCGTCTGCTCTGTGAGCAGAGAACCCTATTGTTTTTCGTGTGTTTTTAAATTATTTATTCTTATTATTATTACGGAATTAAAACGCGTTGTGCAGCCCAAGCGGATTTATAACGAACCTATTGAATCAGGTATCTAAGTACAGAATGTGTGCCTCTACTCAAACCCAGAAATTCAGACCCCTCAACAACTAGGGGGCGCTATAACACAGGACAATGCGTTTCGGCCTGTAACCACCAAACTACTGGTCCCACACTCAAAAACTTGATAGCACTTTGTTTATTGGATGTTTCTGCATCAAAAAGGGAATTGGCACACCTTTCGTTTCCCAGCTACTTTTCGCGCTACATGGCTACAAAGGTTAAACCTTTCTTGTTAAACTCCTCCTACATTTTTTGTGCGATCTGCGCAAAACTTCATATATAAGCATGTCATGGACAAATAAAAAAAGTTAATGTGGCGGATTTTTGAATTTTGACTTTTTCGAAAAGTAACGCTAAAATAAGTGATTGTTAGCTAGCTAGCTCTAAATGTAATTGCTGATTATTCTAAAACCATAACAGATTTTGACATGTCCTTCATAACCCATAGTCCAAATAAGATTTTGCACATGTGACCCGCATTTGAGGATCGTCCATCACTAGGGGGCGCTGTGATGTCAAGAAATCTACTACGCAAGAATGGCTGATTGGATTTTTA
The DNA here is from genome assembly GCA_037039145.1 of Fundulus diaphanus. Taxonomy (NCBI): domain Eukaryota; kingdom Metazoa; phylum Chordata; class Actinopteri; order Cyprinodontiformes; family Fundulidae; genus Fundulus; species Fundulus diaphanus. The sequence goes on from CM073135.1 coordinate 10,843,169, forward strand.
CAAAACCTTCTTCATCCCCTTCCAGTCATAACCCTTAACTCAGGAATTAAATATGGTACTGATTGAAACAAGTGGGCGGGGCCTATTTCCAAAAGTGTGAAAAAAACCTTCAAAACTTCAAAAAATTACTAAAAATCCATTTTGTGGTGTAACGATCTCTGATTTTCAGGTTGTATTCCTTGAATAAGGTGTAACAATTCTCTCACTGCATGTATTGAGGTTTCTGAAAGTTGCACACTCTGATTTTTTAAAAGTTTGTAAAATGGAGAAATCAATGTATTTTCCACAAATATTGTTCAATCCCAATAAAAATGGCCACTATTTGTAAAGCACATTCAGACTTAATGTGTACTTCAGTTTGGTAAAAATCCAGGCGATTTTGAACTATTTAAAAGACTCTGAAATTCACATGTGCAAGACTATAAAGGTTAATATTTTTTTTCTCTGAAACGCTTTTTTCAATGGGCGTTTAAAAAATCACATAGTTAGATAAAGCACTCTTGGACATACGTGAATATTTTCAGAATTTTAGAGCAAACCGTTGATTTTTAACGATTTAATGAATTTTATGATCTGGTCACAGCTCTCACCATCCAGAGCTCTGACCATCCAGAACTGTGAACAGGGCGGCCACTTTGCCCATATATGGGCACATCACAGGATGTGACGTCACATTCCGTGATTTTCTAAGCTGAGCAGAAACTTGAAGAGGGAGGATAGCTTTTAGAGTTTTGAAACGAACACATAATTTTAAAAAAAAATATTGAATGTAAAAAAGATAAAGCAGAAGCAAGGAAAGTTATTTAGAAGGCAAAGAAGACAAAATGGAGAGATTTTTGTGATTCAATGGGCAGAACAACTCCTATAGCTAAGGTATGGGGAAAGATTAAGAAAATGAAGGGAAATAGACCAGAGAGAACATATCCAGTTCTAAAACATGAAGAAGGAACAGCAGTAACAAATGAGGAAAAAGTAGAAGTAATGGCAAGAACATTTGCAAAGATCCATAGTTCAGATATGGATCAGACTTAGTCCAAAAGTAACACTATGATATAATATGGATAAATAGATAGATAGATAGATAGATAGATAGATAGATAGATAGATAGATAGATAGATAGATAGATAGATAGATAGATAGATAGATAGATAGATAGATAGATAGATATGAAAAGGAGTAATAGCATTAATGGTTTAAAGGTCAATCTAAATGAAGAACATTCATTATATATATATATATAAACACTTTTATTTGGGTGTGATTAATTATTTCACAGTCCTAATTTATTTATATTTACATACATACTTTTATAATATGAATATTACTGTTATAATAAAATATGAAATACTGACAAAAAAGGCTTATTGTGTGGCAACCTCTTGGTGTAGAAGCATAATCCAGGTTTCAAATTAAAGGTAACACTTTGAAGTTTCATGTAGACTATTCGGATTATATATCAGGAGTAATTACACAAAGGTTCCTATTTTTAATCCATTATAAAAGTGAAATTTATTTGCTATTAAAATTGGTACAATAGTCCCCTTCACAAGTATATATAGATGTAGCATGTTGAAATCCCCACCTACACTACTGTGATGGTATACACATGGAAGACAGAGATTTAAAAAATGACCCAAAAAACATAGCTTGGCTAATGCCCTTTGAAAAGGACGGTTTTATTGAGCTTCTGTTGCATGTTGTTGCTCTGTAAGCTAAGGTTAGTTATTTTGGCAATTTGGTGCAGCCTTAACTTAAAAAACAAGGACACAACCAACGTTAACAGCGTATGGTGGTGGCTGTCTATGCCATACTGTGTTTCTCCGATGTGCTCTCTGAGCACAAACACATCCTCTGACCCTATCCTCTTCCTTACAATGTACACGACCTCTAGCACTTTGATGGGCTGTGATCGTCTGGTACATGAGGTCTGACGAATGACCCACTCTGCTGCCCTGACTACCATCACTGTGCCTTGTGATGGAATCACCAGACCTCCATTGTTTTTTAACTTCAGCAGGTGGTAGCTCTGGTCCTTGATGGCAGATGCAGCATCTGTTACCAAGCTGGCACGGCAGACATCACAGGACAGCTTTTTCAGAGCCCGTCGCACAACAAATCCTGAAATAAGAGTTGGTATATTAAAATAATTTATAATAACCATGGGGAGATTAAGGGAACATTTATCTTTTTGGACCATTGTGAGATTGATTTCCCTCAAATTTACACCAAAGATTAATTGTCATACAATCGTTATTGGTGTCAGTAAAACCTATATAATTGACCAGTGGTCTCAGGCTTGATAACTTGCGCAAGTAGCCGTGATGCACAACTATGCTGCATGATTAAGTCATTTTTCGACAAGAAAATCTGCAATTTCGACATGTTCAAGCATCAAGAATTATAGCCACGTTCATAACGTTTGTAAGAAACCAAACTGTTTGTAAATCCGTCAAGAATTCAATGAGATAAGAGTATTTGTGTTCGTGCTGATCACTCACCTTACATTAGGTACCACAGAGCACGCCAGAAAGCTTGTCTGAGGCAAGATGGCCGCCGGTGATGACGTTTGAGACTCCGCCGTAAGACATCTAGCCTTTATTATGGATATCTATGGTCAGAATGCTCTCTATGGTACTTGTGTAGAGGGTTGTGAGGATGGGCGGGGGCTGTTGGGCTCTCCTCATCCTCCGCAGGAAGTACAAGCGCTTCTGTGCCCTCCTCACCAGATGTGGTGTTTACAGACCAGGTGAGGTTGTCCGTGATGTGCACCCCGAGGAATTTGGTGCTGCTAACCACCTCCACAGCTGAGCTGTTGATGAGTTTGTGTCAACTGCGAACTTCATGATGTGATTGGGGGTGAACCTGGGGGTGCAGTCGTGTGTCATCAGAGTAAACAGCAGGGGGCTGCGGACACAGCCCTGAGGGGAGCCCGTGCTGAGGGTGATGACATCAGAAGTGGTCTGTCAGACCCGGACCGACAGTGGTCAGGAGGTGAGGAAGTGATGAGGGGTGTGCTGAAGCCCAGATGTTCCAGTTTTTCAACCAGATGCTGTGGGATGAGGGTGTTGAACGCTGTAGTGCAGGAACATGCTCAAAGGGGGCGGAGCGTAGACGGGCTTGGAACCCGTTAATAACTGCTTGCAGTTCTAGTTATTATTATTATTACGGAATTAAAACGCGTTGTGCAGCCCAAGCGGATTTATAACGAACCTACTGAATCAGGTATCTAAGTACAGAATGTGCGCCTCTACTCAAACCCAAAAATTCAGACCCCTCAACAACTAGGGGGCGCTATAACAAAGGACAATGCGTTTTGGCCTATAACCACCAAACTACTGGTCCCACACTCAAAAACTTCACATCACTTTGTTTATTGGATGATTCTGCAAAATAAAGGGAATTGGCACACCCTTCGTTTCCCAGCTAGTTTTCGCGCTACATGGCTACAAAGGTTAAACCTTTCTTGTTAAACTCCTCCTACATTTTTTATGCAATCCACGCAAAACTCCATATATAACCGTGTAATGGACAAATAAAAAAAGTTAACGCGGCGGATTTTTGAATTTTGACTTTTTCGAAAAGTAACGCTAAAATAAGTGATTGTTAGCTAGCTAGCTCTAAATGTAATTGCTGATTATTCTAAAACCATAACAGATTTTGACATGTCCTTCATAACACATAGTCCAAATAAGATTTTGCACATGTGACCCGCGTTTGAGGATCGTCCATTACTAGGGGGCGCTGTGATGTCAAGAAATCTACTACGCAAGAATGGCTGATCGGATTTTTACAAAACCTTCTTTATTGCCTTCCAGGCATACCCCTGAACTAAAGTATTAAATATGGTAATGATTGAAACAAGTGGGAAGGGCATATTTGCAAAAGTGTGACAGTAGGGAGTAGCAAGATGGCGGCCAGTCACTAGGAGAGGTCACTGGCGGCCATCTTGCTACTCCCTTCTCACACAGAACCCCATAGCATTTGGTTGCAACAACAAGCAGTTTGGCTGTGTGAAAACGTTTCACAGGTAATTTTACAGTCAGTGGATATTATACTTACTATACAAATTACTTTTGTTTAGGTAACACTTTATTTGTGCCTAAGATTTACATGATACTGTCATAAACAGAGGCTGCACAGTGAAGCAGTGAGTAGTGTTGTTGCCTTCTGGGTTCAAATACTCCTGGGTCTTTCAAATTCTCCTGGGTCTTTCAAATCCTCTGGGTCTTTCTGCATGGAATTGAATAGAATGTTCTACCTGTGCATGCGTGGGTTCACTCCGGGTACTCCGGCTTACTCCCACAGTTCAAAAACATGACTGTTAGTTTAATTGTCCTTAGGTGTGAGTGTGTGCAACAATGGTTGTTTGCCCTGTCTGTCTCTGTGTTGCCCTGTGACAGATTGCCGACCTGTCCAGGGTGTAACCCGCCTCTCGCTCAGTGAACGCTGTGTATATATATATATATATCCTCCTGAGAACCAAAGAAAAAAAGTGTGTTACAATTTCTTTTTTTGTGTGATTTCCCATGTATTTGGACCTAAAAAACACATTACAATTTAAATTTTTTTAAATAGCATGTCCACTGTGGAGGACAACAGGACGATTTGCATGGGGAAATAGAACAGGCTTTAGAAAATAAAAAAATGAAAAAAGATTGTCTTGAAAGTGATATTTACCTAAGAACTTTGACATTTGATAAAAACAAATAAAATTCTGTAACTTTGTTCTGTTGTTTGATACTTGCAACAGAAAAAATACATGTATTTAGTTCAACAATAAACTATAAGACATAGAACTAAGCAGTTCTGCATTTCATCTTCCTCTGGATATTTTAGCTGTGATAATCCTGTCTGACTGGGCAATGGCCTGTGAATGGGATGATTTGCTTATCAATGCACACTTTGTCACACCTTGGAAGGCTGAGACAACCTTGCCTCACACGGTCAAGCAATGGTCTGACTCTCCAAAGAATGTCTGACTTCTCTTCAGTCACATCCAGGTCATTCACAATCTTAAGTGAGCTTCTTAGCTTGTAGAACCTGTCCCTTGTCATCTTCTTGCTAATGACTGGTAGCCTACTTTGTTTTTTTTTTTACAAAATGCATTTGAAGGATGCAAGTACCCGGTTCGATCCCCAGTGCCTACATTCAGGGTCCTTGAGCAAGACCCTTAACCCCTGATTGCTCCCCGGGCGCCGCACATGGCAGCCCACTGCTCCCCAAGGGTGATGGGTTAAAAGCAGAGAACAAATTTTGTTGTAATGTAGGTTTCAATGTATGTTTCAATGACAATAAAGATGATATTACTATTATTACTATTACTAGTAGTATTCAGAGACACTCCTGTAGTTTGCAGCTGTCTTTGATTTGTAAAAGCTGCCACATCTTCAAAGATTTTGTCATCGATGTACTGTGAAAAGTACTGGATTGGACTCCAGTATTCACAGATTTTAGGATCATTGTGATAGGCAGGAAGCTCAGGTAGCACAGGTGTGAATCTATTATAATGAGATGGGATGAGGGAAAAAATAAAATTAACAAGTTAATAAAAAAAACTACATTTTTTACACATCAATTTTGATTAATGCCATAATTTCAATGTCATGGGTACAATATTGACCAATCTCACGAGCATTTCTTTAGGCAACGTGCATACATTTAACATCTGTTATAAAGACTACAAACTCTACAGTAACATGATAATAAAATTTAAAACATTAGCTTGAAACTAAGTAAAACATACAAGTTTGTCCTGGCCCACAGAGGACGACGACTTTCCCGCTCCCTCTCTGGCTCTTACTCTGTCTCATCAGATTCTCCTGCATTTTCTTCCTCTCCTTCTTCGTCACTATCTTCCCCTATCACAGGCTGATACTCATTCTCATCCTTTTCCTCATCTGACAGCTCCAAATCTGAATCTCCCTCTATTATCTGGTACTGAATCCTCTCTGCTTCGCTTCTGTCTCCTACAACAATGTGCAGTCATTAAATAAATTAAAATGGTCCTGGTGTCCACTACAGTTGACATTCATTAAATGACTGTTATTTCAAAACATAAATATTTAAAGTGTTTTCAGATGTAATAATATTGTTGATGACACATTAATAAACATGAATATATATAATTATCATGGTAAAAATAGCAATAGATAAAGAATATTTGACTTACCTTTCCTCTTTCCATAAAATGTGTTTTTTATTATGGCGACCATCTTGTGAGGGGAAAAAAGTAAAGTTCCTAGCTTGCAAACCTATCACATGACACATCACTGGAAAGCCCAGGATGTCCTCTACAGAACACTATAGGGCTTGATAGGGTATCTCCAGATACTTAAGGGAAATACAGGTGGACAAAATGTCCACTACAATGGACATAAATGAATGGGCCGGTCTCAGTGTGTATATACATATATACACAGAAAGCTATATACACGGTAGACTGTGTGTTAATGTAACGCAGAAGGTCTGGAGATGCTACGTTGGTGTAGCTTGTAGGACCTGAACAGGGGAGAGAGGCAGAGTCAAGTGTCACGGGGCCTCTGGGCCGTGTTAATAAGGCTGGTAGCGGATGGGAAAAAACTATTTTTGTGTCGTGAGGTTTTGGTCCTGATGGACCGCTGCCTCCTGCCAGAGGGAAGTGTCTGAAATATTTTGTGACTGGGGTGTCACAAAATCGGCCACAATCTTCCCTGCACGCCTCAGAGTCCTGGAGGCTTACAGGTCCTGGAGAGATGGAAAATTGCAGCCAATCACCTTCTCTGCAGACCGGATGACACGCTGCAGTCTGCTCTTGTCTTTGGCGGACTGCCAAAGACAAGAGCTTCTTCATCAATTAAGTGATTGATGAAGAAGTTTATTTTTTGAGGACTCTGGTTTAAAGATTATAACTTCTGTCTTGTCAGAATTTAAATGCAGAAAATTTAAAGTCATCCAGGTTTTGATGTTATCAAGACATGACTGCAGTCAAAGTAATTGATTGGATTCATTAGGATTTATGGATAAATAAAGCTTAGTCTCATCAGCATAACAGTGGAAATGAATCCCAATCTGTTTGTTAATTTTGCCATTTGGAAGCATATATATAGTAAAGAGAATTAGTCCAGGCACTGAACCCTGTATAGATATATAAAGATATATTCTATAAATCCACTGGGTTCATTAAATCCATATTCAAAACACAATTTACTACAAGCTTACTAACTATAGCTGAAGGACCTGTGTACATATTAGTTTTATTTTTACTGTTATACTGCTTGATTTATATCACCCATTCAATGTTATAATAATAGATTTATATAAATGTATAATTCCAACTGTTGATAAAGATTTAACAACAATAGTCCACATCCCTTAACTCTCAGGTCATTGTTACTAAATGTCTACCAGGGAATACTTGAAAATTGTTGTTAACTTGTGTGAAAGTAAATGGTTTAGCTCCACAATACAAATATATAGTCAATTTATCAACAGTCTACTGAGGCACTTCAGCCTCCTCACCACACAGAGAGACAGCTGGTCGCAATGCTCTTTATGGTGCTTCTGTAGAAGGTCGTGAGGATGGGCCAGGACAGGTGGGCTCTCCTCATCCTCCGCAGGAAGTACAAGCGCTTCTGTGCCCTCCTCCCCAGTGACGTGGTGTTCACAGACCAGGAGAGGTTGTGCGTCATGTGCACCCCGAGGAATTTGGTGCTCCTGACCACCTCCACAGATGAGCTGGTGATGAGCAGTGGAGCGTGGTGAGGCCGGTTCTTCCTGAAGTTCACGATGATCTCCGTCGTTTTCTCCACGTTCAGGATCAGTCCTGGTCCTGGTCGTTGTTGTCTCTAATCAGGCCCACCACCGTTGTGTCGTCTGAAAACTTCACAATGCGATTTGTGGTGAATCTGGGGACGCAGTCGTGTGTCATCAGGGTGAACAGCAGGGGGCTCAAGACACAGCCTTGAGGGGAGCCCGTGCTGAGGGTGATGACATCAGAGGTGTTCTGTCTGACCCGGACCAAATGAGGTCAGGAGGTGAGGAAGTCTAGCAGGCAGTTGCGAAGGGGTGTGCTGAAGCCCAGATGTTTCAGTTTTTCCGCCAGATGCTGTAAGATAATGGTGTTGAACGCTGAACTGAAGTCCAGGAACATGCTCAAGGGGGCGGGGCGTGGGTGGGCTTGGAACCCGTTAATAACTGCTTGCAGTTCTAGTTTATTAGGGTTCCAAGACCGCAGCGCAGGCGAACGGCTATGCCGTTCGTCTGCTCTGTGAGCAGAGAACCCTATTGTTTTTCGTCTGTTTTTAAATTATTTATTATTATTATTACGGGTAATTATTATTCTCCGCTAAAACGCGTTGGGCGGCCCATGCGGATTTGTAACGAACCTATTGAATCAGGTATCCACGTACAGAATGTGCACCGCTACTCAAACCCAGAAATTCAGACCCCTCAACAACTAGGGGGCGCTATAACAAAGGACAATGCGTTTTGGCCTATAACCACCAAACTACTGGTCCCACACTCAAAACCTTCACATCACTTTGTTTATTGGATGATTCTGCAAAATAAAGGGAATTGGCACACCCTTCGTTTCCCAGCTAGTTTTCGCGCTACATGGCTACAAAGGTTAAACCTTTCTTGTTAAACTCCTCCTACATTTTTTATGCAATCCGCGCAAAACTCCATATATAACAGCGTAATGGACAAATAAAAAAAGTGAACGTGCCGGATTTTTGAATTTTGACTTTTTCGAAAAGTAACGCTAAAATAAGTGATTGTTAGCTAGCTAGCTCTAAATGTAATTGCTGATTATTCTAAAACCATAACAGATTTTGACATGTCCTTCATAACCCATAGTCCAAATAAGATTTTGCACATGTGACCCGCGTTTGAGGATCGTCCATCACTAGGGGGCGCTGTGATGTCAAGAAATCTACTACGCAAGAATGGCTGATCGGATTTTTACAAAACCTTCTTCATCCCCTTCCAGTCATACCCCTGAACTCAGGTATTAAATATGGTAATGATTAAAACAAGTGGGCGGGGCCTATTTCCAAAAGTGTTAAAAAACCTGGAGAATAATAAAAGCAATAAAGTAAAGAATAAAAAATGCTTTAAAATCAATTTTTTGATCCCAGATTTTCAGGATGTATTCCGTGAATAAGGTGTAACAATTCTCTCACTGCATGTATTGTTTTTTTTTGAAGTGCTACACTCTGAATTTTTAAAAGTTTGTAAAATGGAGAAATCAATATATTTTCCACAAATATTGTTCAACCCCCCAAAATATGGCCTCTATTTGTAAAGCACATGCAGAATAAACATGGATTTCAGTTTGGTAAAAATCCAGGCGAGTTTGACCAATTTACAAGACTTTGAAAATAAATGGTACAAGACTATAAAGTTTAATATTTTATTTCTCTGAATCCATTTTTTTAATGACCATAAAAAAAATCCTGTGGTTAGATAAAGCACTCTTTGAGATCCATGAATATTTTCAGAATTTTAGAGCAAACCGTTGATTATTAACGAATTTATGAAGTTTGTGATCAGTTCACAGCTCTCATCCAGAGCTCTGACTCCACAGCTGTGAACAGGGCGGCCATTTTGCCCATCTTTGGGCACATCACAGGAAGTGATGTCACAGCGGCCATCTTAGGTCAGACAAAGCTGCGCTCAGAGAGAATATAAGTCAATTCAGGAAAATGTACTTTATGTTTCAGACACTCTGAATCCGGTGAATTCTAACCCGATTTCCAGCTAAATCAACTGACTGAAAATGTCACCCCTTTAGGGGCTACGTGGGACCAATTGATTGAATTAAATGATTGTCTAACTTAATAAATAATTTCGGTTTTGTATTGAAAGTAAGCAAACTTCCAGAGCTACGTCCCAAGGAGCCAGATTTTTACTCCGCTTATGGGTGCGCATATAGAAGGACACCAGGAACCAGATCCTGGGGAATTACCTTCAATAAGTAAGATTTTATGATAGATAATCCTCATGCTTTAACACAATATGTGCTAATGGGTACAGGGATGGAAGTAGAGAAAAGTACATTAAACACCAAAAACAAACAAAATGGTCCTAAATTACTGGATAGACATGATTTGTGGGGAGAGGGGGGGGAAGCCCGTGCTGAGGGTGATTAGGTTTTTTGTTGATTTCTTTCCCCCAGATCGCGGTTTGTATTATATCATTTTTAAATGCTGTTATGAGCACCTTTGCTGTAGTGGTAAAGTTGTTGTTTCAATTTGTTTGTTTTTACCATTTCTTTGTTTCTTTGTTTGTTTTCCTTAACAACCTTTCCCACCTTGGGTGTCCAATACTCTGGTCTGACGCGTGAAATTAAATCCGGGAGATGATTATTGTGTGTCCTTTGATGGTTTATTGTAACAAATTAAACTTGAGTATAACAAAAGATCAGTCCAAGTTTGCAGTGCCAATCACGGTCAATGACTGTCTCAGCTTGTATCAGACACAGCTGGTGTCCCGCATCACAGCCTTTTAAAGGCGCAGTTCCCGCCTTCACCTATAGGTGGAAACATGGAAACAAACTGGCATAGAAATAAGATATATAGAAATTAAGAAAGTATGTTGTCAAGTAACTAAAATAAACAAATGGCTCCTACACACCGGCCCCTAATTGGGACCTGAAGTACCAATTACCATTAAAAAATAAAAAGAAAGGAGCCTAAATCTATAACAAACATAACAAATAAAGAGAATAAACATTGTACTCATCTTAGAGTTCTTTCAGTTGGATCTGGGTCTTCTGAACCCTCAAGAAGCAAGCAGACCTTGGTGATTGGCCTCTCTAAGTAACCAGTCTTGGTTCTAATGGTCAAGCTTCTAGCCAGGCCTTTAGAATCAGCTCGAACTTCAGTGACTCTTCCAAGGGGCCAGGAACCTCGAGGTGCAGTGTTGTCCACTATAAGCACTACATCTCCTCTTTGGAACCCCCTCTTCACTCTGAACCACTTCTGTCTCTCTTGCAGCATTGGGAGATATTCCTGGGTCCACCTTTTCCAAAACAAGTCTGCTAGATATTGCACTTGTCTCCAGCGTCTCCTTGTGTATTGGTCGGATTTGTTGAAGAGTCCTGGTGGTAGCACAGGTTGGGTGTTCAACAAAAGAATGTGATTGGGCGTTAGTGCTTCAACATCCTGCTCATCCTCCTTCACAGTTGTTATTGGACGGCTGTTTAAGATTGATTCAACTTCGCAGAAAAGTGTTTCAAGGCTTTCATCATCAAGTAGTTGTTGCTTCAAGATGGAATAAAGAACTTGTCGCACCATGCGAATGAGTCTCTCCCAAACACCTCCGTGATGGGACGCTGCTGGTGGGTTGAAACTCCATTCCACTCCTCTCTGCAGCATCACACTCTGGATTTTGTGTGTGTTCCATTCAGTTATTGCTCTTTGAAGTTCATTTTTTGCCCCAACCAGATTAGTGCCGTTGTCCGACTTTATGTGGGCTACTTGGCCTCGTCTGCATACGAATCTCCGTAAGGCATTGATGCAGGAGTCCGTGTCCATGGAGCGAGCCATTTCAAGATGGACGGCTCTACTTGACATGCATGTAAATATCACACCATACCTTTTCAGGGAACTTCGTCCCTTCTTTATCTCAAAGGGTCCGAAGTAGTCAACTCCAGTATTTGTGAAAGGTGGCAGGTCAGGTGTCAGTCTTTCTTTTGGCAGATCTGCCATCTTTTGCTCTCCCAATTTGCCTCTCCAGCGTCTGCACACAACACACTTGGTCAAGATCTTTCTAGTCGTGGAGTTGGCATTCACAATCCAATATTTTTGACGCAGTTTGGAGAGGACATGATTTCTTCCACTATGGCCAAGCTGCTGGTGGATGTGTCGAATCAGCAGTGTTGCCACATGATGGTTTTTGGGAAGAATCACGGGTCTCTTCTGTTCAATGGGCATTGCTGACTTGTTCAGCCTGCCTCCAACACACAACATTCCATTTTCCAAAATGGGATCTAACTTGCAGATGCTGCTATGTTTGCTTACAGCCTTCCCTTCCTTCAACATTTTAATTTCCCTTGCAAAGCCTTGAATTTGACAAAACTGAACGATGCTTTCCTCTGCTTTGTCCAGATTAACCAAATTCAAAGTTGTGGGTTGGTCTATGTTAATAGTCATGTCCAAGCTCATTTTTTTGTTTCTCACCTTTTGCAAAAGAGTTTCTTTGAATTTCAAGTGCCATGCTACTGCCCTTTTTAGTTTGTGCCAGTCTGAAAAGTGCTCTAGTAGCTGGTTTGTTGGATTGTCCATTTGGTCCTCCTTCACAACAACACTGAACACAGTGGTGCTCCTTTTCACCTCTGGGTCATCTTGAGCAAGTGAGAGGGTCTCCATGGGGTTTTGAGGCCATTCCTCTTCCAATCTCCACAGAAATTCTGGTCCCTGTAACCATTGCTTGCACTTCACCAATGTGCTTGCACTCACTCCTCTTGACGCCATGTCAGCTGGGTTCAGTTTGGTTGGTATGTACTTCCATTGTGTTGTTTCTGTGTGGTTTCTAATAAAGGAAATTCTGTTTGCAACAAAGGTGTGGAATCTTGTGGTGTCATTTGCAATGTATTTCAATACGGATTGACTGTCTGTCCAGAATGTGGTTGCACTGAGTGGATATTCAATTTCTTTTTTCAGCATTTTGTCCACTTTTGCTGCTAGCACTGCAGCAGTGAGCTCCATGCGTGGAATGGTCATTTGCTTTAGTGGAGCAACTCGTGCTTTACCAAGCATAAACACGACATGGATCTTGTTGGTGGTGGTCATTCTTAGGAAGCTTACTGTGCCATAGCCATGGTCACAAGCATCTGAGAAGTGATGGATTTCAAAATGCAGAGGTGACTTAAGGTCAGGTGGTTTCAAACATCTGGACACATTGAAGTCCTTCAGAACCTCAAGACTGCTCAGCCATTTCTGCCAGCTATCAGAAGCTGATTGAGGTACTCTGTCATCCCACTCACATTTAGACTTGCATAACTCTTGCAAAAGTAGCTTTGCTGGAAGGATGAGAGGGCTCAAAAAACCTAATGGGTCGTAAATTGAGCTTACTGTGGAGAGGATGTTTCTGCGTGTGTGTGGTCTATCCTTCACAATGATGTTGAATTTGAAGACGTCCTCCTCAACACTCCACAGCAGTCCAAGCGCTCTTTCAAGAGGCAGTTTGTCTCTGTCCAACTCAAGCTCTCCAATGGCACGTGCTCTATCTTGCTTTCGAACACTTGCGATTACTGCTTTGCTGTTGCTCTGCCACTTGGTCAGGTGGAATCCTCCTTTCTCACACAGTGAAGAGACCTGCTTGACCAATTCAATGGCTTGTTGTTCTGTTGAGACAGATTTCAAGAGATCATCCACATAGAAATTGCATTGCACAGTTTTAACAATGTCTGGATGGTATAAATCACTGTTGTCTTTGGCTGCTTGCTTGAGTGCAAAGTTCGCACAGCTTGGCGAAGAGGCAGCTCCAAAAAGATGCACCAACATCCGATATTGAAGAGCTGGCTTACTGATGTCCCCATTTGGCCACCATAAGAACCGCAAAAAGTCTATGTCTGATTTAGTGACTCGGACTTGGTGAAACATCTTCTGAATGTCTGCCATCACTGCGACGTGCTCTTGTCTGAATCCCAAGAGAACTCCTAGGAGAGAGCTTGTCAGATCTGGACCTGGCAAGAGTTCTGAGTTCAAAGAGGTTCCACAGTACGTTGCACCACAGTCAAAAACAACTCTAAGTGTTCCCTTCTTAGGGTGGTACACCCCATGATGTGGAATGTACCAAAGTCTTCCATCAGTTCTTTCAATTTCATTTTCAGGCACAAGTTCAGCATGTTCATTACTAATGACTTCAGAGAGAAAATCAGTGTATTCAGCTCTGAATTGACTGTTCTTTAAAAATTTCTTTTTCAAAGAAGCAAGCCGCTGTTCTGCCACTTGGTAGTTGTGTGGCATAACAATGCCTTTGTTTCGAAAAGGTAAGTCTAAAACATAATGTCCATTGAGTAATTTAACAGATTGTTCTGCTTTAGTCATAAACATCTTGTCCTCAAAAGACATTTCAAGCTTTTCCTCTTGGCTCTCATAAAAGTCATACTTGTATTGTTGTATCAACAATTCTTCTAGGCTTGCAACTGAGATTCTATTTGCAGAGACAACTGTATTACCATCATACCTTGGTCTTTGCATTGGTCCATTTATGACCCATCCAAGAACTGTTCTCACAGCGTATGGTCCATTATCTTGGCTGTTAATAACTTCCCATGGTTCAAGCGCTTTTGGAGCATTGCTGCCAATCAACAACTCCACATTCGCTTTGATTCTGGGAATCTTTACCTCTTTCAGGTAGGTGAAAGCTCTGAGTTCAACTTCACTGGGTTGACTGTTGGTGCTCACTGGCATGTTGCTCTGGGTGTACACCTCAGGTAGGTTGATGAACTCCTTGGAATCAATGGCGCTCACCTCCAGGCCTGTAATGATGTTTGCAGATGTGGCCTTCTCTTGCGACATGGTACGGAGCAATATGTTGGTTTTCCTTCCTGAAAGATTTAATTTGTTCATAAGGTTAGTTGTGCAAAATGTAGCCGAACTTCCTGGATCAAGAAAGGCGTATGTTTGTATAATTTTGCTTCCTTTAGCGTGTTTCACTTTCACAGGAACAATAGGCAGCAAGCAGTCTGCACCATTGTCCCGGTCACCGGCCCCGGCATGCTCTCCAGCTCTGAGTGACACCTGTGCGCTGTTAACAGGAGCTGGAACAGATCGGTCTGCATTAATGTGTAGCATACTGGGATGATTATTTTTACAAATTGAACAGTTAAGCCGCTTTGGGCAATCTTTACTCAAATGTCCAACCTTTTTTAAGCATCCAAAACATACTCCATTTTGTTTAAGGAATGCAATTTTTTCTTTATGCAGTTTTGATTTGAAATGGAAGCATGCTTCCAATTCATGAGCTCCATTACAAAACATACACGAAAGATGTGCATTTCTGTGTTCTTGTGGACTCACATTTACATTTGTGGCAAATGTTCCTTTAGATTTTGGTTTCGGTGTTACCTTGAGTTTTCCACGGACAGAGCTTGCATCCTGGATGTTGCCATAGATTGGGTCTGACAATATGCTGGATTGTCTTTCAATGAAAGTGACTAAATCAAGCATTTTAATCCTACCCACGCTCTGCAGCTCGTGTGCTTCTGCACGCCATTTTGCTCTCAACCTGAATGGGAGTTTCAGCATAACATTTCTTAAGTTAGTCACAGTGTTCAATTCATCCATGTAGTGTAGATCTTCCATAGCATTACAACATGTTCTGAGAAACAAAGCGTATTCTTTCAATGACTTGGGATCTTCCGATTTGATCACAGGCCAATTTAGAGCCTTTTCCATATATGCACAAGAAAGTCTATATTCATTACCAAAGGTCTCTTTCAGCAGTTGCTTTGCTTTGAGGTAGCCTCTACTTGCCGCCATGTGCTGACAACTCTTCACAAGATCATGCGCTTGACCCTTTGTGTACTGCATTAAAAAGTGAAATCTGTCTTGGTCATCTTTGCTCTTCCTTTCAATAACATGTTCAAACGTTTGCATGAATGACTGATACTGAAGAATGTCTCCATCAAAAACAATCAGATTGATTTTTGGCAGTGTAGAGAGCCTTTGTTGTTTAACCATTATGTCTGTTAATTGATTCTGCTTTTCAAGAACAGTTGTTAAAATTGCAGACTGTTGACTTGTGTTCGTTGAGAAATTATTGGGACTTGTATGTGTGGGAATCTGAGTCGGCAACGAAAACATTCTCTGCGTATTTTCTTGTTGTAAGCTCTCAATATTTAACAATTGTGAGAGTGGTCTCCCAACAGGTTCTTTGGGTCTCACTACAGGCTGATTTTCCTCTGCCTGAACAGGTGAATTATGCGCTGCATTAAAGTATGCGTTCATGGCATCTTGTGATGTGCTCAGTGGGTCCATAACTTCTACATTCTCAGCGTTTTTCAAATAATTGATTTTCGCAGTTGTTGCTGCTATATCAGTAAGGATGTCTAGCGTTTCTCTTCTCTTTCTAAGTTCAGCATGTTTCTTTTCAAGTTGTTCTTGTTCGTGTTCTAATGCGTGCTTATCTTTCAAAGCCCCTGCTTTTGCAATCAGTGCGGCGCGCTCGGCCTCCGCCCTTATGCGTAAAGACGCGCTTGAGGCATTGCTCTTAACAGAGGAGCAAACAGAGCGCTTGTCGTCTTCTTCAATATTTGTTTGCGTATCTGGTGATGCCTCAGGCGAATGCGGTTCGACTGAGACATCGTCTTGCTTCAAATGTCCGAAATTTGCGAACCATGATTCCACATTGGCAAGGAACGCGTTGATTTGCTCCATATGAGGCTCCAACCACATTTTTGTATCAAGGATTTTGTCTTCTTCATCTAACATTTCTTGATACGATACATTTATGGCTTTGAATTCTTTCAACATATCATTATACTTAAGCATATTGCCTTTAATCTCTTCCACATGTTCATTGTTTTCCATAAGCCTGTTCACAATATTCATCCGTCGCGTTAGATGCGACATTTTACCAGACCTCGAGGCACGGAGATTTGCTGCAGCCTCTCTTGGCTCTGCAGACGGGCCTGGAGCTTCCTCTCTGTCGGAGTCATCCATTTCTCAACACAAAACAGTTTGTTAGAAACTTTCCAAACGAAGTAAATACTTTCCTCCTTTAGTATTTAAAAACAAAGCAATTATTCGTCCTGCAGCGTTTCTTTCAACATTCTTGTTCTTTCAAGCAAAAACTTAAGCTCCATGCACATCCAAAATTAAACTTTCGTTTCTTAAATAATTTCTGACATAATTTCTTTCCAACTTAAATCCATTTCAATCCAGGTTCACTTGTATAGTCCAAAGAACTTAATGTGGCACGTACCTCCTTCAAGGTGTATTCCTTTGTTTCCAGTTGGCGTGGCGGCCTCATTCAAACAATTCCATCTTTCGGCATCCACGCAATCCAATCTTCAAAGTCGTTTCCATACATCAAGCATAGTCATTGACTAATTGTAGTGGTAAAGTTGTTGTTTCAATTTGTTTGTTTTTACCATTTCTTTGTTTGTTTTCCTTAACAACCTTTCCCACCTTGGGTGTCCAATACTGTGGTCTGACGCGTGAAATTAAATCCGGGAGATGATTATTGTGTGTCCTTTGATGGTTTATTGTAACAAATTAAACTTGAGTATAACAAAAGATCAGTCCAAGTTTGCAGTGCCAATCACGGTCAATGACTGTCTCAGCTTGTATCAGACACAGCTGCTGTCCCGCATCACAGCCTTTTAAAGGCGCAGTTCCCGCCTTCACCTATAGGTGGAAACATGGAAACAAGCTGGCATAGAAATAAGATATATAGAAATTAAGAAAGTATGTTGTCAAGTAACTAAAATAAACAAATGGCTCCTACATTTGCTCTCACTTGTCTGTATATAGTTTTGCTCATATGTAGATAATTGCTGTTGTCTGTAGATCAGTGTCTGTGTATATAGCTTATATATATATATATATATATATATATATATATATATATATATATATATATATATATATATATATATATATAGGAAGAAAGAGAGAGAGATTTATGTTTATAATTTGTGTGTATATTAGATTAATATTTAACTGCAAAATGTGTAAGTGCGTGTACATTTTTCATCCAGTTTGACTTCAGTTTAAATAGTTTTGGTTCTGAATAAATATGTGTAATCTGTCTGAAAGGTCACGATCACTGTGAACATATGATTAAAATGAGATCTGAGCTGCCTCCTATTCATTTTGACAGCAGCTGTCTGATCTGTGGTCTGACCCAAGATGGCCGCCCTGTAGGCACGTCAGCCTAGTGGCCGGCAGCGTCCAATGGGGCGTCTACGTATATAATGTCTATGTTTCTAAGCGGAGCAGAAACTTGAAGAGGGAGGAATTGGAATTTGAAATCAGAAAAGCTCAAATTAATAAAGGAAGTATTGTAGCAGTGTTTTTGGATATTGAAAATGCATATGATATGTTGTGGAAAGAAGGTTTATTAAATAAAATTATAAAGATGGGTATTACAGGTAGGATGTATTGGTGGATCAAAGATTTTCTAACTAAAAGACAAATACAAGTTCAAATAGGTAATTATCATTCTGAGAAATATATTGTTGAAAATGGTACTCCACAGGGAAGTATAATAAGTCCTTTATTATTTTCGATAATGATAGATGATGTGTTTCAAAATATAGATAATGGAATGGGTTTTTCTCTTTTTGCTGATGATGGAGCTATGTGGAAGAGAGGAAGGAATTTGAGAATTTGAGTTTAAAAATAGCTTCTTGCATCTTTTTAGTAATAAAGTTGAAGAATGGTCATTAAAATGGGGATTTAAATTCTCAGTGGATAAGACTAAATCAATGCTCTTTTCAAAGAAGAAAATTAATGATGATAAATTAAAATTATATAATCAAGAAATAGAGTGAAAAAATTCAAATTTTTAGGGGTTTGGTTTGACGAAAGAATAACATAGAATATACACATTCAAAGAGTCTTAATTCAATTCAATTTAATTTTATTTATATAGCGCCAATTCAGGAAACATGTCATCTCAAGGCACTTTGAGGATCGTCCATCACTAGGGGGCGCTGTGATGTCAAGAAATCTACTACGCAAGAATGGCTGATCGGATTTTTACAAAACCTTCTTCATCCCCTTCCAGTCATAACCCTGAACTAAAGTAATAAAAAATGTTAATGATTGAAACAAGTGGGCGGGGCCTATTTCCAAAAGTGTGGAAAAAAACTTGAAAACTTCAAAAATTCACCTAAAATCACTTGTGTGGTGTAACAAGCTCAGATTTTCAGGATGTATTCCTTGAATAAGGTGCAACAATTCTCTCACTGCATGTATTCCAGTTTCTGAAAGTGCCACACTGTTTTTTTCAAAGTTTGTAAACTGGAGAAATCAATGTATTTTCCACAAATATTGGTCAATGCCAATAAAAATGGCCTCTATCTGTAAAGCACAGCCAGAGTAAGCATGTGTTTCAGTTTGGTAAAAATTCAGGCGAATTAGACCAATTTACAAGAAATCTAAATTTACATGTATAGGACTATAAAGTTTAATGTTTTTTTTCTCTGAAACCGTTTCATTAATGACCATATTAAAAATCAAGGACTTAGATAAAGCCCTCTTGGACATACGTAAATATTTTCAGAATTTTAGAGCAAACCGTTGATTTATAACAAATTTATGAATTTCGTGATCAGTTCGCAGCTCTCATCATCCAGAGCTCTGACTCTCCAGACAACAACATGGCGGCCATTTTGCCCATATTTGGGCACATCACAGGAAATGACGTCACATCCCGTGCTGTTTCTAAGCGGAGCAGAAACTTGAAGAGGGAGAAATTGGAATTTAAAATCAGAAAAGCTCAAATTAATAAAGTATTGTAGAAGTGTTTTTTGATATTGAAAATGCATATGATATATTGTGGAAAGAAGGTTTATTAATTAAAATTATAAAGATGGGTATTACAGGTATTACAGGTAAGGGACCATTATAACTCCCCCCACCCCAACATAAAATGGTTTGACCACTAGGACAACGGCTGGCTGCAGCTCTGAATGTTCGTTTTGAAAAAGAAAAAAAAAGTTTGTTTCAGGAAAGGTATAAACACAATGGATCCTATTTTATTATTGGAACATGAAATAAGAAAGGCACAAGTTAATAAAGAGAAGGTGATAGCTGTATTCTTTGACATTGAAAAAGCTTACGACATGATGTGGAAAGAAGGATTTTTGATAAAATTAAAGAAGATGGGAATTGGGGGTTCAATGTTTAATTGGATAAATGATTTTCTCAATAATAGATCTATACAAGTAAGAATAGGAAATCAATTATCAGAAAATCTTTATGTTGAAAATGGTATTCCTCAAGGAACCATAGTTAGTCCATTATTTTTAGGGTTCCAAGCCCGCAGCGCAGGCGAACGGCTATGCCGTTCGTCTGCTCTGTGAGCAGAGAACCCTATTGTTTTTCGTCTGTTTTTAAATTATTAGGGTTCCAAGCCCGCAGCGCAGGCGAACGGCTATGCCGTTCGTCTGCTCTGTGAGCAGAGAACCCTATTGTTTTTCGTCTGTTTTTAAATTATTTATTATTATTACGGGTAATTATTATTCTCCGCTAAAACGCGTTGGGCGGCCCATGCGGATTTGTAACGAACCTATTGAATCAGGTATCCAAGTACAGAATGTGCACCGCTACTCAAACCCAGAAATTCAGACCCCTCAACAACTAGGGGGCGCTATAACAAAGGACAATGCGTTTTGGCCTATAACCACCAAACTACTGGTCCCACACTCAAAAACTTCACATCACTTTGTTTATTGGATGATTCTGCAAAATAAAGGGAATTGGCACACCCTTCGTTTCCCAGCTAGTTTTCGCGCTACATGGCTACAAAGGTTAAACCTTTCTTGTTAAACTCCTCCTACATTTTTTATGCAATCCGCGCAAAACTCCATATATAACCGCGTAATGGACAAATAAAAAAAGTTAACGCGCCGGATTTTTGAATTTTGACTTTTTCGAAAAGTAACGCTAAAATAAGTGATTGTTAGCTAGCTCTAAATGTAATTGCTGATTATTCTAAAACCATAACAGATTTTGACATGTCCTTTATAGCCAATAGTCCAAATAAGATTTTGCACATGTGACCCGCGTTTGAGGATCGTCCATCACTAGGGGGCGCTGTGATGTCAAGAAATCTACTACGCAAGAATGGCTGATCGGATTTTTACAAAACCTTCTTCATCCCCTTCCAGTCATACACCTGAACTCAGGTATTAAATATGGTAATGATTAAAACAAGTGGGCGGGGCCTATTTCCTAAAGTGTTAAAAAACCTGGAGAATAATAAAAACAATAAAGTAAAGAATAAAAAATGCTTTAAAATCAATTTTTTGATCCCAGATTTTCAGGATGTATTCCGTGAATAAGGTGTAACAATTCTCTCACTGCATGTATTGTTTTTTTTGAAGTGCTACACTCTGAATTTTTAAAAGTTTGTAAAATGGAGAAATCAATGTATTTTCCACAAATATTGTTCAACCCCCCAAAATATGGCCTCTATTTGTAAAGCACATGCAGAATAAACATGGATTTCAGTTTGGTAAAAATCCAGGCGAGTTTGACCAATTTACAAGACTTTGAAAATAAATGGTACAAGACTATAAAGTTTAATATTTTATTTCTCTGAATCCATTTTTTTAATGACCATAAAAAAAATCCTGTGGTTAGATAAAGCACTCTTTGAGATCCATGAATATTTTCAGAATTTTAGAGCCAACCGTTGATTATTAACGAATTTATGAAGTTTGTGATCAGTTCACAGCTTTCATCATCCAGAGCTCTGACTGCAGAGCTTTGAACAGGGCGGCCATTTTGCCCATATTTGGGCACATCACAGGAAGTGACGTCAAAGCAGCCATCTTAGGTCAGACCAAGCTGCCATCTTAGGTCAGACCATAGAGAACACAGACATGAATACGTAGACGCCGCGTCCTCGGTTGAGAGGCGTGCCGACAGAGCGGCCATCTTAGGTCAGACCAAGCTGCAGTCAGACAGAATACAAGTCATTACAGGAAAATGTACTTTATGTTTTCAGACACTCTGAATCCGGTGAATTCTCACCCGATTTCCAGATAAATCAACTGACTGAAAACGTCACCCCTTTAGGGGCTACATGGGACCAATTGATTGAATTAAATTATTGTCTAACTTAATAAATAATTTCGATTTTGTATTGAAAGTAAGCAAACTTCCAGAGCTACGTCCCAGGAAGCCCGACTTTTACTCCGCTTATGGGTGCGCAAATAAAAGGACACTAGGAACCAGATCCTGGGGAATTACCTTCCATAAGTAAGATTTTATGGTAGATCATCCTCATGCTTTACAGTTACAGTTTTCCGGCATAAACACAATATGTGCTAATGGGTACAGCGATGGAAGTAGAGAAAAGTACATTAAACACCAAAAACAAACAAAATGGTCCTAAATTACTGGATAGACATGATTTGTGGGGAGTGGGGGGGAAGCCCGTGCTGAGGGTGATTAGGTTTTTTGTTGATTTCTTTTTGTTGATAATTGCTGTTGTCTGTAGATCGGTGTCTGTGTATATAGCTTAAATATATATATATATATATATATATATATGCTTGTCGGGACTTTGATGCAATCAACTGGTTTCCTTATATAGGACATTTTATCCAATCTGTATAATCTGATTGGTCCAATCAATTACTTCGACTGCAGTCATGTCTTGATGACATCAAAAGCTGGATGACTTTAAATTTCCTGCGTCTAAATTCTGACAAGACCGAAGTTGTAATCTTTGGGCCAGAGTCCTCAAAAAATAAACTTCTTAACCAATCACTTAATCTGGATGACATTAACTTGGCCTCTGGTAATAAAGTAAAAAACCTTGGTGTTATTTTTGACCAAGACATGTCATTTAAATCCCATATTAAACAGGTTTCCAGAGTTTCCTTTTTTCACCTCCGGAATATCGCCAAAATTAGAAACATTCTGTCCAGGAGTGATGCTGAAAAACTAGTCCATGCATTTGTTACTTCAAGGCTGGACTATTGTAATTCTTTACTATCAGGAAGTCCACAAAATGCAATTCAAAGTCTTCAGCTTATCCAAAATGCTGCAGCAAGAGTTCTGATGAAAATCAACAAGAGGGATCATATTTCTCCAATTTTAGCTTCCCTTCATTGGCTTCCTGTTAAATCAAGAATAGAATTTAAAATTCTTCTTCTAACGTATAAAGCCCTTAATAATCAAGCTCCATCATATATCAGAGCTCTGATTACTCCGTATGTTCCTAACAGAGCACTTCGCTCTCAGACTGCAGGTCTGCTGGTGGTTCCTAGAGTCTCTAAAAGTAGAATGGGAGGCAGATCCTTTAGCTATCAGGCTCCTCTCTTGTGGAACCAACTCCCAGTTTTGGTCCGTGAAGCAGACACCCTGTCTACTTTTAAGACTAATCTTAAAACCTTCCTTTTTGACAAAGCTTATAACTAGAGTGGCTCATGTTACTCTGAGCTACCTTTATAGTTTTGCTGCTATAGGCTTAGGCTACTGGAGGACATCAGGGCATACTTTTCTCACTCTACTGATTTTTACTGTTCTCCAGTCTACTGTTCTCCAGATTTGCATTGCGTTACATTGAAATGACTGTTGTCATTTCAGCTTTTAACTTTTTGTTCTCTCTCTTTTTTCTTCATAGTAGGTACACCTGGTCTGACGTTCTGTTGACTGTGAAATCATCCAGGGAGGACAGATCACCGACTATTACCATCTAATGTAGAACAGATTACTAGATCAATGTGTGCTTCTGTGCTTTTTTGTCTCTCTTGTTGTGTCTCTGCTCTGTCTTCTGTAACCCCAGTCGGTCGAGGCAGATGACCGTTCATACTGAGCCCGGTTCTGCCGGAGGTTTTTTTTTTCCGTTAATGGGTGTTTTTTCTTCCCACTGTTGCTTCATGCTTGCTCAGTATGAGGGATTGCAGCAAAGCCATGTACAATGCAGACGACTCTCCCTGTGGCTCTACGGTCCCCCAGGAGTGAATGCTGCTTGTCGGGACTTTGATGCAATCAACTGGTTTCCTTATATAGGACATTTTGACCAATCTGTATAATCTGACCCAATCTGTATAATATGATTGAACTTGATTTTGTAAAGTGCCTTGAGATGACATGTTTCATGATTTGGCGCTATATAAATAAAATTGAATTGAATTGAATTGAATTGACCCAATCTGTATAATATGATTGAACTTGATTTTGTAAAGTGCCTTGAGATGACATGTTTCATGATTTGGCGCTATATAAATAAATAAATTGAATATATATATAATATTGGAAGAATTTTAGAGCAAACTGTTGATTTTTAAAGAATTTATTTATGCAGGTGTTTACAGACCAGGTGAGGTTGTCCGTGATGTGCAGCCCGAGGAATTTGGTGCTGCTAACCACCTCCACAGCTGAGCTGTTGATGAGTTTGTGTCAACTGCGAACTTCATGATGTGATTGGGGGTGAACTTGGGGGTGCAGTCGTGTGTCATCAGAGTAAACAGCAGGGGGCTGCGGACACAGCCCTGAGGGGAGCCCGTGCTGAGGGTGATGACATCAGAGGTGGTCTGTCAGACCCGGACCGACAGTGGTCAGGAGGTGAGGAAGTGATGAGGGGTGTGCTGAAGCCCAGATGTTCCAGTTTTTCAACCAGATGCTGTGGGATGAGGGTGTTGAACGCTGTAGTCCAGGAACATGCTCAAAGGGGGCGGAGCGTAGACGGGCTTGGAACCCGTTAATAACTGCTTGCAGTTCTAGTTATTATTAGGGTTCCAAGCCCGCAGCGCAGGCGAACGGCTATGCCGTTCGTCTGCTCTGTGAGCAGAGAACCCTATTGTTTTTCGTCCGTTTTTAAATTATTAGGGTTCCAAGCCCGCAGCGCAGGCGAACGGCTATGCCGTTCGTCTGCTCTGTGAGCAGAGAACCCTATTGTTTTTCGTGTGTTTTTAAATTATTAGGGTTCCAAGCCCGCAGCGCAGGCGAACGGCTATGCCGTTCGTCTGCTCTGTGAGCAGAGAACCCTATTGTTTTTCTAGTGTTTTTAAATTATTTATTATTATTATTACGGGTAATTATTATTCTCCGCTAAAACGCGTTGGGCGGCCCATGCGGATTTGTAACGAACCTATTGAATCAGGTATCCAAGTACAGAATGTGCACCGCTACTCAAACCCAGAAATTCAGACCCCTCAACAACTAGGGGGCGCTATAACAAAGGACAATGCGTTTTGGCCTATAACCACCAAACTACTGGTCCCACACTCAAAAACTTCACATCACTTTGTTTATTGGATGATTCTGCAAAATAAAGGGAATTGGCACACCCTTCGTTTCCCAGCTAGTTTTCGCGCTACATGGCTACAAAGGTTAAACCTTTCTTGTTAAACTCCTCCTACATTTTTTATGCAATCCGTGCAAAACTCCATATATAACCGCGTAATGGACAAATAAAAAAAGTGAACATGCCGGATTTTTGAATTTTGACTTTTTCGAAAAGTAACGCTAAAATAAGTGATTGTTAGCTAGCTAGCTCTAAATGTAATTGCTGATTATTCTAAAACCATAACAGATTTTGACATGTCCTTCATAACCCATAGTCCAAATAAGATTTTGCACATGTGACCCGCGTTTGAGGATCGTCCATCACTAGGGGGCGCTGTAATGTCAAGAAATCTACTACGCAAGAATGGCTGATCGGATTTTTACAAAACCTTCTTCATCCCCTTCCAGTCATACCCCTGAACTCAGGTATTAAATATGGTAATGATTAAAACAAGTGGGCGGGGCCTATTTCCAAAAGTGTTAAAAAACCTGGAGAATAATAAAAGCAATAAAGTAAAGAATAAAAAATGCTTTAAAATCAATTTTTTGATCCCAGATTTTGAGGATGTATTCCGTGAATAAGGTGTAACAATTCTCTCACTGCATGTATTGGTTTTTTTTGAAGTGCTACACTCTGAATTTTTAAAAGTTTGTAAAATGGAGAAATCAATGTATTTTCCACAAATATTGTTCAACCCCCCAAAATATGGCCTCTATTTGTAAAGCACATGCAGAATAAACATGGATTTCAGTTTGGTAAAAATCCAGGCGAGTTTGACCAATTTACAAGACTTTGAAAATAAATGGTACAAGACTATAAAGTTTAATATTTTATTTCTCTGAATCCATTTTTTTAATGACCATAAAAAAAATCCTGTGGTTAGATAAAGCACTCCTTGAGATCCATGAATATTTTCAGAATTTTAGAGCAAACCGTTGATTATTAACGAATTTTTGAAGTTTGTGATCAGTTCACAGCTCTCATCCAGAGCTCTGACTCCACAGCTGTGAACAGGGCGGCCATTTTGCCCATATTTGGGCACATCACAGGAAGTGATGTCACAGCGGCCATCTTAGGTCAGAAAAAGCTGCGCTCAGAGAGAATACAAGTCAATTCAGGAAAATGTACTTTATGTTTCAGACACTCTGAATCCGGTGAATTCTAACCCGATTTCCAGCTAAATCAACTGACTGAAAATGTCACCCCTTTAGGGGCTACATGGGACCAATTGATTGAATTAAATGATTGTCTAACTTAATAAATAATTTCGGTTTTGTATTGAAAGTAAGCAAACTTCCAGAGCTACGTCCCAAGGAGCCAGACTTTTACTCCGCTTATGGGTGCGCATATAAAAGGACACCAGGAACCAGATCCTGGGGAATTACCTTCAATAAGTAAGATTTTATGATAGATAATCCTCATGCTTTAACACAATATGTGCTAATGGGTACAGGCAGGGGCGCAACTACCCAGTATAAGAGGGGTATGCAGCATCAGTTTTGGCGCCCCCCCCCCCCGGATTAAAATAAATAAATAAGTGCCAGACATCATCATGTATGGTCTTTAAATAATAAAGGTTTATTTTAAAGTATATCAGCCACTGTAAGCCTACCATAATAATAATTAGATGGTATATTATTAACAATGTTAACACATAATAAACAGTTGCAAATTGACAAACATTAACATTATCATTATAACCAATGCAACTTAATGCAGCCTTTCTAAATCAGCCTAGTGATGGCATCAGATAAGACAACTATTATGCAGTAAGGTTTTGCTGCTGTTGAAATTACATTCACGTTTTGGATTTTAAAAAGTAGAAATATGGATAGCCTTAGCACAGACCTTTAGAGAGAGAGAAGTGACCCTGTAATTACAGCTTCCATGTCACCCAACAAATGTAAAGCAGCCTACATGTCTGACAGCACAGCTAACATGAACAGCTAATGGTAAAACAACATCTTTATTGCGTATTATTTATGCATGAGTTACTGCATAAGTTATGTTTTCTGGATTCTGGTCATTTATTGTACATGCTACCTTATATTTTCCACTATGTCAGCGCAGCAACATTGGTTTTGCATTAAGCTAGAAGCTAGCTGTAAACCCCCATTTGGTTGCTACATTCCCACTGTTAGATGGTGAAGAGGGAGAGCTGCAGAGGAGAGTGCTGAGACAAGGCTTTATTCAGAAGATCCATCTGAATGGCCTTTACCGCACAAAACAGTGGACACATTTAGGCAGTACATGGTTGAAAATGGTCCACAGAAAGTTACCGATGGCCCATATCCAAGATCAGATCAGAGTAAGATGTGTTTTTAAGCACACTCTTTTCGTTTACTGTCTAATGAAGAGAAAGTTGAACGAGATTTGTTACTGTATTCCAAAAATACTATTTGTTCCTGTGCTTGCAGAGTGAACACAACTGCTTTGCAGCATTTCACGAAGGCCAGTTCAGGAAGGACAGATTGCTTGTTGCAGAACCATGTTCAGGGTCTGAGGTACACACCTGTTTGCATCTCTGAAAGTTTCAGTGATGACCAGTAGGGGTGTTTTAGATATGCAGATTGCTTTTTTGCAGAGGTTTTTCATTACTTTGCTATACAGTTTGGTAGCCATCCTAGTTGCCTGAAATACTCCCTTCTTATTAGTTTTTTGTTGTATGCCCCAACTGATTTTATATGTTTCACCCAACCGTGTCTTTATTGTGTCATTTGGGAATATAGACCCAGTGTCCTCATATGGGCACATAGCTTTTTTAAGAGAATTACTCAATGTAGAAAGCTGACATTTTTTGTATATAGTAATTGGGGTCTTGTAATCCCAAATTGCAAATAAAACAATCAAATGCAAAGATTATGTAATTGCCCTCATATGATGACATAATTTTTTTCAAAAACTATTTGTTTTATCATGACAGGGTTTATTTATTACACTTATTAGGTCCTACTAATCCGCATGGAACTTGGAAATTAAAAAAACAAACTCCAAATAAAAGCTTGGGTCTCAGGAAGTTAAAGCACTTATTAAATATTTATAAGACACAAAGTTATCTGTGAGGACTAAGTGTGTATCTGTGTGTGAGTGTATAAGTATGTATATAATTTAGTTGTCTTGAGATTCAAAGATATACAGGAAAATGAATTTCTGAATTACATCTCCATCCAGTTGATGCTTCTTTACATTTTTTGTTTTCAATAAAATTGTGGTGAAACAAATACACAAATTTGTCCTCCATTGATATTCTGTGCACAATAACATTTCCTTACAAAATGTATTTACCAAAGGCTTTGTCACACGGGTAACAGGTAAACCAAAAAAAATAAAATGCCAATCATCGGATTGAGGTGTGTGTGTGTGTGTGTGTGTGTGTGTGTGTGTGTGTGTGTGTGTGTGTGTGTGTGTGTGTGTGTGTGTGTGTCAGTCTCTGATGATGTTATGGGCTCGGGACACGCAGCGCTAGGATGAAATGTCCTTAATGGAGGGAAGAGGAGCCCCGATGATCTCTTGCTGTCCTCACAACTCTCCTCACATGCCTCCAGTCAGAGGCGCTGCAGCCTCAAGCTGAAAGGTGGGAGAGATACAGGAATGGTCAAAGGATATTTTAGACCTACCAGATTTGGTTAATGTTGACTTTGCACAATAAGCAAGTGAGGTAACTGATGTGGCATGATGTCCACGCCCTGGGAATATATGGGCTGACTTGAAAATTTTTTCAGTCAAACTGATTATTTTTGCTTTAACCCATGGTATATATGTATACATATGCACTTTTACTGTTGCTGTTTAGAGTTCAACAGTCTGATGGCAACGGGGAAAAAGCTGTTTCAGAACCTGGTGGACCTGCAGCGAATGCTGTGGAACCTTTTCCCAGTGGGCAGCAGGGAGAACAGTCCATGGTGGGGGTGTGAGGGGTCTCTGATGATGTTATGGGCTCAGGACATGCAGCGCTGGGATAAAATGTCCTTAATGGAGGGAAGAGGAGCCCCGATGATCCCTTCTGCTGTCCTCACCACTCTCCTCACGTTCCTCCAGTCGGAGGCGCTGCAGCCTCCACACCACACAGAGGGACAGCTTGTCAAAATGCTCTCTATGGTGCGTCTGTAGAAGGTCATGAGAATGGGTGGGGACAGGTGGCCTCTCCTCATCCTCCGCAGGAAGTACAAGTGCTTCTGTGCCCTCTTGACCAGTGACATGATGTTCACAGACCAGCTGAGGTTGTCTGTGATGTGCACCCTGAGGAATTTGGTGCTGGTGACCACCTCCACAGCTGAGCTGTTGATGAGCAGTGGAGCGTGGCAAGGCCGGTTCATCCTGAAGTCGAACATGATCTCCTTCGTCTTTTCCACGTTCAGGATCAGGCTGTTGTCTGGGGACGCAGTCGTGTGTCATAAGGGTGAACAGCAGGGGGCTCAAGACACAGCCTTGAGGGGAGCCCGTGCTGAGGGTGATGACATCAGAGGTGTTCTGTCCGACCCAGACCAAATGAGGTCAGGAGGTGAGGAAGTCTAGCAGGCAGTTGCGAAGGGGTGTGCTGAAGCCCAGATGTTTCAGTTTTTCCATCAGATGCTGTAAGATAATGGTGTTGAATGCTGAACTGAAGTCCAGGAACATGCTCAAGGGGGCGGGGCGTGGGTGGGCTTGGAACCCGTTAATAACTGCTTGCAGTTCTAGTTTATTATTATTAGGGTTCCAAGCCCGCAGCGCAGGCGAACGGCTATGCCGTTCGTCTGCTCTGTGAGCAGAGAACCCTATTGTTTTTCTAGTGTTTTTAAATTATTTATTATTATTATTACGGGTAATTATTATTCTCCGCTAAAACGCGTTGGGCGGCCCATGCGGATTTGTAACGAACCTATTGAATCAGGTATCCAAGTACAGAATGTGCACCGCTACTCAAACCCAGAAATTCAGACCCCTCAACAACTAGGGGGCGCTATAACAAAGGACAATGCGTTTTGGCCTATAACCACCAAACTACTGGTCCCACACTCAAAAACTTCACATCACTTTGTTTATTGGATGATTCTGCAAAATAAAGGGAATTGGCACACCCTTCGTTTCCCAGCTAGTTTTCGTGCTACATGGCTACAAAGGTTAAACCTTTCTTGTTTAACTCCTCCTACATTTTTTATGCAATCCGCGCAAAACTCCACATATAACAGCGTAATGGACAAATAAAAAAAGTGAACGCGGCGGATTTTTGAATTTTGACTTTTTCGAAAAGTAACGCTAAAATAAGTGATTGTTAGCTAGCTAGCTCTAAATGTAATTGCTGATTATTCTAAAACCATAACAGATTTTGACATGTCCTTCATAACCCATAGTCCAAATAAGATTTTGCACATGTGACCCGCGTTTGAGGATCGTCCATCACTAGGGGGCGCTGTGATGTCAAGAAATCTACTACGCAAGAATGGCTGATCGGATTTTTACAAAACCTTCTTCATCCCCTTCCAGTCATACCCCTGAACTCAGGTATTAAATATGGTAATTATTAAAACAAGTGGGCGGGGCCTATTTCCAAAAGTGTTAAAAAACCTGGAGAATAATAAAAACAATAAAGTAAAGAATAAAAAATGCTTTAAAATCAATTTTTTGATCCCAGATTTTCAGGATGTATTCTGTGAATAAGGTGTAACAATTCTCTCACTGCATGTATTGTTTTTTTTTTGAAGTGCTACACTCTGAATTTTTAAAAGTTTGTAAAATGGAGAAATCAATGTATTTTCCACAAATATTGTTCAACCCCCCAAAATATGGCCTCTATTTGTAAAGCACATGCAGAATAAACATGGATTTCAGTTTGGTAAAAATCCAGGCGAGTTTGACCAATTTACAAGACTTTGAAAATAAATGGTACAAGACTATAAAGTTTAATATTTTATTTCTCTGAATACATTTTTTTAATGACCATAAAAAAAATCCTGTGGTTAGATAAAGCACTCTTTGAGATCCATGAATATTTTCAGAATTTTAGAGCCAACCGTTGATTATTAACAAATTTATGAAGTTTGTGATCAGTTCACAGCTTTCATCATCCAGAGCTCTGACTGCAGAGCTTTGAACAGGGCGGCCATTTTGCCCATATTTGGGCACATCACAGGAAGTGACGTCAAAGCAGCCATCTTAGGTCAGACCAAGCTGCCATCTTAGGTCAGACCATAGAGAACACAGACATGAATACGTAGACGCCGCGTCCTCGGTTGAGAGGCGTGCCGACAGAGCGGCCATCTTAGGTCAGACCAAGCTGCAGTCAGACAGAATACAAGTCATTACAGGAAAATGTACTTTATGTTTTCAGACACTCTGAATCCGGTGAATTCTCACCCGATTTCCAGATAAATCAACTGACTGAAAACGTCACCCCTTTAGGGGCTACATGGGACCAATTGATTGAATTAAATTATTGTCTAACTTAATAAATAATTTCGATTTTGTATTGAAAGTAAGCAAACTTCCAGAGCTACGTCCCAGGAAGCCCGACTTTTACTCCGCTTATGGGTGCGCAAATAAAAGGACACTAGGAACCAGATCCTGGGGAATTACCTTCCATAAGTAAGATTTTATGATAGATCATCCTCATGCTTTACAGTTACAGTTTTCCGGCATAAACACAATATGTGCTAATGGGTACAGCGATGGAAGTAGAGAAAAGTACATTAAACACCAAAAACAAACAAAATGGTCCTAAATTACTGGATAGACATGATTTGTGGGGAGTGGGGGGGGGAAGCCCGTGCTGAGGGTGATTAGGTTTTTTGTTGATTTCTTTTTGTTGATAATTGCTGTTGTCTGTAGATCGGTGTCTGTGTATATAGCTTAAATATATATATATATATATATATATATATATATATATATATATATATATATATATATACACAGAAAGCTATATACACGGTAGACTGTGCGTTAATGTAACGCAGAAGGTCTGGAGATGCTACGTTGGTGTAGCTTGTAGGACCTGAACAGGGGAGAGAGGCAGAGTCAAGTGTCACGGGGCCTCTGGGCCGTGTTAATAAGGCTGGTAGCGGATGGGAAAAAACTGTTTTTGTGTCGTGAGGTTTTGGTCCTGATGGACCGCTGCCTCCTGCCAGAAGGAAGTGTCTGAAATATTTTGTGACTGGGGTGTCACAAAATCGGCCACAATCTTCCCTGCACGCCTCAGAGTCCTGGAGGCTTACAGGTCCTGGAGAGATGGAAAATTGCAGCCAGTCACCTTCTCTGCAGACCGGATGACACGCTGCAGTCTGCTCTTGTCTTTGGCGGTGGCACCAACGTACCAGATGGTAATGGAGGAGGTGGTTTAGACACACCTTCTCCTTCAAAGAGTTTTCTTAATTTTCATAACTATGACAATTTTAGATTCACACTAAAGGCATCAAAACTATGAATTAACACATGTGGAATTATATACTTAACAAAAAAGTGTGAAACAACTGAAAATATGTCTTATATTCTAGGTTCTTCAAAGTAGCCACCTTTTGCTTTGATTACTGCTTCGTACACTCTTGGCATTCTCTTAATGAGCTTCAAGAGATAGTCACCTGAAATGGTTTTCCCTTCACAGGTGTCCCCTGTCAGGTTTAATAAGTGGGATGTCTTGCCTCTTATATGGGGTTGGGACCATCAGTTGTGTTGTGCAGAAGTCAAGTGGATACACAGCTTATAGTCCTACTGAATAAACTGTTAGAATTTGTATTATGGCAAGAAAAAAGCAGCTAAGTAAAGAAAAACAAGTGGCCATAATTACTTTAAGAACTGAAGGTCATTCAGTCCGAAAAATTGGGAAAACTTTGAAAGTGTCCCCAAGTGCAGTCGCAAAAACCATCAAGCGCTACAAAGAAACTGGCTCACACGAGGACCGCCCCAGGAAAGGAAGACCAAGAGTCACCTCTGCTGTGGAGGATAAATTCATCCTAGTCACCAGCCTCAGAAATCGCAGGTTGACAGCAGCTCAGATTAGAGACCAGGTCAATGCCACACAGAGTTCTAGCAGCAGACACATCTCTAGAACAACTGTTAGGAGACTGTGTGAATCAGGCCTTCATGGTAAAACAGCTGCTAGGAAACCACTGCTAAGGACAGGCAACAAGTAGAAGAGAATTGTTTGGGCTAAAGAACACAAGGAATGGACATTAGACCAGTGGAAATCTGTGCTTTGGTCTGATGAGTCCAAAGTTGAGATCTTTGGTTCCAACCATCGTGTCTTTGTGCGACGCAGAAAAGGTTTAACAGATGGACTCTATTCAATTCAATTCAATTGTATTTATATAGCGCCAATTTATGAAACATGTCATCTCGAGGCACTTTACAAAGTCAAAATCAATCATATTATACAGATTGGTCAAAAATTTCCTATATAAGGGAACCAGTTGATTGCTTCAAAGTCCCGACAAGCAGCATTCACTCCTGGAGAAGCATAGAGCTACAGGGAGAGACGTCTGCATTGTCCATGGCTTTGCAGCAATCCCTCATACTGAGCAAGCATGAAGCGACAGTCGAAAAAAAACCCCACCCATTAGCGGGAAGGAAAAACCTCCAGCAGAACCGGGCTCAGTATGAACGGTCATCTGCCTCGACCGACTGGGGGTTAAAGAATACAGAGCAGAGACACAACAAGAGAGACAAACATGCACAGAAGCACACATTGATCCAGTAATCTGTTCTACATTAGATAGTAATAGCGGGTGATCTGTCTTCTCTGGATGATGTCACAGTTAACAGAACGTCAGATCAGGTGTACCTACTATGAAGAAAAAAGAGAGAGCAAAAAGTTAAAAGCTGAAATGACAACAGTCATTTCAATGTAATGCAATGCAAAACTGCATTGCATCTACTTTTTTTAGACAAATGCAAGAAAGTAATAAATATTATGACATGCTTAATTGGAAGGGAGTGGGGAGCAGATAGATGGTGCTGCTGTAGAAGGTCGTGAGGATGGGCGGGGACAGGTGGGCTCTCCTCATCCTCCGCAGTAAGTGCAAGCGCTTCTGTTCCCTCTTCTCCAGTGACATGGTGTTCACAAACCAGCTGAGGTTGTGTGTTATGTGCACCCCGAGGAATTTATTGCTGCTGGCCACCTCCACAGCTGAGCTGTTAATGAGAAGTGGAGCATGGCGAGGCCATTTCTTCCTGAAGTCCATGATGATCTCCTTCGTTTTCTCCACGTTCAGGATCAGTCCTGGTCCTGGTCGTTGTTGTCTCTAATCAGGCCCACCACCGTCGTGTCGTCTGCAAACTTCACGATGTGATTGGTGGTGAACCTGGGGACACAGTCGTGTGTCATCAGGGTGAACAGCAGGGGGCTCAGGACGCAGCCCTGAGGAAAGCCCGTGCTGAGGGTGATGACATCAGTGGTTTTCTGTCCGACCCAGACCAACTGAGGTCTGTTGGTGATGAAGTCTAGTAGGCAGTTGCGAACAGGTGTGCTGAAGCCCAGATGTTCCAGTTTTAATGGTGTTGAACGCTGAACTGAAGTCCAGGAACATGCTCAAGGGGGCGGTGCGTGGGTGGGCTTGGAACCCGTTAATAACTGCTTGCAGTTCTAGTTATTATTATTATTACGGAATTAAAACGCGTTGTGCAGCCCAAGCGGATTTATAACGAACCTATTGAATCAGGTATCTAAGTACAGAATGTGCGCCTCTACTCAAACCCAGAAATTCAGACCCCTCAACAACTAGGGGGCGCTATAACAAAGGACAATGCGTTTTGGCCTGTAACCACCAAACTACTGGTCCCACACTCAAAAACTTGATAGCACTTTGTTTATTGGATGATTCTGCAAAATAAAGGGAATTGGCACACCCTTCGTTTCCCAGCTAGTTTTCGCGCTACATGGCTACAAAGGTTAAACCTTTCTTGTTAAACTCCTCCTACATTTTTAGTGCGATCTGCGCAAAACTTCATATATAAGCGTGTCATGGACAAATAAAAAAAGTTAACGCGGCGGATTTTTGAATTTGGACTTTTTCGAAAAGTAACGCTAAAATAAGTGATTGTTAGCTAGCTAGCTCTAAATGTAATTGCTGATTATTCTAAAACCATAACAGATTTTGACATGTCCTTCATAACACATAGTCCAAATAAGATTTTGCACATGTGACCCGCGTTTGAGGATCGTCCATCACTAGGGGGCGCTGTGATGTCAAGAAATCTACTACACAAGAATGGCTGATCGGATTTTTACAAAACCTTCTTCATCCCCTTCCAGTCATAACCCTTAACTCAGGAATTAAATATGGTACTGATTGAAACAAGTGGGCGGGGCCTATTTCCAAAAGTGTGAAAAAAACCTTCAAAACTTAAAAAAATTACCAAAAATCCATTTTGTGGTGTAACGATCTCAGATTTTCAGGATGTATTCCTTGAATAAGGTGTAACAATTCTCTCACTTCATGTATTGAGGTTTCTGAAAGTTGCACACTCTGATTTTTTAAAAGTATGTAAAATGGAGAAATCAATGTATTTTCCACAAATATTGTTCAATCCCAATAAAAATGGCCACTATTTGTAAAGCACATTCAGACTTAATGTGTACTTCAGTTTGGTAAAAATCCAGGCGATTTTGAACTATTTAAAAGACTTTGAAATTCACATGTGCAAGACTATAAAGGTTAATTTTTTTTTTCTCTGAAACGCTTTTTTCAATGGGCGTTTAAAAAATCACATAGTTAGATAAAGCACTCTTGGACATACGTGAATATTTTCAGAATTTTAGAGCAAACCGTTGATTTATAACGATTTAATGAATTTTATGATCTGGTCACAGCTCTCACCATCCAGGGCTCTGACCATGCAGAACTGTGAACAGGGCGGCCATTTTGCCCATATATGGGCACATCACAGGATGTGACGTCACATCCCGTGATTTTCTAAGCGGAGCAGAAACTTGAAGAGGGAGGTTAGCTTTTAGAGTTTTGAAAAGAACACATAATTTTAAAAAAAAATATAGAATGTAAAAAAGATCAAGCAGAAGCAAGGAAAGTTATTTAGAAGGCAAAGAAGACAAAATGGAGAGATTTTTGTGATTCAATGGGCAGAACAACTCCTATAGCTAAGGTATGGGGAATGATTAAGAAAATGAAGGGAAATAGACCAGAGAGAACATATCCAGTTCTAAAACATGAAGAAGAAACAGCAGTAACAAATGAGGAAAAAGTAGAAGTAATGGCAAGAGCATTTGCAAAGATCCATAGTTCAGATATGGATCAGACTTATTCCAAAAGTAACACTATGATATGATATAATATAGATAGATAGATAGATAGATAGATAGATAGATAGATAGATAGATAGATAGATAGATAGATAGATAGATAGATAGATAGATAGATAGATAGATAGATAGATAGATAGATAGATAGATAGAT
Organism: Fundulus diaphanus; assembly: GCA_037039145.1. Classification (NCBI taxonomy): domain Eukaryota; kingdom Metazoa; phylum Chordata; class Actinopteri; order Cyprinodontiformes; family Fundulidae; genus Fundulus; species Fundulus diaphanus. Next base: position 10,879,517 of record CM073135.1, read on the forward strand.
AGATAGATAGATATGAAAAGGAGTAATAGCTTTAATGGTTTAAAGGTCAATCTAAATGAAGAACATTCATTATATATATATATATATAAACACTTTTATTTGGGTGTGATTAATTATTTCACAGTCCTAATTCATTTATATTTACATACATACTTTTATAATATGAATATTACTGTTATAATAAAATATGAAATACTGACAAAAAAGGCTTATTGTGTGGCAACCTCTTGGTGTAGAAGCATAATCCAGGTTTCAAATTAAAGGTAACACTTTGAAGTTTCATGTAGACTATTCGGATTATATATCAGGAGTAATTACACAAAGGTTCCTATTTTTAATCCATTATAAAAGTGAAATTTATTTGCTATTAAAATTGGTACAATAGTCCCCTTCACAAGTATATATAGATGTAGCATGTTGAAATCCCCACCTACACTACTGTGATGGTATACACATGGAAGACAGAGATTTAAAAAATGACCCAAAAAACATAGCTTGGCTAATGCCCTTTGAAAAGGACGGTTTTATTGAGCTTCTGTTGCATGTTGTTGCTCTGTAAGCTAAGGTTAGTTATTTTGGCAATTTGGTGCAGCCTTAACTTAAAAAACAAGGACACAACCAACGTTAACAGCGTATGGTGGTGGCTGTCTATGCCATACTGTGTTTCTCCGATGTGCTCTCTGAGCACAAACACATCCTCTGACCCTATCCTCTTCCTTACAATGTACACGACCTCTAGCACTTTGATGGGCTGTGATCGTCTGGTACATGAGGTCTGACGAATGACCCACTCTGCTGCCCTGACTACCATCACTGTGCCTTCTGATGGAATAACCAGACCTCCATTGTTTTTTAACTTCAGCAGGTGGTAGCTCTGGTCCTTGATGGCAGATGCAGCATCTGTTACCAAGCTGGCACGGCAGACATCACAGGACAGCTTTTTCAGAGCCCGTCGCACAACAAATCCTGAAATAAGAGTTGGTATATTAAAATAATTTATAATAACCATGGGGAAATTAAGGGAACATTTATCTTTTTGGACCATTGTGAGATTGATTTCCCTCAAATTTACACCAAAGATTAATTGTCATACAATCGTTATTGGTGTCAGTAAAACCTATATAATTGACCAGTGGTCTCAGGCTTGATAACTTGCGCAAGTAGCCGTGATGCACAACTATGCTGCATGATTAAGTCATTTTTCGACAAGAAAATCTGCAATTTCGACATGTTCAAGCATCAAGAATTATAGCCACGTTCATAACGTTTGTAAGAAACCAAACTGTTTGTAAATCCGTCAAGAATTCAATGAGATAAGAGTATTTGTGTTCGTGCTGATCACTCACCTTACATTAGGTACCACAGAGCACGCCAGAAAGCTTGTCTGAGGCAAGATGGCCGCCGGTGATGACGTTTGAGACTCCGCCGTAAGACATCTAGCCTTTATTATGGACATCTATGGTCAGAATGCTCTCTATGGTACTTGTGTAGAGGGTTGTGAGGATGGGCGGGGGCAGTTGGGCTCTCCTCATCCTCCGCAGGAAGTACAAGCGCTTCTGTGCCCTCCTCACCAGATGTGGTGTTTACAGACCAGGTGAGGTTGTACGTGATGTGCACCCCGAGGAATTTGGTGCTGCTAACCACCTCCACAGCTGAGCTGTTGATGAGTTTGTGTCAACTGCGAACTTCATGATGTGATTGGTGGTGAACCTGGGGGTGCAGTCGTGTGTCATCAGAATAAACAGCAGGGGGCTGTGGACACAGCCCTGAGGGGAGCCCGTGCTGAGGGTGATGACATCAGAGGTGGTCTGTCAGACCCGGACCGACAGTGGTCAGGAGGTGAGGAAGTGATGAGGGGTGTGCTGAAGCCCAGATGTTCCAGTTTTTCAACCAGATGCTGTGGGATGAGGGTTTTGAACGCTGTAGTCCAGGAACATGCTCAAAGGGGGCGGAGCGTAGACGGGCTTGGAACCCGTTAATAACTGCTTGCAGTTCTAGTTAGGGTTCCAAGCCCGCAGCGCAGGCGAACGGCTATGCCGTTCGTCTGCTCTGTGAGCAGAGAACCCTATTGTTTTTCTAGTGTTTTTAAATTATTTATTAGGGTTCCAAGCCCGCAGCGCAGGCGAACGGCTATGCCGTTCGTCTGCTCTGTGAGCAGAGAACCCTATTGTTTTTCTAGTGTTTTTAAATTATTTATTATTATTATTATTATTATTATTATTATTATTATTACGGGTAATTATTATTCTCCGCTAAAACGCGTTGGGCGGCCCATGCGGATTTGTAACGAACCTATTGAATCAGGTATCCAAGTACAGAATGTGCACCGCTACTCAAACCCAGAAATTCAGACCCCTCAACAACTAGGGGGCGCTATAACAAAGGACAATGCGTTTTGGCCTATAACCACCAAACTACTGGTCCCACACTCAAAAAATTCACATCACTTTGTTTATTGGATGATTCTGCAAAATAAAGGGAATTGGCACACCCTTCGTTTCCCAGCTAGTTTTCGCGCTACATGGCTACAAAGGTTAAACCTTTCTTGTTTAACTCCTCCTACATTTTTTATGCAATCCGCGCAAAACTCCACATATAACAGCGTAATGGACAAATAAAAAAAGTGAACGCGCCGGATTTTTGAATTTTGACTTTTTCGAAAAGTAACGCTAAAATAAGTGATTGTTAGCTAGCTAGCTCTAAATGTAATTGCTGATTATTGTAAAACCATAACAGATTTTGACATGTCCTTCATAACCCATAGTCCAAATAAGATTTTGCACATGTGACCCGCGTTTGAGGATCGTCCATCACTAGGGGGCGCTGTGATGTCAAGAAATCTACTACGCAAGAATGGCTGATCGGATTTTTACAAAACCTTCTTCATCCCCTTCCAGTCATACCCCTGAACTCAGGTATTAAATATGGTAATTATTAAAACAAGTGGGCGGGGCCTATTTCCAAAAGTGTTAAAAAACCTGGAGAATAATAAAAACAATAAAGTAAAGAATAAAAAATGCTTTAAAATCAATTTTTTGATCCCAGATTTTCAGGATGTATTCTGTGAATAAGGTGTAACAATTCTCTCACTGCATGTATTGTTTTTTTTTGAAGTGCTACACTCTGAATTTTTAAAAGTTTGTAAAATGGAGAAATCAATGTATTTTCCACAAATATTGTTCAACCCCCCAAAATATGGCCTCTATTTGTAAAGCACATGCAGAATAAACATGGATTTCAGTTTGGTAAAAATCCAGGCGAGTTTGACCAATTTACAAGACTTTGAAAATAAATGGTACAAGACTATAAAGTTTAATATTTTATTTCTCTGAATCCATTTTTTTAATGACCATAAAAAAAATCCTGTGGTTAGATAAAGCACTCTTTGAGATCCATGAATATTTTCAGAATTTTAGAGCCAACCGTTGATTATTAACGAATTTATGAAGTTTGTGATCAGTTCACAGCTTTCATCATCCAGAGCTCTGACTGCAGAGCTTTGAACAGGGCGGCCATTTTGCCCATATTTGGGCACATCACAGGAAGTGACGTCAAAGCAGCCATCTTAGGTCAGACCAAGCGGCCATCTTAGGTCAGACCAAGCTGCAGTCAGACAGAATACAAGTCATTACAGGAAAATGTACTTTATGTTTTCAGACACTCTGAATCCGGTGAATTCTCACCCGATTTCCAGATAAATCAACTGACTGAAAACGTCACCCCTTTAGGGGCTACATGGGACCAATTGAATAAATTAAATTAATGTCTAACTTAATAAATAATTTCGATTTTGTATTGAAAGTAAGCAAACTTCCAGAGCTACGTCCCAGGAAGCCCGACTTTTACTCCGCTTATGGGTGCGCAAATAAAAGGACACTAGGAACCAGATCCTGGGGAATTACCTTCCATAAGTAAGATTTTATGATAGATCATCCTCATGCTTTACAGTTACAGTTTTCCGGCATAAACACAATATGTGCTAATGGGTACAGCGATGGAAGTAGAGAAAAGTACATTAAACACCAAAAACAAACAAAATGGTCCTAAATTACTGGATAGACATGATTTGTGGGGAGTGGGGGGGGGAAGCCCGTGCTGAGGGTGATTAGGTTTTTTGTTGATTTCTTTTTGTTGATAATTGCTGTTGTCTATAGATCGGTGTCTGTGTATATAGCTATAATATATATATATATATATATATATATATATATATATATATATATATATGTATATACACTCACCGGCCACTTTATTAGGTACACCTGTCCAACTGCTCGTTAACACTTAATTTCTAAGCAGCCAATCACATGGGGGCAGCTCAGTGCATTTAGGCATGTAGACATGGTCAAGAGAATCTCCTGCAGTTCAAACCGAGCATCAGTATGGGGAAGAAAGGTGATTTGAGTGACTTTGAACGTGGCATGATTGTTGGTGCCAGAAGGGCTGGTCTGAGTATTTCAGAAACTGCTAATCTACTGGGATTTTCACGCACAACCATCTCTAGGGTTTACAGAGAATGGTCCGAAAAAGAAAAAACATCCAGTGAGCGGCAGTTCTGTGGGCGGAAATGCCTTGTTGATGCCAGAGGTCAGAGGAGAATGGCCAGACTGGTTCGAGCTGATAGAAGGGCAACAGTGACTCAAATAACCACCCGTTACAACCAAGGTGGGCAGAAGAGCATCTCTGAACGCACAGTACGTCGAACTTTGAGGCAGATGGGCTACAGCAGCAGAAGACCACATCGGGTGCCACTCCTTTCAGCTAAGAACAGGAAACTGAGGCTACAATTTGCACAAGCTCATCGAAATTGGACAATAGAAGATTGGAAAAACGTTGCCTGGTCTGATGAGTCTTGATTTCTGCTGCGACAGTCGGATGGTAGGGTCAGAATTTGGCGTCTACAACATGAAAGCATGGATCCATCCTGCCTTGTATCAACGGTTCAGGCTGGTGGTGGTGGTGTCATGGTGTGGGGAATATTTTCTTGGCACTCTTTGGGGCCCTTGGTACCAATTGAGCATCGTTGCAACGCCACAGCCTACCTGAGTATTGTTGCTGACCATGTCCATCGCTTTATGACCACAATGTACCCAACCCATGATGGCTACTTTCAGCAGGATAATGTGCCATGTCATAAAGCTGGAATCATCTCAGACTGGTTTCTTGAACATGACAATGAGTTCGCTGTACTCAAATGGCCTCCACAGTCACCAGATCTCAATCCAATAGAGCATCTTTGGGATGTGGTGGAATGGGAGATTCGCATCATGGATGTGCAGCCGACAAATCTGCGGCAACTGTGTGATGCCATCATGTCAATATGGACCAAACTCCCTGAGGAATGCTTCCAGCACCTTGTTGAATCTATGCCACGAAGAATTGAGGCAGTTCTGAAGGCAAAAGGGGGTCCAACCCGTTACTAGCATGGGGTACCTAATAAAGTGGCCGGTGAGTGTATATATATATATATATATATATATATATATATATATGCTTGTCGGGACTTTGATGCAATCAACTGGTTTCCTTATATAGGACATTTTATTTAATCTGTATAATCTGACCCAATCTGTATAATATGATTGAACTTGATTTTGTAAAGTGCCTTGAGATGACATGTTTCATGATTTGGCGCTATATAAATAAATAAATTGAATATATATATATAATATTGGAAGAATTTTAGAGCAAACTGTTGATTTTTAAAGAATTTATTTATGAATTTAAAGAGAATAACATTTCCGAAATGTGCCCATGTAGGGATTTAAAATTTCCAGTAGATGGCAGTATTTGATTATATATGGATTTTTTACACACACACACACTTATATACATAAGCTTTACATTGAATGTAGCTAGTTGCGGAGCCAGAGGGGTGGCAGGGGTGGCATTTGCCACCCCCAACAGAGCCCTTGCCACCCCCTACTGCCACCCCACTGGAAATGGTAATTTTAACATATAATACTTATGAGATCGGCAAAGATTTGCCAGGAAAACTGTAATTTCCGACTGTCCCTGAAGGCAGCCCATGCAGTAGCAGCCTACATGCTGCGCACTGACGCTGTTCATTGGTTAAGCTGACATGTGGTTCCTGCTTGATCCAAAACACACCCGCGGCTTTAGAGTACACCGTTGAGGAGTTTTGCAGGTATTTACAACATTTTACAGCTCAGCGGTAACCGCTGTGTTACCTTCCTAATGAGAGGCGGCACTTGTCATACATTTCTAAAAAGAAAAAAAAAATGGTTGTGCACCGCTCCGTCCGTAGTGCCTCGTTTATTATATTAGCCATGCTAGTGCTGATAGATCGTGTTTTAGACAGATTCTTTTAACATATGTTTCAGTGCACATGCTGCCCTGTAATGTTTTATTAATTTGGCCAGGATATATCTCCCAGCTCTTGCTTGAAATGTGTGTGGTAAGAATATGTGAAAAACCATTGTTAAGTTTATAATGACTGAAATGTAAATAGGCTATGTCATATGAAAGCTTTGAATTATAACCTAACTAGTTATATTAATTAATTTAATTAATCTATTTTTAATTTAGTATTATTTTAGCTAGCTACAGAAAACTAAAAGCTATAGTTTAAATAATATTTAAAATAGTGTTGTCTTTGCCATACAGTCATGGAGTCTAAATACCAGGCTGCCTTATTTTGTGTAGAGCCCAAATGAAGAGAAAAGAGAATATCTCACAGTTCTTCTTAAAGAGGCAAAAACCAGGGCCAGACCAGGACCAGACAGAACCCTGCAGCAGTGACCAACCTGGAGAAGCCAGCCAGGAGACACCAGGCCCAAGTGTATCACCAGCAGGTTAGAGGCTGTGACAGAGAGTTATTAAGTAGTAAAATCCAATAAGCCTAATTGTAAAGGTTAGCATGATGCTTTTTGCATTTTTTATTGTGTCTGTTTATGAACACAATTGAAACAAGTGGGCAGGGCCTATTTGCAAAAGTGTGAGAGTAGGGAGTAGCAAGATGGCGGCCAGTCACTAGGGGAGGTCACTGGCCGCCATCTTGCTACTCCGTTCTCACACAGAACCCCATAGCATTTGGTTGCAACAACAAGCAGTTTGGCTGTGTGAAAACGTTTCACAGGTAACTTTAAAGTCAGTGGTTGTTATACTTACTATACAAATTACTTTTGTTTTGGTAACACTTTATTTGTGCCTAAGATTTACATGATACTGTAATAAACAGAGGCTGCACAGTGAAGCAGTGAGAAGTGTTGTTGCCTTCTGGGTTCAATCACCTGGTTCTTTCAAATCCTCCCGGGTCTTTCAAATCCTCCCGGGTCTTTCAAATCCTCCCGGGTCTTTCAAATCCTCCTGGGTCTTTCAAATCCTCCCGGGTCTTTCAAATCCTCTGGGTCTTTCTGCATGGAGTTTGAATGTTCTACCTGTGCATGCGTAGGTTCACTCCGGGTACGCCGGCTTCCTCCCACAGTTCAAAATCATGACTGTTAGTTTAATTGGCTTCTCTAAATTGTCCTTAGGTGTGAGTGTGTGCAAGAATGGTTGTTTGTCCTGTCTGTCTCTGTGTTGCCCTGTGACAGATTGCCGACCTGTCCAGGGTGTAACCCGCCTCTCGCTCAGTGAACGCTGTGTATATATATATATATATATATATATATATATATATATATATATATATATATATATATATACACAGAAAGCTATATACACGGTAGACTGTGCGTTAATGTAACGCAGAAGGTCTGGAGATGCTACGTTGGTGTAGCTTGTAGGACCTGAACAGGGGAGAGAGGCAGAGTCAAGTGTCACGGGGCCTCTGGGCCGTGTTAATAAGGCTGGTAGCGGATGGGAAAAAACTGTTTTTGTGTCGTGAGGTTTTGGTCCTGATGGACCGCTGCCTCCTGCCAGAGGGAAGTGTCTGAAATATTTTGTGACTGGGGTGTCACAAAATCGGCCACAATCTTCCCTGCACGCCTCAGAGTCCTAGAGGCTTACAGGTCCTGGAGAGATGGAAAATTGCAGCCAATCACCTTCTCTGCAGACCGGATGACACGCTGCAGTCTGCTCTTGTCTTTGGCGGTGGCACCAGCGTACCAGATGGTAATGGAGGAGGTGGTTTAGACACACCTTCTCCTTCAAAGAGTTTTCTTAATTTTCATAACTATGACAATTGTAGATTCACACTAAAGGCATCAAAACTATGAATTAACACATGTGGAATTATATACTTAACAAAAAAGTGTGAAACAACTGAAAATATGTCTTATATTCTAGGTTCTTCAAAGTAGCCACCTTTTGCTTTGATTACTGCTTCGTACACTCTTGGCATTCTCTTAATGAGCTTCAAGAGATAGTCACCTGAAATGGTTTTCCCTTCACAGGTGTCCCCTGTCAGGTTTAATAAGTGGGATGTCTTGCCTCTTATATGGGGTTGGGACCATCAGTTGTGTTGTGCAGAAGTCAAGTGGATACACAGCTTATAGTCCTACTGAATAAACTGTTAGAATTTGTATTATGGCAAGAAAAAAGCAGCTAAGTAAAGAAAAACAAGTGGCCATAATTACTTTAAGAACTGAAGGTCATTCAGTCCGAAAAATTGGGAAAACTTTGAAAGTGTCCCCAAGTGCAGTCGCAAAAACCATCAAGCGCTACAAAGAAACTGGCTCACACGAGGACCGCCCCAGGAAAGGAAGACCAAGAGTCACCTCTGCTGTGGAGGATAAATTCATCCTAGTCACCAGCCTCAGAAATCGCAGGTTGACAGCAGCTCAGATTAGAGACCAGGTCAATGCCACACAGAGTTCTAGCAGCAGACACATCTCTAGAACAACTGTTAGGAGACTGTGTGAATCAGGCCTTCATGTTAAAACAGCTGCTAGGAAACCACTGCTAAGGACAGGCAACAAGTAGAAGAGAATTGTTTGGGCTAAAGAACACAAGGAATGGACATTAGACCAGTGGAAATCTGTGCTTTGGTCTGATGAGTCCAAAGTTGAGATCTTTGGTTCCAACCATCGTGTCTTTGTGCGACGCAGAAAAGGTTTAACAGATGGACTCTATTCAATTCAATTCAATTGTATTTATATAGCGCCAATTCATGAAACATGTCATCTCGAGGCACTTTACAAAGTCAAAATCAATCATATTATACAGATTGGTCAAAAATTTCCTATATAAGGGAACCAGTTGATTGCTTCAAAGTCCCGACAAGCAGCATTCACTCCTGGAGAAGCATAGAGCTACAGGGAGAGACGTCTGCATTGTCCATGGCTTTGCAGCAATCCCTCATACTGAGCAAGCATGAAGCGACAGTCGAAAAAAAACCCCACCCATTAGCGGGAAGGAAAAACCTCCAGCAGAACCGGGCTCAGTATGAACGGTCATCTGCCTCGACCGACTGGGGGTTAAAGAATACAGAGCAGAGACACAACAAGAGAGACAAACATGCACAGAAGCACACATTGATCCAGTAATCTGTTCTACATTAGATAGTAATAGCGGGTGATCTGTCTTCTCTGGATGATGTCACAGTTAACAGAACGTCAGATCAGGTGTACCTACTATGAAGAAAAAAGAGAGAGCAAAAAGTTAAAAGCTGAAATGACAACAGTCATTTCAATGTAATGCAATGCAAAACTGCATTGCATCTACTTTTTTTAGACAAATGCAAGAAAGTAATAAATATTATGACATGCTTAATTGGAAGGGAGTGGGGAGCAGATAGATGGTGCTGCTGTAGAAGGTCGTGAGGATGGGCGGGGACAGGTGGGCTCTCCTCATCCTCCGCAGTAAGTGCAAGCGCTTCTGTTCCCTCTTCTCCAGTGACATGGTGTTCACAAACCAGCTGAGGTTGTGTGTTATGTGCACCCCGAGGAATTTATTGCTGCTGGCCACCTCCACAGCTGAGCTGTTAATGAGAAGTGGAGCATGGCGAGGCCATTTCTTCCTGAAGTCCATGATGATCTCCTTCGTTTTCTCCACGTTCAGGATCAGTCCTGGTCCTGGTCCTGGTCGTTGTTGTCTCTAATCAGGCCCACCACCGTCGTGTCGTCTGCAAACTTCACGATGTGATTGGTGGTGAACCTGGGGACACAGTCGTGTGTCATCAGGGTGAACAGCAGGGGGCTCAGGACGCAGCCCTGAGGAAAGCCCGTGCTGAGGGTGATGACATCAGTGGTTTTCTGTCCGACCCAGACCAACTGAGGTCTGTTGGTGATGAAGTCTAGTAGGCAGTTGCGAAAAGGTGTGCTGAAGCCCAGATGTTCCAGTTTTGATGGTGTTGAACGCTGAACTGAAGTCCAGGAACATGCTCAAGGGGGCGGTGCGTGGGTGGGCTTGGAACCCGTTAATAACTGCTTGCAGTTCTAGTTATTATTATTATTATTATTATTATTATTATTATTACGGGTAATTATTATTCTCCGCTAAAACGCGTTGGGCGGCCCATGCGGATTTGTAACGAACCTATTGAATCAGGTATCCAAGTACAGAATGTGCACCGCTACTCAAACCCAGAAATTCAGACCCCTCAACAACTAGGGGGCGCTATAACAAAGGACAATGCGTTTTGGCCTATAACCACCAAACTACTGGTCCCACACTCAAAAACTTCACATCACTTTGTTTATTGGATGATTCTGCAAAATAAAGGGAATTGGCACACCCTTCGTTTCCCAGCTAGTTTTCGCGCTACATGGCTACAAAGGTTAAACCTTTCTTGTTTAACTCCTCCTACATTTTTTATGCAATCCGCACAAAACTCCACATATAACAGCGTAATGGACAAATAAAAAAAGTGAACGCGCCGGATTTTTGAATTTTGACTTTTTCGAAAAGTAACGCTAAAATAAGTGATTGTTAGCTAGCTAGCTCTAAATGTAATTGCTGATTATTCTAAAACCATAACAGATTTTGACATGTCCTTCATAACCCATAGTCCAAATAAGATTTTGCACATGTGACCCGCGTTTGAGGATCGTCCATCACTAGGGGGCGCTGTGATGTCAAGAAATCTACTACGCAAGAATGGCTGATCGGATTTTTACAAAACCTTCTTCATCCCCTTCCAGTCATACCCCTGAACTCAGGTATTAAATATGGTAATTATTAAAACAAGTGGGTGGGGCCTATTTCCAAAAGTGTTAAAAAACCTGGAGAATAATAAAAACAATAAAGTAAAGAATAAAAAATGCTTTAAAATCAATTTTTTGATCCCAGATTTTCAGGATGTATTCTGTGAATAAGGTGTAACAATTCTCTCACTGCATGTATTGTTTTTTTTTGAAGTGCTACACTCTGAATTTTTAAAAGTTTGTAAAATGGAGAAATCAATGTATTTTCCACAAATATTGTTCAACCCCCCAAAATATGGCCTCTATTTGTAAAGCACATGCAGAATAAACATGGATTTCAGTTTGGTAAAAATCCAGGCGAGTTTGACCAATTTACAAGACTTTGAAAATAAATGGTACAAGACTATAAAGTTTAATATTTTATTTCTCTGAATACATTTTTTTAATGACCATAAAAAAAATCCTGTGGTTAGATAAAGCACTCTTTGAGATCCATGAATATTTCCAGAATTTTAGAGCCAACCGTTGATTATTAACGAATTTATGAAGTTTGTGATCAGTTCACAGCTTTCATCATCCAGAGCTCTGACTGCAGAGCTTTGAACAGGGCGGCCATTTTGCCCATATTTGGGCACATCACAGGAAGTGACGTCAAAGCAGCCATCTTAGGTCAGACCAAGCTGCCATCTTAGGTCAGACCATAGAGAACACAGACATGAATACGTAGACGCCGCGTCCTCGGTTGAGAGGCGTGCCGACAGAGCGGCCATCTTAGGTCAGACCAAGCTGCAGTCAGACAGAATACAAGTCATTACAGGAAAATGTACTTTATGTTTTCAGACACTCTGAATCCGGTGAATTCTCACCCGATTTCCAGATAAATCAACTGACTGAAAACGTCACCCCTTTAGGGGCTACATGGGACCAATTGATTGAATTAAATTATTGTCTAACTTAATAAATAATTTCGATTTTGTATTGAAAGTAAGCAAACTTCCAGAGCTACGTCCCAGGAAGCCCGACTTTTACTCCGCTTATGGGTGCGCAAATAAAAGGACACTAGGAACCAGATCCTGGGGAATTACCTTCCATAAGTAAGATTTTATGATAGATCATCCTCATGCTTTACAGTTACAGTTTTCCGGCATAAACACAATATGTGCTAATGGGTACAGCGATGGAAGTAGAGAAAAGTACATTAAACACCAAAAACAAACAAAATGGTCCTAAATTACTGGATAGACATGATTTGTGGGGAGTGGGGGGGGAAGCCCGTGCTGAGGGTGATTAGGTTTTTTGTTGATTTCTTTTTGTTGATAATTGCTGTTGTCTGTAGATCGGTGTCTGTGTATATAGCTTAATATATATATATATATATATATATATATATATATATATATATATATATATATATATATATATATACACAGAAAGCTATATACACGGTAGACTGTGCGTTAATGTAACGCAGAAGGTCTGGAGATGCTACGTTGGTGTAGCTTGTAGGACCTGAACAGGGGAGAGAGGCAGAGTCAAGTGTCACGGGGCCTCTGGGCCGTGTTAATAAGGCTGGTAGCGGATGGGAAAAAACTGTTTTTGTGTCGTGAGGTTTTGGTCCTGATGGACCGCTGCCTCCTGCCAGAGGGAAGTGTCTGAAATATTTTGTGACTGGGGTGTCACAAAATCGGCCACAATCTTCCCTGCACGCCTCAGAGTCCTAGAGGCTTACAGGTCCTGGAGAGATGGAAAATTGCAGCCAATCACCTTCTCTGCAGACCGGATGACACGCTGCAGTCTGCTCTTGTCTTTGGCGGTGGCACCAGCGTACCAGATGGTAATGGAGGAGGTGGTTTAGACACACCTTCTCCTTCAAAGAGTTTTCTTAATTTTCATAACTATGACAATTGTAGATTCACACTAAAGGCATCAAAACTATGAATTAACACATGTGGAATTATATACTTAACAAAAAAGTGTGAAACAACTGAAAATATGTCTTATATTCTAGGTTCTTCAAAGTAGCCACCTTTTGCTTTGATTACTGCTTCGTACACTCTTGGCATTCTCTTAATGAGCTTCAAGAGATAGTCACCTGAAATGGTTTTCCCTTCACAGGTGTCCCCTGTCAGGTTTAATAAGTGGGATGTCTTGCCTCTTATATGGGGTTGGGACCATCAGTTGTGTTGTGCAGAAGTCAAGTGGATACACAGCTTATAGTCCTACTGAATAAACTGTTAGAATTTGTATTATGGCAAGAAAAAAGCAGCTAAGTAAAGAAAAACAAGTGGCCATAATTACTTTAAGAACTGAAGGTCATTCAGTCCGAAAAATTGGGAAAACTTTGAAAGTGTCCCCAAGTGCAGTCGCAAAAACCATCAAGCGCTACAAAGAAACTGGCTCACACGAGGACCGCCCCAGGAAAGGAAGACCAAGAGTCACCTCTGCTGTGGAGGATAAATTCATCCTAGTCACCAGCCTCAGAAATCGCAGGTTGACAGCAGCTCAGATTAGAGACCAGGTCAATGCCACACAGAGTTCTAGCAGCAGACACATCTCTAGAACAACTGTTAGGAGACTGTGTGAATCAGGCCTTCATGGTAAAACAGCTGCTAGGAAACCACTGCTAAGGACAGGCAACAAGTAGAAGAGAATTGTTTGGGCTAAAGAACACAAGGAATGGACATTAGACCAGTGGAAATCTGTGCTTTGGTCTGATGAGTCCAAAGTTGAGATCTTTGGTTCCAACCATCGTGTCTTTGTGCGACGCAGAAAAGGTTTAACAGATGGACTCTATTCAATTCAATTCAATTGTATTTATATAGCGCCAATTTATGAAACATGTCATCTCGAGGCACTTTACAAAGTCAAAATCAATCATATTATACAGATTGGTCAAAAATTTCCTATATAAGGGAACCAGTTGATTGCTTCAAAGTCCCGACAAGCAGCATTCACTCCTGGAGAAGCATAGAGCTACAGGGAGAGACGTCTGCATTGTCCATGGCTTTGCAGCAATCCCTCATACTGAGCAAGCATGAAGCGACAGTCGAAAAAAAAAACCACCCATTAGCGGGAAGGAAAAACCTCCAGCAGAACCGGGCTCAGTATGAACGGTCATCTGCCTCGACCGACTGGGGGTTAAAGAATACAGAGCAGAGACACAACAAGAGAGACAAACATGCACAGAAGCACACATTGATCCAGTAATCTGTTCTACATTAGATAGTAATAGCGGGTGATCTGTCTTCTCTGGATGATGTCACAGTTAACAGAACGTCAGATCAGGTGTACCTACTATGAAGAAAAAAGAGAGAGCAAAAAGTTAAAAGCTGAAATGACAACAGTCATTTCAATGTAATGCAATGCAAAACTGCATTGCATCTACTTTTTTTAGACAAATGCAAGAAAGTAATAAATATTATGACATGCTTAATTGGAAGGGAGTGGGGAGCAGATAGATGGTGCTGCTGTAGAAGGTCGTGAGGATGGGCGGGGACAGGTGGGCTCTCCTCATCCTCCGCAGTAAGTGCAAGCGCTTCTGTTCCCTCTTCTCCAGTGACATGGTGTTCACAAACCAGCTGAGGTTGTGTGTTATGTGCACCCCGAGGAATTTATTGCTGCTGGCCACCTCCAAAGCTGAGCTGTTAATGAGAAGTGGAGCATGGCGAGGCCATTTCTTCCTGAAGTCCATGATGATCTCCTTCGTTTTCTCCACGTTCAGGATCAGTCCTGGTCCTGGTCCTGGTCGTTGTTGTCTCTAATCAGGCCCACCACCGTCGTGTCGTCTGCAAACTTCACGATGTGATTGGTGGTGAACCTGGGGACACAGTCGTGTGTCATCAGGGTGAACAGCAGGGGGCTCAGGACGCAGCCCTGAGAAAAGCCCGTGCTGAGGGTGATGACATCAGTGGTTTTCTGTCCGACCCAGACCAACTGAGGTCTGTTGGTGATGAAGTCTAGTAGGCAGTTGCGAACAGGTGTGCTGAAGCCCAGATGTTCCAGTTTTAATGGTGTTGAACGCTGAACTGAAGTCCAGGAACATGCTCAAGGGGGCGGTGCGTGGGTGGGCTTGGAACCCGTTAATAACTGCTTGCAGTTCTAGTTTATTAGGGTTCCAAGCCCGCAGCGCAGGCGAACGGCTATGCCGTTCGTCTGCTCTGTGAGCAGAGAACCCTATTGTTTTTCGTGTGTTTTTAAATTATTTATTATTATTATTAGGGTTCCAAGCCCGCAGCGCAGGCGAACGGCTATGCCGTTCGTCTGCTCTGTGAGCAGAGAACCCTATTGTTTTTCGTGTGTTTTTAAATTATTTATTATTATTAGGGTTCCAAGCCCGCAGCGCAGGCGAACGGCTATGCCGTTCGTCTGCTCTGTGAGCAGAGAACCCTATTGTTTTTCGTGCGTTTTTAAATTATTTATTAGGGTTCCAAGCCCGCAGCGCAGGCGAACGGCTATGCCGTTCGTCTGCTCTGTGAGCAGAGAACCCTATTGTTTTTCGTGTGTTTTTAAATTATTTATTATTATTATTATTATTATTATTACGGAATTAAAACGCGTTGTGCAGCCCAAGCGGATTTATAACGAACCTATTGAATCAGGTATCTATGTACAGAATGTGCGCCTCTACTCAAACCCAGAAATTCAGACCCCTCAACAACTAGGGGGCGCTATAACAAAGGACAATGCGTTTCGGCCTATAACCACCAAACTACTGGTCCCACACTCAAAAACTTCACATCACTTTGTTTATTGGATGATTCTGCAAAATAAAGGGAATTGGCACACCCTTCGTTTCCCAGCTAGTTTTTGCGCTACATGGCTACAAAGGTTAAACCTTTCTTGTTAAACTCCTCCTACATTTTTTGTGCAATCCGCGCAAAACTCCAGATATAACCGTGTAATGGACAAATAAAAAAAGTTAACGCGGCGGATTTTTGAATTTTGACTTTTTCCAAAAGTAACGCTAAAATAAGTGATTGTTAGCTAGCTAGCTCTAAATGTAATTGCTGATTATTCTAAAACCATAACAGATTTTGACATGTCCTTCATAACACATAGTCCAAATAAGATTTTGCACATGTGACCCGCGTTTGAGGATCGTCCATCACTAGGGGGCGCTGTGATGTCAAGAAATCTACTACGCAAGAATGGCTGATCGGATTTTTACAAAACCTTCTTTATTGCCTTCCAGGCATACCCCTGAACTAAAGTATTAAATATGGTAATGATTGAAATAAGTGGGAAGGGCATATTTGCAAAAGTGTGAGAGTAGGGAGTAGCAAGATGGCGGCCAGTCACTAGGAGAGGTCACTGGCGGCCATCTTGCTACTCCCTTCTCACACAGAACCCCATAGCATTTGGTTGCAACAACAAGCAGTTTGGCTGTGTGAAAACGTTTCACAGGTAATTTTACAGTCAGTGGATATTATACTTACTATACAAATTACTTTTGTTTAGGTAACACTTTATTTGTGCCTAAGATTTACATGATACTGTCATAAACAGAGGCTGCACAGTGAAGCAGTGAGTAGTGTTGTTGCCTTCTGGGTTCAAATCCTCCTGGGTTTTTCAAATTCTCCTGGGTCTTTCAAATCCTCTGGGTCTTTCTGCATGGAGTTGAATAGAATGTTCTACCTGTGCATGCGTGGGTTCACTCCGGGTACTCCGGCTTACTCCCACAGTTCAAAAACATGACTGTTAGTTTAATTGTCCTTAGGTGTGAGTGTGTGCAACAATGGTTGTTTGCCCTGTCTGTCTCTGTGTTGCCCTGTGACAGGTTGCCGACCTGTCCAGGGTGTAACCCGCCTCTCGCTCAGTGAACTGAGAACCAAAGAAAAAAAGTGTGTTACAATTTCTTTTTTTGTGTGATTTCCCATGTATTTGGACCTAAAAAAACACATTACAATTTTAATTTTTTTAAATATATTTTTAATTTAATTATATTTAATTAATTTTATAGCATGTCCACTGTGGAGGACAACAGGACAATTTGCATGGGGAAATAGAACAGGCTTTAGAAAATAAAAAAATGAAAAAAGATTGTCTTGAAAGTGATATTTACCTAAGAACTTTGACATTTGATAAAAACAAATAAAATTCTGTAACTTTTTTCTGTTGTTTGATACTTGCAACAGAAAAAATACATGTATTTAGTTCAACAATAAACTATAAGACATAGAACTAAGCAGTTCTGCATTTCATCTTCCTCTGGATATTTTAGCTGTGATAATCCTGTCTGACTGGGCAATGGCCTGTGAATGGGATGATTTGCTTATCAATGCACACTTTGTCACACCTTGGAAGGCTGAGACAACCTTGCCTCACACGGTCAAGCAATGGTCTGACTCTCCAAAGAATGTCTGACTTCTTTGTCTCTTCAGTCACATCCAGGTCATTCACAATCTTAAGTGAGCTTCTTAGCTTGTAGAACCTGTCCCTTGTCATCTTCTTGCTAATGACTGGTAGCCTACTTTGTTTTTTTTTTAGCCCAAAAAAGCCCAAAACTTCAAATGCATTTTGTTTTTTAGCCCAAAACAAAATGTTTTGGGCTAAAAAACAAAATGCATTTGAAGGATGCAAGTACCCGGTTCGATCCCCAGTGCCTACATTCAGGGTCCCTGCGCAAGACCCATAATCCCTGATTGCTCCCCGGGCGCCGCACATGGCAGCCCACTGCTCCCCAAGGGTGATGGGTTAAAAGCAGAGAACAAATTTTGTTGTAATGTAGGTTTCAATGTATGTTTCAATGACAATAAAGATGATATTACTATTACTACTATTACTAGTAGTATTCAGAGACACTCCTGTAGTTTGCAGCTGTCTTTGATTTGTAAAAGCTGCCAGATCTTCAAAGATTTTGTCATCGATGTACTGTGAAAAGTACTGGATTGGACTCCAGTATTCACAGATTTTAGGATCATTGTGATAGGCAGGAAGCTCAGGTAGCACAGGTGTGAATCTATTATAATGGGATGGGATGAGGGAAAAAAATAAAGTTTACAAGTTAATAAAAAAAACTTCATTTTTTACACATCAATTTTGATTAATGCCATAATTTCAATGTCATGGGTATAATATTGACCAATCTCACGAGCATTTCTTTAGGCAACGTGCATACATTTAACATCTGTTATAAAGACTACAAACTCTACAGTAACATGATAATAAAAGTTAAAACATTAGCTTGAAACTAAGTAAAACATACAAGTTTGTCCTGGCCCACAGAGGACGACGACTTTCCCGCTCCCTCTCTGGCTCTTACTCTGTCTCATCAGATTCTCCTGCATTTTCTTCCTCTCCTTCTTCGTCACTATCTTCCCCTATCACAGGCTGATACTCATTCTCATCCTTTTCCTCATCTGACAGCTCCAAATCTGAATCTCCCTCTATTATCTCGTACTGAATCCTCTCTGCTTCGCTTCTGTCTCCTACAACAATGTGCAGTCATTAAATAAATTAAAATGGTCCCGGTGTCCACTACAGTTGACATTCATTAAATGACTGTTATTTCAAAACATAAATAATTAAAGTGTTTTCAGATGTAATAATATTGTTGATGACACATTAATAAACAAGAATATATATAATTATCATGGTAAAAATAGCAATAGATAAAGAATATTTGACTTACCTTTCCATAAAATGTGGTTTTTATTATGGCGACCATCTTGTGAGGGGAAAAAAGTAAAGTTCCTAGCTTGCAAACCTATCACATGACACATCACTGGAAAGCCCAGGATGTCCTCTACAGAACACTATAGGGCTTGATAGGGTATCTCCAGATACTTAAGGGAAATACAGGTGGACAAAATGTCCACTACAATGGACATAAATGAATGGGCCGGTCTCAGTGTGTATATACATATATACACAGAAAGCTATATACACGGTAGACTGTGTGTTAATGTAACGCAGAAGGTCTGGAGATGCTACGTTGATGTAGCTTGTAGGACCTGAACAGGGGAGAGAGGCAGAGTCAAGTGTCACGGGGCCTCTGGGCCGTGTTAATAAGGCTGGTAGCGGATGGGAAAAAACTATTTTTGTGTCGTGAGGTTTTGGTCCTGATGGACCGCTGCCTCCTGCCAGAGGGAAGTGTCTGAAATATTTTGTGACTGGGGTGTCACAAAATCGGCCACAATCTTCCCTGCACGCCTCAGAGTCCTGGAGGCTTACAGGTCCTGGAGAGATTGCAGCCAATCACCTTCTCTGCAGACCGGATGACACGCTGCAGTCTGCTCTTGTCTTTGGCGGACTGCCAAAGACAAGAGCTTCTTCATCAATTAAGTGATTGATGAAGAAGTTTATTTTTTGAGGACTCTGGTTTAAAGATTATAACTTCTGTCTTGTCAGAATTTAAATGCAGAAAATTTAAAGTCATCCAGGTTTTGATGTTATCAAGACATGACTGCAGTCGAAGTAATTGATTGGATTCATTAGGATTTATGGATAAATAAAGCTTAGTCTCATCATCATAACAGTGGAAATTAATCCCAATCTGTTTGTTAATTTTGCCAGTTGGAAGCATATATATAGTAAAGAGAATCAGTCCAGGCACTGAACCCTGTATAGATATATAAAGATATATTCTATAAATCCACTGGGTTCATTACATCCATATTCAAAACACGATTTACTACAAGCTTACTAACTATAGCTGAAGGACCTGTGTACATATTAGTTTTATTTTTACTGTTATACTGCTTGATTTATATCACCCATTCAATGTTATAATAATAGATTTATATAAATGTATAATTCCAACTGTTGATAAAGATTTAACAACAATAGTCCACATCCCTTAACTCTTAGGTCATTGTTACTAAATGTCTACCAGGGAATACTTGAAAATTGTTGTTAACTTGTGTGAAAGTAAATGGTTTAGCTCCACAATACAAATATATAGTCAATTTATCAACAGTCTACTGAGGCACTTCAGCCTCCACACCATACAGAGAGACAGCTGGTCACAATGCTCTTTATGGTGCTTCTGTAGAAGGTCGTGAGGATGGGCCAGGACAGGTGGGCTCTCCTCATCCTCCGCAGGAAGTACAAGCGCTTCTGTGCCCTCCTCCCCAGTGACGTGGTGTTCACAGACCAGGAGAGGTTGTGCGTCATGTGCACCCCGAGGAATTTGGTGCTCCTGACCAACTCCACAGATGAGCTGGTGATGAGCAGTGGAGCGTGGTGAGGCCGGTTCTTCCTGAAGTCCACGATGATCTCCGTCGTTTTCTCCACGTTCAGGATCAGTCCTGGTCCTGGTAGTTGTCGTCTCTAATCAGGCCCACCACCGTTGTGTCGTCTGAAAACTTCACAATGTGATTGGTGGTGAATCTGGGGACGCAGTCGTGTGTCATCAGGGTGAACAGCAGGGGGCTCAAGACACAGCCTTGAGGGGAGCCCGTGCTGAGGGTGATGACATCAGAGGTGTTCTGTCTGACCCGGACCAAATGAGGTCAGGAGGTGAGGAAGTGATGAGGGGTGTGCTGAAGCCCAGATGTTCCAGTTATTCAACCAGATGCTGTGGGATGAGGGTGTTGAACGCTGTAGTCCAGGAACATGCTCAAAGCGGGCGGAGCGTAGACGGGCTTGGAACCCGTTAATAACTGCTTGCAGTTCTAGTTATTATTATTATTATTATTATTACGGAATTAAAACGCGTTGTGCAGCCCACGCGGATTTGTAACGAAACAATTGGATCAGGTATCTAAGTTCAGAACGTGCGCCCCTACTCAAACCCAGAAATTCAGACCCCTCAACAACTAGGGGGCGCTATAACAAAGGACAATGCGTTTCGGCCTGTAACCACCAAACTACTGGTCCCACACTCAAAACCTTTATATGACTTTGTTTATTGGATGATTCTGCATCAAAAAGGGAATTGGCACACCTTTCGTTTCCTAGCTACTTTTCGCGCTACATGGCTACAAAGGTTAAACCTTTCTTGTTAAACTCCTCCTACATTTTTTGTGCGATCCGCGCAAAACTTCATATATAAGCGTGTAATGGACAAATAAAAAAAATTAACGCGGCGGATTTTTGAATTTTTACTTTTTCGGAAAGTAACGCTAAAATAAGTGATTGTTAGCTAGCTAGCTCTAAATGTAATTGCTGATTATTCTAAAACCATAACAGATTTTGACGTGTCCTTCATAACACATAGTCCAAATAAGATTTTGCACATGTGACCCGCGTTTGAGGATCGTCCATCACTAGGGGGCGCTGTGATGTCAAGAAATCTACTACGCAAGAATGGCTGATCGGATTTTTACAAAACCTTCTTCATCCCCTTCCAGTCATAACCCTTAACTCAGGAATTAAATATGGTACTGATTGAAACAAGTGGGCGGGGCCTATTTCCAAAAGTGTGAAAAAAACCTTCAAAACTTCAAAAAATTACCAAAAATCCATTTTGTGGTGTAACGATCTCAGATTTTCAGGATGTATTCCTTGAATAAGGTGTAACAATTCTCTCACTGCATGTATTGAGGTTTCTGAAAGTTGCACACTCTGATTTTTTAAAAGTTTGTAAAATGGAGAAATCAATGTATTTTCCACAAATATTTTTCAATCCCAATAAAAATGGCCACTATTTGTAAAGCACATTCAGACTTAATGTGTAATTCAGTTTGGTAAAAATCCAGGCGATTTTGAACTATTTAGAAGACTTTGAAATTCACATGTGCAAGACTATAAAGGTTAATATTTTGTTTCTCTAAAACGCTTTTTTCAATGGGCGTTTAAAAAATCACATAGTTAGATAAAGCACTCTTGGACATACTTGAATATTTTCAGAATTTTAGAGCAAACCGTTGAATTTTAACGATTTAATGAATTTTATGATCTGGTCACAGCTCTCACCATCCAGAGCTCTGACCATCCAGAACTGTGAACAGGGCGGCCATTTTGCCCATATATGGGCACATCACAGGATGTGACGTCACATCCCGTGATTTTCTAAGCGGAGCAGAAACTTGAAGAGGGAGGATAGCTTTTAGAGTTTTGAAAAGAACACATAATTTTAAAAAAAATATTGAATGTAAAAAAGATCAAGCAGAAGCAAGGAAAGTTATTTAGAAGGCAAAGAAGACAAAATGGAGAGATTTTTGTGATTCAATGGGCAGAACAACTCCTATAGCTAAGGTATGGGGAATGATTAAGAAAATGAAGGGAAATAGACCAGAGAGAACATATCCAGTTCTAAAACATGAAGAAGGAACAGCAGTAACAAATGAGGAAAAAGTAGAAGTGATGGCAAGAACATTTGCAAAGATCCATAGTTCATATATGGATCAGACTTATTCCAAAAGTAACACTATGATATAATATGGATAGATAGTCAGATAGATAGATAGATAGATAGATAGATAGATAGATAGATAGATAGATAGATAGATAGATAGATAGATAGATAGATAGATAGATAGATAGATAGATAGATAGATAGATAGATAGATAGATAGATATGAAAAGGAGTAATAGCATCAATGGTTTAAAGGTCAATCTAAATGAAGAACATTCATTATATATATATATAAACACTTTTATTTGGGTGTGATTAATTATTTCACAGTCTTAATTTATTTATATTTACATACATACTTTTATAATATGAATATTACTGTTATAATAAAATATGAAATACTGACAAAAAAGGCTTATTGTGTGGCAACCTCTTGGTGTAGAAGCATAATCCAGGTTTCAAATTAAAGGTAACACTTTGAAGTTTCATGTAGACTATTCGGATTATATATCAGGAGTAATTACACAAAGGTTCCTATTTTTAATCCATTATAAAAGTGAAATTTATTTGCTATTAAAATTGGTACAATAGTCCCCTTCACAAGTATATATAGATGTAGCATGTTGAAATCCCCACCTACACTACTGTGATGGTATACACATGGAAGACAGAGATTTAAAAAAATGACCCAAAAAACATAGCTTGGCTAATGCTCTTTGAAAAGGACGGTTTTAATTGAGCTTCTGTTGCATGTTGTTGCTCTGTAAGCTAAGGTTAGTTATTTTGGCAATTTGGTGCAGCCTTAACTTAAAAAACAAGGACACAGCCAACGTTAACAGCGTATGGTGGTGGCTGTCTATGCCATACTGTGTTTCTCCGATGTGCTCTCTGAGCACAAACACATCCTCTGACCCTATCCTCTTCCTTACAATGTACACGACCTCTAGCACTTTGATGGGCTGTGATCGTCTGGTACATGAGGTCTGACGAATGACCCACTCTGCTGCCCTGACTACCATCACTGTGCCTTCTGATGGAATCACCAGACCTCCATTGTTTTTTAACTTCAGCAGGTGGTAGCTCTGGTCCTTGATGGCAGATGCAGCATCTGTTACCAAGCTGGCACGGCAGACAACACAGGACAGCTTTTTCAGAGCCCGTCGCACAACAAATCCTGAAATAAGAGTTGGTATATTAAAATAATTTATAATAACCATGGGGAAATTAAGGGAACATTTATCTTTTTGGACCATTGTGAGATTGATTTCCCTCAAATTTACACCAAAGATTAATTGTCATATAATCGTTATTGGTGTCAGTAAAACCTATATAATTGACCAGTGGTCTCAGGCTTGATAACTTGCGCAAGTAGCCTTGATGCACAACTATGCTGCATGATTAAGTCATTTTTAGACAAGAAAATCTGCAATTTTGACATGTTCAAGCATCAAGAATTATAGCCACGTTCATGACGTTTGTAAGAAACCAAACTGTTTGTAAATCCGTCAAGAATTCAATGAGATAAGAGTATTTGTGTTCGTGCTGATCACTCACCTTACATTAGGTACCACAGAGCACGCCAGAAAGCTTGGCTGAGGCAAGATGGCCGCCGGTGATGACGTTTGAGACTCCGCCGTAAGACATCTAGCCTTTATTATGGATATCTATGGTCAGAATGCTGTCTATGGTACTTGTGTAGAGGGTTGTGAGGATGGGCGGGGGCAGTTGGGCTCTCCTCATCCTCCACAGGAAGTACAAGCGCTTCTGTGCCCTCCTCACCAGATGCGGTGTTTACAGACCAGGTGAGGTTGTCCGTGATGTGCACCCCGAGGAATTTGGTGCTGCTAACCACCTCCACAGCTGAGCTGTTGATGAGTTTGTGTCAACTGCGAACTTCATGATGTGATTGGGGGTGAACATGGGGGTGCAGTCGTGTGTCATCAGAGTAAACAGCAGGGGGCTGCGGACACAGCCCTGAGGGGAGCCCGTGCTGAGGGTGATGACATCAGAGGTGGTCTGTCAGACCCGGACCGACAGTGGTCAGGAGGTGAGGAAGTGATGAGGGGTGTGCTGAAGCCCAGATGTTCCAGTTTTTCAACCAGATGCTGTGGGATGAGGGTGTTGAACGCTGTAGTCCAGGAACATGCTCAAAGGGGGCGGAGCGTAGACGGGCTTGGAACCCGTTAATAACTGCTTGCAGTTCTAGTTTATTATTATTATTATTATTATTAGGGTTCCAAGCCCGCAGCGCAGGCGAACGGCTATGCCGTTCGTCTGCTCTGTGAGCAGAGAACCCTATTGTTTTTCGTGTGTTTTTAAATTATTTATTATTATTAGGGTTCCAAGCCCGCAGCGCAGGCGAACGGCTATGCCGTTCGTCTGCTCTGTGAGCAGAGAACCCTATTGTTTTTCGTCTGTTTTTAAATTATTTATTATTATTATTACGGGTAATTATTATTCTCCGCTAAAACGCGTTGGGCGGCCCATGCGGATTTGTAACGAACCTATTGAATCAGGTATCCAAGTACAGAATGTGCACCGCTACTCAAACCCAGAAATTCAGACCCCTCAACAACTAGGGGGCGCTATAACAAAGGACAATGCGTTTTGGCCTATAACCACCAAACTACTGGTCCCACACTCAAAAACTTCACATCACTTTGTTTATTGGATGATTCTGCAAAATAAAGGGAATTGGCACACCCTTCGTTTCCCAGCTAGTTTTTGCGCTACATGGCTACAAAGGTTAAACCTTTCTTGTTAAACTCCTCCTACATTTTTTATGCAATCCGCGCAAAACTCCATATATAACAGCGTAATGGACAAATAAAAAAAGTGAACGCGCCGGATTTTTGAATTTTGACTTTTTCGAAAAGTAACGCTAAAATAAGTGATTGTTAGCTAGCTAGCTCTAAATGTAATTGCTGATTATTCTAAAACCATAACAGATTTTGACATGTCCTTCATAACCCATACTCCAAATAAGATTTTGCACATGTGACCCGCGTTTGAGGATCGTCCATCACTAGGGGGCGCTGTAATGTCAAGAAATCTACTACGCAAGAATGGCTGATCGGATTTTTACAAAACCTTCTTCATCCCCTTCCAGTCATACCCCTGAACTCAGGTATTAAATATGGTAATGATTAAAACAAGTGGGCGGGGCCTATTTCCAAAAGTGTTAAAAAACCTGGAGAATAATAAAAGCAATAAAGTAAAGAATAAAAAATGCTTTAAAATCAATTTTTTGATCCCAGATTTTCAGGATGTATTCCGTGAATAAGGTGTAACAATTCTCTCACTGCATGTATTGTTTTTTTTTGAAGTGCTACACTCTGAATTTTTAAAAGTTTGTAAAATGGAGAAATCAATGTATTTTCCACAAATATTGTTCAACCCCCCAAAATATGGCCTCTATTTGTAAAGCACATGCAGAATAAACATGGATTTCAGTTTGGTAAAAATCCAGGCGAGTTTGACCAATTTACAAGACTTTGAAAATAAATGGTACAAGACTATAAAGTTTAATATTTTATTTCTCTGAATACATTTTTTTAATGACCATAAAAAAAATCCTGTGGTTAGATAAAGCACTCTTTGAGAACCATGAATATTTTCAGAATTTTAGAGCAAACCGTTGATTATTAACGAATTTATGAAGTTTGTGATCAGTTCACAGCTCTCATCCAGAGCTCTGACTCCACAGCTGTGAACAGGGCGGCCATTTTGCCCATATTTGGGCACATCACAGGAAGTGATGTCACAGCGGCCATTTTAGGTCAGACAAAGCTGCGCTCAGAGAGAATATATGTCAATTCAGGAAAATGTACTTTATGTTTCAGACACTCTGAATCCGGTGAATTCTAACCCGATTTCCAGATAAATCAACTGACTGAAAATGTCACCCCTTTAGGGGCTACATGGGACCAATTGATTGAATTAAATGATTGTCTAACTTAATAAATAATTTCGGTTTTGTATTGAAAGTAAGCAAACTTCCTGAGCTACGTCCCAAGGAGCCAGACTTTTACTCCGCTTATGGGTGCGCATATAAAAGGACACCAGGAACCAGATCCTGGGGAATTACCTTCAATAAGTAAGATTTTATGATAGATAATCCTCATGCTTTAACACAATATGTGCTAATGGGTACAGGGATGGAAGTAGAGAAAAGTACATTAAACACCAAAAACAAACAAAATGGTCCTAAATTACTGGATAGACATGATTTGTGGGGAGGGGGGGGGGGAGCCCGTGCTGAGGGTGATTAGGTTTTTTGTTGATTTCTTTCCCCCAGATCGCGGTTTGTATTATATCATTTTTAAATGCTGTTATGAGCACCTTTGCTCTCACTTGTCTGTATATAGTTTTGCTCATATGTAGATAATTGCTGTTGTCTGTAGATCGGTGTCTGTAGATCGGTGTCTGTGTATATAGCTTATATATATATATATATATATATATATATATATATATATATATATATATTGGAAGAAAGAGAGAGAGATTTATGTTTATAATTTGTGTGTATATTAGATTAATATTTAACTGCAAAATGTGTAAGTGCGTGTACATTTTTCATCCAGTTTGACTTCAGTTTAAATAGTTTTGGTTTTGAATAAATATGTGTAATCTATCTGAAAGGTCACGATCACTGTGAACATATGATTAAAATGAGATCTGAGCTGCCTCCTATTCATTTTGACAGCAGCTGTCTGATCTGTGGTCTGACCCAAGATGGCCGCCCTGTAGGCACGTCAGCCTAGTGGCCGGCAGCGTCCAATGGGGCGTCTACGTATATAATGTCTATGTTTCTAAGCGGAGCAGAAACTTGAAGAGGGAGGAATTGGAATTTAAAATCAGAAAAGCTCAAATTAATAAAGGAAGTATTGTAGCAGTGTTTTTGGATATTGAAAATGCATATGATATGTTGTGGAAAGAAGGTTTATTAATTAAAATTATAAAGATGGGTATTACAGGTAGGATGTATTGGTGGATCAAAGATTTTCTAACTAAAAGACAAATACAAGTTCAAATAGGTAATTATCATTCTGAGAAATATATTGTTGAAAATGGTACTCCACAGGGAAGTATAATAAGTCCTTTATTATTTTCGATAATGATAGATGATGTGTTTCAAAATATAGATAATGGAATGGGTTTTTCTCTTTTTGCTGATGATGGAGCTATGTGGAAGAGAGGAAGGAATTTGAGAATTTGAGTTTAAAAATAGCTTCTTGCATCTTTTTAGTAATAAAGTTGAAGAATGGTCATTAAAATGGGGATTTAAATTCTCAGTGGATAAGACTAAATCAATGCTCTTTTCAAGGAAGAAAATTAATGATGATAAATTAAAATTATATAATCAAGAAATAGAAAGAGTGAAACAATTCAAATTTTTAGGGGTTTGGTTTGACGAAAGAATAACATAGAATATACACATTCAAAGAGTCTTAATTCAATTCAATTCAATTTTATTTTATTTATATAGCGCCAATTCATGAAACATGTCATCTCAAGGCACCTTACAAAGTCAAAATCAATCATATTATACAGATTGGTCAAAAATTTCATATATAAGGAAACCAGTTGATTGCTTCAAAGTCCCGACAAGCAGCATTCACTCCTGGAGAAGCGTAGAGCTACAGGGAGAGTGGTCCGCATTATCCATGGCTTTGTAGCAATCCCTCATACTGAGCAAGCATGAAGCGACAGTCGAAAGAAAAACCACCCATTAGCTGGAAGGAAAAACCTCCAGCAGAACCGGGCTCAGTATGAACGGTCATCTGCCTCGACCGACTGGGGGTTACAGAAGACAGAGCAGAGACACAAGACAGACAAAAAAGCACAGAAGCACACATTGATCCAGTAATCTGTTCTACATTAGATGGTAATAGCGGGTGATCTGTCTTCACTGGATGATGTCACAGTTAACAGAACATCAGACCAGGTGTACCTACTATGAAGAAAAAAGAGAGAGCAAAAAGTTAAAAGCTGAAATGACAACAGTCAGTTCAATGTAATGCAATGCAAAACTGCATGTACTTTTTTTTAGACAAATGCAAGAAAGTAATAAATATTATGACATGCTTAATTGGTAGGGAGTGGGGAGCAGATAGAATAGCACAAAAGAATATATATACAGGATTAATTAGATCAGTGATAGATTATGGAATTAGTGTTTATAATTCAGCAGCAGAGACAAATCTACAAAAATTAGATCGGATTCAGTATCAAGCATCGAGATAATGTACGGGAGCAATTAAAACTACTCCAACAGCAGCATTATTAGTAGAAATGGGAGAAATGCCACTTGCAGTTATAAGAGAGCAATTAACATTGGTAATGCCAGATAATGATGCAAATGTGCAAATACGGTATAGACTCCAGTTTACAGTTCAACAGTCAGATGGCAACACAAAAAAAGCTGTTGCAAAACCTGGTCGACCTGCAGCAGGTGCTGCAAAACCTTTTCCCAGTGGACAGCAGGGAGAACATTCCATGGTGGGGTTGTGAGGGGTCTCTGGTGATGTTATGGGCTCAGGACAGGCAGCGCTGGGATGAAATGTCTTTAATGGAGGGTAGGGTACCCCGATGATCCCTTCTGCTGTCATCATCACTCTCCTCAGGTTCCTCAAGTAAGAGGCAATGCAGCATCCACACCACACAGACAAACAGCTGGTCACAATGCTCCCTATGGTGCTGCTGTAGAAGGTCGTGAGGATGGGCGGGGGCAGGTGGGCTCTCCTCATCCTGCGCAGTAAGTGCCAGCGCTTCTGTGCCCTCTTCGCCAGTGACATGGTGTTCACAGACCAGCTGAGGTTGTCTGTTATGTGCACCCCGAGGAATTTATTGCTGCTGACCACCTCCACAGCTGAGCTATTAATGAGAAGTGGAGCATGGCGAGGCAATTTCTTCCTGTAGTCCACGATGATCTCCTTCGTTTTCTCCACGTTCAGGATCAGTCCTGGTCGTTGTCGTCTCTAATCAGGCCCACCACTGTCGTGTCGTCTGCAAACTTCAAAATGTGATTGGTGGTGAACCTGGGGACACAGTCGTGTGTACCCAGGGTGAACATCAGGGGGCTCAGGGCACAGCCCTGAGGAAAGCCCGTGCTGAGGGTGATGACATCAGAGGTATTCTGTCCGTCCCGGACCAACTGAGGTCTGTTGGTGATGAAGTCTAATAGGCAGTTGCGAAGAGGTGTGCAGTAGCCCAGATGTTCCAGTTTTGATGGTGTTGAACACTGAACTGAAGTCCAGGAACATGCTCAAGGGGGTGGGGCGTGGGTGGGCTTGGAACCCGTTAATAACTGCTTGCAGTTCTAGTTATTATTATTATTACGGGTAATTATTATTCTCCGCTAAAACGCGTTGGGCGGCCCATGCGGATTTGTAACGAACCTATTGAATCAGGTATCCAAGTACAGAATGTGCACCGCTACTCAAACCCAGAAATTCAGACCCCTCAACAACTAGGGGGCGCTATAACAAAGGACAATGCGTTTTGGCCTATAACCACCAAACTACTGGTCCCACACTCAAAAACTTCACATCACTTTGTTTATTGGATGATTCTGCAAAATAAAGGGAATTGGCACACCCTTCGTTTCCCAGCTAGTTTTCGCGCTACATGGCTACAAAGGTTAAACCTTTCTTGTTAAACTCCTCCTACATTTTTTATGCAATCCGCGCAAAACTCCATATATAACCGCGTAATGGACAAATAAAAAAAGTTAACACGCCGGATTTTTGAATTTTGACTTTTTCAAAAAGTAACGCTAAAATAAGTGATTGTTAGTTAGCTAGCTCTAAATGTAATTGCTGATTATTCTAAAACCATAACAGATTTTGAGATGTCCTTTATAACCAATAGTCCAAATAAGATTTTGCACATGTGACCCGTGTTTGAAGATCGTCCATCACTAGGGGGCGCTGTGATGTCAAGAAATCTACTACGCAAGAATGGCTGATCGGATTTTTACAAAACCTTCTTCATCCCCTTCCAGTCATACCCCTGAACTCAGGTATTAAATATGGTAATGATTAAAACAAGTGGGCGGGGCCTATTTCCAAAAGTGTTAAAAAACCTGGAGAATAATAAAAACAATAAAGTAAAGAATAAAAAATGCTTTAAAATCAATTTTTTGATCCCAGATTTTCAGGATGTATTCTGTGAATAAGGTGTAACAATTCTCTCACTGCATGTATTGTTTTTTTTTGAAGTGCTACACTCTGAATTTTTAAAAGTTTGTAAAATGGAGAAATCAATGTATTTTCCACAAATATTGTTCAACCCCCCAAAATATGGCCTCTATTTGTAAAGCACATGCAGAATAAACATGGATTTCAGTTTGGTAAAAATCCAGGCGAGTTTGACCAATTTACAAGACTTTGAAAATAAATGGTACAAGACTATAAAGTTTAATATTTTATTTCTCTGAATACATTTTTTTAATGACCATAAAAAACCGGGGAACCGGAGCAAGACAGCAGGATAAACAGGACAGGTAAAAGGTAAAATGGACAGAGCTGCTATGAAGTATCTATGTAATAAATAACTAAAATATATGAAGTGTGATGTCTGAAGTTTTTTAAAATCCATGTTTTTTTGGTCAGTTCCTGAAAAATAACAGTATAGGACACAAGGGGTTTGCCCCGACAGCAGCATAATCCATAAATACTATAGTGAACTGATTATTAGTGTGCATGCAGTGTGCATTCAACATTATTGACAGCGTCTTTCTCAGTCTATGATGTCCTAAACTATCACAGTTTTAACAGGAATGGGCAGAATTATTTTATTAATTGAGGCTCCAAATGTACTGACGAGACTGAGAAACACACTGAACCCACAGAGGAATTTTGAGGGATACTGCAAAGTCTGCAACCTCAGTAAAATACTACACAAAAAAAAAAAAAAAAAAACGGGGGGGAATGAGGCTCCTCATTTTTATTCATAGAGGTGTGACAGCGTGCTCTAACTGTGACCAAGTGGCCAAAAGCATTGACACTGTTCCAAAACAAAGTATGAAAAGGCTCAACATTATACATCAACTATATCCCTGGTGAGACTCATTGGCTAAAAGCTGTGAAACAGATAAGCTGATATAGCAATAAAGCTAGCGTAGCAATATAATGGAGAAATAGAAAACTAATAAATGACAAAAGTCCTGTTGGTAGCATTGCTATCATTATCCTAGCATCTATGCTAACAACAGAGCTAAGAAGACAAAGCTCTTACCTTCATAATCGAAAAGGTATTGTTCCACAAAGAACTTGTCATCTTTGTCGAGTTTGGAGGCTGGTGTGGTCGAAAGCTTTTGTGCCAGTCTGTCCACGTCTCCCAAACGAAATTTGGGTAGATTGGTGAGGGACTGTGTGAATTCCCTATGTAAAAACACTGCTCGCGGAGAAAGCGGAAGTAAAGATACCCTGCTTCACCGCAGAACGGAAGTTGCATGACGTCACTGTGAAAAGGGTCTATAGAGGAAAATGTACTTTATGTTTCAGACACTCTGAATCCGGTGAATTCTCACCCGATTTCCATTAAATCAACTGACTGAAAACGTCACCCCTTTAGGGGCTACATGGGACCAATTGATTGAATTAAACGATTTTCTAACTTAATAAATAATTTCGGTTTTGTATTGAAAGTAAGCAAACTTCCAGAGCTACGTCCCAGGAAGCCAGACTTTTACTCCGCTTATGGGTGCGCATATAAAAGGACACCAGGAACCAGATCCTGGGGAATTACCTTCCATAAGTAAGATTTTATGATAGATAATCCTCATGCTTTACAGTTACAGTGTTTCCGGCATAAACACAATATGTGCTAATGGGTACAGCGATGGAAGTAGAGAAAAGTACATTAAACACCAAAAACAAACAAAATGGTCCTAAATTACTGGATAGACATGATTTGTGGGGAGGGGGGGGAAGCCCGTGCTGAGGGTGATTAGGTTTTTTGTTGATTTCTTTTTGTTGATAATTGCTGTTGTCTGTAGATCGGTGTCTGTGTATATAGCTTAAATATATATATATATATATATATATATATATATATATATATATATATATATATATATATATATAATATATATAACATTGGAAGAATTTTAGAGCAAACTGTTGATTTTTAAAGAATTTATTTATGAATTTAAAGAGAATAACATTCCCGAAATGTGCCCATGTAGGGATTTAAAATTTCCAGTAGATGGCAGTATTTGATTATATATGGATTTTTTACACACACACACTTATATACATAAGCTTTACATTGAATGTAGCTAGTTGCGGAGCCAGAGGGGTGGCAGGGGTGGCATTTGCCACCCCCAACAGAGCCCTTGCCACCCCCTACTGCCACCCCACTGGAAATGGTAATTTTAACATATAATACTTATGAGATCGGCAAAGATTTGCCAGGAAAACTGTAATTTCCGACTGTCCCTGAAGGTAGCCCATGCAGTAGCAGCCTACATGCTGCGCACTGACGCTGTTCATTGGTTAAGCTGACATGTGGTTCCTGCTTGATCCAAAACACACCCGCGGCTTTAGAGTACACCGTTGAGGAGTTTTGCAGGTATTTACAACATTTTACCGCTCAGCGGTAACCGCTGTGTTACCTTCCTAATGAGAGGCGGCACTTGTCATACATTTCTAAAAAGAAAAAAAAAATGGTTGTGCACCGCTCTGTCCGTAGTGCCTCGTTTATTATATTAGCCATGCTAGTGCTGATAGATCGTGTTTTAGACAGATTCTTTTAACATATGTTTCAGTGCACATGCTGCCCTGTAATGTTTTATTAATTTGGCCAGGATATATCTCCCAGCTCTTGCTTGAAATGTGTGTGGTAAGAATATGTGAAAAACCATTGTTAAGTTTATAATGACTGAAATGTAAATAGGCTATGTCATATGAAAGCTTTGAATTATAACCTAACTAGTTATATTAATTAATTTAATTAATCTATTTTTAATTTAGTATTATTTTAGCTAGCTACAGAAAACTAAAAACTATTGTTTAAATAATATTTAAAATAGTGTTGTCTTTGCCATACAGTCATGGAGTCTAAATACCAGGCTGCCTTATTTTGTGTAGAGCCCAAATGAAGAGAAAAGAGAATATCTCACAGTTCTTCTTAAAGAGGCAAAAACCAGGGCCAGACCAGGACCAGACAGAACCCTGCAGCAGTGACCAACCTGGAGAAGCCAGCCAGGAGACACCAGGCCCAAGTGTATCACCAGCAGGTTAGAGGCTGTGACAGAGAGTTATTAAGTAGTAAAATCCAATAAGCCTAATTCTAAAGGTTAGCATGATGCTTTTTGCATTTTTTATTGTGTCTGTTTATGAACACAATTGAAACAAGTGGGCAGGGCCTATTTGCAAAAGTGTGAGAGTAGGGAGTAGCAAGATGGCGGCCAGTCACTAGGGGAGGTCACTGGCCGCCATCTTGCTACTCCGTTCTCACACAGAACCCCATAGCATTTGGTTGCAACAACAAGCAGTTTGGCTGTGTGAAAACGTTTCACAGGTAACTTTAAAGTCAGTGGTTGTTATACTTACTATACAAATTACTTTTGTTTTGGTAACACTTTATTTGTGCCTAAGATTTACATGATACTGTCATAAACAGAGGCTGCACAGTGAAGCAGTGAGAAGTGTTGTTGCCTTCTGGGTTCAATCACCTGGGTCTTTCAAATCCTCCCGGGTCTTTCAAATCCTCCCGGGTCTTTCAAATCCTCCTGGGTCTTTCAAATCCTCCCAGGTCTTTCAAATCCTCTGGGTCTTTCTGCATGAAGTTTGAATGTTCTACCTGTGCATGCTTAGGTTCACTCCGGGTACGCTGGCTTCCTCCCACAGTTCAAAAACATGACTGTTAGTTTAATTGGCTTCTCTAAATTGTCCTTAGGTGTGAGTGTGTGCAAGAATGGTTGTTTGTCCTGTCTGTCTCTGTGTTGCCCTGTGACAGATTGCCGACCTGTCCAGGGTGTAACCCGCCTCTCGCTCAGTGAACGCTGTGTGTATATATATATATATATATATATATATATATATATATATATATATATATATATATATATATATACACAGAAAGCTATATACACGGTAGACTGTGCGTTAATGTAACGCAGAAGGTCTGGAGATGCTACGTTGGTGTAGCTTGTAGGACCTGAACAGGGGAGAGAGGCAGAGTCAAGTGTCACGGGGCCTCTGGGCCGTGTTAATAAGGCTGGTAGCGGATGGGAAAAAACTGTTTTTGTGTCGTGACGTTTTGGTCCTGATGGACCACTGCCTCCTGCCAGAAGGAAGTGTCTGAAATATTTTGTGACTGGGGTGTCACAAAATCGGCCACAATCTTCCCTGCACGCCTCAGAGTCCTGGAGGCTTACAGGTCCTGGAGAGATGGAAAATTGCAGCCAGTCACCTTCTCATCAGACCGGATGACACGCTGCAGTCTGCTCTTGTCTTTGGCGGTGGCACCAGCGTACCAGATGGTAATGGAGGAGGTGGTTTAGACACACCTTCTCCTTCAAAGAGTTTTCTTAATTTTCATAACTATGACAATTGTAGATTCACACTAAAGGCATCAAAACTATGAATTAACACATGTGGAATTATATACTTAACAAAAAAGTGTGAAACAACTGAAAATATGTCTTATATTCTAGGTTCTTCAAAGTAGCCACCTTTTGCTTTGATTACTGCTTCGTACACTCTTGGCATTCTCTTAATGAGCTTCAAGAGATAGTCACCTGAAATGGTTTTCCCTTCACAGGTGTCCCCTGTCAGGTTTAATAAGTGGGATGTCTTGCCTCTTATATGGGGTTGGGACCATCAGTTGTGTTGTGCAGAAGTCAAGTGGATACACAGCTTATAGTCCTACTGAATAAAATGTTAGAATTTGTATTATGGCAAGAAAAAAGCAGCTAAGTAAAGAAAAACAAGTGGCCATAATTACTTTAAGAACTGAAGGTCATTCAGTCCGAAAAATTGGGAAAACTTTGAAATTGTCCCCAAGTGCAGTCGCAAAAACCATCAAGCGCTACAAAGAAACTGGCTCACACGAGGACCGCCCCAGGAAAGGAAGACCAAGAGTCACCTCTGCTGTGGAGGATAAATTCATCCTAGTCACCAGCCTCAGAAATCGCAGGTTGACAGCAGCTCAGATTAGAGACCAGGTCAATGCCACACAGAGTTCTAGCAGCAGACACATCTCTAGAACAACTGTTAGGAGACTGTGTGAATCAGGCCTTCATGGTAAAACAGCTGCTAGGAAACCACTGCTAAGGACAGGCAACAAGTAGAAGAGAATTGTTTGGGCTAAAGAACACAAGGAATGGACATTAGACCAGTGGAAATCTGTGCTTTGGTCTGATGAGTCCAAAGTTGAGATCTTTGGTTCCAACCATCGTGTCTTTGTGCGACGCAGAAAAGGTTTAACAGATGGACTCTATTCAATTCAATTCAATTGTATTTATATAGCGCCAATTCATGAAACATGTCATCTCGAGGCACTTTACAAAGTCAAAATCAATCATATTATACAGATTGGTCAAAAATTTCCTATATAAGGGAACCAGTTGATTGCTTCAAAGTCCCGACAAGCAGCATTCACTCCTGGAGAAGCATAGAGCTACAGGGAGAGACGTCTGCATTGTCCATGGCTTTGCAGCAATCCCTCATACTGAGCAAGCATGAAGCGACAGTCGAAAAAAAAACCCACCCATTAGCGGGAAGGAAAAACCTCCAGCAGAACCGGGCTCAGTATGAACGGTCATCTGCCTCGACCGACTGGGGGTTAAAGAATACAGAGCAGAGACACAACAAGAGAGACAAACATGCACAGAAGCACACATTGATCCAGTAATCTGTTCTACATTAGATAGTAATAGCGGGTGATCTGTCTTCTCTGGATGATGTCACAGTTAACAGAACGTCAGATCAGGTGTACCTACTATGAAGAAAAAAGAGAGAGCAAAAAGTTAAAAGCTGAAATGACAACAGTCATTTCAATGTAATGCAATGCAAAACTGCATTGCATCTACTTTTTTTAGACAAATGCAAGAAAGTAATAAATATTATGACATGCTTAATTGGAAGGGAGTGGGGAGCAGATAGATGGTGCTGCTGTAGAAGGTCGTGAGGATGGGCGGGGACAGGTGGGCTCTCCTCATCCTCCGCAGTAAGTGCAAGCGCTTCTGTTCCCTCTTCTCCAGTGACATGGTGTTCACAAACCAGCTGAGGTTGTGTGTTATGTGCACCCCGAGGAATTTATTGCTGCTGGCCACCTCCACAGCTGAGCTGTTAATGAGAAGTGGAGCATGGCGAGGCCATTTCTTCCTGAAGTCCATGATGATCTCCTTCGTTTTCTCCACGTTCAGGATCAGTCCTGGTCCTGGTCCTGGTCGTTGTCGTCTCTAATCAGGCCCACCACCGTCGTGTCGTCTGCAAACTTCACGATGTGATTGGTGGTGAACCTGGGGACACAGTCGTGTGTCATCAGGGTGAACAGCAGGGGGCTCAGGACGCAGCCCTGAGGAAAGCCCTTGCTGAGGGTGATGACACCAGTGGTTTTCTGTCCGACCCAGACCAACTGAGGTCTGTTGGTGATGAAGTCTAGTAGGCAGTTGCGAACAGGTGTGCTGAAGCCCAGATGTTCCAGTTTTGATGGTGTTGAACGCTGAACTGAAGTCCAGGAACATGCTCAAGGGGGCGGTGCGTGGGTGGGCTTGGAACCCGTTAATAACTGCTTGCAGTTCTAGTTATTATTATTATTATTATTATTATTATTACGGAATTAAAACGCGTTGTGCAGCCCAAGTGGATTTATAACGAACCTATTGAATCAGGTATCTAAGTACAGAATGTGTGCCTCTACTCAAACCCAGAAATTCAGACCCCTCAACAACTAGGGGGCGCTATAACAAAGGACAATGCGTTTCGGCCTGTAACCACCAAACTACTGGTCCCACACTCAAAAACTTGATAGCACTTTGTTTATTGGATGTTTCTGCATCAAAAAGGGAATTGGCACACCTTTCGTTTCCCAGCTACTTTTCGTGCTACATGGCTACAAAGGTTAAACCTTTCTTGTTAAACTCCTCCTACATTTTTTGTGCGATCTGCACAAAACTTCATATATAAGCGTGTCATGGACAAATAAAAAAAGTTAACACGGCAGATTTTTGAATTTTGACTTTTTCGAAAAGTAACGCTAAAATAAGTGATTGTTAGCTAGCTAGCTCTAAATGTAATTGCTGATTATTCTAAAACCATAACAGATTTTGACCTGTCCTTCATAACACATAGTCCAAATAAGATTTTGCACATGTGACCCGCGTTTGAGGATCGTCCATCACTAGGGGGCGCTGTGATGTCAAGAAATCTACTACGCAAGAATGGCTGATCGGATTTTTACAAAACCTTCTTCATCCCCTTCCAGTCATAACCCTTAACTCAGGAATTAAATATGGTACTGATTGAAACAAGTGGGCGGGGCCTATTTCCAAAAGTGTGAAAAAAACCTTCAAAATTTCAAAAAATTACCAAAAATCCATTTTGTGGTGTAACGATCTCAGATTTTCAGGATGTATTCCTTGAATAAGGTGTAACAATTCTCTCACTGCATGTATTGAGGTTTCTGAAAGTTGCACACTCTGATTTTTTAAAAGTTTGTAAAATGGAGAAATCAATGTATTTTCCACAAATATTGTTCAATCCCAATAAAAATGGCCACTATTTGTAAAGCACATTCAGACTTAATGTGTACTTCAGTTTGGTAACAATCCAGGCGATTTTGAACTATTTAAAAGACTTTGAAATTCACATGTGCAAGACTATAAAGGTTAATATTTTTTTTCTCTGAAACGCTTTTTTCAATGGGCGTTTAAAAAATCACATAGTTAGATAAAGCACTCTTGGACATATGTGAATATTTTCAGAATTTTAGCGCAAACCGTTGATTTTTACCGATTTAATGAATTTTATGATCTGGTCACAGCTTTCACCATCCAGAGCTCTGACCATCCAGAACTGTGAACAGGGCGGCCATTTTGCCCATATATGGGCACATCACAGGATGTGACGTCACATCCCGTGATTTTCTAAGCGGAGCAGAAACTGGAAGAGGGAGGATAGCTTTTAGAGTTTTGAAAAGAACACATAATTTAAAAAAAAATATTGAATGTAAAAAAGATCAAGCAGAAGCAAGGAAAGTTATTTAGAAGGCAAAGAAGACAAAATGGAGAGATTTTTGTGATTCAATGGGCAGAACAACTCCTATAGCTAAGGTATGGGGAATGATTAAGAAAATGAAGGGAAATAGACCAGAGAGAACATATCCAGTTCTAAAACATGAAGAAGGAACAGCAGTAACAAATGAGGAAAAAGTAGAAGTAATGGCAAGAACATTTGCAAAGATCCATAGTTCAGATATGGATCAGACTTATTCCAAAAGTAACACTATGATATAATATGGATAGATAGATAGATAGATAGATAGATAGATAGATAGATAGATAGATAGATAGATAGATAGATAGATAGATAGATAGATAGATAGATAGATAGATAGATAGATAGATAGATAGATAGATAGATAGATAGATAGATAGATATGAAAAGGAGTAATAGCATTAATGGTTTAAAGGTCAATCTAAATGAAGAACATTCATTATATATATATATATAAACACTTTTATTTGGGTGTGATTAATTATTTCACAGTCCTAATTTATTTATATTTACATACATACTTTTATAATATGAATATTACTGTTATAATAAAATATGAAGTACTGACAAAAAAGGCTTATTGTGTGGCAACCTCTTGGTGTAGAAGCATAATCCAGGTTTCAAATTAAAGGTAACACTTTGAAGTTTCATGTAGACTATTCGGATTATATATCAGGAGTAATTACACAAAGGTTCCTATTTCTAATCCATTATAAAAGTGAAATTTATTTGCTATTAAAATTGGTACAATAGTCCCCTTCACAAGTATATATAGATGTAGCATGTTGAAATCCCCACCTACACTACTGTGATGGTATACACATGGAAGACAGAGATTTAAAAAATGACCCAAAAAACATAGCTTGGCTAATGCCCTTTGAAAAGGACGGTTTTATTGAGCTTCTGTTGCATGTTGTTGCTCTGTAAGCTAAGGTTAGTTATTTTGGCAATTTGGAGCAGCCTTAACTTAAAAAACAAGGACACAACCAACGTTAACAGCATATGGTGGTGGCTGTCTATGCCATACTGTGTTTCTCCGATGTGCTCTCTGAGCACAAACACATCCTCTGACCCTATCCTCTTCCTTACAATGTACACGACCTCTAGCACTTTGATGGGCTGTGATCGTCTGGTACATGAGGTCTGACGAATGACCCACTCTGCTGCCCTGACTACCATCACTGTGCCTTCTGATGGAATCACCAGACCTCCATTGTTTTTTAACTTCAGCAGGTGGTAGCTCTGGTCCTTGATGGCAGATGCAGCATCTGTTACCAAGCTGGCACGGCAGACATCACAGGACAGCTTTTTCAGAGCCTGTCGCACAACAAATCCTGAAATAAGAGTTGGTATATTAAAATAATGTATAATAACCATGGGGAAATTAAGGGAACATATATCTTTTTGGACCATTGTGAGATTGATTTCCCTCAAATTTACACCAAAGATTAATTGTCATACAATCGTTATTGGTGTCAGTAAAACCTATATAATTGACCAGTGGTCTCAGCCTTGATAACTTGCGCAAGTAGCCGTGATGCACAACTATGCTGCATGATTGTCATTTTTCGACAAGAAAATCTGCAATTTCGACATGTTCAAGCATCAAGAATTATAGCCACGTTCATAACGTTTGTAAGAAACCAAACTGTTTGTAAATCCGTCAAGAATTCAATGAGATAAGAGTATTTGTGTTCGTGCTGATCACTCACCTTACATTAGGTACCACAGAGCATGCCAGATAGCTTGTCTGAGGCAAGATGGCCGCCGGTGATGACGTTTGAGACTCCGCCGTAAGACATCTAGCCTTAATTATGGATATCTATGGTCAGAGTGCTCTCTATGGTACTTGTGTAGAGGGTTGTGAGGATGGACGGGGGCAGTTGGGCTCTCCTCATCCTCCGCAGGAAGTACAAGCGCTTCTGAGCCCTCCTCACCAGATGTGGTGTTTACAGACCAGGTGAGGTTGTCCGTGATGTGCACCCCGAGGAATTTGGTGCTGCTAACCACCTCCACAGCTGAGCTGTTGATGAGTTTGTGTCAACTGCGAACTTCATGATGTGATTGGGGGTGAACCTGGGGGTGCAGTCGTGTGTCATCAGAGTAAACAGCAGGGGGCTGCGGACACAGCCCTGAGGGGAGCCCGTGCTGAGGGTGATGACATCAGAGGTGGTCTGTCAGACCCGGACCGACAGTGGTCAGGAGTTGAGGAAGTGATGAGGGGTGTGCTGAAGCCCAGATGTTCCAGTTTTTCAACCAGATGCTGTGGGATGAGGGTGTTGAACGCTATAGTCCAGGAACATGCTCAAAGGGGGCGGAGCGTAGACGGGCTTGGAACCCGTTAATAACTGCTTGCAGTTCTAGTTATTATTATTATTATTATTATTATTATTACGGGTAATTATTATTCTCCGCTAAAACGCGTTGGGCGGCCGATGCGGATTTGTAACGAACCTATTGAATCAGGTATCCAAGTACAGAATGTGCACCGCTACTCAAACCCAGAAATTCAGACCCCTCAACAACTAGGGGGCGCTATAACAAAGGACAATGCGTTTTGGCCTATAACCACCAAACTACTGGTCCCACACTCAAAAACTTCACATCACTTTGTTTATTGGATGATTCTGCAAAATAAAGGGAATTGGCACACCCTTCGTTTCCCAGCTAGTTTTCGCGCTACATGGCTACAAAGGTTAAACCTTTCTTGTTTAACTCCTCCTACATTTTTTATGCAATCCGCGCAAAACTCCACATATAACAGCGTAATGGACAAATAAAAAAAGTGAACGCGCCGGATTTTTGAATTTTGACTTTTTCGAAAAGTAACGCTAAAATAAGTGATTGTTAGCTAGCTAGCTCTAAATGTAATTGCTGATTATTCTAAAACCATAACAGATTTTGACATGTCCTTCATAACCCATAGTCCAAATAAGATTTTGCACATGTGACCCGCGTTTGAGGATCGTCCATCACTAGGGGGCGCTGTGATGTCAAGAAATCTACTACGCAAGAATGGCTGATCGGATTTTTACAAAACCTTCTTCATCCCCTTCCAGTCATACCCCTGAACTCAGGTATTAAATATGGTAATTATTAAAACAAGTGGGCGGGGCCTATTTCCAAAGGTGTTAAAAAACCTGGAGAATAATAAAAACAATAAAGTAAAGAATAAAAAATGCTTTAAAATCAATTTTTTGATCCCAGATTTTCAGGATGTATTCTGTGAATAAGGTGTAACAATTCTCTCACTGCATGTATTGTTTTTTTTTTAAGTGCTACACTCTGAATTTTTAAAAGTTTGTAAAATGGAGAAATCAATGTATTTTCCACAAATATTGTTCAACCCCCCAAAATATGGCCTCTATTTGTAAAGCACATGCAGAATAAACATGGATTTCAGTTTGGTAAAAATCCAGGCGAGTTTGACCAATTTACAAGACTTTGAAAATAAATGGTACAAGACTATAAAGTTTAATATTTTATTTCTCTGAATACATTTTTTTAATGACCATAAAAAAGATCCTGTGGTTAGATAAAGCACTCTTTGAGATCCATGAATATTTTCAGAATTTTAGAGCCAACCGTTGATTATTAACGAATTTATGAAGTTTGTGATCAGTTCACAGCTTTCATCATCCAGAGCTCTGACTGCAGAGCTTTGAACAGGGCGGCCATTTTGCCCATATTTGGGCACATCACAGGAAGTGACGTCAAAGCAGCCATCTTAGGTCAGACCAAGCTGCCATCTTAGGTCAGACCATAGAGAACACAGACGTGGAATACGTAGACGCCGCGTCCTCGGTTGAGAGGCGTGCCGACAGAGCGGCCATCTTAGGTCAGACCAAGCTGCAGTCAGACAGAATACAAGTCATTACAGGAAAATGTACTTTATGTTTTCAGACACTCTGAATCCGGTGAATTCTCACCCGATTTCCAGATAAATCAACTGACTGAAAACGTCACCCCTTTAGGGGCTACATGGGACCAATTGATTGAATTAAATTATTGTCTAACTTAATAAATAATTTCGATTTTGTATTGAAAGTAAGCAAACTTCCAGAGCTACGTCCCAGGAAGCCCGACTTTTACTCCGCTTATGGGTGCGCAAATAAAAGGACACTAGGAACCAGATCCTGGGGAATTACCTTCCATAAGTAAGATTTTATGATAGATCATCCTCATGCTTTACAGTTACAGTTTTCCGGCATAAACACAATATGTGCTAATGGGTACAGCGATGGAAGTAGAGAAAAGTACATTAAACACCAAAAACAAACAAAATGGTCCTAAATTACTGGATAGAAATGATTTGTGGGGAGTGGGGGGGGAAGCCCGTGCTGAGGGTGATTAGGTTTTTTGTTGATTTCTTTTTGTTGATAATTGCTGTTGTCTGTAGATCGGTGTCTGTGTATATAGCTTAAATATATATATATATATATATATATATATATATATATATATAAATATATATATATATATATATATATATATATATACACAGAAAGCTATATACACGGTAGACTGTGCGTTAATGTAACGCAGAAGGTCTGGAGATGCTACGTTGGTGTAGCTTGTAGGACCTGAACAGGGGAGAGAGGCAGAGTCAAGTGTCACGGGGCCTCTGGGCCGTGTTAATAAGGCTGGTAGCGGATGGGAAAAAACTGTTTTTGTGTCGTGAGGTTTTGGTCCTGATGGACCGCTGCCTCCTGCCAGAGGGAAGTGTCTGAAATATTTTGTGACTGGGGTGTCACAAAATCGGCCACAATCTTCCCTGCACGCCTCAGAGTCCTAGAGGCTTACAGGTCCTGGAGAGATGGAAAATTGCAGCCAATCACCTTCTCTGCAGACCGGATGACACGCTGCAGTCTGCTCTTGTCTTTGGCGGTGGCACCAGCGTACCAGATGGTAATGGAGGAGGTGGTTTAGACACACCTTCTCCTTCAAAGAGTTTTTTTAATTTTCATAACTATGACAATTGTAGATTCACACTAAAGGCATCAAAACTATGAATTAACACATGTGGAATTATATACTTAACAAAAAAGTGTGAAACAACTGAAAATATGTCTTATATTCTAGGTTCTTCAAAGTAGCCACCTTTTGCTTTGATTACTGCTTCGTACACTCTTGGCATTCTCTTAATGAGCTTCAAGAGATAGTCACCTGAAATGGTTTTCCCTTCACAGGTGTCCCCTGTCAGGTTTAATAAGTGGGATGTCTTGCCTCTTATATGGGGTTGGGACCATCAGTTGTGTTGTGCAGAAGTCAAGTGGATACACAGCTTATAGTCCTACTGAATAAACTGTTAGAATTTGTATTATGGCAAGAAAAAAGCAGCTAAGTAAAGAAAAACAAGTGGCCATAATTACTTTAAGAACTGAAGGTCATTCAGTCCGAAAAATTGGGAAAACTTTGAAAGTGTCCCCAAGTGCAGTCGCAAAAACCATCAAGCGCTACAAAGAAACTGGCTCACACGAGGACCGCCCCAGGAAAGGAAGACCAAGAGTCACCTCTGCTGTGGAGGATAAATTCATCCTAGTCACCAGCCTCAGAAATCGCAGGTTGACAGCAGCTCAGATTAGAGACCAGGTCAATGCCACACAGAGTTCTAGCAGCAGACACATCTCTAGAACAACTGTTAGGAGACTGTGTGAATCAGGCCTTCATGGTAAAACAGCTGCTAGGAAACCACTGCTAAGGACAGGCAACAAGTAGAAGAGAATTGTTTGGGCTAAAGAACACAAGGAATGGACATTAGACCAGTGGAAATCTGTGCTTTGGTCTGATGAGTCCAAAGTTGAGATCTTTGGTTCCAACCATCGTGTCTTTGTGCGACGCAGAAAAGGTTTAACAGATGGACTCTATTCAATTCAATTCAATTGTATTTATATAGCGCCAATTCATGAAACATGTCATCTCGAGGCACTTTACAAAGTCAAAATCAATCATATTATACAGATTGGTCAAAAATTTCCTATATAAGGGAACCAGTTGATTGCTTCAAAGTCCCGACAAGCAGCATTCACTCCTGGAGAAGCATAGAGCTACAGGGAGAGACGTCTGCATTGTCCATGGCTTTGCAGCAATCCCTCATACTGAGCAAGCATGAAGCGACAGTCGAAAAAAAACCCCACCTATTAGCGGGAAGGAAAAACCTCCAGCAGAACCGGGCTCAGTATGAACGGTCATCTGCCTCGACCGACTGGGGGTT
This sequence comes from Fundulus diaphanus, assembly GCA_037039145.1. NCBI lineage: Eukaryota > Metazoa > Chordata > Actinopteri > Cyprinodontiformes > Fundulidae > Fundulus > Fundulus diaphanus. Next base: position 10,924,253 of record CM073135.1, read on the forward strand.
AAAGAATACAGAGCAGAGACACAACAAGAGAGACAAACATGCACAGAAGCACACATTGATCCAGTAATCTGTTCTACATTAGATAGTAATAGCGGGTGATCTGTCTTCTCTGGATGATGTCACAGTTAACAGAACGTCAGATCAGGTGTACCTACTATGAAGAAAAAAGAGAGAGCAAAAAGTTAAAAGCTGAAATGACAACAGTCATTTCAATGTAATGCAATGCAAAACTGCATTGCATCTACTTTTTTTAGACAAATGCAAGAAAGTAATAAATATTATGACATGCTTAATTGGAAGGGAGTGGGGAGCAGATAGATGGTGCTGCTGTAGAAGGTCGTGAGGATGGGCGGGGACAGGTGGGCTCTCCTCATCCTCCGCAGTAAGTGCAAGCGCTTCTGTTCCCTCTTCTCCAGTGACATGGTGTTCACAAACCAGCTGAGGTTGTGTGTTATGTGCACCCCGAGGAATTTATTGCTGCTGGCCACCTCCACAGCTGAGCTGTTAATGAGAAGTGGAGCATGGCGAGGCCATTTCTTCCTGAAGTCCATGATGATCTCCTTCGTTTTCTCCACGTTCAGGATCAGTCCTGGTCCTGGTCCTGGTCGTTGTTGTCTCTAATCAGGCCCACCACCGTCGTGTCGTCTGCAAACTTCACGATGTGATTGGTGGTGAACCTGGGGACACAGTCGTGTGTCATCAGGGTGAACAGCAGGGGGCTAAGGACGCAGCCCTGAGGAAAGCCCGTGCTGAGGGTGATGACATCAGTGGTTTTCTGTCCGACCCAGACCAACTGAGGTCTGTTGGTGATGAAGTCTAGTAGGCAGTTGCGAACAGGTGTGCTGAAGCCCAGATGTTCCAGTTTTAATGGTGTTGAACGCTGAACTGAAGTCCAGGAACATGCTCAAGGGGGCGGTGCGTGGGTGGGCTTGGAACCCGTTAATAACTGCTTGCAGTTCTAGTTATTATTATTACGGAATTAAAACGCGTTGTGCAGCCCAAGCGGATTTATAACGAACCTATTGAATCAGGTATCTAAGTACAGAATGTGTGCCTCTACTCAAACCCAGAAATTCAGACCCCTCAACAACTAGGGGGCGCTATAACAAAGGACAATGCGTTTCGGCCTGTAACCACCAAACTACTGGTCCCACACTCAAAAACTTGATAGCACTTTGTTTATTGGATGTTTCTGCATCAAAAAGGGAATTGGCACACCTTTCGTTTCCCAGCTACTTTTCGCGCTACATGGCTACAAAGGTTAAACCTTTCTTGTTAAACTCCTCCTACATTTTTTGTGCGATCTGCGCAAAACTTCATATATAAGCGTGTCATGGACAAATAAAAAAAGTTAACACGGCAGATTTTTGAATTTTGACTTTTTCGAAAAGTAACGCTAAAATAAGTGATTGTTAGCTAGCTAGCTCTAAATGTAATTGCTGATTATTCTAAAACCATAACAGATTTTGACATTTCCTTCATAACACATAGTCCAAATAAGATTTTGCACATGTGACCCGCGTTTGAGGATCGTCCATCACTAGGGGGCGCTGTGATGTCAAGAAATCTACTACGCAAGAATGGCTGATCGGATTTTTACAAAACCTTCTTCATCCCCTTCCAGTCATAACCCTTAACTCAGGAATTAAATATGGTACTGATTGAAACAAGTGGGCGGGGCCTATTTCCAAAAGTGTGAAAAAAACCTTCAAAATTTCAAAAAATTACCAAAAATCCATTTTGTGGTGTAACGATCTCAGATTTTCAGGATGTATTCCTTGAATAAGGTGTAACAATTCTCTCACTGCATGTATTGAGGTTTCTGAAAGTTGCACACTCTGATTTTTTAAAAGTTTGTAAAATGGAGAAATCAATGTATTTTCCACAAATATTGTTCAATCCCAATAAAAATAGCCACTATTTGTAAAGCACATTCAGACTTAATGTGTAATTCAGTTTGGTAAAAATCCAGGCGATTTTGAACTATTTAAAAGACTTTGAAATTCACATGTGCAAGACTATAAAGGTTAATATTTTTTTCTCTGAAACGCTTTTTTCAATGGGCGTTTAAAAAATCACATAGTTAGATAAAGCACTCTTGGACATACGTGAATATTTTCAGAATTTTAGCGCAAACCGTTGATTTTTACCGATTTAATGAATTTTATGATCTGGTCACAGCTTTCACCATCCACAGCTCTGACCATCTAGAACTGTGAACAGGGCGGCCATTTTGCCCATATATGGGCACATCACAGGATGTGACGTCACATCCCGTGATTTTCTAAGCGGAGCAGAAACTGGAAGAGGGAGGATAGCTTTTAGAGTTTTGAAAAGAACACATAATTTTAAAAAAAATATTGAATGTAAAAAAGATCAAGCAGAAGCAAGGAAAGTTATTTAGAAGGCAAAGTAGACAAAATGGAGAGATTTTTGTGATTCAATGGGCAGAACAACTCCTATAGCTAAGGTATGGGGAATGATTAAGAAAATGAAGGGAAATAGACCAGAGAGAACATATCCAGTTCTAAAACATGAAGAAGGAACAGCAGTAACAAATGAGGAAAAAGTAGAAGTAATGGCAAGAACATTTGCAAAGATCCATAGTTCAGATATGGATCAGACTTATTCCAAAACTAACACTATGATATAATATAGATAGATAGATAGATAGATAGATAGATAGATATGAAAAGGAGTAATAGCATTAATGGTTTAAAGGTCAATCTAAATGAAGAACATTCATTATATATATATAAACACTTTTATTTGGGTGTGATTAATTATTTCACAGTCCTAATTTATTTATATTTACATACATACTTTTATAATATGAATATTACTGTTATAATAAAATATGAAATACTGACAAAAAAGGCTTATTGTGTGGCAACCTCTTGGTGTAGAAGCATAATCCAGGTTTCAAATTAAAGGTAACACTTTGAAGTTTCATGTAGACTATTCGGATTATATATCAGGAGTAATTACACAAAGGTTCCTATTTTTAATCCATTATAGAAGTGAAATTTATTTGCTATTAAAATTGGTACAATAGTCCCCTTCACAAGTATATATAGATGTAGCATGTTGAAATCCCCACCTACACTACTGTGATGGTATACACATGGAAGACAGAGATTTAAAAAATGACCCAAAAAACATATCTTGGCTAATGCCCTTTGAAAAGGACGGTTTTATTGAGCTTCTGTTGCATGTTGTTGCTCTGTAAGCTAAGGTTAGTTATTTTGGCAATTTGGTGCAGCCTTAACTTAAAAAACAAGGACACAACCAACGTTAACAGCATATGGTGGTGGCTGTCTATGCCATACTGTGTTTCTCCGATGTGCTCTCTGAGCACAAACACATCCTCTGACCCTATCCTCTTCCTTACAATGTACACGACCTCTAGCACTTTGATGGGCTGTGATCGTCTGGTACATGAGGTCTGACGAATGACCCACTCTGCTGCCCTGACTACCATCACTGTGCCTTCTGATGGAATCACCAGACCTCCATTGTTTTTTAACTTCAGCAGGTGGTAGCTCTGGTCCTTGATGGCAGATGCAGCATCTGTTACCAAGCTGGCACGGCAGACATCACAGGACAGCTTTTTCAGAGCCCGTCGCACAACAAATCCTGAAATAAGAGTTGGTATATTAAAATAATTTATAATAACCATGTGGAAATTAAGGGAACATTTATCTTTTTGGACCATTGTGAGATTGATTTCCCTCAAATTTACACCAAAGATGAATTGTCATACAATCGTTATTGGTGTCAGTAAAACCTATATAATTGACCAGTGGTCTCAGGCTTGATAACTTGCGCAAGTAGCCGTGATGCACAACTATGCTGCATGATTAAGTCATTTTTCGACAAGAAAATCTGCAATTTCGACATGTTCAAGCATCAAGAATTATAGCCACGTTCATAACGTTTGTAAGAAAACAAACTGTTTGTAAATCCGTCAAGAATTCAATGAGATAAGAGTTATTGTGTTCGTGCTGATCACTCACCTTACATTAGGTACCACAGAGCATGCCAGAAAGCTTGTCTGAGGCAAGATGGCCGCCGGTGATGACGTTTGAGACTCCGTCGTAAGACATCTAGCCTTTATTATGGATATCTATGGTCAGAATGCTCTCTATAGTACTTGTGTAGAGGGTTGTGAGGATGGGCGGGGGCAGTTGGGCTCTCCTCATCCTCCGCAGGAAGTACAAGCGCTTCTGTGCCCTCCTCACCAGATGTGGTGTTTACAGACCAGGTGAGGTTGTCCGTGATGTGCACCCCGAGGAATTTGGTGCTGCTAACCACCTCCACAGCTGAGCTGTTGATGAGTTTGTGTCAACTGCGAACTTCATGATGTGATTGGGGGTGAACCTGGGGGTGCAGTTGTGTGTCATCAGAGTAAACAGCAGGGGGCTGCGGACACAGCCCTGAGGGGAGCCCGTGCTGAGGGTGATGACATCAGAGGTGGTCTGTCAGACCCAGACCGACAGTGGTCAGGAGGTGAGGAAGTGATGAGGGGTGTGCTGAAGCACAGATGTTCCAGTTTTTCAACCAGATGCTGTGGGATGAGGGTGTTGAACGCTGTAGTCCAGGAACATGCTCAAAGGGGGCGGAGCGTAGACGGGCTTGGAACCCGTTAATAACTGCTTGCAGTTCTAGTTATTATTAGGGTTCCAAGCCCGCAGCGCAGGCGAACGGCTATGCCGTTCGTCTGCTCTGTGAGCAGAGAACCCTATTGTTTTTCTAGTGTTTTTAAATTATTTATTATTATTATTATTATTATTATTATTATTATTATTACGGGTAATTATTATTCTCCGCTAAAACGCGTTGGGCGGCCCATGCGGATTTGTAACGAACCTATTGAATCAGGTATCCAAGTACAGAATGTGCACCGCTACTCAAACCCAGAAATTCAGACCCCTCAACAACTAGGGGGCGCTATAACAAAGGACAATGCGTTTTGGCCTATAACCACCAAACTACTGGTCCCACACTCAAAAACTTCACATCACTTTGTTTATTGGATGATTCTGCAAAATAAAGGGAATTGGCACACCCTTCGTTTCCCAGCTAGTTTTCGCGCTACATGGCTACAAAGGTTAAACCTTTCTTGTTTAACTCCTCCTACATTTTTTATGCAATCCGCGCAAAACTCCACATATAACAGCGTAATGGACAAATAAAAAAAGTGAACGCGCCGGATTTTTGAATTTTGACTTTTTCGAAAAGTAACGCTAAAATAAGTGATTGTTAGCTAGCTAGCTCTAAATGTAATTGCTGATTATTCTAAAACCATAACAGATTTTGACATGTCCTTCATAACCCATAGTCCAAATAAGATTTTGCACATGTGACCCGCGTTTGAGGATCGTCCATCACTAGGGGGCGCTGTGATGTCAAGAAATCTACTACGCAAGAATGGCTGATCGGATTTTTACAAAACCTTCTTCATCCCCTTCCAGTTATACCCCTGAACTCAGGTATTAAATATGGTAATTATTAAAACAAGTGGGCGGGGCCTATTTCCAAAAGTGTTAAAAAACCTGGAGAATAATAAAAACAATAAAGTAAAGAATAAAAAATGCTTTAAAATCAATTTTTTGATCTCAGATTTTCAGGATGTATTCTGTGAATAAGGTGTAACAATTCTCTCACTGCATGTATTGTTTTTTTTTGAAGTGCTACACTCTGAATTTTTAAAAGTTTGTAAAATGGAGAAATCAATGTATTTTCCACAAATATTGTTCAACCCCCCAAAATATGGCCTCTATTTGTAAAGCACATGCAGAATAAACATGGATTTCAGTTTGGTAAAAATCCAGGCGAGTTTGACCAATTTACAAGACTTTGAAAATAAATGGTACAAGACTATAAAGTTTAATATTTTATTTCTCTGAATCCATTTTTTTAATGACCATAAAAAAAATCCTGTGGTTAGATAAAGCACTCTTTGAGATCCATGAATATTTTCAGAATTTTAGAGCCAACCGTTGATTATTAACGAATTTATGAAGTTTGTGATCAGTTCACAGCTTTCATCATCCAGAGCTCTGACTGCAGAGCTTTGAACAGGGCGGCCATTTTGCCCATATTTGGGCACATCACAGGAAGTGACGTCAAAGAAGCCATCTTAGGTCAGACCAAGCTGCCATCTTAGGTCAGACCATAGAGAACACAGACATGAATACGTAGACGCCGCGTCCTCGGTTGAGAGGCGTGCCGACAGAGCGGCCATCTTAGGTCAGACCAAGCTGCAGTCAGACAGAATACAAGTCATTACAGGAAAATGTACTTTATGTTTTCAGACACTCTGAATCCGGTGAATTCTCACCCGATTTCCAGATAAATCAACTGACTGAAAACGTCACCCCTTTAGGGGCTACATGGGACCAATTGATTGAATTAAATTATTGTCTAACTTAATAAATAATTTCGATTTTGTATTGAAAGTAAGCAAACTTCCAGAGCTACGTCCCAGGAAGCCCGACTTTTACTCCGCTTATGGGTGCGCAAATAAAAGGACACTAGGAACCAGATCCTGGGGAATTACCTTCCATAAGTAAGATTTTATGATAGATCATCCTCATGCTTTACAGTTACAGTTTTCCGGCATAAACACAATATGTGCTAATGGGTACAGCGATGGAAGTAGAGAAAAGTACATTAAACACCAAAAACAAACAAAATTACTGGATAGACATGATTTGTGGGGAGTGGGGGGGGAAGCCCGTGCTGAGGGTGATTAGGTTTTTTGTTGATTTCTTTTTGTTGATAATTGCTGTTGTCTGTAGATCGGTGTCTGTGTATATAGCTTAAATATATATATATATATATATATATATATATATATATATATATATATACACAGAAAGCTATATACACGGTAGACTGTGCGTTAATGTAACGCAGAAGGTCTGGAGATGCTACGTTGGTGTAGCTTGTAGGACCTGAACAGGGGAGAGAGGCAGAGTCAAGTGTCACGGGGCCTCTGGGCCGTGTTAATAAGGCTGGTAGCGGATGGGAAAAAACTGTTTTTGTGTCGTGAGGTTTTGGTCCTGATGGACCGCTGCCTCCTGCCAGAAGGAAGTGTCTGAAATATTTTGTGACTGGGGTGTCACAAAATCGGCCACAATCTTCCCTGCACGCCTCAGAGTCCTAGAGGCTTACAGGTCCTGGAGAGATGGAAAATTGCAGCCAATCACCTTCTCTGCAGACCGGATGACACGCTGCAGTCTGCTCTTGTCTTTGGCGGTGGCACCAGCGTACCAGATGGTAATGGAGGAGGTGGTTTAGACACACCTTCTCCTTCAAAGAGTTTTCTTAATTTTCATAACTATGACAATTGTAGATTCACACTAAAGGCATCAAAACTATGAATTAACACATGTGGAATTATATACTTAACAAAAAAGTGTGAAACAACTGAAAATATGTCTTATATTCTAGGTTCTTCAAAGTAGCCACCTTTTGCTTTGATTACTGCTTCGTACACTCTTGGCATTCTCTTAATGAGCTTCAAGAGATAGTCACCTGAAATGGTTTTCCCTTCACAGGTGTCCCCTGTCAGGTTTAATAAGTGGGATGTCTTGCCTCTTATATGGGGTTGGGACCATCAGTTGTGTTGTGCAGAAGTCAAGTGGATACACAGCTTATAGTCCTACTGAATAAACTGTTAGAATTTGTATTATGGCAAGAAAAAAGCAGCTAAGTAAAGAAAAACAAGTGGCCATAATTACTTTAAGAACTGAAGGTCATTCAGTCCGAAAAATTGGGAAAACTTTGAAAGTGTCCCCAAGTGCAGTCGCAAAAACCATCAAGCGCTACAAAGAAACTGGCTCACACGAGGACCGCCCCAGGAAAGGAAGACCAAGAGTCACCTCTGCTGTGGAGGATAAATTCATCCTAGTCACCAGCCTCAGAAATCGCAGGTTGACAGCAGCTCAGATTAGAGACCAGGTCAATGCCACACAGAGTTCTAGCAGCAGACACATCTCTAGAACAACTGTTAGGAGACTGTGTGAATCAGGTCTTCATGGTAAAACAGCTGCTAGGAAACCACTGCTAAGGACAGGCAACAAGTAGAAGAGAATTGTTTGGGCTAAAGAACACAAGGAATGGACATTAGACCAGTGGAAATCTGTGCTTTGGTCTGATGAGTCCAAAATTGAGATCTTTGGTTCCAACCATCGTGTCTTTGTGTGACGCAGAAAAGGTTTAACAGATGGACTCTATTCAATTCAATTCAATTGTATTTATATAGCGCCAATTCATGAAACATGTCATCTCGAGGCACTTTACAAAGTCAAAATCAATCATATTATACAGATTGGTCAAAAATTTCCTAGATTTTATGATAGATCATCCTCATGCTTTACAGTTACAGTTTTCCGGCATAAACACAATATGTGCTAATGGGTACAGCGATGGAAGTAGAGAAAAGTACATTAAACACCAAAAACAAACAAAATGGTCCTAAATTACTGGATAGACATGATTTGTGGGGAGTGGACTCTATTCAATTCAATTCAATTGTATTTATATAGCGCCAATTCATGAAACATGTCATCTCGAGGCACTTTACAAAGTCAAAATCAATCATATTATACAGATTGGTCAAAAATTTCCTATATAAGGGAACCAGTTGATTGCTTCAAAGTCCCGACAAGCAGCATTCACTCCTGGAGAAGCATAGAGCTACAGGGAGAGACGTCTGCATTGTCCATGGCTTTGCAGCAATCCCTCATACTGAGCAAGCATGAAGCGACAGTCGAAAAAAAACCCCACCTATTAGCGGGAAGGAAAAACCTCCAGCAGAACCGGGCTCAGTATGAACGGTCATCTGCCTCGACCGACTGGGGGTTAAAGAATACAGAGCAGAGACACAACAAGAGAGACAAACATGCACAGAAGCACACATTGATCCAGTAATCTGTTCTACATTAGATAGTAATAGCGGGTGATCTGTCTTCTCTGGATGATGTCACAGTTAACAGAACGTCAGATCAGGTGTACCTACTATGAAGAAAAAAGAGAGAGCAAAAAGTTAAAAGCTGAAATGACAACAGTCATTTCAATGTAATGCAATGCAAAACTGCATTGCATCTACTTTTTTTAGACAAATGCAAGAAAGTAATAAATATTATGACATGCTTAATTGGAAGGGAGTGGGGAGCAGATAGATGGTGCTGCTGTAGAAGGTCGTGAGGATGGGCGGGGACAGGTGGGCTCTCCTCATCCTCCGCAGTAAGTGCAAGCGCTTCTGTTCCCTCTTCTCCAGTGACATGGTGTTCACAAACCAGCTGAGGTTGTGTGTTATGTGCACCCCGAGGAATTTATTGCTGCTGGCCACCTCCACAGCTGAGCTGTTAATGAGAAGTGGAGCATGGCGAGGCCATTTCTTCCTGAAGTCCATGATGATCTCCTTCGTTTTCTCCACGTTCAGGATCAGTCCTGGTCCTGGTCCTGGTCGTTGTTGTCTCTAATCAGGCCCACCACCGTCGTGTCGTCTGCAAACTTCACGATGTGATTGGTGGTGAACCTGGGGACACAGTCGTGTGTCATCAGGGTGAACAGCAGGGGGCTCAGGACGCAGCCCTGAGGAAAGCCCGTGCTGAGGGTGATGACATCAGTGGTTTTCTGTCCGACCCAGACCAACTGAGGTCTGTTGGTGATGAAGTCTAGTAGGCAGTTGCGAACAGGTGTGCTGAAGCCCAGATGTTCCAGTTTTAATGGTGTTGAACGCTGAACTGAAGTCCAGGAACATGCTCAAGGGGGCGGTGCGTGGGTGGGCTTGGAACCCGTTAATAACTGCTTGCAGTTCTAGTTATTATTATTATTATTACGGAATTAAAACGCGTTGTGCAGCCCAAGCGGATTTATAACGAACCTATTGAATCAGGTATCTAAGCACAGAATGTGTGCCTCTACTCAAACCCAGAAATTCAGACCCTTCAACAACTAGGGGGCGCTATAACAAAGGACAATGCGTTTCGGCCTATAACCACCAAACTACTGGTCACACACTCAAAAACTTGATAGCACTTTGTTTATTGGATGTTTCTGCATCAAAAAGGGAATTGGCACACCTTTCGTTTCCCAGCTACTTTTCGCGCTACATGGCTACAAAGGTTAAACCTTTCTTGTTAAACTCCTCCTACATTTTTTGTGCGATCTGCGCAAAACTTCATATATAAGTGTGTCATGGACAAATAAAAAAAAGTAAACGCGGCGGATTTTTGAATTTTGACTTTTTCGAAAAGTAACGCTACAGTGATTGTTAGCTAGCTAGCTCTAAATGTAATTGCTGATTATTCTAAAACCATAACAGATTTTGACATGTCCTTCATAACCCATAGTCCAAATAAGATTTTGCACATGTGATCCGCATTTGAGGATCGTCCATCACTAGGGGGCGCTGTGATGTCAAGAAATCTACTACGCAAGAATGGCTGATCGGATTTTTACAAAACCTTCTTCATCCCCTTCCAGTCATAACCCTTAACTCAGGAATTAAATATGGTACTGATTGAAACAAGTGGGCGGGGCCTATTTCCAAAAGTGTGAAAGAAACCTTCAAAACTTCAAAAAATTACCAAAAATCCATTTTGTGGTGTAACGATCTCAGATTTTCAGGATGTATTCCTTGAATAAGGTGTAACAATTCTCTCACTGCATGTATTGAGGTTTCTGAAAGTTGCACACTCTGATTTTTTAAAAGTTTGTAAAATGGAGAAATCAATGTATTTTCCACAAATATTGTTCAATCCCAATAAAAATGGCCACTATTTGTAAAGCACATTCAGACTTAATGTGTACTTCAGTTTGGTAAAAATCCAGGCGATTTTGAACTATTTAAAAGACTTTGAAATTCACATGTGCAAGACTGACTATAAAGGTTAATATTTTTTATCTCTGAAACGCTTTTTTCAATGGTCGTTTAAAAGATCACATAGTTAGATAAAGCACTCTTGGACATACGTGAATATTTTCAGAATTTTAGAGCAAACCGTTGATTTTTAACGATTTAATGAATTTTATGATCTGGTCACAGCTCTCACCATCCAGAGCTCTGACCATCCAGAACTGTGAACAGGGCGGCCATTTTGCCCATATATGGGCACATCACAGGATGTGACGTCACATCCGGTGATTTTCTAAGCGGAGCAGAAACTTGAAGAGGGAGGATAGCTTTTAGAGTTTTGAAAAGAACACATAATTTAAAAAAAATATATTGAATGTAAAAAAGATCAAGCAGAAGCAAGGAAAGTTATTTAGAAGGCAAAGAAGACAAAATGGAGAGATTTTTGTGATTCAATGGGCAGAACAACTCCTATAGCTAAGGTATGGGGAATGATTAAGAAAATGAAGGGAAATAGACCAGAGAGAACATATCCAGTTCTAAAACATGAAGAAGGAACAGCAGTAACAAATGAGGAAAAAGTAGAAGTAATAGCAAGAACATTTGCAAAGATCCATAGTTCAGATATGGATCAGACTTATTCCAAAAGTAACACTATGATATAATATGGATAAATAGACAGATAGATAGATAGATAGATAGATAGATAGATAGATAGATAGATAGATAGATAGATAGATAGATAGATAGATAGATAGATAGATAGATAGATAGATAGATATGAAAAGGAGTAATAACATTAATGGTTTAAAGGTCAATCTAAATGAAGAACATTCATTTTATATATATATATATAAACACTTTTATTTGGGTGTGATTAATTATTTCACAGTCCTAATTTATTTATATTTACATACATACTTTTATAATATGAATATTACTGTTATAATAAAATATGAAATACTGACAAAAAAGGCTTATTGTGTGGCAACCTCTTGGTGTAGAAGCATAATCCAGGTTTCAAATTAAAGGTAACACTTTGAAGTTTCATGTAGACTATTCGGATTATATATCAGGAGTAATTACACAAAGGTTCCTATTTTTAATCCATTATAAAAGTGAAATTTATTTGCTATTAAAATTGGTACAATAGTCCCCTTCACAAGTATATATAGATGTAGCATGTTGAAATCCCCACCTACACTACTGTGATGGTATACACATGGAAGACAGAGATTTAAAAAATGACCCAAAAAACATAGCTTGGCTAATGCCCTTTGAAAAGGACGGTTTTATTGAGCTTCTGTTGCATGTTGTTGCTCTGTAAGCTAAGGTTAGTTATTTTGGCAATTTGGTGCAGCCTTAACTTAAAAAACAAGGACACAACCAACGTTAACAGCGTATGGTGGTGGCTGTCTATGCCATACTGTGTTTCTCCGATGTGCTCTCTGAGCACAAACACATCCTCTGACCCTATCCTCTTCCTTACAATGTACACGACCTCTAGCACTTTGATGGGCTGTGATCGTCTGGTACATGAGGTCTGACGAATGACCCACTCTGCTGCCCTGACTACCATCACTGTGCCTTCTGATGGAATAACCAGACCTCCATTGTTTTTTAACTTCAGCAGGTGGTAGCTCTGGTCCTTGATGGCAGATGCAGCATCTGTTACCAAGCTGGCACGGCAGACATCACAGGACAGCTTTTTCAGAGCCCGTCGCACAACAAATCCTGAAATAAGAGTTGGTATATTAAAATAATGTATAATAACCATGGGGAAATTAAGGGAACATTTATCTTTTTGGACCATTGTGAGATTGATTTCCCTCAAATTTACACCAAAGATTAATTGTCATACAATCATTATTGGTGTCAGTAAAACCTATATAATTGACCAGTGGTCTCAGGCTTGATAACTTGCGCAAGTAGCCGTGATGCACAACTATGCTGCATGATTAAGTCATTTTTCGACAAGAAAATCTGCAATTTCGACATGTTCAAGCATCAAGAATTATAGCCACGTTCATAACGTTTGTAAGAAACCAAACTGTTTGTAAATCCGTCAAGAATTCAATGAGATAAGAGTATTTGTGTTCGTGCTGATCACTCACCTTACATTAGGTACCACAGAGCACGCCAGAAAGCTTGTCTGAGGCAAGATGGCCGCCGGTGATGACATTTGAGACTCCGCCGTAAGACATCTAGCCTTTATTATGGATATCTATGGTCAGAATGCTCTCTATGGTACTTGTGTAGAGGGTTGTGAGGATGGGCGGGGGCAGTTGGGCTCTCCTCATCCTCCGCAAGAAGCACAAGCGCTTCTGTGCCCTCCTCACCAGATGTGGTGTTTACAGACAAGGTGAGGTTGTCCGTGATGTGCACCCCGAGGAATTTGGTGCTGCTAACCACCTCCAAAGCTGAGCTGTTAATGAGTTTGTGTCAACTGCGAACTTCATGATGTGATTGGGGGTGAACCTGGGGGTGCAGTCGTGTGTCATCAGAGTAAACAGCAGGGGGCTGCGGACACAGCCCTGAGGGGAGCCCGTGCTGAGGGTGATGACATCAGAGGTGGTCTGTCAGACCCGGACCGACAGTGGTCAGGAGGTGAGGAAGTGATGAGGGGTGTGCTGAAGCCCAGATGTTCCAGTTTTTCAACCAGATGCTGTGGGATGAGGGTGTTGAACGCTGTAGTCCAGGAACATGCTCAAAGGGGGCGGAGCGTAGACGGGCTTGGAACCCGTTAATAACTGCTTGCAGTTCTAGTTATTATTATTATTACGGAATTAAAACGCGTTGTGCAGCCCACGCGGATTTGTAACGAAACAATTGGATCAGTTATCTAAGTTCAGAACGTGCGCCCCTACTCAAACCCAGAAATTCAGACCTTTCAACAACTAGGGGGCGCTATAACAAAGGACAATGCGTTTCGGCCTGTAACCACCAAACTACTGGTCCCACACTCAAAACCTTTATATGACTTTGTTTATTGGATGATTCTGCATCAAAAAGGGAATTGGCACACCTTTCGTTTCCTAGCTACTTTTCGCGCTACATGGCTACAAAGGTTAAACCTTTCTTGTTAAACTCCTCCTACATTTTTTGTGCGATCCGCGCAAAACTTCATATATAAGCGTGTAATGGACAAATAAAAAAATTTAACGCGGCGGATTTTTGAATTTTTACTTTTTCGGAAAGTAACGCTAAAATAAGTGATTGTTAGCTAGCTAGCTCTAAATGTAATTGTTGATTATTCTAAAACCATAACAGATTTTGACGTGTCCTTCATAATACATAGTCCAAATAAGATTTTGCACATGTGACCCGCGTTTGAGGATCGTCCATCACTAGGGGGCGCTGTGATGTCAAGAAATCTACTACGCAAGAATGGCTGATCGGATTTTTACAAAACCTTCTTTATTGCCTTCCAGTCATACCCCTGAACTAAAGTATTAAATATGGTAATGATTGAAACAAGTGGGAAGGGCATATTTGCAAAAGTGTGAGAGTAGGGAGTAGCAAGATGGCGGCCAGTCACTAGGAGAGGTCACTGGCGGCCATCTTGCTACTCCCTTCTCACACAGAACCCCATAGCATTTGGTTGCAACAACAAGCAGTTTGGCTGTGTGAAAACGTTTCACAGGTAATTTTACAGTCAGTGGATATTATACTTACTATACAAATTACTTTTGTTTAGGTAACACTTTATTTGTGCCTAAGATTTACATGATACTGTCATAAACAGAGGCTGCACAGTGAAGCAGTGAGTAGTGTTGTTGCCTTCTGGGTTCAAATCCTCCTGGGTCTTTCAAATCCTCCTGGGTTTTTCAAATTCTCCTGGGTCTTTCAAATCCTCTGGGTCTTTCTGCATGGAGTTGAATAGAATGTTCTACCTGTGCATGCGTGGGTTCATTCCGGGTACTCCGGCTTACTCCCACAGTTCAAAAACATGACTGTTAGTTTAATTGTCCTTAGGTGTGAGTGTGTGCAACAATGGTTGTTTGCCCTGTCTGTCTCTGTGTTGCCCTGTGACTGATTGCCGACCTGTCCAGGGTGTAACCCGCCTCTCGCTCAGTGAACGCTGTATATATATATATCCTCCTGAGAACCAAAGAAAAAAAGTGTGTTACAAAAAAAGTGTGTTACAATTTCTTTTTTTGTGTGATTTCCCATGTATTTGGACCTAAAAAAACACATTACAATTATAATTTTTTTAAATATATTTTTAATTTTAATTTTATAGCATGTCCACTGTGGAGGACAACAGGACGATTTGCATGGGGAAATAGAACAGGCTTTAGAAAATAAAAAAATGAAAAAAGATTGTCTTGAAAGTGATATTTACCTAAGAACTTTGACATTTGATAAAAACAAATAAAATTCTGTAACTTTGTTCTGTTGTTTGATACTTGCAACAGAAAAAATACATGTATTTAGTTCAACAATAAACTATAAGACATAGAACTAAGCAGTTCTGCATTTCATCTTCCTCTGGATATTTTAGCTGTGATAATCCTGTCTGACTGGGCAATGGCCTGTGAATGGGATGATTTGCTTATCAATGCACACTTTGTCACACCTTGGAAGGCTGAGACAACCTTGCCTCACACGGTCAAGCAATGGTCTGACTCTCCAAAGAATGTCTGACTTCTTTGTCTCTTCAGTCACATCCAGGTCATTCACAATCTTAAGTGAGCTTCTTAGCTTGTAGAACCTGTCCCTTGTCATCTTCTTGCTAATGACTGGTAGCTTACTTTGTTACAAGTTTGTCCTGGCCCACAGAGGACGACGACTTTCCCGCTCCCTCTCTGGCTCTTACTCTGTCTCATCAGATTCTCCTGCATTTTCTTCCTCTCCTTCTTCGTCACTATCTTCCCCTATCACAGGCTGATACTCATTCTCATCCTTTTCCTCATCTGACAGCTCCAAATCTGAATCTCCCTCTATTATCTGGTACTGAATCCTCTCTGCTTCGCTTCTGTCTCCTACAACAATGTGCAGTCATTAAATAAATTAAAATGGTCCCGGTGTCCACTACAGTTGACATTCATTAAATGACTGTTATTTCAAAACATAAATAATTAAAGTGTTTTCAGATGTAATAATATTGTTGATGACACATTAATAAACAAGAATATATATAATTATCATGGTAAAAATAGCAATAGATAAAGAATATTTGACTTACCTTTCCTCTTTCCATAAAATGTGTTTTTTATTATGGCGACCATCTTGTGAGGGGAAAAAAGTAAAGTTCCTAGCTTGCAAACCTATCACATGACACATCACTGGAAAGCCCAGGATGTCCTCTACAGAACACTATAGGGCTTGATAGGGTATCTCCAGATACTTAAGGGAAATACAGGTGGACAAAATGTCCACTACAATGGACATAAATGAATGGGCCGGTCTCAGTGTGTATATACATATATACACAGAAAGCTATATACACGGTAGACTGTGTGTTAATGTAACGCAGAAGGTCTGGAGATGCTACGTTGGTGTAGCTTGTAGGACCTGAACAGGGGAGAGAGGCAGAGTCAAGTGTCACGGGGCCTCTGGGCCGTGTTAATAAGGCTGGTAGCGGATGGGAAAAAACTATTTTTGTGTCGTGAGGTTTTGGTCCTGATGGACCGCTGCCTCCTGCCAGAGGGAAGTGTCTGAAATATTTTGTGACTGGGGTGTCACAAAATCGGCCACAATCTTCCCTGCACGCCTCAGAGTCCTGGAGGCTTACAGGTCCTGGAGAGATGGAAAATTGCAGCCAATCACCTTCTCTGCAGACCGGATGACACGCTGCAGTCTGCTCTTGTCTTTGGCGGTGGCACCAGCGTACCAGATGGTAATGGAGGAGGTGGTTTAGACACACCTTCTCCTTCAAAGAGTTTTCTTAATTTTCATAACTATGACAATTGTAGATTCACACTAAAGGCATCAAAACTATGAATTAAAACATGTGGAATTATATACTTAACAAAAAAGTGTGAAACAACTGAAAATATGTCTTATATTCTAGGTTCTTCAAAGTAGCCACCTTTTGCTTTGATTACTGCTTCGTACACTCTTGGCATTCTCTTAATGAGCTTCAAGAGATAGTCACCTGAAATGGTTTTCCCTTCACAGGTGTCCCCTGTCAGGTTTAATAAGTGGGATGTCTTGCCTCTTAAATGGGGTTGGGACCATCAGTTGTGTTGTGCAGAAGTCAAGTGGATAGACAGCTGATAGTCCTACTGAATAAACTGTTAGAATTTGTATTATGGCAAGAAACAAGCCGCTAAGTAAAGAAAAACGAGTGGCCATAATTACTTTAAGAACTGAAGGCCATTCAGTCCGAAAAACTTTGAAAGTGTCCCCAAGTGCAGTCGCAAAAACCATCAAGCGCTACAAAGAAACTGGCTCACACGAGGACCGCCCCAGGAAAGGAAGACCAAGAGTCACTTCTGCTGCTGAGGATAAATTCATCCTAGTCACCAGCCTCAGAAATCGCAGGTTGACAGCAGCTCAGATTAGAGACCAGGTCAATGCCACACAGAGTTCTAGCAGCAGACACATCTCTAGAACAACTGTTAGGAGACTGTGTGAATCAGGCCTTCATGGTAAAACAGCTGCTAGGAAACCACTGCTAAGGACAGGCAACAAGTAGAAGAGAATTGCTTGGGCTAAAGAACACAAGGAATGGACATTAGACCAGTGGAAATCTGTGCTTTGGTCTGATGAGTCCAAAGTTGAGATCTTTGGTTCCAACCATCGTGTCTTTGTGCGACGCAGAAAAGGTTTAACGGATGGACTCTATTCAATTCCATTCAATTTTATTTATATAGCGCCAATTCATGAAACATGTCATCTCGAGGCACTTTACAAAGTCAAAATCAATCATATTATACAGATTGGTCAAAAATTTCCTATATAAGGGAACCAGTTGATTGCTTCAAAGTCCCGACAAGCAGCATTCACTCCTGGAAAAGCATAGAGCTACAGGGAGAGACGTCTGCATTGTCCATGGCTTTGCAGCAATCCTTCATACTGAGCAAGCATGAAGCGACAGTGGAAAGAAAAACCACCCATTAGCGGGAAGGAAAAACCTCCAGCAGAACCGGGCTCAGTATGAACGGTCATCTGCCTCGACCGACTGGGGGTTAAAGAAGACAGAGCAGAGACACAACAAGACAGACAAAAAAGCACAGAAACACACATTGATCCAGTAATCTGTTCTACATTAGATGGTAATAGCGGGTGATCTGTCTTCTCTGGATGATGTCACAGTTAACAGAACGTCAGATCAGGTGTACCTACTATGAAGAAAAAAGAGAGAGCAAAAAGTTAAAAGATGAAATGACAACAGTCATTTCAATGTAATGCAATGCAAAACTGCATTGCATCTACTTTTTTTAGACAAATGCAAGAAAGTAATAAATATAATGACATGCTTAATTGGAAGGGAGTGGGGAGCAGATAGATGGTGCTGCTGTAGAAGGTCGTGAGGATGGGCGGGGACAGGTGGGCTCTCCTCATCCTCCGCAGTAAGTGCAAGCGCTTCTGTGCCCTATTCTCTAGTGACATGGTGTTCACAAACCAGCTGAGGTTGTGTGTTATGTGCACCCCGAGGAATTTATTGCTGCTGACCACCTCCACAGCTGAGCTGTTAATGAGAAGTGGAGCATGGCGAGGCCATTTCTTCCTGAAGTCCATGATGATCTCCTTCGTTTTCTCCACGTTCAAGATCAGTCCTGGTCCTGGTCCTGGTCCTGGTCGTTGTCGTCTCTAATCAGGCCCACCACCGTCGTGTCGTCTGCAAACTTCACAATGTGATTGGTGGTGAACCTGGGGACACAGTCGTGTGTCATCAGGGTGAACAGCAGGCGGCTCAGGACGCAGCCCTGAGGAAAGCCCGTGCTGAGGGTGATGACATCAGAGGTTTTCTGTCCGACCCGGACCAACTGAGGTCTGTTGGTGATGAAGTCTAGTAGGCAGTTGCGAACAGGTGTGCTGAAGCCCAGATGTTCCAGTTTTGATGGTGTTGAACGCTGAACTGAAGTCCAGGAACATGCTCAAGGGGGCGGTGCGTGGGTGGGCTTGGAACCCGTTAATAACTGCTTGCAGTTCTAGTTTTATTTGTTTTTGTACATTTGTGTCAATAGGAATGACATGTTCCAGTGACTGACAGTGCATTAGGTGAACATGGAAGTAAATATGTGTTGTTTTTTTCATGGTGAACGCAAGAGATCAAATAAAACTTAAAAGACATCTGCAGAGGTGGGTAGAGTAGCAAAAAATTTTATTCAAGTAACAGTAGCACTACTTTGACATATAGTAATAGTAATATCATCTTTATTGTCATTGAAACATACATTAAAACAAAATTTGTTCTCTGCTTTTAACCCATCACCCTTGGGGAGCAGTGGGCTACCATGTGCGGCGCCCGGGGAGCAATCTGGGGTTAAGGGTCTGATATATTAAAGAATTATTTTTGCTCTTTAACAATGTATTATGGGAAAACCTGCTCAGTTTGATAACTTGTTTTAACTTTTGATATATAAATGAGAAGACTGGTCAGTTAAATAAGAGAGAGGACTGGCCAGTTCACACATTGATTATTGCTGTTGTGGTGTTCGCACCTGAGTTCACATGAAACTAAGAACCACGTGTGTTATTGTGTTATAATTTGTTTTAACTTGTGGTGGGAACTTATGACAATGTGTTGTGGGAAAGACTGATTCTGTATTCCTTATTCTGTGATATTTGCTGTATTCTGAGTGCACTCATATTATTTTGCTTCGCACACTGCTGAAATGCTGGGAACGGGTTCTGTTTGGGAAATATGTTTTGGGAGGCAGGGCAGCTGTGGAGGGAGAAATGGCCACTCTCGCTCCACATCTGACTCTTTGTTTACAAGTATATAAAGAGGAGACTGCCCTTAGCCCAGTGAGTCTGCCGTGAGTTCGTGTGTGGATACCGGCATCGTGAACGCTGATCTTAACCTAGGACTGGGGGCTCCCAGTTCGTGTCAATGGTAAGGGCTGATTCTGAGAATCTGTTGAGCGTCACGTCTGTTTGAAAGCTTGTTGCTTTATTGCTTGCTACTTTGTGTGTGTGATGAGCTAGTTGTTTTGATGTGCTGTATTCTGTGGGGAATAATTATAAATGTGTGCCTTATATTCTAACAGAAACAGTGTTTGAGTCCTTATTTGTGTTTGCCAATCTCTCCCGATCCTGAAATAAACATTTCATAAAACAGGGTCTTGCTCAGGGACCCAGAGTGCAGGCGCCGGGGATCGAACCGGGTACTTGCATTCTTCTCTGAGTACAAGCACACTGCTCTAACCACTAGGCCAACACTCCCGCCAACAATCCTGCTATTTTTACTCAAGTAAAAGTAAAAAGTATTCAGTAAGAAGGCTACTCAAGTACTAGTAACTAATCATGACAGCTGATGATTTGATGTTTAAAAATGTAATCGGACAAACAAAAAGATAATGTTATGTGCAAATGCTGTTATTTTAAAGACAAAAGATACACTAAAGACACCAAAGACAAACGAAACACTTTTCTAAATCTTTTTTTTTTTCAACGCTAAACTTGAAAGCAGCAGGTACAGCAGTGAATGTATATACAGTATGTTAGAACAGTGCAACATACTGCCAATTACAACATCTACTGTTTGCTCTGTGTTCTTTTGACTTCCAAATGGCTCAATGAGCGCATGGGATAGAAAACAACATTAAAATAACAAAGCTGTTGTACAAATAACACTTTAACATTTTTATTATTTATTTATTTTTTGTCTGACCAAAGCAGATACAGTAAAAATGTGCCATCCAGTATGACAGAAAACGTGACAGGACGAGCTGTGCGGCATAGCCATGAAGGAACAGAACACACACAACTGGCAGTGGTTTTGGCCGTCATACCTCCTGTGTCCAGAAGGAGCTGCAGGGAGAGGCTGCTGCTGCTGAACTACGCAGTTCACCATCTTCGCCAGCAGAGGGAAGCATCTGCCAGCAAAAGTAACCGGTCTGTAAATCTTCTCAGAAGACTCTGAGACTCTAAAAGACGGCAGCCGACGAACTGATGGCAGGAGATGTGATTGCCTCTAATAACACTTTGAAAGACGTTTGAATAATAAATATTTTGAGCATAACCACATAAAGGCTGTTTCATACTGACAATGTTCTAATTATACACAAGTGATCACTGTTTGAGCCAACTAGTGACATCTGAGAAAGTGAAGCGCAGAAAATCAAGGGAGAGAAAGTTGACCCTAACATGCTGGAACTTAAAAGACAAGACAAGAAATCGCTTCCAATCACACTTATGGGTAGGGTAGCTTCAATAAAAATGATGGTCCTACCTAGAATTAATTATTTATCTTCAATGGTCCCCAATAAACCATCATCTGACTGGTTTAAATCTCTAGACTCTGCCATTTCTAAATTTCTTTGGAAAGGTAAACCCCCACGTATTAGCTTAAAGACAATACAGAAGACTAAAGACAGGGGAGGATTAGATCTGCCTAACTTCCATAACTATTACTTAGCAAATAGGCTACAATACATCTCTAAATGGATAAAAAATAGTCTTTTAGATGAGCCTTGGTTAGATATAGAACAGGAAATGTGCAATAATATCATGATTTCAGATCTGCCGTTTATTAGCTCAAATATAAAACGGCATACATGCTTCAAAAATATCAACATTAGTTCTACTCTGACAGCATGGTGGGAGTTCCTTAAAATGACAAAGTCATCCCTTATCCCATGCAGTCGTACACCTATCTGGAATAACCCTGATATCCCACAAAATAATAAAATGATAAACTTTACATACTGGAAGAATAAAGGTATTAAATATCTGGAACATCTACTTGACGGAACCGAGTTCATCCATTTTGCGAAACTAAATATGCAATATGGCATTAGTAAAAATAAATTCTTGGAATATGAACAACTTAAATCTATAATTAAAAATGAATATAATCATATTAATGGTGGTTTACAAATCCCAACTAATATATTAGAGTTCCTAGATTTAACCCCCCCCCCCCCCCAAACTACTGTCTAAATCATACAGGACACTGACTAAAATAGATGATTCGATATCTCTTCCTATAATGAAGTGGGAAAATTATTTATCAGGCACCTTTGAACAAAATTTCTGGGCTCAGACATGTCTAAGAACTTTCAAATTGACTAGAAACACCAACTTACAACTAATACAATACAAAATCCTTCACAGAGTACACTACACAGGACAAAGATTATTCAAGATGGGGTTGGCACAATCTAATATCTGCCCACACTGCATAGGAAATCATCCTGATAATTATTTTCATGCGTTATGGTTATGCACACCAGTCCAGAGGTTCTGGACACAGATATGTAAGGACTTATCAAAGTGCTTGAGCTATAAAATTACACCTTCCCCATCAGTTTGCTTGCTCGGTTATTTTGAGAAAAGTCCTCTGAAAAAAGAAATAGTTTACATGGTTTTCACTGCTTTATATATCGCAAAGAAAACTATCCTCATGAATTGGAAAAGTAAACAAAATCTCAGTATCAATCAGTATAGAGATCTTTTGTTGGATCATATTAATCTAGAGACAGCATCTGCTTCCACATCTGATTGATCTCTTTGGGCTCCTCTGATCAACACCATCACTTAGTGGTATAGGGGGCGGTGGGTTGCTTCCTGCAGGGCGCAGTGGCTGGATGGAGGGGATCCTGGGGCCCTGGGGGCGCTTGGAGTAGGGCGCCTGCTGGATCCGGCTCCACCAGGCGGAATCACATAAAGCTATTTACAAGCATAAATCAAGTGGAGCACTATGGCGAAAGCTGTTCGCTCCACTTGTAAAAGCAAAATCTGTCATGCTCTATCTGGCATTGAGACATCAATTCCTATTGCCACATTGCTAGACAGGACACTGGGGAAAAAAAAAAAAAGACAAGACATCTCAGAAATGGAGACTAAATAAACAAAGCTTTGCAAACACTGGAACGGACAACTAGATTCCTGTATTAAGTTTAAAATGAGTGTACAGATGCAGATTTGACTCACATGCTGCTGAAGGGCTCGAGACACAAGTAAATAGAAAAGTATGATCTCACTCAGAAGATCATACAGCAGAAGGCTCGTACAGCAGTGACTTCAGATTTGATTCATCTAATGAAAATAAGGATGAGTGAAGCAGACCCAGATGAGTTTGACGCAAGGGCAGAAAAGGCAAAACTTTGCATGGTACTTGATAAAGAGTATGCGCAGTCACTATTTGGGTTGGTGCTCTCAAAGCCTGCTTTTCATCAACATTCAAACTGTTCATCTGCACCACAAAAACATCATGAAAAAGAAAGTGTGAAGCAAATGTTGCTGCAAAACAGACTGAAATAAACATGGAGGAGATTGTTGTTGCAAAGGCAAGAACTGAAAAGACTTGCTGATCAGACAGCTCTTGAAATGTTAGCAGTTAGGCTAAAGACATGCTAATTCTGCTTCAACTGAGCCCTGCGATGTTAGCAATTCGATATGCAGTGAAGTGACCAGCACTTCACCACTTTTTAAAGAGGTGAAGAAAGGACAAATATTTTAGAGGGGTAGCTGTGATCCAGCAAACAGAGAAGTTTCCTTTATACAAACCTTACATGTATTGTTATTGACCAGACTTCCTACTCCAGAACCCTTTACTGAGAATACGATTAAGTTCCTAGATAAGGTTGCTTCAGAAACTTCCATATTAGTTCACCTCTGGCTGAAATTGTTACGGTACGCAGTAGTTGAAACAAACTGAAGAATATCCAACTTTCAAAGAGTTTGCTGATTTTCTGGAACAATCAGAAAATCCATGCAATCTTATAACATAACTTAGGCCCTTAAGTCCACTGAAGACCGGTCAGCCAAGGAAACAAACCAACTAAAGGGGAATGCCTTCATCAAAAAAGGCAAATACATCCAGTAAACGAGACACACAGAGGAAAATGTGCAGAGCTCCAGAAGATGTCATTGAAGATTCATATGACCCTTTCTAGCACTTGTGCTAGCAATCCTAAACAGTACATCTGGTTGCCCAACAGGGACGTGCAGAGACCGTTGGAGGGGCAGGTGCTCAAAGTTAAAAGAGGGCACATGGGGCACGGATTTAAAACACGATACAGAAACATACCTTGCTATACAACCGGCTGAAATGTACCAACCCATACTATAAAGAGTGTAACATGGAATCAAGGGCGTAAGTTTGATTTGAACTTTGATTTGAACTTTAACCCTAGAGACACTTCATTGGTCTGACATAATTGGTCCTACGCAGTATGCTTGCTCCTTTTTCTTTATGCTTGACTTGAGCGTCAGGACGCGTTTCTTCTGTCTAAAGAGAAAAGCAGTATTTCTTGCTACATTTATACAAATTTTATAAGCACGACACACACTAGATGCTTTTTGTTAATCTGGTGGCCTAGTGGTTAGAGCATTGAGCTTGGGTCCCAGAGATTCTGAGTTCAACTCCCACAGACTGCCACTGTGGGTCCCTGAGCAAGACTCTTAACCCCCGATTGCTCCCCTGGTGCCGCACAGTGGCAGCCCACTGCTCCCCGAGGGGATGGGTAAAGATGCAGAAGTGAATTTCTCCATTGTTAGATCAATAAAGTTCAATTATTATTATAAAGCAGCGCCCGTTCTGATGAACGTTGAATTGGGACTTTTTTCCCACTTTGCATTTGAACTTATCAGCAACAGAGACAGATGGTAAAAACTTATCAATTAAACCAAATATATTCAAAGTATGTCTGTTGTCTAGATTTATCCTGTATTTTCTTTAGAAGATATGGAAATGTGGAGAGATAAATCCCACCCTTATTCTTTTTTCTTTTTATCAAAGATACTCTGTCTGCATCATAAAACAGCAAAATTATACATTCAAGGGACTGCAAATAAATTTCTTGTATTTACTTTGCACTGGAAGTAGAAGCGTCACTGACACTGACAGCATTTCAAATATTAAAATCAAACTTCAACAAATGTATAACTGGGCTGTAGTTACTCTCTTTAGCCCGTCCGTCCGTCCGTTGTCTTCCGCTTATCCGGGGTCGGGTCGCGGGGGTAGCAGCTTCAGTAGGGAGGCCCAGACGTCCCTCTCCCCAGCCACTTGGGCCAGCTCCTCAGGAGGAACCCCAAGGCGTTCCCAGGCCAGCCGGGAGACATAGTCCCTCCAGCGTGTCCTGGGTCTTCCCCTGGGCCTCCTCCCGGTGGGACGTGCCTGGAACACCTCTCCAGGGAGGCGTCCAGGAGGCATCCTGACCAGATGCCCGAGCCACCTCAACTGGCTCCTCTCGACGTGGAGGGCTCCTCTCTTTAGCCCATTTCATGTAATTTATCTTAGCATTCCAAACACATTTCTTACATCATATATCTGAAGTATAGATAACAGCTTCTCCTTACCTACATCCTCTCAGACAACTAATTATTTCCCTAACAATAGTGAGATTTCAATGTTTAAATGTGCAGTAAACCTTTATACATAAGGAGCATGGAGGACCCAATACT
Organism: Fundulus diaphanus; assembly: GCA_037039145.1. Taxonomy (NCBI): domain Eukaryota; kingdom Metazoa; phylum Chordata; class Actinopteri; order Cyprinodontiformes; family Fundulidae; genus Fundulus; species Fundulus diaphanus. The sequence continues at coordinate 10,949,649 of CM073135.1, forward strand.
GTACTTTGAGTAAGATTGCTGACACCAAAACTGAATTGTTTCATGAGTGGTTGTCCATTTCATCATTCAAATGAGAACAATATACTATTGGTATATACTAGTAAGACAGCAGATAAAACTTTAAGATATGTTAAGGCCTATATTAAATTAATTTTACGACCAGATCAACAGATTAAATAATTTTTACTTTTTTGTTGTACCAAATTAAATGGTGTAAATGGTGTTCCTCAGTTGTATTTGTCGTAATTCTAATTCTAGAAGTAGAAATAGTGAAATAAATAGCACTATCATTTTGTGAAATCCTAATTACACTATTATAAGTAAGCAAAAGTCTAAACAAAATATAGCAGTTGTTTAGGCAGCATCTAGTGTTGTTGTGCTGTATATAATGTAAAAGAAATATCACCTGCTATTTATACCTGAACTGCATCAGAGGGTCAACAAAAAAATTAAGCAATAATGACAACGAAATATTGGTAAAAGGGAAACCCTCACCTTTTCTTTTTCAGGCAGCTGTGGCTAAGAATCTGAATTTTTAATATCCTACAGTCTTTGCTTTTCCATCTTTCCAGCAGTCTTCAGAACTCCTGCCTGCCACAGAATATTTAGTTTTATAAAAGAGATTAGGTTTCTGTTGATAAATGCATTATACTTCAGAATTAGATGCTATTTTGAGATGCTAATGTTGGTTACTTACATTTCTCAAGTTCCACAAATCAAAACTCTCTCGCCTGCTTCTTTACAGAACTGCACTCAGCGGCTTTCACCTATTTTGCTGCAGATAATATTTAGTTTCTTAACAGGGACTAGTTTCCTAGCCTAGTATTGATTGTGGTAACCGGCCGCGGTATCCCTGTATGAATCAAAACTAAAATCTCCGCTCCAAGCAAGCACGCACACGGAAGGCGGGATTTAAAGCAGTATTACCCATAGACACATAGACATCATATACGTAGACGCCCCATTGGACGCTGCCGGCCGCTAGACTGACGTGCCTACAGGGCGGCCATCTTGGGTCAGACCACAGATCAGACAGCTGCTGTCAAAATGAATAGGAGGCAGCTCAGATCTAATTTTAATCGTATGTTCACAATGATCGTGACCTTTCAGACAGATTACACATATTTATTTAGAACCAAAACTATTTAAACTGAAGTCAAACTGGATGAAAAATTTACACGCACTTACATATTTTGCAGCTACATATTAATCTAATATACACACAAATTATACGCACATAAATCTCTCTCTTTCTTCCAATATATATATATATATATATATATATATATATATATATATATATATATATATATATATATATATATATTGTGGAATGTATTAACTTTGATTCATTTTTTAGTACACATTTATGAAGGTATAACATGCTTTTAATGTGCAATACATTTGCTTTGAGGCCTGTCTGTTTATTAGAAGAATAGAATGTGAATAGATTAAGGTTAAATGAGCTGTGTACGAGCAAAAGTATCAGGAGAGAGTTTCAAGGCCAGTCCTAGGCAGTGGGAAAGAACAGAAACTCGGGTTCACATGCAGCTGGAGGAAACAAGAAAAGATAGTTATTAGGGAGGAAGATAGCAATAAGATGTGTGCTCCATTCATTGTGTGACCTTGTATAATCTATGTTCTAACTTTAATAAAACGAGCCTGAGCTGGGAGTTGGGCAGAGTTGCTGCCCGGAGGGGCTGAAAGGTGCATCTCTCACTTTGCAAAGGTGAAACTGAATTATGCGTCCATGGCTGAGTTTTTGATTTAAGTCCTGCACACGAATTAACGAACCCGGGGAAGCACAGACGGCTTCAACAATTTGGGGGCTCGGTCCGGGATTCGGGGTGACAGGCAGAATTGGACTTCAGATTGGATCGAAAGGACGAGGGACACTGGCTGGCCACAACAAAACAAGGTAGGCAGAACCTGAATCTGCATTTTCGGCTTAGAAAAATAGTCTAAATTAAGTGTCCCAAGTCTCAGTAGAACTAAATCTGCTAAATTAATGCTTTGGAGTGCCTTGGAGCAGTACTGAAAAAGTGTGGTTCAGAAATGTATTGAGAAAAGAAAAGAGAACGAGACCAGGCAAAAATAGTTCTGACATACAATAACAGAAATAGAGGAAGACCTGTGAGTTCAGAAATCTAAAGGTGTTTCTCGAGCGTGGCGGCTCACTGCGGTTCTCGACGGGGAACCGTCTTTTTGCTGGGTTAGAGGCCCGAGAAGTTGAGAAATCTCGAATTCTACATAAAAGGTTGAGCGAGATCAGGCAATACACATTGAATGGATGCGGAGATAACAGAATGACTCTGTGAGGCTCCGATTACAGACGAAATAAAGTTCTGATATAACATAACAGAACTAAGAACAGAGTAAAATATAAGTTGTGCGGATAACACAACAAGAAAAAGTCCTGTGAGCTTTAATTTTTTTTTTAAGAAACCGTGACCTGACAGGGAGACCGGTTTATGAGCCGTGAGCTGGACACACACACACCCAGCGAGAATCGGACAGGGAATAAAGATAAAGATAAAATGAATGAGCTGTGAAGCTGAACACACAATCAGCTATTACAGACTAATTTATTAGGAAACAGTGTGAATGGTGTGAGCGTGACTGGGGAAGACCCCGAGCGCGAGCGATTCCCATGGCGGCGGGGTTTGCATGAGCCATAATATTAAACAGCAGGACCCACTCTGATAAAATTAAACATTTAGCTACATGGGTAAAATAATACAATTCAGGTTTAAGAGGTGACTTAACAAACAGAAAATAGCTAAAATTCCAGGAAGCTATCATTAATAAATCGGGAAATCTAGAGGGGAAATACAGAGCAACACTCTGGGAGTTGTTTAGAACAAGGAGGTTTCGTATATAAAAAAGAGACGTCTCGCAGAACACTACGCGCAAGCTGTCTGTCTGTCTTGTACAACATATTGTCTGTGGAAATTAGATCATTTTGTTTGAGTGAGTGGGGGAGAGACTGCTTGGATCCGCGGAGATTGATGTCTGTGCGCAAATGGGTTTTTGTGTGTAAGTCTGCGTAAGAGATTTACGGTGCATTTGATAAGGATATTAGTGAAAATAAATAGAATTGTGCAGCATGGATATCAATGGGATGACAGATCGATGTATTTGTGGCTTTTTTTTGGCGCAGCAAAGCGTTCTGAGTGCAATCAGCAGTTAGTCACGTTAGTTGCATAAAAAAAACGGAACTATAGAAGCGCAGCGTTTCGCGGGGGAATCATTTTAGTAACGGACCGGATAAAATGATTTTCTCGGCTAGCGGGGGAAAATGACAAAAAAACGTGAAACGTAATGAGATAAAAGATGACAGGCGAGTGGCGAGATGTTGAACCTTGTGTCTGCGGAGGCGAGGCGTCGGACAGCCGGTAAATTGAGCGGTTACGGCGGTGCGGGGCAGATTTGCCAGCTAAACCTCCCGGTGAAGTGACAGAGGCGCATTGACCAATAAGCATAATATTTCGGCAAAATATATTTCGGCAATCTAAACTTTTCAAACATGATCAGTGAAAAACACTGTTAAAAAGGAAAGAAATGTATGTGTGTTTTGTTCATCTAATTGTCTTGTTGTATGTGTTATTGGTGTGAAAGCTCTGTTCGTCTTTGGAAAAAAAATCCAGATTAAAATCCTAGAAAACCACGGTTTCAAAAAGTGTTTATTTGCGCTGAATGTCTGCAGCATTCAAAACAAATGCACTTTGGAGACTTCCACTAAACAGAAAAGGTTTAACTAAACGGTTGTAAAAAAAAGACTTAAGAATTAATAATATAGAAGTTTGTCTAGCCCAAATTAAATTTAAACACGTAGATATTAACATAACTTCAATAAATATATCTCAGGATTGTTACAAATGATTGAAACTGGGGATAAAGGTTTTTGTTTTGTGTTATTTGGGTGCCTAATTATGGAGTACAGTTAACCAGAGCCGTGGGCAAAGTATTCAGTTACACTATTAATGCAAGAAGCTTGTATTTGACAATGGATTCAGACAGCTGTAAAAATAATAGAGTAGGGTCTTTTTAGATTGTAATGTTATAACTTTATTAACTTGGCAAACAGCATATGGGGAGATTATATGGGAGAAGTGGAGCTGGATGGAATATGTGTAGGGGAGACTTTTTGCACTGAGCTGAGGCGAACCTCGGGGGGACAGTTTGACCTAAAGCAGGACAATAGATATGATAAACTGACCATGATGTAAACATCTGAATGTGTTGGGTGGAGAATTAACGGTTCCTGGTGACACCCCCAGGAACAACACATTAGAGACACCCACCAGCCATGCGCGTCATCTGTTGCTACACCAACAGCCCCAACATGGCTAAAAACAGCCATGGATTGGTCACTGATAGTTGGTATGTCCCGCCTGCTGCTCAGGGCGCAGCCCTCCCCTCTAGGGACAGACTTGCTGTCTCTGCATTTGACAAACTTTGACTAAGGGACCGCTCAGGAATATGTGTTTGAGAAAGAAAGTAAATAATAAATGAACAATAAAACGTATATCTGTGTTTAGGAGTTAAAAGAAATATTTCAGCATGAAATATTTATTTATTCACACATTTGTTTATACATTGTGTAAACATCAGGGCGTAATCATTTGTGATTTAGCTCATTATTGGCTATAGTTTATCATTTTATGGCACCAGAATGTTGTCATTCCAATTCTGAAAAGTACCTAAAAAGAAAAATATTTTTTGTATAAGCATAATTTTAACTCGTGTGGTTTATTGCAAAAGTGCATATTAAAATTCCCAAATGAGCTTTAATACTTTCAGAAATAAAAGAGTTAGAATACAAGATTAATTGAAATTAAAATTTTAATAATTTGAAAGCCCTAGTTTGAATATAATACACTAGACTTAAATCTGGTTGATCTAAGGAAAGCAGGAATTAGCTCACTAACAACTTCTGCTAATTGTAGGTCTAGGAATCACCAGTTAGCAGAACTAAAAGTTAAAATGGAACTTACAGATGTTTGGTAAAAGTACAACCCGGTGAATTAGATAGATTTTATCAGTCCTAGGTCTAGTCATGCATCAGTTTTACAGTTATCCTCAGATGGAGTTGCTGATGTTTAAGAATTTATGAAGAATGCTACTGGTTTAAATTGTTTTACTACAGAAGTTAAACTTTGCAGAGCGACAGAATTGAACAGGAACAAAAAAAAGGATTTGGAAAAATTAAAGGGCAGATCCCAAAGGATATCTTTAATTTAAACACGTTCTCTAAATTAGATAATTTGACTAAAGGCACACATGATTGTGTGCCCTCTTCTGCTGCAAATTATATTGAAAATGATGCTTCAATGTTCCACATGCCAGATGTGACTTTGTTTTCTTTACTAATTTCTTAATTGGAAGATGGAGTTATAAAACATTCTCCCTTAACACCCCAGCAGTGGTTCTTAATTTGACTGGGACCCACAACAGCGGTGAATTATTCAGAGAAATGATCTTAAAAGGTGTGTCCTCTTCAGTATTACGTTATAGACCTGATTGTGATTATGCTCGCTGGGACAGAACATTTGGTACATCACTTTCCAATGTGGCTCAGGATGGGGAGAGGAAGAGTAAATAATAAAAAAAAAAAGTATTACAAGGTCTATTATTTAAATTGCAATTACAGGGAACAAAACAGAAAGTGAGTAAAATAAAAAGTGAACATGTGATGTCTCAGCAGTTGGATCTTCAACCCTGAAGGTGTCATCTCAGTTTAATTAACTCCAAGGAGAAGGCTTGCCTATTGCCTCCTTTTCTCTATTCTTTATTTATTTACAGGTCTGTTGGGTGCTGAACGTGGAAGCAGATGGCTTGGTGGTCAGTGTGGCGTCGAGTATTGAACCCAGGGCGTGATGGATGAGTGTTTGGAGCTGATATGGAGGACATGTTAAAGCACCAATCGACATACAATCATGCTGGACCAGCAGGTCAGCCTGGTATGAAGCAACCAAGTCCTGACATGACCTCACCTCCATAAGGTCAGTACCCCTGCAAGGGGATAACTCGCCTGATGACACACCCCTAAAGATGTCGAGCAGCATGACCACTGCAGACTCTGAGCTGTCAGCGGAAAAGACTGCATGAACTCCGAGGCTGGACACTGGAGCCACGTATGGGCCTCTGAGTTGTGGACTAAGACTGTCACTGAATATGATACTGAGAGAAGAAACAGTGTCTGCCGTTGTGATCTGAGGGGGAGAAAGCATTGCTAGCATCTATGGAGGACTGAGAACACAGCCTGCTACAACTGGTGTTCTCTCCAACTATGGAAGATGCAACGTCTGGGTTCCTGCTCTTCTTCCCACCTGACCCGCCACACGTCACTCTGTTCTACGACAGCAGCCGCACAGACTGGTATCAGGATTCTTTAAGGTAAAACACAGACAGTCATTCTAGAAATATGTATGTGGCACCTGAGCGTTTGGCAGCTGCTACTGCTGAACAATTTATAACGATATATGATGTCGGATGAAACGATTTCACACATTTCTCTTTCTCTCCATGTTGAGCACCAGAAAGAAGTAGGGGCGTGGTTAAACATTCCCTTCAGGCAACTGATTGGGCTCCTACCAGCGTGCAGGTTTGTTGTTTTAAAATATACTCATACCTTTTAAATTGTCTGTGATGTAACTGATAAGTTTATTTCAAACATGAGTTTGAAGTGTTACCATGGCCGGGAACGTACTGATCATCATTAAGCAGCAGAAGGTCCATGGAGGTGGGAATACTTTCATGTGTTCCACTTACATTTAAGGTTAGTAAAGATAAAATAGCAATTTGCCAGGGAACGTGTCTTTCCTGGGCTGTGTTATTTTCCGCAGGAACAACCAATGTGTCCTCAATAACAAGCAAAGCGTTCTAACAAATCCAAACTACAGCGCGTGGAAGACACATTATAGTTTTGAGACTAAATGGCTGCTGTCACAACTACATGGTGGGTACGTTGATCTCACGCAACCTTTGAGGGACCTCGGAAAAATATCAGGTATGATAAAGTTGAATAAGATTTGGATTTTGATTCAGGATTCGAGGAATTTTTTTATTTTTTTTCTTCCTACTTCACCAAAGATTACCCTATGCAGTTGATTTGACTCTTATTGACGGCTTCTTATGTAATGATGGGTGTGGAGCAGAACCCGATATTCTGCGGAACACAGTTAATCCTTTAAACTGGATTTAATGGAAGACAGGTGAACATAAACAGGATCCAAATAGAGGTAAGGCAGACATCCAAACAAGCTGGACGGGAACTGGCGAACAGACTTGGCAGAGTAAATAGAAACAGGTAATCCAAAACAGAATCAAGGTGCCGGGGCTCTTACCAAAACAGAGAGAGTAAACGAGGAGGAACAGGAGCACGGGCATGTTAGGGTGACGGACCAACAAATAACTGAGGAGCAAGTGAGGCTTAAATAAACAGGCGAACAGGTGAGCAGAGGGAACTAATTAACCATAGGACGGTGGAAGCAATAACGATGCTGACAGAAGAACAAACCTAAGACTGAGGATAATACAAAGCACAGAACACAGATAAGGACTAATACAAAGACCGGAAAACTTAAAACCATACACAGACTAAACAGGAACCTAAAACAAGATAGAACCTACAAAAGAAATAAAACCAGAGGCAGGAGAGAACTAACTTCACTAAACAATAAACCTAGACCAAAACAGAACGTTACATTTTACTGTTGTTTCTGGAATAAAACTAGTTTGATTCCAAAAGGGGGATGTTCATATCAGTAAATGTTAGATAAAATAGAAAAACATAAAATAGAAAAACAGGGTGCAGGATTTTTGACATGAGAATGGCATCTATCGAAGAGGAACTGAGAGAGGAACTAGAAAAAGCTGTTCCTGCGTAACAGCGACTAAGAATGCTAATCTGCAGAATGATTGAGCAGAAGATCCAGAAAACATTGAAATCAGATTTGAAGAATAAAAAAAAAAAATTTATTAAGAATTTAAAGGGATTTGAAGAATTTGAAAAACGTGAAAAAATTGGGAAATATTTCAAATTTTTTTTGAAGGAATTTGAAGATTAAGAACAATTAGAAGAATTGGAAGAATTTGAAGGAATTCGAAGAAATTTGCATTGATTCCAATGGGAACAGCCAAAAAATCGCACTAAAAGTGAAATATTTTAAAAAGTGTAAAAGTTAGCATAACCATGAGATATAGCAGGCATGCCGGGAACGAGCCGAACATTTTGACACCAAAATTGTTGAAATTGGTTGAAGTATGCTGGAGTAGTTGGACGCAGACGGAATAATAATAATAAAGAAAAACAGGAAAACAATAAGTGAGAATGTTGTATAGCATTCTCAAGAGAGAATAGCATTCTCAGTGATTAATTACAAGAAGAGTGAAAGTGGAGCAGAGCAGCTTCAGAGGTGCGTTAGAGTAGAACGGGTGCTGTAAAACGACCTGATGGTGTTTCCTCCAGGATTAAAACAGGAACTTTTTCTGAAGCACCCAGAGTAGAACATCTGGGGTTATAGAGGTTACAGCAATGTCGTGTGTAAAGTTGTGTGTGTGTGCGATGTGTGGTCATTTTAATCCAAGGAAGATTCGGACATCGTTATAGGAAAAATTTACTTTGATTTCAAACCACAATTAACTAACTTTTGATTCCACAGACACGGTGATCCACATCCGAGTTTTAAAAGTGTTTAAAAGTGTTTAAAAATGTAAACCTTCAAGACAAAACGGAGGAAAGAAACTCCTGTGTGTGCGTGGATTCTTTTACAGGACGACCAGAGGCCTGTGAAAGGAGAGAACAGAGAAACTATGATAAAATGTCTCATTAACTATTACATTTCTAAAAATAGGTTTCCTGACAGGATGAAGATGGAACAATAAAAGGTGGTAAGGATTAATTAGTATGTGAAAAAATAATTGGCTGAAATCTGTGCACAGACTAAATTGATATGGGGTAAAGTTTTGTTTCTTGTTGGAGTGTTCAGTTAATTTCATTACAGGATGCATTCTCTGACTGGAAGGAGTTTTTCGGGGTGCGACGTCAACCTCCCAGGATTCACAGGTTGCACACGAAATTTGACATCTAAAGATTATTGTGTAGTTTCAGATTATATTGGAGATTCCTAAGGAATGTGAAGGAGGGTCCACCAACCCCCAGACCTCGGCTGAGTGCGCGCTAAGGTCAACGAAGAACAGAGGTGGGGGTTGTGATTTAGGGTGCTCTGACCAGAGTGCGGAGCCGTGAGGTCCCACCACAGGGTGCCAAAGGAAACACCGAGACCAGTGCAGAACCAGAGTGGGTCCTACTTAAAGTCATCAAAAGGAAGTGGTCAGAACCAAGGTGGACCGGCCCGTACCAGATGGTGGAACGCACTTCGCACGCAGTCAGGCTCAAAGGAAAAGGCGACACCTGGTATCATTGGAGTCAGTGTGCAGCCACTGAGGAACCTCAGCGCTCTCAAACATCAGGTGCGCCAGGATTTACAGGATAACACCACAACGCAGCGAAAAGGAGCCTACCGGTGAATCCTCTACTCAACCACGGTCATAATAAAACCCGTAGAGAGATTCAGTGAGCATAAGCTCACTCACAAAAATTGAGGAAAGGAGACAGAGCAGAAGAACAAAGAAGAAGAGGCGGAAGCACGGTCAACTTCCGACCAGAAAAGACAGTAGCATCAGTGCTACAAGGGGGACAGAAGAGGCGGAAGAAGTGGTTTTTCCCTGACCACAGGGTGTTGGAGCAACTCTCACACCCAGAGGGAAAAGGAAAACCAAAAGAGACTCAGAGAACTAAAAAAAAAAAAATGTTTTTACCTTTGTGTTTTTGCATGTCTTGTTGCAATTTGTGTGTTTCTCCACAGGTGTTTTTCCACAGGGGCACTAAAATAGCATAAAGCAGGTGGGCAGGAAGAATTGTGACCAAACCCCCTAAGGGTTGGGTAGCAGGAGGTTTATTATTGTCAGTTGTTTTTTGCGACCTTCCATTCTAAACATGTCCAGCTGATCCACCTAAAAAGACCACAAAACGCGCCATTACAGCAGCATCCAATGACTGGTGCTTAAAACAATATGGCGGAGTGGAATTAAATTACACTCTGGGGCGACAACTACCTTTCAGGTCGACCTATGTGATATTATAAAGTGCGGTAGTAAAAATAATTATGGACAGTGGAGCAGATAATTTAAAACAAGATGAGTTGGCAGACACCCCTTCTGCATTTCACTTCAGATTTTCCTGTACACAATTAAATAACAAAACACACATTAGAAACTAACACATCGGCGGATGCGCTTAGGAGAAAATTTTCAGATTAAAAGCAATGAGGACTGCTATTATTAAACCCCTAGGATGTTAATTGTTTTAAGTCAGAGCTGTTATTAGTGAGCGATAAGAGGGTCAAACGCATTCGGACAAGAGGTTCTGGTCTGAACACAAAGATGGTAGAAGCTCGCTAATGTGAGGGTTTTTCTTTTACTTTTCTAACAAAGTTTTCCTTTAAATCATCTAATACATATATAGATATGTTTTGGGGTTTATTGACCCCACAAGGGGTTTGAATAAGATTCAAATAGGTACCTTTAAGATACAATTAGCTTTGCAACATACATGCGTGAGAAGAAATAGGGGACACCGCTAAAAGAAATTCATTTTGCACCAAAATGTAAATTTACGTGATGAAAGCATAGAGCAGCTTAAGAAATTACTTAAATGGCTACATCTGGATTCTACTATTATTGTGGTGACCATAGGCAGTAATAAAAGCATTAGAAGGATTACGTACGCTCTCAGAAACCATGCACGAGCACTCCGGAATCTCTAACCCGTTCGAGGAGTGGATGACTGGTGAGTTTGGCAAGTGAAAAAGTCTGATCATCTCTTTTTATCTCTCTTGCAGTATTTGTAGCAATATTGATTACATGTGGTTGTCGTTGCATTGCATGCATTTGTTCATTGACAGTCCGCCTCATATCCTCCACCATTGAGGAACGGGACCCCAGAGTTAGGATGCCTTTGTTAGTTGCAGCACCTGAGGAGGAGAACGAGGACACTGGGTTTGAGCTGATGCATGTGTAAGGTTTAACCTGAAGTATTACTGTTGTTTGGGAATGTATGTGTTTTTTCTTTTACTACTTATTGTCGTTACAATACAATCAAGTATTTATCATAGGTGTCATGACGAACCAGTAAATTTAGGGTTTTCTACTGCAATAGTTTATGGGTGAACTCTTAAAAGAGTTCAAAAGGGGGAATTGTGGAATGTATTAACTTTGATTCATTTTTTAGTACACATTTATGAAGGTATAACATGCTTTTAATGTGCAATACATTTGCTTTGAGGCCTGTCTGTTTATTAGAAGAATAGAATGTGAATAGATTAAGGTTAAATGAGCTGTGTACGAGCAAAAGTATCAGGAGAGAGTTTCAAGGCCAGTCCTAGGCAGTGGGAAAGAACAGAAACTCGGGTTCACATGCAGCTGGAGGAAACAAGAAAAGATAGTTATTAGGGAGGAAGATAGCAATAAGATGTGTGCTCCATTCATTGTGTGACCTTGTATAATCTATGTTCTAACTTTAATAAAACGAGCCTGAGCTGGGAGTTGGGCAGAGTTGCTGCCCGGAGGGGCTGAAAGGTGCATCTCTCACTTTGCAAAGGTGAAACTGAATTATGCGTCCATGGCTGAGTTTTTGATTTAAGTCCTGCACACGAATTAACGAACCCGGGGAAGCACAGACGGCTTCAACAATATATATATATATATATATATATATATATATATATATATATATATTTATATATATATATATATACTGTGTATATATAGGCTATATACACAGACACTGATCTACAGACAACAGCACTGATCTACATAGGAGCAAAACTAAGACAAGTGAGAGCAAAGGTGCCAATAACAGCATTTAAAAATTATATAATACAAACCGCAATCTGGGGGGGAAAAAATCAACAAAAAACCTAATAACGCATCTTAGAATCAAATACATTACAAAATCATAGCAAAAACTGTATAATATTTTACCCCCCCCCCCAAATCATGTCTATCCAGTAATTTAGGACCATTTTGTTTGTTTTTGGTGTTTAATGTACTTTTCTCTACTTCCATCCCTGCTACCCATTAGCACATATTGTGTTTATGCTGGAAAAACTGTAACTGTAAAGCATGAGGATGATCTATCATAAAATCTTACTTATGGAAGGTAATTCCCCAGGATCTGGTTCCTAGTGTCCTTTTATTTGCGCACCCATAAGCGGAGTAAAAATCGGGCTTCCTGGGACGTAGCTCTGGAAGTTTGCTTACTTTAAATACAAAATCGAAATTATTTATTAAGTTAGACAATTTAATTCAATCAATTGGTCCCATGTAGCCCCTAAAGGGGTGACGTTTTCAGTCAGTTGATTTATCTGGAAATCGGGTGAGAATTCACCGGATTCAGAGTGTCTGAAAACATAAAGTACATTTTCCTGAATAGGGGGTTTTCACTGACGTCACTGGCCAACTTCCGGTCCGCCATATTGGGTGGTACACTTCCTTATCTCTAGTTGTCCTACACGTATTTTCGTATCGAGAATGGATAAGTACGCCAGCACGCTAGAGCGACCAGATAAGGACGTCTATCTGAGGAAATGTTCCGTGATCGACCATATGGACCCCTATGCCTTTTACGGTGCCTTGTTTAGCCGTAATCCTGATGATTGGCCAAATGTAGAGCACGGCGACATAGTGCATTACCTGGTGTTCAGTGAAAACCCTCTGCACACTCTTGAGGAAATGAGAGCTTACAAGGGTCTAGAGGCTCACAACCAGTTCACATCTGGTTGGGTACGAGATGTCAAAGTTATGTACATCAAGGAAATCGCCATCATACGTGGACGGGTGAGTTTTAATAAGATGGTAAAAATGTAAACAATCCGACGCAAATGCGGCGCATGCTTCTGCGGTGGCTGACTGCCGGCGGTGCGCGAAGGCGCTTGGCTGCAGGGCTGATAATTAAATAATTAAAACCGCTCGCGGCTTTAATTATTTAATCAGAACAATGACCAGTGCAAAATTAAGTTGTATTTACCGTATTTACGCCGGCAAAAGCCTACCGGCGTAACCCAGAAGTAGCGCGGACGTCACTTTCCATATCGGACGTGTTCGGCTACCTTGTTTGTGGTGTGAGCGCCTATACTTCAGAACAGTTCTGAAGCTACAAGTCCTTGGAGTCTCATGTGCAGTTTACGAATGGATGGGTTCAGGAGCGGCAGATCATAAAGCCAGCAAACAGTGGGAACACAGCAACTCGTTCAAAGGTAAGCTGTGCTCAGACGGGCTCTGGCACATGCTAAGTTAGTAGCTGCTAACCGTTAGTGCTAACAACCACTCACGCATGTAATGTACTTTTAACTAACTGCTATGTGTTTCAAACGTTTAGAACACACTCTCATTGACATCGGGATACTGTGGAAAGTTATGTTAGGTCGTCTTACAGCCGCGATCCAAGCGAGCCGACGACTCTTTGTTATCTCTAACAGTTGTTCTCCGTGGTTGCGCCTCCAGGCAGGAAAGCGGTGGAAAATTAACCCGTTTCTATGTTTTTCCCATGGCGATCATGTGTTGCGCTGTTACAGCCCACAATACAGCAACGGTTTACATGTTTTAAATACTTAACAGTTAATTACCTGTGACAAAGTGAGCACCGCAGACTCTGGCGTATTCCAGCTTAACACCGTCCAAATCGGACCTGGATATCCGTGTCAGCCATAGGTGACGGCGTTGTTCAGAGAGCTGTTTTGTTTTTTCACACTGATTCACTATCACGGCTGGTAGGCGAAAGAAAGAGCGTTGATCTCCACCTCCACGGGCCGTGCAACCAACCATTAAACACGTTTTCACCATTGTTCACTTCCAATACTGCCTAAGGCGTAATACAATGCGGGTCAACGGTGCGAAACGACTGCCACCCAATACGGCGGACGCGCAGAGTAGTCACGTGAGCGTGACGTCAGCTGAAAACCCCCTATTGACTTGTATTCTGTCTGAGTGCAGCTTGGTCTGACCTAAGATGGCCGCTCTGTCGGCACGCCTCTCAACCGAGAACGCGGCGTCTACGTATTCATGTCTGTGCATAGACATATATGTCTATGGTATTACCAATGACAGTGGAGTTAAACAGCACAGAGCACAGTCAAGTGTGCTGCAGATTTAAAGGGGCAGGACAGACCGGGCAGCGGAGCTGGGAGCTGCGAGAGGAAAAGTAGGGCAGAGTGAGGGCACATTATGTGGATCATGTAACCGGCCACGGTAGATCTAAATTATAATTTTGGACATGCACACACACACACACACCAACAAAGACACACAAAAAAAAAACACTGACAAAAGGGCACTTTGGGCACCAAGGGGCAAAGGGGCAGGTGCTCAAGCCTCCTCCGCCCCCCCCCCCCCCTGCACGTCTCTGTTGCCCAATGTATATGTGATGTCTATATCAAATAATTAAATAAAATAAAGCAAAAACACTCTACTTCAAACACACATTCATGCATTTAATGTGAGGAAAGCCGCTCCATTCACAAATGCAAGCTTTTGGCCAGCATACCTGTGGAGGACGAGAAAGTTTGTGTTTGAAAGCAATTTGTGCTTTACTTGCTTGAGAAATGGACATAAGCAAAAAAACATCTTCCACCATTATTGCGTGAAGACTGTTCTGCTGCTAAAGAAGACGGATGAAGTTGATGCTGAAGAGAATCCAGCTACACGTTCTCACTGCATCAACACGGGTAATGGTGGCAGCACTTCCATGACGGTGCCAGTATTGATTTTTATTAACCAGTGCTTCTGAAATAGAGATTTGGGTGTATGCGCTACTTGACACTCAGAGTAGCAACACCTTTGTAGACCAAGGTATGCGTGTAGGATTAGGAGCAAAAACAGTGTCGGTTAAGTTTAACACCATGTTTGGAAAAGATTCCTCTGCAGTAAAAAAGCAAGCGGACTTAGAGTTGGACAGCTGAGCCCACAAAATGTCATTAACTTGCCTCCTGTTTACGCTACTGACTTCTACTTGAAGACTCTCACATTCCTGCCTCAGAGACAGCCAAAAGGTGAACTGCATAGCGCAGAAAATTCCAGAGCTCATTAACTGTGAGGTAGGACTCCTCATTGATGCAATTGTCCTAGAGCTTTAACTCCAAGAGCTAATGGCAGGCAGGGATGATGAGCCATACGCCATCAAAACTGATCTTGGATGGAGCATAGTTGGACGTTCACCACTGTTATATTTTTCGAGGATGAACCCGGACACAGCACGCACACACAGAGCTAGTTCTTAGGAGTGAGTTTATTGAATAGAGTGGAAGATGGATGATGGAACCCAGAGTATTTCAACAGACGGAGGTGTAGGGTGCAGAAGCTGGCCGGCAGGAGGCGTGGAGAGAGACTGACCGGGAGGAACTCTGGAGCCGAAGACTGGAGAGCAGAACATCAGAGCCGAGGACTGGAGAGCAGAACATCAGAGCCGAGGACTGGAGAGCAGAACATCAGAGCCGAGGACTGGAGAGCAGAACATCAGAGCCGAGGACTGGAGAGCAGAACATCAGAGCCGAGGACTGGAGAGCAGAACATCAGAGCCGAGGACTGGAGAGCAGAACATCTGAGCCGTGCACTGGAGAGCAGAACATCTGAGTCGTGCACTGGAGAGCAGAACCTCTGAACCGTGGACTTGAGACCGGAACAGCTCACCAGGAGATGAGAACAGGAGTGGGAACAGAACTGAGCTGGATCTAGACTGAGACTGGAACAAAACAAAGTTGACGGAAAGTCTATTGGCTGACTGTAACAAAAAACCAAGTTGAAGGAAGTCTTCAGGCTGACTGTAACAAAAAACTGAGCTGACAAGAATTCTGGCAGAGACTGAGCGGGAGTAAACACTATGGACCGGCGACGAGAACACAACTAAGGTGAGTTTATAAAGGGAGCTTGACAGGTGACTGGAATAAAGACTAATTAGTGCCCTGACAGGTGTGACTAATAGCAGAGCGAGGGAGAGCTGAGTGAACTGCAAAATAACAAGAAAGAAGCCAGATACAACTTAAACCATGACAACCACAAGTTGCAAAGTTAACAGAAATGACTGGCTTGTGTCATTGTGTACTGGCCAAGGAAGCACCACATCTGACTCTAGTTGCTGTTATCAAAGCTCTTGAATCTCACTTCAGATATAAATTCTGGAAAAAAGAGCATGTCTCATGATGGCATGCAGTTCATGCGCCTAATGTATGAGCACGAAGCAGAGGGATACCTCAAAAAGCCTCTTCCATTCAAGGCTCGTCCTAAAATGACAGAACATATAGACAAGTGGGTCTCTTAGTCCTGAGGCGCTTGAAAGAGAAATTTGATAAAAACCTCAAGTTTAAGAAAGACTATGTCATATTTACAGAAAGTGCCACAGAAGATGGGGATGAGAGAGAGCTGAAAACCAAGCTCCACCAGGACAGTTGTGGTATATTCCTCATCAAGAGGTGTATCCCTCAAGGAAGCCAGAAAAGATTGGGTTGTATTTGTTTATTACTCTTGCTTGCAAGCTGAATTCTCGGGATGTTTGTGCATTCCCAAACACGAGAATCCATCTTGTCCCACTCCCGCCTCAACCGTTCGAGAAGCGACCCAGCACGAGTCGGGAATCACATTGCAGTATTATGGTTTAAGGCACGACATACAGCTGTGACGAAAGCATGAGCTGCCGAGCCCAAAGCCGAAGCAAAATAAACATGGCAGCGCAGGAGGACCCATGCGTCGCTGCTGCTATCACATCTGTTTTGACAGAATCCACAATTTCTTCTTTGAAAGAAGAACCGCAACATGTCCTTTGTGTATTTTTGGAGGGCAAAGATGTTTATGATTGCTTATGACATTTTCATTTGAGACCGTGATTGGCTGAAACCAAACTTTGGTAGAAGGGCACTAGTGTTGACTCGGAAATGAAAAATGGAAGGTTGGAATGGGGTTCTCTGATCCAATGCTGCCATGTTGAATCTGACAATCGGCCTTAAAAAGGTTCTCCGGCGTTCCGAGGAAAAAGTTTGACTATAGGGGCCGATGGGGCCGTTCCGAGTTTCGACTGCAAAATGGAATCCAATATATGTCGCTTTGTCCAATCTGCCTGGTAAGTTCTTCTGAATGTCCCTCCTTTCCCTGAATGGATGCAATGGAAGGAGGCTCAGATTAATGTGCAGAACTAAACTGCTACACATTATTAATCTGGCTTGCCAGGTTAAAGTATAAGGGCAGTGCTTGAAATGAGCACTTGCTAACTGCCCCTGATTTCACTAATGAGCTGGTGCGTGTGCACAGTTAAAAAGGTCCCACAGGTTTTATGTCAGCTGCAAGGAAAGAGACTATCTATGGTTTTTATAATGAGGAAATGATACAAGTATTGAACAAAACAAAAATTGCATGAAAGTCAGCGTTTTTGGAGCAG
Source organism: Fundulus diaphanus (assembly GCA_037039145.1). Classification (NCBI taxonomy): domain Eukaryota; kingdom Metazoa; phylum Chordata; class Actinopteri; order Cyprinodontiformes; family Fundulidae; genus Fundulus; species Fundulus diaphanus. The sequence goes on from CM073135.1 coordinate 10,967,137, forward strand.
GATCTTCTTGAGGCTGTGCCAATTATGGAATGAAGTACCTCGCAGCCCAAAACCAAACAGAATATCCTGCTTCAGCCAACTTCATCCAAAAGAACTTCTATGTGTATAATGATCTCATTAGTGTGGAGTCTGTTGTCAGACCTCAGATCAGTAATAGAAACACAGAAAGTTTGTACAAAAAGAAAATTGCACCTTCACAAACTTAGCTTCATTAATGCAGAAGTTTTGGAGTCCATTGCTGAGATTGGACGAGTCACTGGAGATCAAGATGTGGATCTCTGTTCAGGTAATCATCCGGCCCAGACTTTATTGGGAGTAAAGCAGAATGTGAACACAGACTCTTTATCCTTTACAGTTGCCTTGGATGAAAGACCAGCAATGCAGCTGTGGCTTTAGTGTTTGACCCATTAGGTTCACTTACATCCTTTATTCTACGTAGAAAGAATATATAGCAAGAAATCTGCGATAAATGTATCGGAGGAGATTAGGCACTTTGAGAAGAGGTAAAACCACAATGGGAAAGTTGGCTGAATGATCTGAGAGTTTGGACGATTTCCAGGTTCTGTGATGCTTTGTTCCAGAGAACTTAGGAGGTTATAGTAATGGAGCTGCATCGCTTTTCAGATGTGGGTTGTCATGGTTGTGAACATTCTACATACCTTCGAGTGCCGAGTAAGGAAAAAGTAGCCTGCTCATTAGTCCTAGCCGAGGCAAGAGTGGTACCCATTAAGGTAGAAGCTATACCCAGCAATACGCTCTAGGACAAGCTTGAACACAAAGGTACTTTTGGACTGACTCCAAAAAAAGTCTTAGGCTACATTAAGAATGAAGCCCCCAGGTTTCCTGTTTTTGTTGCAAATCTTGTTTAAAGAATAGGAGCGGCAACGGATCCAGCAAGTTGGTACAATATAGACACTCCTCATCAGATCACACATCAAAAGTTTCAGAAGTTAGGAGTTTAAACTGGTTTATAGGACACGCATTCTTGTGGGAAAGAGAGCTGGTTGCACCATAAACAGTTTTAAAGGTTTTTAAAAGGTTCTCAAAATGGTACACTGTACAGAATGCTGGAGCTTGAATTGAGCAGTTAGCAAAAATAATCCGAACTTCACCAACAATAACCGTGAAAGATAGAAAGCAAGTTAATTTAATGTTTGCTAAGTTACCGCAATTTTGTTTTTTACAGAATTTTTATTTATTTTCCAACAATTACACAATGTGGTACATAAATGCATAAGCATTTTGCTTTTTCACTTACCAAAACAACAACAAAAATAATAAAACAGACAACAGGCAGTGACAATATTAAATATCAAAAGCTAAGGACCTAATCATTGCTCAACCAATATTACTGCATTAACAAAGGCAAATGTGGGATTTTGTATCCTCAGAGAATATGTTATCTGCTATATTTGATAAATATCCCAAACTATCTGGATCCATATATTGTAAGATGTAGGGTCAGGTTTGAGCCTTCTAACAGTTATGCATTTTAAGGGAGCACTTAATAATATATTCAAAAGATATTTTTCATCTTGTTTCGCTATACCTGCTGGTATAACTGGTATTACATCAAATAATGCAACAGTAGGGATCAATGACATTTCCTTTTTAAAAATAACTTTAAGAGCATAAAAGCATCTTTCCAAAACAAATCTAATTTAGTACATTTTCAAAATATGTCTGTGGTTAACATTAATAACCAAATTTTCTCCAGCATAATCCAGAGTGCATCAATCCCATATTAGCAGTTATAGCTGGTGTTCTAAAAAGTCTGGTGACAACTTTCCAGTTGAATTCTCGTTGGATTTTGTAACAAGATGTGATTCTGTACATATCTGTTCTCAAGTCTCTGCTATATTTATTGACAGCTTCACGTGTCTGTTGAATATTTTCGTAGTTATTAGAACACAAAGTCAAGAAAATTTTATACAGTTTGCCAATTATTTTCTTGTCTTCACTGTCAAATTGTTTTACAAGGACTTGTTTTATAGGGTTGACGATATGGGAGATTTTCCCAGTCTTGATGAGATATCAGAAATTATCTCAATTGTAAATATAAAAAGAAATTCTGTGTTAGGAACACCAAATTCAGCCTTCAATTGTTTAAAGGTTTTAATATTACCATCTTTGATCAATTAATAGAGGAGTGTTAAACTATAGTCTGACCATTTTCTAAAACTTTTGTCTAAACTATTGGGAGGAAAAGTTTTCATAAACCCAACGTTTGTCATTGGTGAAAGACACTTGGGCAGCCTGTAGATGGATCAAATTTTATTCCAAACATTAAAGCTAAAGTTGGTAATCCGGTTCAGAAGCACTTTTTGTTATACCGGGTGAAATGGTCCTTCCATCACGACAGTGGTAAATACATTACGTATTCAGAAAGGAGGGTTAAAAAATTAGATCTCAGTGAGAGCTGCAGGAGTGTAAAACCTCTGACCAATCACTGCTGTTCGGTCCAAATGGCAGGGATTTGTCAGAGGTTTGGTCCTACTCTCATTCCCCTCTGTCCCTCAGGTCCTGGGGGTATCACCTCATTTATTGGTTGTCCAACATGCCAATCATTCTGACGCGCTCATGTAATGCCAGTGTGCGTGCTCATTCCTTGTTAATTTCCGCTTGCTGGCTGCGCATGCGCACTTCTAGTATTTATGTATCTGGTTAGCTTAGCGGTTAGCTTCAGTGTTAGCCATTCATTGCAGCTCCACTGCTCTCACCGTATACATTGAACATGGCTGAGAGTTGCAAGAAGCAAACCGCGTTCATGTTTATGAGAGGAAGAGGAAGGCCTCAGTAAACAGAATTAAGACCAGAGTGGATCTGGGAGATTTTTTTCACGCGATCCCACTGAGGAGCAGAAGAGCAGGTAAGAAGGTCTGGCGCATGCGCAGTTATTCAAAAAGGGACTTGGGGAAACTTCCGAAAAAAATCACTGACTGTACCTTTAAGTGTTTTCCTTGTCCAAACCGACATTTCTTTCACATGAGCATCTAAAACGGGCAGTTCTTGTCAGGGATCTACACACTTACTACTTTCAATGTTTAACCAGCGAGTTGTTGTATAATTTTTTATTCAAAATATCAACAGCTTCATTTGTGTTGCCCAATAATACAATTTTAAGTTTTGAAGCTTGAGCCTACCATCCATTTTAGCCAGCTGTAAAGTTTTGAGTCTAATTTTCAGACGCTTCTTTTGCCATATAAATGCTGATATTAGTTTGTCAAGGTGGTCAAATGTCTGTTTTGAAAATCTCCACTGGTAGCATCTATAATAAATAAAGCAGCCTGGGAAAAAGATTGTATTTAAGGTGGAAATGCAGATGTTGAGAGACAACAAGCTATTTCAGAGTCATCCATTATCCTGGCTAGATCCAGTTTAGTAAGATGTTGTCAGAGTGAGAGGGCAATTCTGAAATTCTGTCACTTAAAACACTCACACAGGGAGACTGTCGGGACCCGAGGATGGCTCCCCGTCTGTTGTGCTGCTGCTCTCTTCTCTCTCCACAGGTGGCAGCTGATTAGCGAGGAAGCTGCAACGCGCAGGAGTAGCTTAAAAGGAGGCTGCTGCCAGCACTTCTTCGCCAGAGTGTTAACCCATGTGGTAGGACTCAGCCATCTCTGTTCTGTGTGAACCTAAGTTTCCAAGCGAATCTAATCCTGCACCGCACCTGCAGCATATCCGTTTCAGATTTCTCGGTCGAGTTTTGTACCCTTGCCGCCGTTCCGGCTGGGAATCATGCGCCCTTAAGGCAGTGTTCTTCCAAGCACTTGACGAGCCACTTAAGGATTTGTGATGTTCCAGATCTTATCACTCTAGCGACACGCCTAGATAATCGAATTAGAAAGAGGTTGCGTGCCGAGAGAACCACTGTAAGACTGCACGTTCCCTCCCTGGTTACGCACTCAGCCCGGTCTACTCCTTCGGCTGATCCAGAACCCATGCAGATCGGTAGAACCCAGCTTACCCCGAAAGAATGGCAGCGGCATAGGGACTCAAAACAGTGCATTTATTGTGGCGCCCTGGATCATTTTATTGCAACCTGTCCTGTATGGCCAAAAGACAGGGTCCATCGAACGATCCTCCCCTCTAGGGGAAGGGTTTTTCTTTGTTGGGTAGAAGGATGGGTCCCTTTGTCCCTGTATAGATTATCGCGATCTGAACCAGATCACAGTAAAAAACAAATATCCTCTTCCCCTAATTTCGTCCGCATTCGAGCCCGTACAAGAGTCCACTATCTTCACCAAACTCGACCTCATAACGCTTATCATCTTGTTAGAATCTGCCAGGGGGATGAGTGGAAGACAGCCTTTAAGACACCCTTGAGACACTTCGAGTACCTGGTGATGCCGTTCGGACTGTGCAATGCTCCATCTACCTTCCAAGCGCTAGTAAACGATGTTCTCCGTGACAACATCTCTGTTTTCGTTTGACATACTCATTTACCCGAAAAATCTCACCGAACACCTCCGTCATGTCCTTGTAGTCCTTCAACGCCTCCTGGAGAATAAATTATTTGTCAAAGCAGAAAAATGTGAGTTCCACCAACTGTCCATCACCTTCCTGGGCTTAATCCTCGAGGGTGGGCAGGTTTGATCGGATCCGGACAAGATTAAAGCTGTCCTCGACTGGCCAGTACCCGAAACCAAGAAGCAACTCCAAAGGTTCCTGGGTTTTGTTAAGTTCTACCACAGATTCATCTGCAACTTTAGCCAGACTGCTGCTCCACTAAATGAACTAACCTCGACCAAGACAGTGTTTACCTGGAATGAGAGAGCTAACGCCGCATTTCTGGATTTAAAGAGATGGTTTTCCCAAGCGCCCATTCTCGTACACCCAGAATCACAGAAATAGTTTACCCTGGAGCCGTCATTTCCCAGCTTTCTGATCTAGACCAAAAGCTTCATCCCTGCACCTTCTTCTCCCTGACCCCTGCCGAGAAAAATTACGATGTTGGAGACCGAGAGCTATTGGCCATTAAACTAGCGCTTGAGGAGTGGCGTCACTGGTTGGAGTGTACAGAGCAACCCGTACTTGTTTGGACAGACTACAAGAACCTCACATACCTCCAATCAGCTAAGCATTTAAACCCCGACAGTCCCACTGGTACCTGTTCTTTTCTAGGTTTAATCTGTCCATCTCCTACTGTCCAGGTTCCAAAAAATGCCAAACACGACGCTCTATCCTGGCAGTACTCACCCGAGGACTTGGTCAAAGAACCAACACCCATCCTCCCACCAACGTGCACCATCGGCTCCCTCTCCTGGGAGATCGAAGATCTCGTCGCTCAAGCCCAACTAACGGAACCCGACCCTGGTAACAGTCTTCGCAACAGAATTTTCGTTCCCACCTCAGTCCGTTCCAGAGTAATCCATTGGTTTCATTCAGCAAAAATATTCGCTCACCCTGGTATCAGTTGCACCATTGCAGTAATCTCCAGACAATTTTGGTGGCCGTCAATCCATAAAGATTTTAAGGAATACATACTCGCCTGTCCCACATGCGCCCGGAATAAACCCTCACACAGTCCACCCGCTGGACTCCTCTAACCGCTTCCTGTACCAAAACGCCCATGGTTGCACATCGCCTTAAGACTTAAGAAAGTTACCATCTGCCTCCCAGACTGCCCAGCTGTTAGTGAAACATGTTTTCCATCTCCCACGTGTTCTCCCCATGTGAAATTTCACTTGGCTATCAACCACCCCTGTTTCCCTCCAACGAAAAATAAATCTCGGTTACATCAGTCCATCCTCACATCCGCCGCTGTAAACACATCTGATCCCAAACTATCCAGGCTCTTCAACACACTGCAGAGCAGAACCGCAAATTCGCTGACCGTAAACAGACACCAGCACCTCATTACTATCCTGGACAAAAGGTTTGGCTCTCATCCCGCGATATTCCCCTCAGGTCCATGCCCAAGAAGCTGGCTCCCCGCTACATCAGTCCCTATGTAATCAAGTCCATCATCAGCTCCATCACAGTCCGTCGCCGTCTCCCATCGAACCTCCGGATCCACCCCACGTTCCACATTTCCCAGGTCAAGCCCGTGTTAACCAGTCCCTTGTGTTCTCCTGCCGAACCCCCTCTACCCACCCGCGATCTCAGGGGGCACCCAATCTATACGGTCCGACGGATCTTTGACTGCCGTCAATGGGAGGACCGTACTTGGGTGCCCCGTTCTTTAATCTGTGACCCTTCTCTCATCTCAGACTATATTTCCTCCCGTCCGTCTACGTCCTCTGGGCCATAGACGGACGGACGTTGAGGGGGGGGTGATGTCAGGATCAGGGGGCGGCTCCCCGTGTGTTGTGCTGCTGCACAACACACTGCAATTGTCTAAAATCATGACAGAGACATCACTCGCTTGATCCTGAATCATTGCCAAAAAAGACACAAAACCAAGACAGAGGACAAACTCTGAATGAATTGGGGGCTAATGGGTATTGGATTTGTTAACGGCAGCAAATTTGTGTCAAACCACGTTAAATTTTGTGTTACCTGCCGAAGAGCTTGACATCCAACAGAAGTCCAAAGAATGGAATGGACTGCTTTGGGCCCTTTAACACCAAGCAAGATTGTAAATAAAATAAAAGATATGGACTTATATTTACTGGCTTGTCCTCCAGAGCAGTTCACATTGATGTTGCGGAAGATCTAACCACCGATGCATTCATTAATGGTTTGCTCAGTTTTATTGCAATCTATGGCCCTGTCAGAGGAATCAAATGAGATCAAGGTTCAAATTTTGTTGGGGCAAATAATTAACTCACAAAGGGCCTAAGAGAATTGAATAAAGACAGACTTATGACTGACTTGTCAGAAAAACTGTGCAACTCCAGTATGAATGTCCCAGATGACAGTCACATAGGAGGTGTTTTGGAGCAGCCAATAAGGACAGTTAGGAACATTTTGACCTGGTTCCTTTCTCAAAGTAGACTGGATGATACTTCCTTATGAAGCTATGAAAAAGTAAGGAGGTATTTTATGACAAAGTTTAATGAAGACTTATTTATGACTCACTGGACAAAAACATCCCTCAGAATAGCAAGGAGAGGGGATTTAAATTAGAGAGATGTTTGTGCCAGATTGGCTGCTGCAAGCATTTGGGAAACTGCTGATCTACTGGGATTTGACGCAGAACCATCTCTCATGAAGGAATGGTCTAGAAGAAGGAAAATTCAAAGAGCTGCAATTTCCCGTCCAGAAGAGGCATGATAAAAATTTAATAAAAGTAACAAAAGGAAAAAAGACAACAGTTAATTGCATTTTATTATCAATAAATGCATCAGTGTGGATAACTATATAACTTTTTCTTTCTGTAGCTCATGCTGTCCACTCTGAATGACCACCTACTAATGGTTAACTCCTGTTGTAATACTTATTACATCATCCAACCCCAACCATTGACGAGGCTGGACGTCTGTTAGAACAGATAAAGCACAAACTTTGTAATGCACAGAGTTTACCTAAACTCTGAGGAGTTTAGGTAAACTCAGCCTTTTTGAACAGGGGTTGAGTAAAGTTGGTAAATGGCTTGTACTTGTATAGCATTTTATCAAGTCCAACAACCCCAAAGCACTTTATACTACAGTCAGCCATTCACACACACACACACACACACACACACATGATGGTGGTTAGCTATGTTAGTAGCCACAGCTGCCCTGGGGCAGACTGACATAAGCGAGGCTGCCATACATCATTGCCACCAAGCTCTCTGACAACCATCAGCAGGCAATTCAGGTGAAGTATCTTGCCCAAGGACACAACAACTGAGACAGTCGGAGTGGGGGATCAAACTGCTAGTTACGAATTCCGAACTCCCTAACTCCTGTGCCACTGTCGCAAAGCTGTTATTGCGAGCATGGCCCGCCATAAGTGGCCATAAATGGCCAGCAGGAAAAAACAATGAGCTTACGTCAAGCGTGAACGTACTCATGTCATACAGGTATAACTATAGGTGAACATGAACATACATTTATGGCGTTAAAAATGTTGTATGCTATTTCAGGTAAAATCTAGACACCCCATGTCATGTACTGATGCTGTTATCAGGACATTTTCAATAGCCTGTCGTGCATTTAAGGGGGGAGGGGGGCAATGAGCAGTGCAGACTGCTAGTTTGGAGACAGACTTAATATTGGCGTGCGCAGCAAGTTTGGAGACAGAAGAGACACATTTTAAGTTGGTAAATATAAAACGTTTCTCTTTGGTTCTGGATATTGCATTAGTATAACATTGTCTAGGTAGGTCGTTTTTGTTATTATTATATATCATTTAGTTTTTAGTGTTTGTATTATCACTGTTGCTTTGGTTTTCATTCAGTTTTAAAGTCATACTATTTAACATTTTTCAGTTAATTAATGTGTTCCATACCGTTTTGGATGATTAAATGAGTCATTTCAGGTCGAACAAAGGTTTTCTCAGCCGCCCTGGTGGTCTGTAGGGGAAATACCGTACTTGCAATTGCAGGAGCCCTCGGCCCGTACCCACAGGCTCAGAAGTCTGGTGCATCGCGAGAGTCGGTCTTGCTTTACGGCGAGAACTGCTACACGCCCCCAGTGAAAAGCATGCTCGTTGCTAGCGCAGTGGCGATATTTGTGCAGTTATCATGGCGGAACCAGCGAGAAAACAGCGAAAGCTCATGTCGTAGCAGGCAAGAAAGAGGAAAAGGGCTCTGGACAGAGAGAGGAGTCGTACACGGGTGAACATCGGGCAAGCTTTTTCCGAATGGCGAGAGCTAAAAGAGAAAGAAGGCTGCAAGGCTGACGCGGGCCTCGCGTTTCTGTCATGATGCAGCCTGTCTGCTGCACCATGCACAGACTCAAGACACTTTCCACCTTCCATACAGCTCCAGTCTCCAGTTCAGTAATCATCCACACCTGTCAGCTACTAATCAGCCAGCATTCAGCACACCTGTCAGCCTCACTACTTAAGCTCACTGCAGTCTGTCATTCCTCGTCGGTTCGTTCTGTTTCCCTGCTTACCTCTGTTTCTGCTGCTCACCTCATCCAGTCTCGTCCAGTCCGATGTTCCTCCATTCTCCACCAGCCTGCTGTAGTTCTGGTTTCAAGTCTTCATTCTGTCGTGCTGTGAGTCCAACCTGGTTCCAAGTCTCCATTCTGTCGTGCTGCTGGTCCAGCCTGGTTCCAAGTCTCCATTCTGCTGAGCTTCTGGTTCTGCTGCCTCCGTGCTCTGGTTCTGTGCTGCTCGCCAGTTCCTGCCTTCACCATCCTCCTGCTTCAGCTCAGTACTGGTTCTTGGTTCCTTCCTCCACTATCCACAAGCTTCAATAAACTGTTCAAACTTACTCTGTTGTGGTTGTGTTCGGGTTCAGAAAACAAAACATGACAGTTTCTGCTGATGCGATTGTGAGTAACATTGGAATGGTTACTCTCTCTCTGTGTGCATGTTCAGTGTTTCCCGCAGGAATTTGCTTATGCGAGGCGGTGAATTGGGGAGGGGGGGGCGACAAGTTTTGCGCGGACCGACTGGCGGAGCGCGGGGAGGGTGGGGGGACGACGACTAGTTTTGCGCGGACAGACTGGCGGAGCGGGGGGGCGGCGTATCAATGTGTTTTTGCCTGTTTTTTCCCTGCCATTCACTATATGCACGCGCGAAAGCAACAACAAAGAACCACGTGTTAACGTCAAATAAACATGCAAGCACATCGAGTTTTTTTTTTTTTTTGGAATGTTGGCGAGGCGGTAGCGTGAGTTTGGCGAGGCAGTCGCCTCGCCAAGATAGCGCTGCGGGAAACCCTGATGTTCATACTTTCACTGTGTTAGTCATTGTTTGTACTGCCATTTTTTCGACTTTTCGTTGCGTTCGCCTGTCTGCTAAGCTCAAAACAACCGCTCCTAGCTTGACGGAGAAACCAGGAGAACAGCTGAGCATCTTTACGACAGTGCACTTTTACTTTCGCCCTCTGGGGGGAGCCTCGCTGGAAAATCAACCCCGGTTGCATAGTATACCTTTAAGTAATTCTTGCTTTGGCTGACCCACTGTATCTCCACTGTACACAGGACACAAATGATTCCATAGCCTGCCAGACAGAATGCAGCAGCAAATCTGTTGGGGTGATGTGGGTAGTCCACATGAAATCCAAAGGAGCATAAACAACACAAAAGACTGCAGACATTGGTGCTCGGTGTATCCTCCTGGCTCCCGGACCAGACCAGTCTTTTCAGTGATGAGGAACCCAAGAGTGATTAGGAGGATCCAGACGGGGTACCTGATGCAGAGGGCTCCGAGGATGAAGACTTGTAGGTTATTTTCAGACACATTTAGCATCGTAAAAGTAAATTAATATTTCCATATAATTGTGATCTCTCATCAATACTACCACTTTAATCTTACCACTGCATTATCACAAATGTAAGTAATTACGTTATTCGTAATGATCATTGGTGAACAGCCATCGATTTTGTTGTCCAGCAGAAATGAATTCAATCAATTTAGAATTTCCTTGTGCGCCCTTTCCTTGTGTAGTGAAGGACTGTTCAGAGTGCTGCTGTTATCAATCATCTGCTCCACTTCATGTCCTCTTTGATCCCTTTTGGAGCCAGGTCAACATCACAGCCAGAATTGTTTTCCTCTGCTTTTCCTCTCTCATCCGAAAGATCTACAGCCACTTGACTGTAGCAAGCACTATGCACTAAAACCTTGTTGTTTTTTGTAGGCAATTTTTTAAAATCAACAAATAGGCTATAAGCTGTGAACTATGGAGTGAGTAGAAGTCCCGGTACGTGTTGTATGCTGGAGGCGTAAAATTTTAAAGTACCAGTACTGCGTACCGGCCCACATATAGCACTGGTCCCGGCGAAGCTTCCACATGAATGATTGCACTGCCATAAACTCCTCCTGGCCCACAACTCATCATCTATGCAGAGAGTTGTCGCAGTGTCCTAGCCAGGTCAGCTAATGTGAGCTTCACCAACAAGTTTTTAATGTTTCTTTGACAGGAAAGGGGCAGCTTCTCCAAGACCTCCTAGGACTTTTTGAGCCTCACAGAAACGTGGTAACATCCAAATTATTTTTCCCTGCTGAATGAGTCTTGCCAGCCTATGGAGTGAATTTGTTCTATTATTGTTGCAAGCAAAGAACACATTGTGTAAATGGAAATTTGAAAAAACATATTTTGTAAATGAAACTTTGAAAAAAATGGAATACAGATATTCAACTTTGAAAAACTTCTTAATCAACTTCTTAATCAAAAATATTTTTGAGAGTAACTTTGGTATTTTTTCAAAAAAAATCTAATGTTTTTTCGGATTTATTTTTTTCACATTTCACTTTTTCAGATTGAGTTTTACAAATTGAGTTATTTTCAAATTGTGTTTTACAGATCACATTCTTACTTCTCGCTCTTGACGCGCACATTGACCAATAAAAGTGCCGTTACTAACGTCCATGCAGACCAATATTGCTCCTCACTCCAGAGGAAAGCCTGCCCCCAGAAGTGAAGAGAACGTGATCTGTAAAATGCAGAGAATGCAATTCTTTAAACTCAGTCTGAAAAAGAGAATTTTAAAAAAATAATATCTGTAAAAAAAATGATTTTTTAAAAATATTTTTTTAATAAAATAAAATCAGAGAAAACAGCAAAGTTACTCTCAAAACCTTTTTTTGATTGAGAAGTTTGTCAAAGTTTTATTTTGGGATTGCATTTTTTATTTACATTTAGAGAACGTGTTTTTTATTTTTTCACATTTCCATTTACAAAACATGTTATTTGCTTGCAACAATATTGGAATGAAATTCACTCCATAGAAGCCTGGATTTGTTTAGACTGCAGTAGGGTATATTCTAGTCAAGTTGAGTTAAACACTGTCCATAGTGACGTATCATCTTATTTCGCAAGCAGTTCTTCTCATCCAGTACTTCATGCCCCCTCATTGAACCGCTCTCAACTTTCCAACTTCCTTCTGACGTTGATATTTCATTTCTGATTCAGAAATCTAAACTGGTCCATTTGACCCCTTAGCTACTTTTCTGGTTAAAACTTGCCTCCCATCTCTGTTGTCCCTGATCACTGCCATTATCACCTTGTTAAATAGGCTCAGGGTTCTAGCTGCATTTCTGGCAATGTATTGGACTGGTTCTCCTCATATCTGATAGGACATTTTGCTTGAGGAGAGTCAAGTTCTGCTGACTCTGCAGGGTTTATACAGGAATGAGTAACCCTAATTTAATGCTTTTTAATGCTCTTTTAATGCTCCTAGAAATAAATGTAATGCCATCAACAAGTACCCATATATATATATATATATATATATATATATATATATATATATATATATATATATATATATATACATATAGTACTTGTTGATGGCTGTGTTCAGACACCAGAGCACCTCCGCATGCAGTGTTGCATTGGATCCAAATGTTGTTCGAAGACCGTCTGATTTCCCTACATTAGTGGCAGTAGAGCATGCTCCAGCTGCTGCTGCGCTGTTTGCGGTAGCTAATGCGGACGTGACTGCGTTGGTTACAGAAAAGTAACTTGACATGGTTAGCTGTTGTCTGCCCCTTGCAGCTTATCTGTGGCTGTCCTCAGTGGTGTAGTGGTCCCTGGAGAAGTGGGTATACTCTCAATGTTTGCCCTTTTAGACACAGCTCAGAAACATGCTGTTTTAGAAACAATGACATGTAACACTGCTCTATTTAGTTTACCCAAAAATCCATCACTAGGGTTTACTCATTTTAGCCTAAAATATTTAGCCTAAAACATTTAGATTACAATATTTCCTTGAGCTACTACGTGAGGTGTGAAAATACTGTTATCTCTTTTTTAAAGATTTTATCCAGCTTCTGGCAGGTAATGTAAAATTTTCTTTGGTTTATATTGAAGGAATTCCTACACTACATCCAGAATCAACATTTCATTACTTTACTGTAGGTTTTTCAATATAGACGTAGATGATAAGGCATATGGAAAGTCCTAAATTGAATGAGAAAGAGAATCTATAGAAAGAGATAAAGTTAATAACGAGGAGAACACCAAAACTCAAATCTCTTTTTCTTTACAAATGAGGAATTGTCAAATATACCAGTTGAAACACCCAAACAACTGTTGATCCTGTTGATTTAGACACCCTGACAATGAATGTTTAGCCCCTCGATTTTAAAATGGACGGTGATTTTAAACTTGACAGTCAAAAAGGGGCCTCAGTTAAGTCATTTTTATCATTTAAGAAACAAAGCAAAGGTAAAACCTGTTCTTTCAAGGCAAACATATGGAAACACTACTCTAAGCCTTCATTTCATCAGTCCTCACTCAAACGTCTGCAGCTGGTTCAAATGCTGCTGCACACCTTTTAATGGAAAAACATAAAATAAAGCACATTAGCCCATCCTGGCCTCCCTTCACTGGTTGCTTGTTTATCTTAGAGTTCAGTTTAAAGAACTTCTGTTTGTTTTTAAGGATTTAAACAGCTTATTATTATTGTTGTGGTTTTAAACTGTTGATTCTTCACTCAAGTCATTTTATTAGATGTTATTTTGTTGTACCTGGTGTTAAAGTGCTCTTTAAATAATGATGACAATGATGATGATTACGATCACAAGAACGTTTGCATCATCACCCAGAAGCTGGAAAGAAAAGAGACAAAAAGATTTTTCACACCTCACTTAGTAACTCAAGGACTTATTTTAAACTAAATATTTTAGGCTAAAATATTAAACTGTTTATTGGTTGTTGTTTTTTCTTCAATCCCACCGTTATGTTTAGTAATTTCCAGTACATTTACTTGAGTACAGTACATAAGTACAATTTTGAGGGATCTGTACTTTACTCGAGTATCATTTTTGGGGAGTACTCATGACTTTACTCAAGTACATTTGAGAGGTAAATATTGTACTCTTTACTCCGCTACATTTCTATCCATAACCATGAGTAAAAAAAAAAAAAAAAAAAAAAAATTATTTTATTTTCTAAAAAAATAAAATAAAATAAAAAATCTCGGAAACCCTTAATTTTTTGTTTCCCTCTCAAACGTGATTGGATTGTGGAAGGCGCCACTGATTGGGACAGCCTATCAGCAATCACCTTCAGCTTTCCGCCAAAATCAACTCCATGGTCAGATTTATTAGACAAGAGACGAACAATGGATGAAGACGCAGCAGGTCCATCCCGGGAATGTGTCAACCCGTGGCCCCACCTCGCCCGACTATTTCAATTTTCGGAACAATTGAATGATAGTTTTTGCTTCAAGTGTTTGCTGTGTTTACCCAAACAGAACTTCATCACTGCCTACAAAAATTCATCCTCCAACTTGCGGAAGCATGTCAAGGTACGTACATTAAAATAAACTTCCTTACATTTCTAAGATAGATTCTACTAGCTACAGAAAAGTGCACTAAATGATCTGCTAGGTGCGATAATGCAGCTTTTTACATTCTCGGTTACGTTTGAGTAGTCGAAGCCACATGCACCCGCCAATTTGCCAGCTGTAGCTAGACATTCAGATGGCTAACTTTGGCCTGACAATAGCATAAGCCGAGGCAAGCTAATCGTGTAACATAGATAATCAACTGAGGTCCTTTCAGATTCATGTTTTGATGCCCCTGCGCGGACCGACTGGCGGAGCGCGGGGAGGGTGGGGGGACATATTTTATTTAAATAAAATATTTAAATTATATATTTCCTAGTCTGAGCTCGAGTACGAAACGTCTTTTTTACCATACAGAGCGAATAACTAGAGCAACCCTACAGGGGCTATTTTTTTTTTTTTTAAATAACAGTTCAGCTGGCCTAGACAGGATTACAATAGTGTTTGTAGAACTGTACGTCTTAAATGCCTATTCAAGTGGGGGAACGCTCTTGAGTGTACTTATACCTCTCTTGTTATACCAAACAAAAATGTTGTAACGTTAGCCTACAATTGTATTTAAATACATGAGAGATATGCTATCCAAAGTCTTGTATTTGCCTGACCTAATATCGCAGCACTTGTTAGAATGTCAGAAGCACCCAAATACTTTGCTGGTCCATGTAAATTAAAGTTAGTTGCACCAGTAAAACCAATTTAAAAAGTTAGTCTGAAGCCTTTGGAAAATTATGAACAACCAGCACTTCATAATTAACCCTCTGGTCCTCTTTGGTCAAAAATACACACACACACACACACACACACACACACACACACACACACACACACACACACACACACACACACACACACACACACACACACACACATAGATTGTGATCAGCTGATTACCTGATTTTCTTTAATCATTATTATTTTCTCTTCATTGCTCTATGCTGCATGTATAACATGGTCAGGTTCAGAGGTGTGTCACTCAGGACATTGCTATATTGCCTTCTTTGCTGGTTTAGGTTTATTGATTTGATTGATGAAACTCACATGTACACACAATTGTTAGCGAAAGTTCTTTTCTGATATTACACATTAATGTAAGCCGAGCATTTGGTTTGATGTTCTTTAGTATGCGGTGTGTTTAACACAGTCAGGTTCAAATGTGGGTGCAAAAAATCCGTTCAAACTCTAGCAGAGGTTTGTCAGTGTTGCCATTGTGCTACTGCCTTTTGAGAAATGTTAAAGAAAGCAACATGGTAAAAAGATGAAATGACTTGGTTTTACTTTCAATTCCTTTTACATTCTCCAAGGTATTAACATTAACATTTTTCATAACTCCATGAATAGGACATTTCTGTACATAAATGTAAGCACTGTGGCAGTAGTAATGCAATATTTAGAAAATGTACTCTTGTACTCTTGATACTCAAGTACTTTTAAAAACAAGTACTTCAGTACTTTTACCTAAGTAGACATCTGACTGCAGTACTTTTACTTGTACTTGAGTAAAATTTAGCAAGGGGTATCTGTACTTTTACTCAAGTAATGAAGCTGTGTACTCTGTCCGCCTCTGGTAATTTCTGCCAAAAGCTGCAGCATTTTCATTTAATCCATCTGAATGCAGTATTTGCAAGCCCTACTCTGATTGGATGGAAAGAAACCTGTCTGTGATTGGCTGGTGAGGTGGACAGTTTTTGAAGTCAAGAGAGCACAGACAGAATCCCGCGAGCCGCGCACAGCTGGTGTTGAGCGTGGAAGTAGCAGGTCACGGGCAGACACGGAACCGAGCGCGAGCAAAGTGGATTGAGAAGAGTTTATCAGTTTTGAGCGCGCGGCAAACAGGTCTTGAGCGCGCGCGTGATATTTAAACGCTGAATACCTGTCTCACTGCGCGCTCAAACAAAAGACACAAATATCGCTCCAGAAGTGGGTGTAGGCAATGCTGACTGAAAAATAAGTGGGTATACGGCGTATACCCGCGTACACCCTGGACTGCACCCTCCGGCTTCATGTGAGATCGTGAAGCATTGACACCCATTGTGCAAAGCTTAATTTTTTTTTACAAACACGGCATAATTCTTCGTCATCTTTACCGTCGACAGGCTGCAGCCATGTCCCGAATTCCTCGTTTTCCATCCGCTTTTGTTGAAATTAGCATTTTACCATTCTCTAGCTCTTTCTCCGCCTCGAGTCCCTTTTCCGAACATTGTAAAAACATACGGCTTTACGTATGTTGTGTGCAGTTCCGCACACAACGCGGAATCAGTTATATCTGATATAATATATCTGATGAAACTGTTTTTATGACCGTATTTTTTTTTTGAAAAAAATACGGCATTTTTAATGCCACAGATAATCACATTTAATGACTTTTAATGCCAATTAAGGCCTTAATTTTAAAAAATTTAATTTAATGACTTTTAATGCCCCGCGGAAACCCTGCTCTGCTCCTCTGACCTGTGGGGTCTCACAAGGGTATGTTCTGGGTCCATTATTATTCTCATATTACATCCTTCAATTAGCTGGTATTATTCAGGCTTTGTCTAATATTTCATATCACATCTACACAGATGACTTTCAGCTGTATGTATCTTTTAAATCACACCAGCTGTATAGACTCTCCACCCTAATACAAAGCCTATCTCGTGTCAGTGACTGGTCTTCAGCAACTTTCCGGTTCTCAAGACAGAGATAGCACAGTAACATTCAAAGACAACACTAAACAAATGGGTTGAAGCAGGTGAAAGAAAACGTTGCAGGCCTGCTTGAAAAAACATTGGGAGCGCTGAAATCCCTGAAGTCCAAAAATCCATTTAAAATCACAAGAGAAAAACAACAAAAGGATCACCCAGCACAGGATAGCAACATCATCAGGCCAAGAGTCTGTGGTTTACACTCATCTGCAGGCCAGCGGTCACTCTTTTAGGGATGAAGAGGTTCTCATCCTGGATAAAGAAGAACATTAGTTTGAGAAAGGAGAAAAGGAGCCATTTTTGTGAAGAATAACAAGCTGTAATTCAACAGGGGTGGAGGCCTCCTGGTCCTCTCACCCCCTCTTACAATGCTCTTATTGCAAGCATGCTAACGATTGGTTGGTAGCATGATGGTCCTCTTTTGCATGTAAACAACCAGTTTTAATTGTCATTGCTAGACTTGTTGATCCACTTTGCAAAGGCACTGCTTATAAGGCAGTTTACCTGAAACTCAACAGACTGAAGAAGTCTCTCGGAGAAGAGACGAAACGTTTCAACAAAGAAGAACCTGTCAAGAGGACCTATCCAATTTTTTTATGTTTTTGTATTTTTCTACCTGGATTATTGAGATGCATCAGGACATTTAAGTTGATTAGTTTTTGATTTAATGTCCCTGAGTCATTTATCTGATGGAAGAGGGACAAACGGTGCATCACCACAGAAAAGACATTTGCAGGTCTGCAAATGGCTGAGGATGGAAAAACCAAACATTGGTATGACATATGGCATACTACCAAGGGTGAGTTTTGCCATGTGTTTCAAAGCAAATTTGAAAAGCAAAGCTATACAATGTCAAATAAAACCGCAAAATTATGCAACACTACTAATGACAATTTTTCAACATGAAATTGTTAACATATTACTGTGGTGCTGATATGTATCTTTATTTGTGACTGCAATGGTAAATGGCTTGTACTTGCATAGCGCTTTAACTAGTCTTGACAACCTCCAAAGCGCTTCACACTACAGTTTAGTAATTCACCCATTCATACACACATTCACACCCTGACGGTGGTGAGCAATGTTAGTAGCTACAGCTGCCCTGGGGCAGACTGACAGAGGCGAGGCCCTCTGACCACCGCCAGCTGGCAATGCGGGTGAAGTGTCTTGTCCAAGGACACAACGACGGAGACAGTCAGAGCGGGGGATCCAACCGGTGCCCCACTGTTGCCCCAACACACATTCCAATGAACGTTTTTCTCCCCATTTAACACATCAATTAGAGAGCAGCAGCCAGCCACTGTGCAGTGCCTGGAGACCATTCTGGAGCATCTCCAGAATGCAAGCCCCCTGCTTTCTAACCACTAGGCTAGTGATGTGTAGCACATGGAACAGGAAAAACTCTGTTACGGCATGTTTGGTGTCATCGTTACTATATTCCTCTGAGCATGGCTAGTTTCATGTATCAGCAGATCCTTGCAAGTGAACAATGGCCTGTGAGGGCCATGGTGACCTTTTCCCAAGGTGTCAGCATGGAGATTGTGAGTACACGCACACAACCAATGGAACTTGCATGTTATCAGAATAAAATATCCTAATCCCTTATATCTAATGTGTGTATGTCACACATAAGCTGCGTCTCAATTCGCAGGCTGCGTCCTTCGAAGGACCCAGCCTACAAGCCTTAGGAGGGACCCAGCCATCGGAGGATGCTCCGGAGGATCCTCTGCCGTTGGTAAATGGGACGGTCTAGCCTTTGGAGCACTTCTTGGTTGCGACACGACGTCATCACGTCTACCCCAAGCCCGGGAAGAACAGCGCCAGACGGATAATGGATATGGAAATTTTTATTTTTTATTTTTTTATTTACTTGTTATTGGAGGAGGACAGTCGGCTTAGACGGCTTCGGCGGCAGCAAAAATTTTTCTCAGGCTGGGAGAGCGCAGTGGAGAGGTAACATTTACCTGTTATTACTTTCACCCACAGGGGCCTGCTAATGATCATAATATACCAGTTATTAAACAAATGCTTGTCAGCAGATTGACGAATATGTTTAAATATAAAATGTTATATTTATTTGTAAGACTTGATATAAGTTTATGTTTGTAACTTTAGTAATTTGAATTGAATAGTTAAACGTGTATAAATAAATAACTGACTTAAATCACTACTTTCACTATCACTAAAAAAGCGCGCAAAGCACCTTGGGAAATCTTATGGCAGGCGAGGCCACTAAGGATGGTAGCGATGCATCCTCAGAATTCGGGGAAAAGGAGGATGCATTCGAAGGCTGCATTTTAAGCATCCTCAGAATTTTTGCCAAATGGGACAGCCTCCGCGCATCGTTGTGACGTCACCGGCCTTAAAATGCGTCCTTCGAAGGACGCAGCCTGCGAATTGAGACACAGACATTGTGTATTGGCAGGCAGCAGAACACAACAAGAGATCAAGGCGGTTGTCCTGAGCTCCAGGC
This sequence comes from Fundulus diaphanus, assembly GCA_037039145.1. NCBI lineage: Eukaryota > Metazoa > Chordata > Actinopteri > Cyprinodontiformes > Fundulidae > Fundulus > Fundulus diaphanus. Next base: position 10,986,633 of record CM073135.1, read on the forward strand.
TGCTGAATGTCCGTCAGCTGTCCCATACAGTGCAGACTTCATGCCTTGAATCTTTTCACAACATTGTCTTACCTGCAAAGAAGCAGACAATATATTATGATACAATACATACGTTCATTGGCATTTCTTTTATCCCTCAATGGAAGCAAGGTAAGGGGAAGGATTCTTGATTTACAGGTGTATCTAAACAAAACAACTCATGGTATATCAATTCTTTACACATAGAGTGAGATATTGCAAGCCTTTGTCTTGTAATTTTGATGATTATCACTTACTAGGGAAAAAAACAAAATTCATTGTCTGATAGAACATTCTAATTTCTTGATATGCACCTGTGTGTTGTGCTTGGAGAGTGACTATGGCAGCCCTCCATTTCAACGAGAATGTGGGGAAGAAACTAGGAAAGAAAGTAGGATAGGGCCCTGCAGCGGATGGTGTTGTATTAGAAGTTTAAGAAGAGTGGTGCTGCAGTGAAGCCAGTGAAGGAGTCAGTCACATAAGATTAGTTCAATTATGTAGTTTGGAGCAAGAAGGAAAAAAAGGTTTGGATGTATCATCAGTCAGAGCCTGTATGAATGATTGCCGCTTCTATTATTCACTTTTGTTTGTTTTGGATCTTAGGATTTTGATTTCTATGCGTTTTGACATATCTGATTTTTATTGTCCTGTCATTCCAGACTACGAAAGAGAACGGGGCTTGTGTGGCAGATGAGGGTGGAGTTTCCCACCTAGGAAGAGATTCCGTTTCGAGAAGCTCCTCTTCGGCCTGTTCTCTTAGACATGCAGAAAGTTGCTAAAACAGAAGCTATCGCTGCACAAATGTCAAGATTTAACAACACAAAACAAATTAACATCCAGAAATAAATGTTTTGATCAAGATTTGACATCTATTTGAAAGGGCACTTAGTCATGATGTGGTTTGTTGTCTCAATCCGAACATGAAGGTAATCGGTTCTCATAATTTTCGGCTCCCAGCTTGGTCATTGGGGCTCGTCCTCCCGTCAGCCATGATGGTCCTCATAGTCAAACTCTGAATCTGAAGAGTTTTCTGGGGATTCTGGAGTTCCAGTTGTCGGTTTAGGTTCATATGGTAGACTATCCATTGCTACCACAAAGTCTTCTGGCATATTTCATGTTCAAAAAAGGTTTATTCTGCCATTACAAATACCAATAAGCAATTGGGAAGTAATGCTGCTCTCGGTTCTTCTGCGGTCCATTGGAGCTGGCGCTGTCACGAGTAACGTCACCAACCCACAACAGTCAACCCCTCAAAGATAAGCCCACTTCGGCAGATATTGACCAACATGCTTAAAAATTGTCATTTAAGTTTTAGGTCAGAAAAATGGGTCCCTGGAATTTTTTGTGGAAGCCTTTCACTAAGTGATATTCCTGCTATACCAATATTTAGAAATTTGATTTCATCTGACCTGAAATGTTTTGTAGAAAACAGTTCTACAAAACAAAGTGGGACAAATTCCTCCCCTGTGTTGTAAAAAAATTCACCCCCAGTTATTACAGCTGTTTATTCAATTGCAGGCCTGTTTGGATCGTTTTCCCCTTAATATATGAAATAAAAATTCAGAACGTGCTTTTTTGTATTTACTCAGGTTTTTTTTCTGCGGTATTAATGTTTCTTCAATTATATTATGTGAAACCAAAAAGCAAAAATAGCATTAATCAGTGAGCAATAAGTTAAAAGCACAGAGGGTGTACTTTTATAGGGCAAATACATTTTACCTTAGTGAGGCATAACCCTGATTGTTTTTTTTCCATATAAGATCCTACCCGGATGTACCCTATCTAATGTAACTGCAAGCAACCGCTATTGAGGAAAACCTTAAAAGAAAAGAACAACTTTGTTTAAGGGCGAGGCTGTGTTCCTGCCCTTGAACCCGCTGTCTCACCCCCACAACCCGACCTCCCAAGTCAACTTGGCGTGCGGCAACAGTCAGTCTTAGTGCTGTTTCGAAGCGTTTTTCTTCCTCTTTTTCTCATTTCTTCTTGACTTGTCTTCGGCTCTATATTCAAGTTCCCGGCCGTCACGGCCCGTGGAAGCCGCGCACACGTTCTGCAGCGCGCTGGCAAGCGCGCGCGGGTCTAGCCCCTCGCCTGGTTTGCACTGGCACGGGTCATTTCAGGTTAGAGCCTGGCTCTATGTCCCGTTCAGCTTGGCCCACGGAGAGCAACACTGGATCCAGCTGAGGAGGAATGCACGGCCAGTAGGACACCGAGTCGTTTCTGGATACAAGCTTCGTTCTGCATATGCGGTACGTTACGGTTTTTTAAGGGGGAGCGGGGCTGATTCTGACTATTTAGCCACTGACAGCCTCGTTAAAAACGAACTATTGCATTACATATCAGCCACATGGACAGGAATGGCTTTTTTTCCTGGGCTAAATGCTCTCAGTAATGTTGAACATCTTCATGCCCCGTGGAACTACATTCAAAATGTCTGAAATTTAACGCGATCTTGCTTGTACTAGAATTGGTATGGCTGCACACACATGTTAAATTTATTATAGCCATTTACACGTTGTTTGTGACAGTTCGGGGATCTTAATTCTTTTCAAATAGCCCTTTATATCAGGTTTATTTGAACATTAACGCGGGTTACGACAGCAAAGACGACAAGTTTTCATCCCCGTGTTATAGCCGGAGTAAAAGGACATTTATGTAAAGATATTCCGTTTTGACCTCTTCTGGCTTGTTTTAAAGAAGCCGAATTGTAGATGTGTTCATACAAATCCTTTAGTTTCACTGAAGTTGGTTACAAGGGTAGTTGAGTGTTTATTAAAGAAAGAGTTAAAAATAGACATATTTAGCAGGGAGTTCCGTAGGGGAAAGCACAGGATTAGCTTTTTCTGAACACTTGATAGAGTTGGGGTTTTGGGCCCGTTAACGTTCACTTTGTGAATCCACCAGTTCATACTCGAACTCTTCCAGCACGTTCTCACTCACTTATATTAATGCTGCAACTAGATATTGGGTGTATTTCCGCGTCAGCGCCAGCTTTCGCTTTTTGGCACTTGAACTTCACTGGAGCCCTCCATTAACATCTGGTGTGCAGGAATAGGCAAACCCCGCTCACAGCGCATTAGTGACCTTAAAGGCTGAGCATGACGCTGCAGTCTGTGTGTCACTGGCGTAGCACCAACGGACCGGGCTGTTTTAGCCCGGGGAACGGCCTGCCCTCTCAGGTGGGATGTTGCTTTAACGCCACTTTGCGTCCAGTCGCTTATTAGTTGAGTGATGGGTGACATGTGAACGTGACGCGATGCATTCAGGCCTGTCAGAAATTTTTAGTGTTCTCTCCTAAGAAAGACCCAGCAAGCAAGTAGACCAGTGATTATGGCTGGGGTTGGTTGACACATGTTTTTTTTTATGTCTGCGTTCATCACTTAGTTTTAAGTAGGTAGTGTAGATAACACAAAAAGTCAGTGCACTGAAAGTACCCGGATGACCCCCTAAAAACGGGCACAAAATGCAGTGTGTAATGATGGACCCTACTCGCACTAAACGGACGCCATCTTGACTACAAAGCGGAAAGGGAGGGGCTAAGGACGTCGGGATGATTTTCCCAGTTTGAAAATAATGGCGGACAGCCGGAGCTGCGACACCGCAATCATATAAATGTAAGTAATGGTGGTAATACGAGGCATTGTACTCGATAGGTGTTTGTAAAATACACGAACATACCTCATGTTCAGCCAATATTTGGATGATCCTGCGTTGACGTCGGAGGCGATGTAATTTCAACATGCTGTGAATGTAAACGATTGTTGTTTTTATTAAAAAAAACGCCGGCATGTATTTTTTGCCGGTCTGAAAAATTTGCGGTCACGTGTGTTGCGTTCGTCACGTCATCCCATCATTTCCGGTAAGTGTTTTAACATAAGTGTTCCTTTTGGAACACTACTAACGGTCGAAAGTGGGTACTACGGCAGTAAGTGGTCAGTGCACATCAGCAGTGCACTGACGGAAGTAGGCGGAATGAGACACAGCCAAGCTGTTGCTATATCCCAAAGTGTACTGCACTCTAGGTTGACGTGGAGTCCCCAGCTGATGTAGCAACTGCGGACAGGCTAAGCCAACCCAGGGTTTCCCGCAGCGCTATCTTGGTGAGGCGGCCGCCTCGCCAAGATAGCGCTACCGCCTCGCCAACATTCCAAAAAAAAAAAAGTGACGTTAACACTCGGTTTGTTGTTGCTGCTTTCGCGCGTGCGTGAGTGGCGGGGAAAAAACACATGGATACGCTCCGCGAATCGCTCCGTGGACAACGTGTCGTCCAGCCCCCCCCCCCCCCCCCCCCCCCCCATCCGCGAGTCGGTCCGCCTCGCATAACAAAATTCCTGCGGGAAACACTGCAACCTCAGGAACATGGAGAAAACAGTGCTAAACTTAACTAAGGCCCCTTGTGAACAATGGCGGATGCAGGCGGGGGCGCGGGGGGCGCGCGCACCCCCTTCTGGAGACCAACATTTTTTTTTTTAGAGCGGGCGGCATTGGGCGGAAGCTGTACTTCTTTTTTTTTTTTTTACCTCGGAGTGGCCATCGTTCTATTAGTACTATCTTTGATGTGTCAATCAAACAATTCAACCAATCAAATCAACGACTGAAGACAACATGCTAGCCAATTACAGCTGGAGAGGGGCGGGTTGCTTGGTCATACAAATAGCCTTCAGAGAAGCCGACGCGACTCGGGTGTAGTGCGGGATGGATATTCGGTCTGATTACCAAATAATTACAAGAAGAGACAAAGTAGCAAGCAAGAGCGATCTGGAAGCAGCGCTATTAATTTCTGTTTGAAACGTCAGCATTGAAGTCAACACTGGAGTAAACATGGACGCTAGGAGGGTTAGCTATACAGCTAGGAGGGTTAGCTATACAGCTAGGAGGGTTAGCTATACAGCTAGGAGGGTTAGCTACTAGACAGCTAGGAGGGTTAGCTATACAGCTAGGAGGGTTAGCTACTAGACAGCTAGGAGTGTTAGCTATACAGCTAGGAATGTTATCTACTAGACAGCTAGGAGGCTTTTATCAATAGCTTCCCAACATGAGTAATAAATCTACCTTAATATAAACGTAATTTCTCTTACAGAATATAGCTCAATCAAACATTTCTCTTTCACACAGCCATGAAATATTTTTAAGTTGATCAGTAGAACTCAACCCCTCTTGGGGCATTTACATTGACCAATACAATTTCATAGTGACACTTGATTAACCATTATTCTTTTCTTGTTTTATTATAACAATCAATATTATTCAACTATTATTCATTGATGATGTCAGATTCGACTCATTTAAAAAAATAAATTGACCAGTAAAATGAGTTCAATGAGATGGCATTTTATTAAAAGGGTTTTAGTTTTCTTCCAGACATAGACAACTATCCTGGGGTCCGTTCTTTGTACGTTGCTTAAAACATCCGAGATCAAATGACACATCCAAGATGATTTCATCCGGCTAATCATCATCCGGCTAATTGGGTTCTTTGAACAAACCTGTTGTTTAGGATTAGTATGGCTGGATTGAGTTATCTGAGACAACTGCGCGTTCATGCGTTTGTTTAAAAGGGGAAATGTATCGATAGTAGAAACATTGATCAGCTACACTGCTATTGGCTGTTCAGCATGGCCAAAGAACGCCCACAGTTTTTCTCCCAACCAGAACAAGAGCTTTTAATGGAAGGTTATGCCGAATTTGAGTCATTAATTAAAACACCTCAAAATCTGTTAAAGCCAGGAGAGAGGGCTGGCAAAAAGCAGCAGACAAATTAATGCGTAAATACTGTCCATGGTAGATGTTTCTATAACTTTCTACAGTATGAATTTTTGCATTTTAATAATCTCATATTTACTTTGTTCTTTTATGTCAGAGCCTCCACAGGACCCACTAGAACAGAGGTCACGGATTAGCGGACCACGGTCCGGATCCGGACCCAGCTGCTACCTAATCCGGACCCAACCTCATTTAAAACATTTATATATTACTGCATGTTGTCCAACGACAGTGTCTAACTCAGGGGTTAAAGTTCTCCGTCGCTGCGACGGATTTCCGTCATTTGGAAATTGAGCGCAAAAAGTCCCGTTTAGACTTTTTATTCAAGGTTATAATCTGAAGCTGCTCTCAACCAATCAAACCTGGCAGAGCCGGGACATTAGCCAATCAGAATGAGAGCAGGGCGGGTCTTTCCAAAGCGGACATGGCCAGTCTGAGGTTTATCGGTGTTCATCATTTTAACCTTTGGGAGAGCATTTTAAACTGGCCACAGATGGTATGAATGAAAGTAGCGGTGGTCAAAGGTTTTCTTTGGATTTATGCAAACCAGCAGGTCAGAAAGTTCAGCAGCTGACAACAACTTCCCTCGGTAAGCGTCAATCTGCTCCGGCTGTTAATTAATGAATTATTTCCACCTGTTGCCATGTCGTCTGTCAGCGTTTATTCCCTCGCTGATAAACGCGGCAACCAACCAGGAATCTCCTCGTGATTCGCTGTTATGTTTTATTTAAACACAAAGAAGAGTAACGCGCTAGCTCAGGCTAATTTAACATGACCCTTGAAGAACAAGAGTCGGAATGTGAAACAATGTGCCTCATTTGACTGGGTTCGATTCGGAAAAAGTAAAAAAAAAAAAAAAAACCCTGCGCTGTTCTGAAACAAAGAAGGCAGAGCTGTATCTGCTGTCGGTATGCAGCAGTGATCACCTGATGAGCAGCTGCGCTCCAGGACACTAAATAAAATGACAAGGATTTTGATGCTTACAGATTGTTAAGAAAACTACATCAAAAAGATAGAACAAATAAACTGCAGCTACAACATGGACTGGAGAACGGGTTCTAACTGGGTGAGGCCAGAGAAAGGCGATTCTCAGAGAGTTTTTTTATGAAGTTAAAATGGAGCGCGGACACAGGGTTCATCCTGGACAGGTCTCCAGTCACTGGGCTAAAATATAACCATTTTATTAAACTTCAAAAAAGTTAAATCATTCGTTTTTATAAACTGTAATGATTAATTGGTGAACAATTACGGGCAAAGCAGAGACTGAATTATTGTCATGTGCAATCTGTGTCAAATTAAAATGTATTATGTCATGATAGTGTTGGTGATGTGTCCTGCATTTCCAAGGCTGTGTTTGCCTTATATGATCATAAAATTGGTTTATATTGAATGTGACAGGGAGCCAGTGGAGTTGATGTACAGGTGTGAAGTAGATGATGCAAGCTGCTTGAGGGTTTCTGGAGGACAGGGAGCTGGGATTGTAAAGTGGACTGTGGACCAGTTTGTCAACAGTGTGAAGGAAGAACTTGATGCTGCAGAGATGAAAGTAACCCAGATGATGATCAGATAAATGGACGACACGTTGTCCGCGGACCGACTCGCGGGGGGGGGGGGGGGTGGATGGACGACACGTTGTCCACGGACCGACTCGCGGAGCGGGGGGTATCCATGTGTTTTTTCCCTGCCATTCACGCACGCGCGAAAGCAACAACAAAAAACCGCGTTTTAACGTCACTTTTTTTTTTTTTTTTTTTTTTTTGGGAATGTTGGCGAGGCGGTAGCGTGAGTTTGGCGAGGCGGCCGCCTCGCCAAGATAGCGCTGCGGGAAACCCTGATGATGTGGATGTGGAAAGTGATGGAGAGGCTGTCCAGGATGTCGCAAAGGCTCTAAAGCTGAAAGGTGGCAGAGATACAGGAAGTTTCAATGGATATTTTAAAAAGTATCAGATTTAGTTGACTTTGCACACTAAGCAAGTGAGCCAACTAATGCGGCATGATGTCCACGGCCCGGGAATATATGGGCTGGCGAGAAAATGTTTTCAGTCAAACATTATTTTTGCTTCAACCCCTGTGCTAACTTCTCTTGTTAATATGGCAAAGCCCTCCGGAGCGTTCCCAAACATATCCGCTTGCTCATACATACGGAGAAAATAGCTGATTTAAAGGCGCAGAACGAATGAGCACCTCGATATGTGCTTGAGGTTGGCTTTGTTGCCAATCAAACCCAGGTTTAAAACCCTTGCAGGGCAGCCTAAAGCTCACTTCTATCATTAAGCCATAAAAATAAAATTAAAAAAAGTTCAGTTGTTTTATAAAAGATGTGAAAGTCAAGAAATTGTCTATATACCAAACTGAAAGATTGTGGTTCTCTATTTCAAAAAGCACTTTGGATTTTAAAATAGAAAAACATTCTATTTTTATGTTATTTTTTTGTTTAAAAAGTCAATGTATAAGGTGGATGCATAAACATTTTATTTCAGTGTTAAATACTGTTTAAAGTAACGGATTGTAATAAAAAATGTGTCCGGACCTTTACTGGTTGTTGATTTTCTTTATTCGGACCCCGCTGATTTTTAATTAGTGACCCCTGCACTAGAACATGGGGACAAGTAAAAGTGAAATACAAGAATATTCTACAAAATGGTAGCCTTTAATTATTATACTTTATTTTAAAAAGGCACTTGTTATGTCAAGAGATCCAAATTTCAGTGTCATTCCTTAGACACGGGAAGTAAAGGACGCATGCAAACTGGGATTTTTAACAAAAAATTATTTATCTATAAAAAAAATGAAGTTCTTCCTTTTCCAAGTCATTCAGTTTACACGGTAAAACTGTATTGCTCCATGGCTAGATAATCCATCCATAGTTTTTTCTAATACAATATACGGCTCGACAGGAAGCAAGCCTTTCAAAGTAAACTAAACTTCACAATAAAATGGCCCGAACAAATCTTCTTACTGAATAGGATAAAAATAAAAAGCAAACCATCATACAAATAACTTAAATACTTTAGATTTATGGCTCCAACACCACGTTTTCCTCTTTAAAAGCCACTGTTAAATGATGTGTTTGTCTGTTTATAACAGCCACCAAGAAAATCTCTCTACAATTACACTGTCGCGCTGCGCTCAAGGATCCTGTCTATTGCGCAACTGAATAAGCGATTAATTCGAAAAACTCTGCAAATTATTCTTGCACCTTCCGCAACAGGTTGCAGTTGTAAAAATGGACATGGCTACGGCAGACTTCCCTATCTCCTCCGCTTATACAGCCGTGATCTAATCTTGTTTACATGAAATAAGCCTGCTCTCGAGCAGGCTTAAGCTGGCGCACATGTTGCTATGACAACAAGTGCAGGATGTCTTTCGAAGAACCAAACGATCCAAGATCATGCCAAATCGTCAACAATGAAATCCTGCTAACTGAGTTAGCGACGTACGAAGAACGGACCCCAGATCTACCATCAGGATCAACATTCAAGCAGGAAATGAAGTTGTGGCACACAAAGCGGTCATCATCAGTGGAAAAACCCAGCTCTCTCCCTGAAATTCTAAGGATAATAAATATGAAGTGCTACCCAAAAATTTCTATGATTCTTCACCTTCTGTCAGTTATACCTTTTACGAGTGCTTCTGTGGAACGTGCTAACTCGGGCCTTAAAGCAGTAAAAACTTTGCTAAGGTCGACTATGGGACAAGAAAGGTTTGTGGCTTTGCTACTTATGTATGCCCACAAGGACATTCATTTAGACATCAACAAAGACATATTTGCCCATAGACATATTTGCCCAGAAGCATCCTAGAGGGTTGACATTCATAAACATTCATAAACCCATTATCATCGTCATCATAAAGTTGAAGGTGTTGTAGAAAACAATATTCTTTGACAAGTCTTACTGTTCTATTATAGACTTATGGCTTAACTTCACCATACATGTTCATTGGTTTAGCTTACTTTAAAGTTCTTTTTCTCTCAACATAGTTTATCTCGTTGAAATATATTCAAAACTCCTTTATCACTTGAACCATAACAAACTGTTCAATGTCATTGGGTCTTTTTAAGTCATTTTTTTTCTTAATATAGTTTATCTGGATGAAATAAATTGTTAAAATACATGTATATTAAAAATCCTTTATCACTTGTACCATACCAAACCATTCTTAAGTCCTTGGGTCTTTTTTATTTCATTTTACTAAATAAATATAATTTCTGGAAATAAAGAAAATCTTTGTTTGATTAATTGTTGATAAGGATAATTTTTTCTTCAAACTACATTTTAACCTTGTGCATGCTGTAAAAACCAAGAAATTTTGTCTTAAAGATCCTTTTTCAATTACAATAGTGTAATCATGCTAATTCCACTTATGTTCATCCATTAAAATGATTATCAATTAAAAAACCCTTAGATTAATAATTAGGGTAGTGTGAAAGAGTAAAGATGGCATTCTTTGGTCGTTTAGCCTCACATTGTCTTGACATGACTCTTAGGTTCGCACCCCCCTTTGAAAAATCCTGGATCCGCCCCTGGTGAAGGGGTAGATGTTTAATATCAGCTAACATAGCATTGTATCAATTTCAAGTCAGTTTTATTTATATAGCACCAATTCACAACACGTCATCCCAAGGCACTTTACAAAGTCAAATTTAATCAAATCATACCAGGGTTTCCGCGGGGCATTAAGTCATTAAATGAAATTTTTTAAAATTAAGGCCTTAATTGGCATTAAGTCATTAAATGTGATTATCTGTGGCATTAAAAATGCCTTATTTTTTCTAAAAAAAAAAAATACGGTCATAAAAACAGTTTCGTCAGATATATTATATCAGATATAACTGATTCTGCATTGTGCGCGGAACTGCTTCCGGTTGATCGTAAAGCCCTATGTTTTTAATGTTCGGAAAAGGGACTCAAGGGCGGAGAAAGAGCTAGAGAATGGGGAAAATGCTAATTTCAACAAAAGCGGATGGAAAACAAGGAATTCGGGACATGGCTGCAGCCTGTCGACGGTAAAGATGACGAAGAATTTTGCCGTGTTTGTAAAAAGAAATTAAGCTTTGCACAATGGGTGTCAATGCTTTATGGTCTCACATGAAGTCGGACAGTGTAATCCAGGGTGTACGCGGGTAAACGGCGTATACCCACTTATTTCTCAGTTAGCATTACGTATACCAACTTCTGTAGCGATATTTGTGTCTTTTGTTTGAGCGCGCAGTGAGACAGGTATTCAGCGTTTAAACATCACGTGCGCGCGCTCAAGACCTGTTTGCAGCGCGCTCAAAACTGATAAACTCTTCTCAACCCACTATGCTCGCACTCGCTACCGTGTCTGCCCGTGACCTGCTACTTTCACGCTCAACACCAGCTGTGCGCGGCTCGCGGGATTCTGTCTGTGCGCGGCTCGCGGGATTCTGTCTGTGCGCTCTCTTGACTTCAAAAACTGTCCACCTCACCAGCCAATCACAGACAGGTTTCTTTCCATCCAATCAGAGTAGGACTTGCAAATACTGCATTCAGATGGATTAAATAAAAAGGCTGCACCTTTTGGCAGAAATTACTAAACATAACGGTGGGATTGAAGAAAAAACAACAACCAATAAACAGTTTAATATTTTAGCCTACAATATTTTGTTTAAAATAATTCCTTGAGTTACTAAGTGATGTGTGAAAAATCTTTTTGTCTCTTTTCTTTTCAGCTTCTGGGTGATGATGCAAACGTTTCTTGTGATCATAATCATCATCATTGTCATCATTATTTAAAGAGCACTTTAACACCAGGTACAACAAAATAACATCTAATAAAATGACTTGAGTAAAGAATCAACAGTTTAAAACAACAACAATAATAATAAACTGTTTAAATCCTTAAAAACAAACAGAAGTTCCTAAAACTGAACTCTAAGATAAACAGGCAACCAGTGAAGGGAGGCCAGGTTGGGCTAATGTGCTTTATTTATGTTTTTGCATTAAAAGGTGTGCAGCAGCGTTTGAACCAGCTGCAGACATTTGAGTGAGGACTGACCGATTCAGAGATAAAGAGAATTACACTAATCCAGCCATGATGAAATGAAGGCTTAGAGTAGTGTTTCCATATTTCTGCCTTGAAAGAATAGATTTGACCTTTGGTTTGTTCCTTACATGATAAAAATTAGTTAACTGAGGTCCCTTTTTGACTGTCAAGTTTAAAATAACCGTCCATTTTAAAATCGAGGGGCTAAATATTCATTGTCAGGGTGTCTAAATCAACAGGATCAACAGTTGTTTGGGTGTTTCAACTGGTATATTTGACAATTCCTCATTTGCAAAGACAAAGAGATTTGAGTTTTGATGTTCTCCTCGTTATTAACTTTATCTCTTTCTATAGATTCTCTTTCTCATTCAATTTAGGACTTTCCATATGCCTTATCATCTACGTCTATATTGAAAAACCTACAGTAAAGTAATGAAATGTTGATTCTGGATGTAGTGTAGGAATTCCTTCAATATAAACCAAAGAAAATTTTACATTACCTGCCAGAAGCTGGATAAAATCTTTAAAAAAGAGATAACAGTATTTTCACACCTCACGTAGTAGCTCAAGGAAATATTGTAATCTAAATGTTTTAGGCTAAATATTTTAGGCTAAAATGAGTAAACCCTAGTGATGGATTTTTGGGTAAACTAAATAGAGCAGTGTTACATGTCATTGTTTCTAAAACAGCATGTTTCTGAGCTGTGTCTAAAAGGGCAAACATTGAGAGTATACCCACTTCTCCAGGGACCACTACACCACTGTGGACAGCCACAGATCAGCTGCAAGGGGCAGACAGCAGCTAACAATGTTAAGTTACTTTTCTGTAACCAACGCAGTCACGTCCGCATTAGCTACCGCAAACAGCGCAGCAGCAGCTGGAGCAAGCTTTACTGCCACTAACGTCGGGAAATCAGACGGTCTTCGAACAACATTTGGATCCAATTCTCTCTCTCTCTCTCTCTCTCTCTCTCTCTCTCTCTCTCTCTCTCTCTCTCTCTCTCTCTCTCTCTCTCTCTCTTATTTATTTATATATATAATTTGCATTTTGCACTATTGGATCTTAAGAAGGTTCTAAGTAGAGCTTCACAATGTTAAAAGGACAAATCAGTGCAAGAGATAAGAACATTTGAGCAGGGAATTGTCTGAAAACTGCATTTATACTCAAACATGATTTTTTCAGCTGATCAAAAGTTTAAGACCATAGCTCAAAAAAACCCGAAAAACCCCCAAAACAGAAATCAAAATGTCAAAAAAAAGGACTCAGTAATGAGTAGCTCCACCATTCTTGTTGATGACTTCAAACAATCGTTTAGGCATGCTCGATGCCAGTGTTTCCAGGAGGCTAGTGGGAACGTTGCTCCAAGTGTTGAAGATGGCTTCACGAAGGGCATCCATTGTCTGGAACTGATGTCCATTTTTGTAAACTTCCCTTGCCATCCATCCCCAAATGTTCTCAATTGGGTTTAGATCCGGGGAACATGCAGGATGGTCCAAAAGAGTGATGTTATTCTCTTGGAAGAACTCCTTTGTCAGGCGGGCATTGTGAACTGCAGCATTGTCCTGTTGAAAAACCCAATCATTACCACACAGACGAGGGCCCTCAGTCATGAGGGATGCCCGCTGCAACATCTCCACATAGCCAGCTGCTGTTTGACGCCCCTGCACAACCTGATGCTCCATTGTTCCATTGAAGGAAAACGCACCCCAAATCATGATGGCGCCCCCACCACTGTGCCGTGTAGAAAACGTCTCAGGTGGGATCTGTCATGCCAGTAACGTTGGAAGCCATCAGGACCATCAAGGTTAAATTTTTTCTCATCAGAGAAGACAACTTTCTTCCACCTTTCAATGTCCCATGTTTGGTGCATCCTTGCAAAGTCCAAACGGGCAATTCTGTGGCGTTGAAGAAGACGTGACCTTTGAAGACGTTTTTTGTTTCTGAAGCCCTTCTCTCGCAGATGCCGTCTGATGGTTATTGGGCTGCAGTCAGCACCAGTAATGGCCTTAATTTGGGTAGAGGATCGTCCCGTGTCTTGGCGGACAGCCAATCGGATCCTGCGGCTCAGAGCTGGTGAAATTTTTTGGGGTCTACCACTTGACTTTTTTGTTCCATAACCCTCAGGATCATTTAAAAAATGCAAAATGACTCTCTTACTGCGTCCAACCTCAGCAGCGATGGCACGTTGTGAGAGGCCTTGCTTATGCAGCTCAACAATCCTACCACGTTCAAAGTCAGTGAGCTTTTTTGCTTTAGCCATCAGGAGGTCTTGACAGTGTAAAGACTTCACAGAAAATGACATGGAATCCAGATGTTTGCACAGCTTTTGGCTTTTAAAGACTATGGTCTTAAACTTTTGATCAGCTGAAAAAATCATGTTTGAGTGTAAATGCAGTTTTCAGACAATTCCCTGCTCAAATGTTCTTGTCTCTTGCACTGATTTGTCCTTTTAACATTGTGAAGCTCTACTTAGAACCTTCTTAAGATCCAATAGTGCAAAATGCAAATTCTTGCAATTTTTTGACTGGTCTTAAGATTTTGATCAGGAGTGTATATATATATATATATATATATATATATATATATATATATATATATATATATATATATATAATATTATGGCTGTCAAACGATTAAAAATTTTAATCGTGATTAATCGCATAATGTCCATAGTTAACTTGAGATTAATCGCATATTTTATCCTTTTATTTCTGAAAGTGTAATAGCCTGTTTGGGCATTTTAATATGCAATTTTGCAATAAATGACACTAATAAAATACATGCTTGTACAAAAAATATTTTTATTTTGTTATTTTTCAAGCACTTTTCAGAATTGGAATGAAAACATCCTGGTGCCAAATGTTAAAGTCCAACTCTTGGACTGAATGTATTTTTTGCCAGATGCATTCAAATAGTCACCAGAGTAAAGAAATGTATATTATATGTGAATAATGTGCGCCGTTTGGAAGTAATTTTGATAAAACTTGCTGTATAAGCGAAAGTGCCCGAACATTTTGCATTCGGGCAGTTCCGGAATGCGACGTCACAAACAGAACTAGTACCGTGCATCAGCCTGTTAATACTATATACGTCTTTCGCTACCGATTTGTTCAATTTTATTAATAACTCTTACTCTACGTACAAAAAAATAAATAAAAAAAATGTCTGATACATCTTCAAACTCCCCCTCAAGCATCGGCGACTCCGATACCGAATATATATACGAAGAAACGGAGTTTGAACAAGGTGAACCTGAGGAGACTATATCTAACCTGCCCAAGACATAAAGCCCATGCTCCATTGTAAGTAGCCCTCACAATCCTCGCTCGTGAAGTGTGAATTGCATAAAACACTTTTGTCACTGCCGGCAATCCAGTCCTTTCGCGTTTCTTTCACAAATTTATCCCATTTCTTTCGGACCTTTTGATCCACCGGCCAAGTACGTAGCGCTACTTTCTGTCCCGCACTAGACCGCGGTGAAGTTGGTTTGACATGGACATTCAACCTCCGCGGAGTCAGCGGAGCAATCTTGAGAAACAAAAATCAAATCAGATTTGTTGACGGTCCCACCGCGTATGGGAGAAGGGAGCAGCTGAGAGACGCTGGCCGAAATCGGAGTCCTTCAACCGGATTAACCGTGAGCTCGATCCCGCTGACTCCGCGGAGCTTGAATGTCCAATGTCAAGCCAACTTCACCGCGGTCTGCACTACAGCCACTAACTACGGCGATTTTTTTTTAATATACGCACATGTACAATGTATGCAAACCCTCTGGCATGAGTCTGTGAAAAGGATTAATAGGACAAAAACACAGAAATAATCCTTAGTGAACAATTGTAGGTTAACCTACCAGGCGGTCGTCCTCCCTGCTGAAGCGCTGTGTGCCCGCTGTGTCTCCGCTTTCTGATGTTAAACAAACATGCCTGAACGTCCATCCATCCATTTTCTGACCCGCTTAATCCCTCATGGGGTTGCGGGGGTTGCTGAAGCCGATATAAAATAATTGTAGCCGTCCAGTGATTTCATAGTTTTCATGCTCTCGTGTGTGCTGCCTGCCGTGTTTATAAGGTAGCTGTACGGAATCTTTGGCCAGCATTTCACAGACTCGCTCCGTCCCTTCAGGCTTTTGCTGTATAAATCTGGCAATATGATAGCATCAACCATCAACTTACTCTTAAAACGATCTTGTGATACGTAATCTAAAGAAGAAAAACACGCCGAGAACTCGTCAGTTTCCTTCCAGTCCGGTGGGCATGCGCGAAAACACGGATGAAAACAATAGCAGTGAACTAGTCTATAAGCGACACTAAAAGGCATTTTATTGTGGACTTAGTTCGGCGATTTTTTTTTAAAAGCGCTTGCTCAAAGTAGACGTGGATCAGCAGATTTGGTGTGTGAAAGAAGATACTGGAAAACATGCATATATCCTTGTTCGCCGTACCGGTTGTACAATGTAAACGCCTGTGTGTTTCTATGAAAGTTCGCTGCGCGCATTCTCTGTGTTCTGGAACTGACGTCACACGTCGGAAATGGCCGATCGTAAACGAAGAAAGCACCAAATTCGGAATACCAAAATCGGTGTATAAAATGAGCAATATTTCATATTTAAACTTAATTTGAACACTTTTGACACATGAATATTCAAATTTTACCTTGTTCTGGAAGTTATTCAACGGTTTGCAGGATTTTTTTTCAGTCCAAGAGTTAGACTTTAAACTCTGGACTATAATGGCTAAATGACTAATCATGACGCCCTGATGTTTACACAGTGTGTAAACAAATGTGTAAATAAATACCTGTTTTCATGCCGATATATTTTTTTTGCCTCTTAAACAAAGATAGACATGGTATTATGCATAAACATATAAATTAATAAAAATGGTACATTTCAATAAAGTCATAAGTTTTGTTCATTTCTTCACTCTCTCTCTCTCACACATCTAATTCTGAGCTTTCACACCAACAACAATAATTTCTTTGAATATTTTTGCTTGCTGTTTCTATCCATATTCATAGAGTTTAAGCCTGGAAAAAGGTTTTAAATTTCCAGGTCATTCCAGTCTTACACTTTGCTTGCAACTGGGCCAGGAGCTTAATACCCTTGAAAGAGACTGTTTAGGAACTGATTAAGTTAGTAACTCCAGGTACTTCGTTTGGCAACGTGATTCATCCTTGGTTTGTCAAATACAGAGACAACAAATTAATAAGCATTAAAGTACAGTTTATGGGTTGGGGTTTCTGTTATCAACGTGTAAAAACTCATCTTCAGAACCAATCTCTGCTTAAAATGGTGATCTGCACCATGTAATCTACTTTCAGCAGTTATCACCGGTTATTGCACCGTAAACTACAGAAAATACGAGCAGAGTTGCTCTGTCTGCCTTTACTACCGACGGCTCCTATGGCGGAGGGATATTTCAGCTGGATATACTCAAATGTAGTGCAGGCAGGTCTCATAATAACCCCTATTTCGTCACTTATTTTAAAGCCCAAATAAGCGATTTCACTTTCAGAAACCTGCCCAAAAAAACCGCAACCCGTGACTCATGAAATTTAGAAGCGCTTTTAGAAAAAAGAAGCCCAAAGTCGCATGAAATAAACAGTCTTTGGCAACAGTGAGCGCGGGTCTGTTTTGCTACAGTTTTCTAGCACTCTTGAAACTACGGAAAGCGCCGAGGGTAAAAGAAACACAGTCCGGAGAGCGCGGCGGGGGGAAAAACATTAGGGAACGGTGTGTGTGTTTTGACGCGTGATTAACGGCGACAAAAAAATTGTCGGCGGTAAAATGGGTTTACGTTAACACAGTTAATAACGCGTTTAACTGACAGCGTTATCGGTTCTCATAATTCTCGGCTCCCAGCTTGGTCATTGGGGCTCGTCCTACTGTCAGCCATGATGGTCCTCATAGTCAGACTGAATCTGAAGAGTTTTCAGGGGATTCTGGAGTTCCAGTTGTCGGTTTAGGTTCATACTGATATGGTAGACTATCCATTGCTACCACAAAGTCTTCTGGCATTTTTCATGCCTCAAGACTTTCAGGCATGAGTTCCCTGAAGACTGGGATTACGTCAGCTCATTGCGACTTAACGCTTGTCTTACAGTAGGAAAAACATGGAGGCCCGCACCAAAGCCATTGTTAAATATGCAAACAGAGTCTCAGAATGCAACCACATTTTATTGCAAAATCTTTTTTTAAGACGTGTTGAACTGAAACATGACTGAACCTGAAACGTCAAACAACAGCTGGCGATTGTTTACTGCTCATTTAGCCACTATTGTTACAACAATAACACTGTTCTATGCCGTACTTTGTCCATGTACACAGCGATGAAACGTCCCATTTTGTGAACACTGAAAAGGTATTACAGGTACGGCTGATTAAATGTTGCATAAATAATAGAGAGCTCCTAAAAACAGTGAAAAATTTTACTTAATGTTGCTGCCAGTAACAGCCATGTTGAATACGGAAGTCGGGTATGGTTCTGTTGCACTGACTTTCCGACTCGTAATTACAACTTTAGGGGCCGTTCCAGTTGAAATTTCCTATTCTGAGGTCGGACATTACGACTTCTAGGAAGGCAGCATTAGCTAAAACGTGGGCTGGGGGTTCCCTCTGACTAGCTGATAGCTTCCACTGGTCTATGGATTTCTTTAATTTTTCACAAGCCCACAGCAATATGCATTCTGTGTACCACAAGTACTAAAACTATTATGCTAATAACTTCACCCTACCTGAATGTCCAAAAGTTTTAGCTAACCAGCTAAATGAAAAGTTAAGAAGATGGGTGATCGTTTCCTTTTTGAAATCAGTTCTAACAAAAATAATTAACAGGCGGGGACCTTAACATCTTAATTTCAATTAATTAAATACTGAAAAAAATGTATGTTAAAAGGTTAATGCTCCAGGAGCAAAACTATGGCTTGAATGAATAATTATCAAGTTTCTAAGTGCAAGTGACTACAGCCTATAGTTCACCCCTGCCTCTCAGGTGTTTGACTAGCTTTGGGCCCGTCAAACAGCAGCGGCGTTTAATGACTGGTGTGGAAGTAAACAGCGCCGGACAGCACTAGTGGAAGTAAAGTGGAACAGCCTCTTTGAGCTTGGATTTTATTGAAAATAATTACTACAGACCCCAACATAAAGCTAGAAAACCTGCGGTGACATTAGACGTGCCGACCGGGTGAGAGGAATAGTCGTGTTTAAAAGAAAGGCATTTCATGTTGAGGATGTAAAGTCCCATATTTCCTCTAACATGGTGACTGTAATGTCTGTGCTATGAATCGCCCTTGTGCACAGAATGACCTCATTGGTATTTCTTTAACCTTCTGCGGAATGTGTTTATTTTCTCTGGGCCGTCCAACAGATATCAGGAAAGGAAAGGATTTAATACAGGAATAAAAATAATTTCAAATGTGATATGAAGAGTAACATAGAACCAGAACCAAGACATGTCAGGTATTGTTGTCCAGAAAGAGTTGTCCAGTCAGATATACATGTGACAATGTAAGAGTAACACAGAGTGGTTGATCCTTTCTATAAACTACATGGCATAATCTCCTTTCCTGTAAAATATATAAAGTATTGAACATCTTTTCTCCCATTTTGAGGCATGTGAAGTGTACACCTGCTGGTTTAAGCTTATTTGCTCTTAAGACATTTTCAGTGTAACTGCATCTGGATCTGTATGCTTGGGTGTAGCATGGCATGAAGGCAAAGCCACAACATTCAAGTTTCCATTAACTAAAGGCAGAAATTCCTGTACCTTTTTATCATAAGAGAAAGTCAAACTCTTCCCTGACTTAAACGGTTAAACAGAAGCTAGTTTTCCAGCAGGAAATCAAATCTGCTGTGTTCATATCTTAAGACAGGGGTCTCCAACTCCAGTCCTCGAGGGCTACGGTCGGAAAAAAAAAAAGGAAAAAAAAAAGGGAAAAAAAAAGGAAAAAAAAAAAAGGAAGAAAAAAAAAAAGGAAAAAAAAAGAAGGAAAAAAAAAAAGGAAAAAAAAGAAAAAAAAAAAGAGAAAAAAAAAGGAAAAAAAAAAGAAGAAAAAAAAAAAGGAAAAAAAAAGGGAAAAAAAAAGAAAGGGAAAAAAAAAGGAAAAAAAAAGAGAAAAAAAAGGGAAAAAAAAGGAAAAAAAAGAAAAAAAATAAAAAAAAGAAGAGAAAAAAAAAAAAAATAAATAAAAAATAAATAAATAGATACATCTCTGGACCAGCACACCTAAATCAAATGGCTGAATTACAGGACTGTCTCAGAAAATTAGAATACTGTGATAAAGTTCTTTATTTTCTGTAATGCAATTAAAAAACATGAAATGTCATACATTCTGGATTCATTACAAATCAACTGAAATATCGCAAGCCTTTTATTGTTTTAATATCGCTGATTATGGCGTACAGCTGAAGAAAACTCAAAAATCCTATCTCAAAATATTAGAATATTTCCTCAGACCAAGTAAAAAAAAAAATTATAACAGCAAAACAAAATCAAACATTTGAAAATGTCCATTAATGCACTCAGTACTTGGTTGGGAATCCTTTTGCACAGATTACTGCATCAATGCGGCGTGGCATGGAGGCAATCAGCCTGTGGCATATCTGAGGTGTTATGGATGCCCAGGATGCTTCAATAGCGGCCTTTAGCTCATTTGCATTGTTGGGTCTGGTGTCTTTCAGCTTCTTCTTCACAATACCCCACAAATTCTCGATGGGTTTCAGGTCAGGGTAATTGGCAGAGGTCAGGGTAATTGGCAGGCCAATCAAGGACAGTAATGCCATGGTCAGTACACCAGTTACTGGTGGTTTTGGCACTGTGGGCAGGTGCCAGATCTTGGTTGTGCAGCGTTTCCTGCCACATTTCCCCCTTCCAACACACTTTTTGTGAATGTGCTTTCAAACTGCACTCTGTGAACAGCCTGCTCTTTGAGAAATTTCTTTTTGTGTCTTACCCTCCTGATGGAGGGTGTCAATGATGGTCTTCTGGACAGCAGTCAGATCAGCAGTCTTCCCCATACTTGTAATTTAGTTTACTGAACCAAGCTGAGTGTTTTTCAAGGCTCAGGAAACCCTTGCAGGTGTTTCGAGTTAATTAGATGATTCAAGTGATTAGTTGAATAGCCTACTAGTATTCAGTACTTTTTCACGATATTCTAATTTTCTGAGACAGTCCTGTACGTCATCAGCATCATCAGGTTCTGGAGAGGCTTGAGACATTTATTTGACTCAGGTACGTAGGAACAGGACTGTTCTAAAAGTTGCAGGATAATTGTTCTTGAACACTGGACTTAGAGACCCCTGACTCAAGATTACTGTCCGTGCGTCTGTCTGTTTGTCGATCCAACCATCCATCCTTTATGCCTGCTTAACTTCACAGGGATGCATGGGGGGTGTCCTATTTCTAGTGGTGATTGGGTGAGAGGCAGGGTGCAGCCTGGACCGTTGGGTGGTCTCTCACAGGGCAGCAGAGAGACACAACAGGCCAAGATCAAGCCAGGCACACAATCGTTGCTAAGGACCATTTTAAGGAGACTAATTAACCTAAGAGTCGGGTTTTGGGACTGGGAGGGGTCCGGAGTACCTGGAGAGAGTCCATGCACAACCCATGCGCTGGGTTGTCATGGAATCTCCAGCTGATGAGGAACATGCAGACTCCATGCAGGAAGTGCACAGGCTGGGGTTCGGACCCAGGACCCTCTTACTCCAGTGGCCTTAAGATTTTCAAAGTGGTGGGGATTAATGGAAAGCCACAATTTGCAAGACACTACCATTTATTTAAAAAATATATAAATAACATTTGGTGTGATAAATTGGACATAATTTACTAAAACCTTTTTGTTTCATTCTAAATTTAATGGGTACTTTACATGTCCCACCACTTTCCCCATCTGTGCCAAATTGAGGCCCACCATAGACCAGATTATCATGTTCTGGGTCAAAATAAGTATCAGAAACTGTATAACAATCTAATGTAAAGTTCACATCTAAAAGAGAATTAATTTAAATCAACAAAAATGTATTTAAATCGAAAAAGTTGGCTTAATAAAAATATGAATAATCTATATTAATTACATGTCTCTAATGGTGTCCCACCAAAGGTGGATAGAGTAACCAAACATTGCACCGTAAGACCAGCACTACTTCAATACTGTTTTCACAAGCTGAAGTTAAAATGTAGTCCTCCAAAAAAATAAAACAAAATACTTGCGTAGATTATAAAAAGTATTTGGCTAAAGGCATCTTAAGTACTGAGTAGTTTAGTGATATTGTTTAGTTTAATTCAATTTGTGAAAATTATGTAATCATACAGACTTGAAATAAAATGATGTGGATGTTCTGGTAAACTGAATAACAAAATAAAAAAAAAGTGAAAATAAATGCCAACATTCCAAAATAACACATTCTGGTAGAAGAAACACTTTTCCAAATCTCAGATGTGCACAACATAAAGCCGGTGACACGGATACATGTTAGAGCAGTGCTAAGCAGGGCTTTGAACCGATTTTTTAACCCAATCGGTTCGTTCCGAACAGAAACGGAATTATAACGTTTCCGGTTATGAGTTCCACCAATAAATTGACGTTCCCGAACCGGTTAGAACAAAAAAATACTGTTCCCGGAACGGTTAATTTCGTTCCTGTCAGCTGTTTGGAATGAGTGTTTTACTTAACGATGGATCGTAATCAGTGATGGACTGGGATTAAAAAACGGCCCTGGCATTTTCACCAACCAGCGGCCCACATGGGGACGCGCACGCACGCGCGTGCACGTGCCCGCAACACACAGATATAACTTCACATGCACGGAAATAACACGCAGGTTTGTAGCCCCATTGGTGTTGAACTCTAACTTTAATATGCATGAAAACTGAACCAAGAGGCATTTCAGTGTTTCCCGCAGGAATTTGCTTAGGCGAGGAGGTGCGTTGGGGGGGGGGGAGACGACAAGTTTTGTGCGGACCGAGGCGGGGGGGCGTATCCATGTGTTTTTTCCCTGCCATTCAGTATATGCACGCGCGAAAGCAGCAACAAAAAACTGCGTGTTAACGTCAAATAAATATGCAGCAAATCGAGTTCGTTTCTTTGTTTGTTTGTTTGTTTGTTTGTTTGTTTTTTTTTTGGAATGTTGGCGAGGCGGTAGTGTGGGTTTGGCGAGGCGGCTCCCTCGCCAAGACAGTGCTGCGGGAAACCCTGCATTTGGCTTATTAGTGGGCCGAGAGATAATGTAGGCCTACAATGAACAGAGTGAAAGGGGCGGCGCACACCCGACGATCATGCCGAATGCCAGACCGTCCAGTCCGTCACTGATCATAATTTACCTCTTATTTAAGATGTGTAGCTCTAGTGGAGACACCGCTCTCGCTCCATTCAGTCAGCGAATGTGTGATGTGATGTCACACAGGAAGTGAACCTCAGCCGTCATGGTAACGTGCGCAGGGAATTTTTTTTTTTCTTTTTTAGTTAATTAGGCAACGGAAACTTTGAGGAACGAAATAAAACCGGTATTAACCGGTTACCATTATTTTTAAATAAGTGTTCCAGTTCCAGAACATAAAAAATAATAACGTTTCCGGTTTCGTTCCTGTTCCCTGTAAAATACAAAAAGTTCCCGGTTTTCGTTTACGTTCCTTGAACCTGTTCAAAGCCCTGGTGCTAAGTCCTTCTAGTCACTGCTGTTTAATGGATGTTCAGCTGACCTCCACATGGCCAGCAGCCAGAAAATAATATGAGAACAATGGAGCATGTTTACTAACCACAGGTCTCACCAGACACAGACACGCCTGTTATTTTTCACAATAAACTTTTGCATTTATTCCAGAGCACAAAATAAAATGGGAGCAAAGCATTGTAATATGTAAGAATAGGCACCTTCAACATGACAACATTAAATAAAATGAAGAAATTATTTCTGTATTTACAAATGGATCAGGCTTACTATTCTAAATTTGATTTGCTTAAACTGGAAATGAATGAAAAATCTGCCTCTGTTCAGTCATGAGAGCAGCTCCAAAAGAAATATAGAAGCTGGTTCTGTTACAGTCTTTACATAAAAAGCCATAAAGGACACGGTAACGTTTCTGTTTTGTTCATTTTCAATCTTCTTTTATTTAGTGGAAATCTAGCTGTTTTGTCCTACTGTTGCTAACATGAAATGTTACAGAGTGTCCAAAACCAGATTTAATGAATATTCTCAAACTTTAAACCTTTGAAAACTGACAGTGATGCCAAGTCTTTGCTCTCCTTGCAGTCTCCAGCGGTTTGGAGAAAATCAGGGGCTGTTTTTGTCAAGATAGTTGAAGAAAAAAAAGAGGTTATTTGAAATAATTAACGTCACAGATAATTATATATGGCTTCACTGACTAAATCAACTCCTGGACTTTAAAAAGTATCCGATATTAAAGCCATCTGGGAACAGATTCCATATTCCATGGCCCATTTTGAAACTTTTTTTTGTGCTGTTTAGACGTTTGATGAAAAACCCCAAATGAGCTCTTGGCAAACATTTCAAGATGGCTACGTGTTAAAGGCATACTATGCAACATTTTTCAGTTAATTAATGTGTTCCATACCGTTTTGGATGATTAAATTAGTCATTTCAGGTCGAACAAAGGTTTTCTTGGCCGCCCTGGGGGTCTGTGGGGGAAATACCGCACTTGCAATGCAAGAGCCCTCGGCTCGCACACACAGAAGTCTCGCTTTACGGCGAGAACTCCATGTGTTTTTGCCCTGCCATTCACTATATGCACGCGCGAAAGCAACAACAAAGAACCGCGTGTTAACGTCAAATAAACATGCAAGCATATCGAGTTTTATTATTATTATTATTATTTTTTTTTTTTTTAAGTTGGCGAGACGCTACCGTGGCGGCCGCGGCGAGGTGGCGGCCGCGGCTGCGGTTTGGCGAGGCTGCGGCTGCGGCTTGGCGAGGCGGCGGCGGTAGCGTCTCGCCAACATAAAAAAAAATAAATAAATAATAATAAAACTGGCGAGGCGGCGGCAGCCGCGGCTTGGCGAGGCGGCGGCGGCGGCGGCAGCCGCGGCTTGGCGAGGCGGCGGCTTGGCAAGGCGGCGGCTTGGCAAGGCGGCCGCCGCGACCGCCTCGCCAAGATAGCGCTGCGGGAAGCTTGATGTTCATACCTTCACTGTGTTAGTCATTGTTTGTACTGCCGTTTTTTCCACTTTTCGTTGCGTTCGCCTGTCTGCTAAGCTCAGAACAACCGCGCCTGTCTTGATGGAGAAACCAGAACAGCTGAGCATCTTTACGACAGTGCACTTTTACTTTCGCCCTCTGGGGGGAGCCTCGCTGGAAAATCAACCCCGGTTGCATAGTATACCTTTAACTTGATAGTGATCAGCCACATTGAATCAAAGTTAATGTATCTTCTTTAAATGGTTAATATTCTGTGAACTTTAAAAATAAAACATAAGGCAAAATGAGTTGACTCATTAAAATTACAAAATACCTTTTCATGTCAAAACACTAAAATAGAGTTAATGGTGTGAAATCAAAATATCATAATTTGACAGTAACCTTGTGACAACCAACCCTGATCTATCCAATACTATTCAGATTGGTCACAATAGCTGACAAGCATTGGGTTTCTTTTTTTTTTTTTTATTCCGATGTCATGTGAGTGTTTTTCAGCACGCACCCTGGGAGCTACCGAAGGCAGCATCAGTTGTCAGCTGAGGGTATTTAAGGTCTCTGTCTGTCTGTTTTGTAGCTCATGTTTGTAGTGGCTGGTCTGGACAGCCCACTGGTTCACAGAGCAGTAATTGTGTCTGCAGTCTCCAGAATATCCCTGTGTATTATTATTGCAGCTGAGTGCTGCTTTGACAAACCTAAAAAGATGTCTGCATCGACGCCGTCGGTGAAGTCGCTTCTCGCTTCAAAGTATCCATGTATTTTTGCCTGTTTTTTCCCTGCCATTCACTATATGCACGCGACAAAGCAACAACAAAAAACCACGTGTTAACGTCAAATAAACATGCAAGCATATCGAGTTAGCAAGCATTTCAGTTTAAAGTTCTTCCAGCAACGAATATGACAGAAACAAGTTAGTTGTAACCACTGCCAAGTTAAACTTAACTCAGAAATTGCCTGTTTTTGGTAGATTTTTTTCCCCATAAAGAGAATTTCCTGTCAGTGGCAATAAGCTTTAATTTATTATTATTGCTATTTTTTTTTACATGTTTAAGTTGAGCATTACACTAAATATGTGTTACTGATAAGTGCTACAAATGTTACAACACTTTTGTTCATATGGCAGCAGAACATTAAAATAAAAGTGCTCTTTACACTACTTTTGAATTCATTCTTGGAGTTTGCGCATACAATGTGATTAATCAGGCAAATTATGCGATTAATCGCAATTAAAGATTTTAATCGTTGCCCACCCCTTTTTATATATATATATATATATATATATATATATATATATATATATATATATATATATATATATATATATATATATATAAATATACGGTCAGGATGGTCAAGCAATATATAATATATAAGATTTTAATCGTTGCCCAGCCCTTTTTATATATATATATATATATATATATATATATATATATATATATATATATATATATATATATATATATATATTGCTGAGGTGTTATGGATGCCCAGGATGCTTCAATAGCGGCCTTTAGCTCATTTGCATTGTTGGGTCTGGTGTCTTTCAGCTTCTTCTTCACAATACCCCACAAATTCTCGATGGGGTTCAGGTCAGGGGAATTGGCAGGCCAATCAAGGACAGTAATGCCATGGTCAGTACACCAGTTACTGGTGGTTTTGGCACTGTGGGCAGGTGCCAGATCTTGGTTGTGCAGCGTTTCCTGCCACATTTCCCCCTTCCAACACACTTTTTGTGAATGTGCTTTGAAACTGCACTCTGTGAACAGCCTGCTCTTTGAGAAATTTCTTTTTGTGTCTTACCCTCCTGATGGAGGGTGTCAATGATGGTCTTCTGGACAGCAGTCAGATCAGCAGTCTTCCCCATACTTGTGATTTAGTTTACTGAACCAAGCTGAGTGTTTTTCAAGGCTCAGGAAACCCTTGCAGGTGTTTCGAGTTAATTAGACGATTAAAGTGATTAGTTGATATTCAAATTTTTTTTATGTGTATACACATATATATATATATACGAGTATACACATATATATATGTATATATATACGAGTATACACATATATATACATATATATATACATATACATATATATGTATATATATATATATATATGTATGTATATGTATATGTATATATGTGTATGTATATATGTGTATGTATATGTATGTATATGTATATGTATATATGTGTATGTATATATGTATGTATATATATATATATATATATATATATATATATATATGTCTATATATATATATATATATATATATATATATATATATATATATATATATGTATATATATATGTATATATATATATATGTATATATATATATATGTATATATATATATATATATATATATATATATATGTATATATATATATATATATATATATATATATATATATATATATATACATATACGCAGTGTTTCCCGCAGGAATTTGGTTATGCGAGGCGGGGGGTTGTTGGACGACACGTTGTCCGCGGACCGACTCGCGGAGCGGGGGGTATCCATGTGTTTTTTCCCTGCCATACACGCACGCGCGAAAGCAGCAACAACAAACCGCGTGTTAACATCACTTTTTTTTTTTTTTTTTTGGGAATGATGGCGAGGCGGTAGCTTGAGTTTGCCGAGGCGGCCGCCTCGCCAAGATAGCGCTGCGGGAAACCCTGATATACGTCTTTTTCATTGCTGGTGTGTCCCGTAGAAGTATATTGGTACTGGAGCCTGTCTTTTATAGCTAAAGGGATCCAAACGATCACGGTGGGGTGATAAGCGGTTAGTTTTGAAAGTATTTTACTAAAACTAAGTTACACTGTTGGACCTCTTTTGGATTAAATTTAGCTACAAACCCAAAAGGTTTCAAAGAAATGTTTATTTGCCAGTGGGGGTTCATGACAGGAAAACAGGACTAATGACTGATCTTTCATTTTGAGCAATAAGCTTTTTTTTTCTTGAAAAATGACCACCATCTACCTTTACCAATAAAAGAGTTGCTTTAACATTCAAACTTCTTTTGGGTTCATCTAGAACGGGGGTCGGCAACCGCGGCTCTAGAGCCGCATGCGGCTCTTTAGCGCCCCCCTTGTGGCTCTCTGGAGCTTTTTAAAAAATGTATGAAAATGGAAAAAGATGAGGGAAAATATATTTTCCATTTTAGTGGGATTTCTGTAGCAGGGAAACCCCGAGACAGACATTCTCAATGTTTTCAAATTATGTAAGATGTGTAGAATACATGTTACATTTCAAATATCTGTCAACGGAGATTTGCGTCATAAACTGCAGCACACGTTTCTTGCAGTCCGGCGTAGCGCAAGGCGGGTCGCAGTTGTAAAAATACCGGTAGGTGTTTGATGAGCCATTGAAAAAGATAGCTGAGGAGAACAGAGTTCTTGGACCGAACCATTTGCTTTCATTGGCGATATAGTAAATTGGGCAAAAGACGGCTATTTCTGCCGTGCGATGGACTGGCGACCCTCTAAGCTGCGCGCCTGCGCCATCGCGCACAGCATCTGGCTTCAGCGCGCACAGCAAATCTATGCTACGCAGAAAATAAAATCCTAGCTGAACTGTAAACAAAATAATAAACCAAGTTTTACTATTTTGCAACTCTGGTGAGACGGTGTTCCGCGGCCCGCTCTGTGAGCGGCAGGTGCTGATCGGAGCGCACCTCTGATTGATGGGTGGAGCAGACGCCTTTATAGTTGGGCAGGTTGCGCTGTGCGTCCTTGTTCTGGACTCCGTTAAAGAAAAAAATACCGATCTACCCCGAGTAGAAAGCTGCTGCTCTGAATAGTTCTTCCTCCCTCTGTCACACTCGGGTTTTTGGTTTCAGAACAGGTGATATCAGTAAGGTAACTAAACTCAGTGTTCAACCAACCATGACCTCAACGCGAGCACGAGAATGAAAGAAGCAGATAATGTCCTTCACCATGACAACGACAAGGAATAAGCCTCAAAGTGCGCATGAGTGGAATTAGAAATTTTTAATGAAAGCATATGGAGAATATTTAACCATAGGAAATAATGCTGTTGGTGCTGAAAAAGCGAGTTGGCTTGATATGAGAGTTATTTGATGGAGAATTAAAGCTGTTTTCTCCCACTTCACTAATTCAACACAACAGGGAAGTAGGGGGGGGGCGCATTGATTACAAAAAGCATTGAAAGGACATGGCAGCCAATCTTGATGAAGTTTAATCAGGTATGGTTAAGTTCTAAGTTTTCCTATGTTTAAACATACTCAACTAAATCATTAATTGGCTATATTAAACATATGCAATTAATATTGGGATGGTGTGAGTTATTGAATAAATGAGATGTTCATCTTTTTGCAAGCGTTGGTCACACATCCTTCTAAAAATGAGTTGACATTGTCTTGTAAGCGTTTAATTTGTTCCAACCTCACTTTATATTAATCATATAGGCTATATGTATATTTCCATATTTAAGTGAAGAAATGTGCAGCAGACCTAACAGTGTTGGGAGGGAGGGGGGGCAGGGGAATGAAAACTAAAATATATGCATAGAAAAGTAGAAATGGAAGTGCCGAAATTTGACAGAATAAATTATTGCTTTAATTCTGTAAAGTTCTGTTATTAATCTTGTGAGTCTCTGACTATGGAACAACTTTCCTATCAGTTTTATCTAAACTAAATAACCTAAAATAAATTATTGCTGTAACTTGATTCTTTTATTAAACCATGTAGCTTGATATAACCTCAGGTTTTGGACAGCTGTAATGTACCCTCAGAGTGCTCGTGTTATGTTACTCACAGAGGTCCAGTGAACGCTCAGGGAGTTTGTGTGTTTGCTCAGACACATGAAAAATTAGGGGGAACATTGCTGGCGACCTGTCCAGGGTGAACCCCGCCTCTCACCCATTGACAGCTGGAGATAGGCAACGGCAGCCCTCAGGACCCCACAAGGGACAGATGTGTTTGAAAATGGATGGATGGATGGGCTATTTCGTCTGGAACTGTTGAACTTGCACGGCTGACAATACAGCAATCTGATTGGCTGAGCAGCAAATCTCGAATCATGTGACCTCTTGGACCGGAGCGCAACGGTTTATATTTTATATTGGCTATAACTTACTAATTTGCAAGTGAAGACGTGGGAACATTGGTGTTTTGAGATCACTGCTATGTGTAGCAACTGATCCAAGTGGAAAAAAGTTGCCCCTGACATTTCATACGAAAAGTCATCCTACAGATTCTGGCCCACGGCCTAATTTGCACAAAACCAACGAGAAGAGGGTAATGCACAGAAATTAAGCTAAAACTGTATTGTTTTATTCTATATACATTACCTTTTTAAAGGGCTGCTGTTTTATTGCACTCTGTTGCCTAAATAAATGGGGGGGGGGGGGGGGTTTGTTGTGTTAGTGAGCCATAAAGATAACTGCACTTTATTTCCATGGGGAGGTCTGAAGTTTTAGGAGGCCTATTGTACATGTTTCATTGTTGTTTTTTTGAATCCTCAAAATAAAAATTACATAAAAAACTAATTCCTTCATTATTCATCAACGCAATGAAATATAATACATTAATATTGTTATGGAAGTTAAATTTAAAGCCTCATCATAGAGCAGTATAGTCAAATGGTGCTTTATTCTCTCCAGGATGTGCTGCAGGGAAAATAAAAATGAAACATGAATGCTCATTGTGCATTTGTAGCCTACTTAGCAATTTGATAGGAGGCTAACATAGCTAATATAGACACAGCCCATGTTGCCTTTATTATAAGGCTTATATCAGACTTTTCAATTTTTGCGGTTCCAGACAGATCTGTTTTTTGTTTTTTTTGGTCCAATATGGCTCTTCAAACATTTTGGGTTGCTGACCCCTGATCTAGAACTATTCCTTTAGCTTACCAGCTTCAAAGTACATTCATCTTCAGCACTGTAATTAATTAAATTACACTATCTGTTCTCTAACTTAGCACTTTAGTAGCATTTTATAACTTTGAACGACCACTTTCAATCATTTTGGAAATCTGTTACTTTGAAATATGTGTGAAATTATTTAAATGACCTCTGCACTGCAAAAAGGGATCTAAAAGTAAGTAAACTGTTCTTGAAATGAGTGTATTTGTCCTTGATTTCAGCAGGTAAATAAGATTATCCTCCGATGGAATAAGTATTTTACCCCTAAAATAGGATAATTATATATACTGCACTTGAAATAAGATGATGGAGATCAGTTGTTCCTATTTTAGGTGTAAAAATCTTATTCCATTGGTAGACCATTTAAACTTGCCTACTCATATCAAGAATATATGCACTAATTTCCAGAAAAGTTTACTTACTTTTAGTTCCCTTTTTGCAGTGTGAGCAAATTACATCAGGTGGAAATTGTGGGGCAAGGGTGACGTATGGTGTTTCAAGTGACAAATTGTAAAAAGTCATATTGCTATTAATCTGATCATTAGATACATTTGGCCATGCCATATATGCTAAATGTAATTACTGTAATTGGTCCAGTATACAGTATTCAGCAGTAACATGTACATTCTACTGCTGTGGATGTCACTGCTAGCCCCCCTACAAAAATTATCTTGAGAAAACACTTAAGAGAAATTTGAGTAATCAGAATAAAAATGTGTAATTTAAACACGGCAGTTGGAATACTGTGATCACATTACGCTCAATTGCAATGAAATTGTATTCCAAATGAGACAGGTGGTTTATGCAGATTGTTAATCCGAACAGTGTCCATCTAAACAGGTGTTCCGATCGTGTCTGTCGGGTTTTGGCAAACTGCCCTGACTGTGCATGTGTGCCCTATGTCTCATCCTGTGTTGCTGAGCTTGTAGCTTTATTAGAGATTGCAGTAAAATCTTTACTGTTCTTAGAACCTGCCACGGGTCCATTCTGGGCACTCAGAAGACCCAAACAAATACACATCCGTGCATATTTGTTGTGTTTGATCAATAAAGTTTAAAAAAATAACACACCTCTGCTTTTTTTCAGCACAGACAGAAGTACAAATTTGTGTGTTTGCAGACTGCACATGTCAAAATGCTTCTATTCTGAATAAAGCCTGTGCATGGAATCGTATGTCATGATCGGATGAATTTGTTTTGTGTCAATCTAAAATATCTATTTGGGTTATTTTTTCTTTTTCGATCCGCATACATTTCAGGAATTTTGTTCACGTAAACATAGCTCATTCATTTTTGCCATTGTGCTTCATGTGCAATTTGTTACCCCAACATCATTAAGAATGGAAATAAGTGCTTTAAAACATTATCTTGCCGTGAGTTGCTGTGTGTTGAGATGTACGTATAAACTGTCCACATTGAGAGCATCTCTCTCAGCTTGGCTTAAAAAGCCAAAGCGGTATAGGACGTCTTCCTGAGTATGTTCTGAAAACGTTTTGTACTGTTGTTGTTGTTACAGCTCTTGTTTTACAGTATGTCTTATTTTATGAGCTCCAAACAGCATGAATCCTTGATTGGTGGACGACCGTATGAAGACTTGGACCATAGCTGGAAATCTGTTAGGAGGCTGTCGTCTTGACTAACTGTTGCACGTGGTGCGATTACTGGCTGGCAGTGCAAATTGTACTCTGCAGCTGTCAGAAACAACTGCTAACATGGCCCAGAAACAAAAGCATGGTATCATAACTTACTGACCAATAAAAATGTTGCTCTTATGTTTAATATCCATAATGTCATCTGTGTGACAAATTACGGGATGAAACTGGTTTTGTCAGTGGTTTAACAGGAGCTGCAGGTCTTTGTGACTTTGTAAATAAAAATGTGTAATTTAAACACAGCAGTTGGAATACTGTGATCACATTACGCTCAATTGCAATGAAATTGTATTCCAAATGATACAGGTGGTTTATGCAGATTGTTAATCCGAACAGTGTCCATCTAAACAGGTGTTCCGATCGTGTCTGTCGGGTTTTGGCAAACTGCCCTGACTGTGCATGTGTGCCCTATGTCTCATCCTGTGTTGCTGAGCTTGTAGCTTTATTAGAGATTGCAGTAAAATACAGAACCTTGTTATAAATGTATTTGTGTCCCATAAATCTTTTCCCATCCTGTCATGCTACAGTCATTAGCATAACGTATTTTGTTCAGATTCTTATAAATATATCACCAAGCTGTTAATCAGAAGCAAAGTGATACATGACCTTTAAAAAGTTTCACAAATAAAAATCTGGAAATGTTTTGTACATTTACATTCAATGCCACATGAGCCAGTAGTTTTTAGAACCACCTTTTGATGCAATGACAGCTGTTAGTCTTAGCACTAATCTTTTGAAAAATAGGGCGAGCTCAGGCAAATTGGATGCAGAATGTCTTTGAACAACAACTTGTCACAGATTCCCATTTCGACTTGTCCTGGACTTTTACTGGGCCAATCTAACACATGCTTCGATCGAAACCGTCCCGTTGTAGCTGTGGTTGGGTGTGACGGTCGTTTCATCTCTGGAAGGTGAACCTCCACTCCAGTGCCAAGTCTTTTACTGCCTCTTACAGAGTTCCTTCCACAGCTGCCCTGAAAGTGTAACTCAAATGAAACTCATCCAAGTATTCCTTTGTGATTACGATACTGGACCCACTGATGTTGCGGTGACGACGATTCAATATATTTTGCAGCCCTAGATATTATACACGTGTTTTGGTGTAGCTGGGTAAACGGTGTCCCACCTTTAGCTGGGTTCTGATCCCCCAAAATAACTAACACTCCTGTTAGTCTGCTGCAGTTACACTCAGACAATGCAGCATGTGCTCATTTGGCTTCTGATCAAACGATCAGAAAACATCCTACAAATTGCATAATTGAAGACAGCAGTAAAAGTAAAAGCGCTGTTCAAACTTTCTCCCACATGATGTATCTATTACAATCGTTTGCAGCACAGTGTTCCTCAGCACATGAGGCAAATAAATGAAAATGTGTTTGACTCCACTGTGTTTTGCAATCACCTTGCAGATGTTACAACTGGGACGGTTTTATATCTGCTGGAAGAATTTTAAACTGCCATATAAAATGCATACCACAGCGGGTATAAATTAACTCCTCAGTGATGATCCGTTCACAGGCCCAACGGAGAATAAAACTGACGTGTGATGGTCAGGATGGTCAAGCGGAAATCTTGTTGAAACCAGTGACCTACTGCAGTGGCGGTTTTACATTGAATTTTGGACTGCAATCCTTGCATCTCAAGATGTTTAATACAATTCAATTCAACACCTATTATCAGCCCAGCACTGTAGCTGGCACTGTTTTTTTTAAGTGGGTCCTGCTCCTTCTTTTCCTCCATCACTTTCTTCTCCTCTTTCTCCTGTCCCTCCTCATATGTCTCTTCTTCTTCCTCCTCCTCCTCCTCCTCCTCCTCCTCCTCCTCCTCCTCCTCCTCCTCCTCCTATGATTGGCATTATTCTGCATCAGCTCCACGACTGAAAAAGGCCTCCTCAGCTACAAATACCAATAACAGCAACAATAATGAAGATTATTAAATTTACTATGTTAGAACACACATTCGATGAAAAATAATAATAATAATAAGGAAAGCACTAAACACACAAAAATAGTAAGGGAATTACTGAACTTATTTCTATTTTTCTTGGGCTTGAAAAAAATAGTTAATCTAGAGACACAAGAAAACAGGATGTAGCCTATAGTTATTAATATATTATCCTTTCAACTAGGGCTGCAACAATGAATCGATAAAAATCGACAATTAAAAGCGTTGGCAACTAATTTCGTTATCGATTCGTTGTGTCGCACGATTAATGCGTCACTCGCCTTGTCGCGGAGCCGTTTACCTCTTGCAGGCGGTCGTCAATGCTAGCTGACGCACACTCCTTACTAGTTGGTGGTGGTAATAAACACTGAACAGATGTTTGCTAACCACCAATAAACTCAAGAAGAAGAAGAGGAAATGCTAGCTGACTGACTGGCTGCAGAACTACGTAAACGCAGCGAGGCGGAGTGGAGGCGGGATTTTCAAATGCTGCTTTTTTTTTTTTTTTTTTTTTTTTACACGTACGTAGTTACAATCTTCTGTCTCTACCGACATATATCATCTGCATTACAACTTGCCATCGAAAGGTGAGTCAGTGGATGTTCTAACAAATGTAATAAGGAGTACATGACAACAGATCGAAATCAACAGACACATAACAGTAAAATAAAATAAAATAGTACATAACACACGATTGAATCTCCCCTGAGATAAGACAATCCACACATTCATAAGCATCATGGTATTTTACATCGACCCAAAGATACACACTAATGCAAAAGGGCTATCCTGTAGATGTGTCACTGGGTTAATAACGGTAAGACAGAGCTCCATCTTGTATTAAAAACAGTTTTTTGAAGCCTTAGGGAATGCGTTATTCCTTCCATCAAGTGAATGTCCCAAACCTTTTGTATCCATGTGTTATATGTAGGACCATATTGGAAGACTGTTGTTTCCTCAATCTAAATGCCAATAACCTACTAGCCTTCTGGCCATGTTCATAATATTTTTGATTAGTGAACCTCAAGTTGCCCTCTACTTTATCTGACAATAGACTGTTAAGTTGTCTGCGGGTTGCATTTAATTCTTTCAAGATTTTATCTGAAGCGTGTCTTTTATGTCTAATCTCTAATTCTTTGATTCTATCCTCCAAATCTTTTTGTTTAGCATTCTTCTGTTTTTTCCTCGCAGTTGTGAAGGAAATTACGCGGCCCCGAAGGAATGCTTTGGCACAGTCCCATAATATCAGAGGTGTTGTTTCTGTAGATGTATTAGTTTCTAGATACATCTTGAGCTCCTCTGTAATGAATGCGATGAATACTTTGTCAGCCCAGCACTGTAGCTGGCACTGTTTTTATATATTCTCAGTATTGCAGAAATGCCCTGTAGATGGCAGCAATGCTGTTTCTTCCCATTCACAAATCGATACCTTTGCTAACAGTGTGACTTCCTCATTGCGTTCTGCATTAGACAATGTAGCTCCCTTGAAAAAGAAGGTGATAATTCACAGGAAGCTGGCTCCCTGGTTTAATTCAGAGCTGCGTTCCTTGAAGCACAATGTTAGGAAATTGGAGAGAAAATGGCGCTCTACACACCAAGAGGAATCCTACTTAATCTGGAGGGACAGTCTATTGTTGTATAAAAAGACCCTTCGCAGAGTTAGAGCAGCATATTTTTCATCATTAATTGAAGAGAATAAAAATAATCCTAGATTTCTCTCTAGTACAGTTGCCAAACTTACTCAGAGCTGCAGCTCTGTTGATCCATCCATTCCCTTAGCTCTTAGTAGTAATGATTTTATGGGATTCTTCATAAATAAAATTGATGCCATTAAAAATAAAATAATTGGCATCCTCCCAAACATGATTACCTCATCCCCAGTAAGTAAGGCAGCATTGGAGGAATCTTTAGAACCTGCACAGTGTTTGAACTGTTTAGAAGCAGTAGAGCTTTCTGAGCTATCTAAAATCTTAGCTTCATCTAAACCTTCTACCTGTATGTTAGACCCAATCCCAACCAAGTTGTTTAAGGAGGTATTCCCTTTGATCAGTGGTCCTATTTTAGACATGATTAATCTATCCTTAGTAAATGGATATGTACCACAGGTTTTTAAAGTAGCTGTTATTAAACCTTTACTTAAGAAACCTTCTCTTGATCAAGATAAGCTAGTAAACTACAGACCTATATCTAATCTTCTTTTCTTATCTAAAATTCTTGAGAAAGTAGTTGCTAATCAACTTTGTGAACATTTACAAAGCAATGACCTACCTGAGGAGTTTCAGTCAGGCTTCAGAGCTCATCATAGAACTGAAACAGCTCTGGTGAAGGTCACTAATGATATTCTCATGGCCTCAGATAATGGACTTGTGTCTGTACTTGTCCTGTTAGATCTCAGTGCTGCATTTGATACAGTTGATCACAATATTCTCCTACAAAGACTTGAACATACTGTAGGGATTAAGGGGAAAGCATTAGGCATGTTTAAATCTTATCTGTCTGACAGATTCCAGTTTGTTCATGTTAATAATAAATCTTCCTCAAACTCTAGGGTCACCTGTGGAGTACCGCAGGGTTCAGTCCTTGGACCAATTCTCTTTACTATATATATGCTTCCGATCGGCAAAATTATCAGACAGCATGGGATTAATTTCCACTGTTATGCTGATGACACTCAGCTATATTTATCCATAAATCCTGATGAATCCAATCAATTACTTCGACTGCAGTCATGTCTTGATGACATCAAAAGCTGGATGACTTTAAATTTCCTGCATCTAAATTCTGACAAGACCGAAGTTGTAATCTTTGGGCCAGAGTCCTCAAAAAATAAACTTCTTAACCAATCACTTAATCTGGGTGGCATTAACTTGGCCTCTGGCAATAAAGTAAAAAATCTTGGTGTTATTTTTGACCAAGACATGTCATTTAAATCCCATATTAAACAGGTTTCCAGAGTTTCCTTTTTTCACCTCCGGAATATCGCCAAAATTAGAAACATTCTGTCCAGGAGTGATGCTGAAAAACTAGTCCATACATTTGTTACTTCAAGGCTGGACTATTGTAATTCTTTACTATCAGGAAGTCCACAAAATACAGTTCAAAGTCTTCAGCTGATCCAAAATGCTGCAGCAAGAGTTCTGATGAAAATCAACAAGAGGGATCATATTTCTCCTATTTTAGCTTCCCTTCATTGGCTTCCTGTTAAATCAAGAATAGAATTTAAAATTCTTCTTCTAACGTATAAAGCCCTTAATAATCAAGCTCCATCATATATCAGAGCTCTGATTACCCCGTATGTTCCTAACAGAGCACTTCGCTCTCAGACTGCAGGTCTGCTGGTGGTTCCTAGAGTCTCTAAAAGTAGAATGGGAGGCAGATCCTGTGGAACCAACTCCCAGTTTTGGTCCGTGAGGCAGACACTCTGTCTACTTTTAAGACTAATCTTAAAACCTTCCTTTTTGACAAAGCTTATAACTAGAGTGGCTCATGTTACTCTGAGCTACCTACATAGGCTTAGGCTACTGGAGGACATCAGGATCTAATTTTCTCACTCTATAGAGTTCTACTGTTCTTCAAATATGCATTACGTGTTGTCATTTCTGCTTTAACTTTCTGTTCTCTCTCTTTTATCTTCATAGTAGGTACACCTGGTCTGGCGTTCTGTTAACTGTGACATCATCCAGTGAAGACGGCTCACCCGCTATTACCATCTAATGTAGAACAGATTACTGGATCAATGTGTGCTTCTGTGCTTGTTTGTCTCTCTTGTTGTGTCTCTGCTCTGTCTTCTGCAACCCCCAGTCGGTCGAGGCAGATGACCGTTCATACTGAGCCCGGTTCTGCCGGAGGTTTTCCTTCCCGTTAATGGGGAGTTTTTCTTGCTTGCTCAGTATGAGGGATTGCAGCAAAGCCATGGACAATGCAGACGACTCTCCCTGTAGCTCTACGCTTCCCCAGGAGTGAATGCTGCTTGTCGGGACTTTGATGCAATCAACTGGTTTTCTTATATAGGAACATTTTTGACCAATCTGTATAATCTGACCCAATCTGTATAATATGATTGAACTTGACTTTGTAAAGTGCCTTGAGATGACATGTTTCATGAATTGGCGCTATATAAATAAAATTTAATTGAATTGAATTAAGTAGGGACGTATTAAGTCTCCATTGTTTAGATGTTAACCTATGTCCTATGTCCCATTTTCATAAATGGGACATAGGACACAGGTGCATGGTCAGAAATAGTAATAGGTAATATTTCAATATCCACTATTCTATGCAGTTCCGACTTTGGGGTAAAAAAAATAGTCGATCCTAGAGTAGGATGCATGACTACTTGAGTAGAAAGTAAAGTCTTTAGTTCTGGGAAACCTGCTTCTCCATACGTCTACAATTCCTGTCTCTATAATCTGATATTTAAGCATCCTACTCATTCTAGAGAGTGGGGTTTTTGGCGTGGGTAATCTGTCCAATATTTGTGACAGAGTACAATTAAAGTCCCCACCTAACAACAACAGTCCAGTACTGTGCTTTAATATTACCGTAAACAGTGACTTTATGAAATCAGGCGCATCCGTGTTGGTTGCATACACATTTACAAGCGATACTTCTATGCCATCAATTGTACCATTAACTAATACATATTTTCCCTCTGTATCTCTATGTAGCAACGTTTGTGTGAAATTAATATGATAACACCCTTTTTTTTCCCTGACCGTTGCGATGAATAGAAAGCCTTATCTGCCCAAGATTTTTTTACTTTTTCATGCTCTGTATTAGATAGGTGGGTTTCTTTCAAAAAAGCAATGTGACAATTAATTTGCTTTAATTGATTCAATATATTCTTTCTTTTGACTGGATTATTGAGCCCTTTTACGTTGTAAGTTACGATTTTAAGTGGGTCATCCATTATCTCTATATGATCTATGTTTGAACATCTCGGAATATATCTTAAATGGCAAAAAATCCTTTATGTAGAACACTGTCTTATCTGTGTGGGGTCTAAGGGATATGTACACAATGTGCGCAGAACCAAACAGAGAGGGATAATACAATGTTTTGACAACAGTAACCCTGGGGAACAGAGGGATCAGAACTAAAAAAACATAGAACAGGTGAATACAATGTTTACATACGTGGGACATAGTCCCCAGCAGTTAAAATAAGCCGCTAAAGTGCACAACCAAGGTTGAATGTGTGTGCAGGGGTGAGCTTAGATATGTATATAAGGTGAGAAATAAGCCGAAGTGGTAATGGGGAAAGCAAGTCAGCTACGTAAGCCTCAAATATACTGCACAAGCTCCTGCAAATCCTAAAATAAATAATCTAGAAATAAAACAGCAAATTTGCTCATATTGTTAAAATCTGTAGATTTATCATCATAAAACTTAAAGAGAGAGCAGTGTGAGAGATGGTCATAACAATAGAAATATTTTCTAATATTGTCTCTATAGGCTCATGGTACCTTTATTCGGCTTGCTCTGCTGGAGTAATATTGTTCCGGACATATTCCATAGCCGTTTTGGGGACGAGGAACTCCTTTTCTTCATTATGGTATGTGATCCAAAATCGGACTGGGTAGAGGAGGCCGTAGCGGACCTCCTTGTTACCCCGCAGCGCCCTCCGTACCTCCGTGAAGGTGGCTCTTGCTTTGGCTACGCTGGCCGTGTAATCGGGGAAGAAGGCGACGCGGCGTCCATTGTAGGAAAGCGGAGCACTGCCACAGGATCTCCGTCGCGTCCCCGTCATGATGTAATTTAGCGATGATGACTCTTGGTGTCTCACGGTCTCTGGGTCCTCTCCCGGTGAGTGTACGGTGTGAACGGTCCACCTTTATGTCTCGATCCATCTGCAGAACTTCTTTGATGATTTTTGCCACAGCTTGTGGGGAGCTGGAGCCCGGGCCCTCTTCAATGCCCGCTATGCGGATATTGGACCTTCTCTTCCCCTCCAGATCTTCACATTTATCTTTGAGCGTTGACATTTCCTTCTGTAAGCTTGTTACAGTAGACTGTAGTGAGGTGACTTCTGGTCAGACTTCGTCTGACCACGTTGATAAGATAAGATAAGATAAGATAGTCTTTATTGATCTCACAATGGAGAAATTCACTCGTCACATCGGCTCATACAAGAAGGTGCAGAGTAGGGAAGGTGCATTCAGTTATATACAGTGATTTTCATATCTACAATGGATCAAAAAAAAAATACCAAAGAAAAAATACAAAAAAGGAAATAGGAATGTAAATGTCTCATTTACATTCTTAGTGGTCTATATATATATGTATATATATAAACATATCTATATACTTAAATATATACATATATCTATGCGCCTACTTACATACGCACCTACGCGTATGTAAGTGCATATACATTGTATACATTTGTACATACATACATACATACATGTGTACTGACTTATGTTCAAGTGTTGATAGCAGCAGAAGTCACTACATCAGGATTATTGCACGGGTTGTAGGACAGTGTATTAAATAGATTATTGCACCTTGGTTATTGCACATTAAATATTACAGTTATGGTCACAGTTGCAGTTACAGTGCAGCATTGTAAAATCTGATAGCAGCAGGAATAAATGACCTGCGGTAGCGCTCCTTTTTACAGACAGGATGTCTAAGTCTTGCACTGAAGGAGCTGCTCAGCTCCTCTACAGTCTGGTGCAGGGGGTGTAAGGTGTTGTCCATGATGGATGTGAACTTGGACAACACCCTCCTCTCCGCTACTTCCTCCACTGAGTCCAGAGAGCAGCCCAGGACAGAAGTGGCCTTCCTCACCAGCTTGTTCAGCCTCTTTCTGTCCCTCTCTGTGCTGCCAGGAGCCCAGCAGACGACAGCGTAGAGGAGGGCTGAGGCCACCACAGAGTCATAGAAAGTTTTTAGCAGAGGCCGGCTCACTCCAAAGGACCTCAGCCTCCTCAGGAGGTGGAGGCGGCTCTGGCCCTTCTTATACAGGGCGTCGGTGTTATGTGTCCAGTCCAGCTTATTGTTGACGTGAACACCCAGGTATTTGAAGACAGCTGCTGATAGGCCACCCTCTACGTCCAGGATGTCCGTATTTATAATATCCACTTCAGCTTGTATGGCCTTTGAGCTGTTAGTAATTTCGGAACGGACCGCTTGTAGTTCGGATCTTATAGCTTGAAAATCTTCCGCTAATGCGCTTTTAAGTTTGTCTCTTATCACTTTAGCGATTTCTCCTCTCAGTGACGACAAGATGTCCGCTTTCATTTCTTCGTTGCTCATGTTTGGACCAATGGTTGTCGGTGGGTTAGCGTCGTCAGTTGTCCGCTGCCTCATTGTCCTAGCAGGCCTTATAGCATTAGCATCGCTTCCGTATCTATACTTTTGCAGTTTCTCGGCCATTCAGGATGATTATGTTCGGGTTGTCCAGCTGTTTGTGATCCTAAGGTTTTCTCTTCGGTTTTTCGACAGGTATTAAAGGCATACTATGCAACATTTTTCAGTTAATTAATATGTTCCATACCGTTTTGGATGATTAAATGAGTCATTTCAGGTTGAACTAAGGTTTTCTCGGCCGCCCTGGTGGTCTGTGGGGGAAATACCGCACTTGCAATTGCAGGAGCCCTCGGCCCGCGCCCACAGGCTCAGAATCTCGTGCAAGATCGCGAGAGTCGGTCTTGCTTTACGGCGAGAACTGCTACACGCCCGCAGTGAAAGGTGTGCTCGTTGGTAGCGCAGTGGCGATATTTGTGCAGTTATCATGGCGGAACCAGCGAGAAAACAGCGAAAGCCCATGTCGGAGCAGGCAAGAAAGAGGAAAAGGGCTCTGGACAGAGAGAGGAGTCGTACACGGGTGAACATAGAAGGCTGCAAGGCTGACGCGGACCTCGCGTTTCTGCTCATGCGATTGTAAGTAACATTGTAGGGTTTCCCTCATGCTACCGCCTCGCCGACATTCCAAAAAAAAAATAATAAAAAAATAAAACTAACACGATATGCGCGCCGCTCCGCTCAGCCGGTCAGCGGCGCAAAGTTTGTCTCCCCCCCGCTCAGCCGGTCAGCGGTGCAAAGTTTGTCTCCCCCCCGCTCCGCTCAGCCGGTCAGCGGTGCAAAGTTTGTCTCCCCCCCGCTCCGCTCCGCCGGTCAGCGGTGAAAAGTTTGTCTCCCCCCCGCTCCGCTCCGCTCTGCTCAGCCGCTCAGCGGCGCAAAGTTTGTCTCTCCCCCCCCCCCCCCCCCCGCTCCGCCGGTCGTCCCAAATTCCTAGGGGAAACACTGCATTGGAATGGTTTCTCTCTCTCTGTGTGCATGTTCATACTTTCACTGTGTTAG
Organism: Fundulus diaphanus; assembly: GCA_037039145.1. Taxonomy (NCBI): domain Eukaryota; kingdom Metazoa; phylum Chordata; class Actinopteri; order Cyprinodontiformes; family Fundulidae; genus Fundulus; species Fundulus diaphanus. Next base: position 11,029,357 of record CM073135.1, read on the forward strand.
TCATTGTTTGTACTGCCGTTTTTTCGACTTTTGTATTCGTTGCGTTCGCCTGTCTGCTAAGCTCAAAACAACCGCGCCTGGCTTGACGGACAAACCAGGAGAACAGCTGAGCATATTTACGACAGTGCACTTTTACTTTCGCCCTCTGGGGGGAGCCTCGCTGGAAAATCAACCCCGGTTGCATAGTATACCTTTAACGTAGTTAATGCTGTTTTTTATATATTTTTTATGTAATTAATGTGGATTTTGCAGGAGCTCAGGAAAGTACGTCCTACGCCATATCTTGCTCACCAGCGCCCCCCAAATGCTGCTTTTTTGTAGTAAATTCTACAAATGACAAGAGCACCACAGGGACACGGGACCTAAAATAGCATGGAATCACTGATGAGGGTGAAGAGAGCTAAACAGCAGGGTAAGTTGTTACTATATCTGACGTTTGTTCATTTTCAAAGTGAGGAAACGGCAACAGCACTTGGCTCGGGGCTGTGAGTGGAGTCCTGTGTGGTTGAAGTCGAGATTCAGGTGCCGCCTGAACGTCAGTCTGGTAGCTCGTCTAATGCGGCTGTTAGCTTGTTAGCTGGTTAATGACAGGAGCTTGTTTACGTGCGTAACTTTCCCGGATGTGATTAAAATGTGTTCGAATTACAAGAAAAGTATTCCGAATGCATTGTGTTACAAAGGTTCGAGTGTTTATTACTTTGGTTTGGGAAGGGGAGGTGCGCCACCCGGTGGCGAGTTCGTATAGTACATGCAGCAGCTGCAGAAGGACTGTAGCTCTGAGGGAGGAGACGTGCAGCTGCTGCTGACGGCTCCGGTTGGGGTCTATGTGCGTTCCTGACTTAATGTAAGTGCTTGTTGTTGGATGTATTAAGGCAGTTTACTTCGGTCTGTATTACATGCTGATGTTGTATTGTACGAGTTGCCGATTTATTGCGACTTTTAATTACTCCACGTGAGTAAGCCTGTTAGCTCTCGGTTGTAATATTTGTTAGATGTATGAGGTGACTTAATGTGGGCTTATTTCTGTTATGTTTAGACCACACACACATACCCAAACGTACCGTTACCCTACCCACCTCTCCATCTCCAAGCCTACCTCATACTGCATGTTTGTACTGCTGCTGAACTGCAATGAAAGAGAGACTCAAACCAGAAAATCCCCTCCTCAGTTTGTCCTGATCGACACACAGTGGCGAGTGTAAATTCTTCACCAGCCTCAAGTTTAAAACGTGGAACCTCCACTACACATTGTTTATATGGGCTGAAAACCAAATAATCCGACCATGACGTGCGTTTACTCGCACCAAGCTTTATTCAAAATAGAAACTCTCTGACATTAGCAGAGTTGATGAATTTCCATAAAACAACTGCAGAAGTTTTGTACTTCTTTGTACGGAAAAAAACAAGCGCAGAGGTGTGTTGGTTCTGGTGCGGGTCCACAGAATGGACCCGCACCAGGTTCTGAGATGGTGGAGAACTCTTGCTGTTGGTGCTTGGAGAGCGGGAGGAAATAATGATCATCCCATCCTCCACATGCATGTGCTGAAAGTTCATGAGTTAATCAGAACAATTCAATTCAATTTTATTTATATAGCGCCAATTCATGAAACATGTTCATCTCGAGGCACTTTACAAAGTCAAATTCAATCATATTATACAGATTGGTAAAAAATGTCCTATATAAGGGAACCAGTTGATTGCTACAAAGTCCCGACAAGCAGCATTCACTCCTGAAGAAGCGTAGAGCTACAGTGAGAGTCGTCTGCATTGTCCATGGCTTTGCAGTAATCCCTCATACTGAGCAAGCATGGAGCGACAGCGAAAAGAAAAACTCCCCATTAACGGAAAGGAAAACCTCCAGCAGAACCGGGCTCAGTATGAACGGTCATCTGCCTCGACCGACTGGGGGTTACAGAAGACAGAGCAGAGACACAACAAGACAGACAAAAAAGCACAGAAGCACACATTGATCCAGTAATCTGTTCTACATTAACAAGTGTTTTGACGGACGCTGGTTGGATTATGGATCATAAACCAGCCCTCTCAATCAGAATAGAATTTCATTCTGATGGTAACAATTTGTTGATTAGGCTTTAATTGCTGATAAAGTCTGAGTGAAAGTACTGTACGGGAGAGAGGGGCAGGGCTCCTTTATTGTTGTTATGCAACCATAATGAAATTTTGGTGAGACAGAATGATAACAGGCAGACCCAAATTAAAAACAGAGAAAAACAAAAGATAAACATTCCTAAAGGACACTCTCAAAAATGTAAAACCCTCAGAAGAAATAAAAAAGTATTTGGAAGAAAAATATGGCAGAAAAATATGTAGGACAAATGTTGCATATAGTATTTACATATGCAACTTGTGCTGAAACAGTCTGTCAGGCTGCTGGTTTATTTGATTCTCAGAAGTGGTGTTTTCGCTCTGGTTTCATTATTGTCATGATTTTGTCTTGGATGAATCCGGACACAGCACGCACACACAGAGCTGGTTTTAAGAGAGTTTATTGCAAGTAGTGGATGATGATGACATGAAGAACCAGAGTCTGTTACCAGGCGGAGATGAAGGATGCAGGAGCTGGCTGGCAGGAGCAGAGCGGAGAGACTGACCATGAGACGGGGAAGCTGCGCTGCTACAGAACCGGGAGTAAATCCAGAGTCCATTAAGACGGGAACAGAGGTACAGAGTCTAGCAGCGCAGCAAACAGAAACAGGACAAACGGGAACCAAGAGGGGAGGACAGGAGCAGACAGGCATGATGTTGGATAGACTGATGTTTACGAGCCGGTGACCAAGAACAAACTGAGGTGAGCTTAAGAAGGGGTGTGAACAGGTGGAACCAGTAATGAGATAATTGCAGCCTAACAGGTGCTCCTAATCATGCTGCGCTGGGAAGGAGGAGGCAGGGACTGCTAAGAATGCAGCTTCAGGCTGCATCATGACATTACCCCCCCCTCAAGGTCGGCTTCCAGACGACCCAGAACCTCCTAACCTGGGTGGGTGGAGGGGGGTCTCTGGATGGCGGGCAAAAACAAAACTAATCCAAATCTGAACAAACCAAAAACAGAACACACAAGAGGAACCAAAGAACCTAGAAAAACACAGGGGAACTACCGGGCAAAGAAAACACAGGGGAACCAAAAAGCCTAGGAAACGCTAGGGAACCAAGGAGCGCGTAAGGAAATCCTAGGGAACCAAGGAGAGCGTAAGGAAATGCTAGGGAACCAAGGAGAGCGTACCGAAACACCAGACGGACAGGCGTACCGAAACGCCAGAGGGACAGGCGTACCGAAACGCCAGAGGGACAAGCGTACCGAAACGCCAGAGGGACAGGCGTACCGAAACGCCAGAGGGACAGGCGTACCGAAACGCCAGAGGGACAGGCGTACCGACCGAAACGCCAGAGGGACAGACGTACCGACCGTAACGCCAGTGGGACAGACGTACCGACCGAAACGCCAGAGGGACAGACGTACCGACCGAAACGCCAGAGGGACAGACGTACCGACCGAAACGCCAGAGGGACAGACGTACCGACCGAAACGCCAGAGGGACAGACGTACCGACCGAAACGCCAGAGGGACAGACGTACCGACCGAAACGCCAGAGGGACAGACGTACCGACCGAAACGCCAGAGGGACAGACGTACCGACCGAAACGCCAGAGGGACAGACGTACCGACCGAAACGCCAGAGGGACAGACGTACCGACCGAAACGCCAGAGGGACAGACGTACCGACCGAAACGCCAGAGGGACAGACGTACCGACCGAAACGCCAGAGGGACAGACGTACCGACCGAAACGCCAGAGGGACAGACGTACCGACCGAAACGCCAGAGGGACAGACGTACCGACCGAAACGCCAGTGGGACAGACGTACCGACCGAAACGCCAGTGGGACAGACGTACCGACCGAAACGCCAGTGGGACAGACGTACCGACCGAAACGCCAGTGGGACAGACGTACCGACCGAAACGCCAGAGGGACAGACGTACCGACCGAAACGCCAGAGGGACAGACGTACCGACCGAAACGCCAGAGGGACAGACGTACCGACCGAAACGCCAGAGGGACAGACGTACCGACCGAAACGCCAGAGGGACAGACGTACCGACCGAAACGCCAGAGGGACAGACGTACCGACCGAAACGCCAGAGGGACAGACGTACCGACCGAAACGCCAGAGGGACAGACGTACCGACCGAAACGCCAGAGGGACAGACGTACCGACCGAAACGCCAGTGGGACAGACGTACCGACCGAAACGCCAGTGGGACAGACGTACCGACCGAAACGCCAGAGGGACAGACGTACCGACCGAAACGCCAGAGGGACAGACGTACCGACCGAAACGCCAGAGGGACAGGCGTACCGAAACGCCAGAGGGACAGGCGTACCGAAACGCCAGAGGGACAAAACAGGCGTACCGAAACGCCAGAGGGACAAAACAGGCGTACGGAAACGCCAGAGGGAAAGACAGACGTACCGAAACGCTAGGGCTCAACAGACGTACCGAAACGCTGGCGCACAACTAACCATACCGGAAATGGCAAGGGAAACGCCGGGGCTTGAGGGAAACGCCAGGGGAACAACGCCGGGGCGTGAGGGAAACGGGAACAACTAAAACACCAGGGGACAGAGGGCGTCCTAACACGCCAGGGGACAGAGGGCGTCCTAACACGCCAGGGGACAGAGAAATCTAAACACCAGGGAAAAAGAGGAACTAGGAGGATTCAGGAGAACTAGAACAGGGAAACTAGGGGAAGCCAGAACAAAACAGAAGCTACGGAGGGCGCTAAGGAACTAAGGAACACAAGAACGAGACAGAATATGGAACACCAGGACCATAACAAATTTAAGGAGCATAAAACATCTCAAAACTAGGGAGCTCGGGAACCAATGAGCGCCGGGACCTTAACGAGCGCCGGGAAAGCGCAGGACCCATACAGCGCAGGAACCCATACAGCGCAGGAACCCATAGACGTAGGTCTCGTAAATGAGACAGAAACTAGAGAACTAAAATACAGAACCAAGACAAGAACTACAGGACTAAGACAGGAACTGCATGACTAAGACAGGAACTACATGACTAAGACAGGAACTACAAGACTAAGACAGGAACTACAAGACTAAGACAGGAACTACAAGACTAAAGCAAAACTAGAAAATTAAAGCAAAACTAGAAAACTAAGGCAGAACTAGAAAACTAAGGCAGAACTAGAAAACTAAGGCAGAACTAGAAAACTAAAGCAGACCTTGAGTGCGCTGGGTAGCAGCGTCCTTGACATGCTGGGCAGCGGCGACAGATAACGCTGCCTTTTAACGCTGAGCAGCGTTGGAGGCGGGCTTCGCGGAGGGCGACCCCGGCAGACGAACCAGAAGCGGGGCATCGCCGACTGCGGCGACCTCGGGCTGAGGCGGAGCAGAATCCAGAGGTGGATGGCACCCATGGAGACCTCGGACTGAGGCGAAGCGGATCCTGCCAGCTCCTGCATCATGCTCTGTGTGTGCTCGGGTTCATCCTTTGGCCGGCTCGTACTGTCATGATTTTGTCTTGGATGAACACGGACACAGCACGCACACACAGAGCTGGTTTTAAGAGAGTTTATTGTAAGTAGTGGATGATGATGACATGAAGAACCAGAGTCTGTTACCAAGCAGGGACTGCTAAGAATGCAGCTTCAGGCTGCATCATGACAATTATGTCCAATTATTTCCCTAGATGCACGAGTTCAAGGGTGAGGTTCAACCAAACTGCATTGACACCCTAGTTTTACAGCTTCACTTCTGTTGTGTTAAATCGCTGTTCATATGACAACATTGACTATTAAATGATTGACTAACAATCAACATAAACTTCTTTATTTGAAGCAAAATTATTTATGACCTAATATTATTGTAGCAGAACACCTAAGTAGCAACTTGTGTTTTGTGTGCTTATTAGCTCTTTCATTTGAAATGATAAATTTTGGAAAAAAGAAATGGAAATACAACTTTTTTTTCATCCGATTAATCGTAAAAATAATTAATCGATTATTAAAATAATAACTACTTTCAACACAGACTCTCTCCTGTAAATTCTTCCCTTTCATGGTCAGCCAGTATGGATTGACATTCATTTTAATTGATAAAGCAGAGTCATTATTTATACACGTTCTGTGTGCCCTGACCACATCTAAAACACAAACATATTAGCATATGCCAAGTCTGGGATGGGAAGATACCATAGGGAGTTTTTGCTAACCTGTAGCCATGCTGCTCGGTCCGGTGTCGTCTCTGGCCTGGGTAACTGTAATTACGCTGACCTCAGCCCGTCCACTAAAGAACTGCGGTCCGCAGATAAAAAACAGCGGTAAGAAAACAAAATTTTTGCCAGCTGCAGCCGTAAAAAATTTTTTTAACTACTGACCACCTGCGGTTGCGCGCCCGTGAAAACCACCAGGCGGTTCGGCCTGAAACAGACTCGGGAATCCTCCCGAACCTCCCTATTGCCACCCCGCCCCTGGGTGTGACTTACTTTAGCCACTAATTCCATAAGACTATTGCACCGTAGATTGGACTCTCAGACTCCCCTTGTCCGTTCCCCGAACTGCCCCTTCCCATGGCCTTTCCTCCTCTCATAAGTCCACAGCCTGTCTGCCTCTGTGTGCAGTGTGCATGGCTGCGGCATCTTCTTACAGAAAGCAGGGCGCCAATTGGCCAGAGATATGATAGATGATGGAAAACCGCTTTTGCGGCACAGATGATTTTTAAAAAAAAAAAATTATTTAAGTGCTGCCCCCTATCTGTCATGGGAAAAATGCCGCCCCGGTGGGCTGCCCGGTTTGCCCTTGCCAAAAACAGCTACTGACCTACTGAGCTATTCATGCAATTTCAACAAATTTGTGCAGGTAAAAATTTTGACTGCACAAATTCAACTGCAGAAATTGGGCGAAAAGATTAAGTTGCAGAAATGTACCTGTGAATATGTGCCTGCAAATACTTGAACACAAAGCAATTACCACTAGATCGAGTCGAGTCTTTTAGCCAGTCTCTTAACAGTTACCTGGTTAGTGAGGAGGGGTTTCTGTTAAACCGAGATTATTATAAAAGGTCAGCCAGCTACTAATGGACTGCCATTTGAGTTTTGTTATTTTTTCCATCTAACTGATGTGGGGAAAATGTTTGACTGACCTGATGACACTAGTGTGCTACTACCCTCGTCTAATAAGATTCTTCTTTTGACCCGGAGGAAGCCGCAAATTTAAAGCAAATAAATAAATAAATACATACATAATTGCACAGGATAAAAAATCTGTTATAAATTAAATGTCTAAAAAAAAGTCCAATTTTAATGAGAATATGCGTTTAATTTTTCCATATTGTATTTTTTTTTATATAGCACTACCTTTAAACTTTAGTTTTCATTTCATATATCTCGTGCATTAACATGCCTTGGCATGTTAATGCACGAGATATATGAAATGATTGAACAAATTTAGTCTTGCAACATGCATCACTTTTTTCCCACCACTATGTACCCATTCACCTGGCGATATGAAGTCAGCCCACATGTGCTTAGGAATAATGGGTCTTGGCTTCTTAAGCTCATTAAGGACAAAATAACACCACCATAAAAGTGTAAGACTGCATGTACCTTTGGATTCTTTGGACTTTGAATGATCTAATCTCAAATCATTTTTTAGCAAAGGCATTTTGTGAAACATAACAGATTTATGCAAAACTGCAATATTTCCCTCTTTAAGTAGCATTTATAGGTTTGAATAGCTGTGGTGTGGTTTAACCTATTGCCAAACATGAAATTCAAAAATAAAATGTACAGAGAACTCGTACTCTCTTATGTATTCAGATCAAAGGGATATAGCAGCGACAAAAGCTGCAAAAAGAGATCAATATTTTATGCTGCCCATGTTAAAATTCTACAGATATCCATTTGTTTATCATTTCTGTAGGCAGTTTCATGATATTTCTGCTTAGCTAAACACATGAACACTGGCTGCAGCTGTCACACACCTCAAAGCAACCTGATATATTTTATTTGGTCCAAGTATGACACGATACAGTTTGAAAAGCACAAACTGGTCCAGAATCAGCTGCACGGATCTACAAGTGGCTGTTTAAAGGCACATTTAATGTGATTGTTCTGCAGTGGAGACTGCAATAAATGTCAGCATCTTCATACATGGATTAGAGCAGGGGTTTTCAAATTCGTTGAAGGTGAGCCTCCCCTAGGAATAGGTAAAGATAACCACGCCCCCCCCCCCCCCCCCCCCCAACCACAAACCTACCCCACACAATCCCTGCAGTAAATGCATCTTTCTTTTGTTTTCCTGGAATGCTGTGTTTCAAAAACAACTGATAGCCCAATACATGTTTTTTTTATTGTATTTTTTTAACAAAGTGCATTCATAAAAAAGGCCTATTAATAAAATATCCATCCAAATATTTCCATCTTACAGGCTACTTTTACTGAAACATCACGAACAGAGGGCCTACTTTTAAAATTGAACTGTCATTAGAGCAAATTCATAAACTATTGTTTTCAACAGCAGACAAACTGAACTAAACAGACGCCAAAGTTAAACTGAACTCACGTCAACAGGACACTTCAGCTGAAATAATAATAATAAAAAAGATAACCTGAATTTAACAGACGTCAACATATTCCATATTCCGATTTACTTTTTAGGCTAATTATACACAATTTAAACCTATTGCCATTTTAGCAGCCAAGCATTTTATTAGATATTATCTCTTATCTGATGTATTTCTGATATTTTGCACTTTGTTTTGCCTTGTGTTAAAGTGCTCTTTAAATAATGATGACAATGATAAAGATTATGATCAGAATAAACTTTTGCATCACCTCCCAGAAGCTGGAAAGAAAAGAGACTATTTTAGACAAAATATTTTAGGCTAAAATATTAAACTTTTTCTTTTTTTTCTTCAATCCTACTGTTATGTTTAGTAATTTCTGCCAAAGGCTGCAGCATTTTAATTTAATCCATCTGAATGCAGTATTTGCAAGCCATACGCTGATTGGATGAAAAAAAACCTGTCTGTGATTGGCTGGTGGAGTGGACAGTTTTTGAAGTAGCGAGCGCAGACAGCCGAGCGAACGCACAGCTGGTGTTGAGTGTTCAATGTGCAGGTCCAGCGCGCGAGGTGCGCAGATCCAGCACGCGAGCAGAGATGGAACTGAGTGCGAGGATAGAGCGTGGGTTGAGAAGAGTTTTTCAGAGTTGAGCAGTGTTGTATAGTAACGAAGTAAAAAATACTTCACTACTGTACTTAAGTATATTTTGGAGTACTTTATACTTTTCTCAAGTATAATTTTTATTGATTACTTTTACTTTTACTTCACTATATTTCCGAACTTAATTGCATACTTTTACTCCGATACATTTTCAATGTTTGGTTTAGTTACTCGTTACAAAAAAAGTGTCGGTTTGGCTCTGCCAAACGTGCATATGCACCGGAGCGCCTCCGTTTGAAGCGCTCGGCGTGTCATTTCAAAGTTGCTGTGCGCCAGCGGGGCGGGGCAGGGCGCTCCACGCAGCCAATCACTAACGCGTCTGGCGTTTGATTGACAAGGTAGAGACAGAGCCATGGAGAGAAAGTCGCGACACTCCCATTGGACTCCGTTGTACGCTTTTTGCCGCCTACTTCCGGGGTATGCAGCCTCGTGTAGTTCCAAAAAGCCATTCAATGGCGTAGGACATCATTTACTTCCATTGCTGACTGTCGAGTAACTTCTGAGGTAAGTTGATTAAATAGCTACCTCTTTTGAATTGTCAACTGTCTATATTGTATCATAGGCCATTTATGATGCATATACTGATCTTTTGTTGTATGTACACAGCGTAATTATATATATATTTTTTATCTTGGTAGACGACCGATTGCCTGCTAGTTTGTTAGCTTGACTTGCCTTCTGTGAAGGTAACTTTATATCCAGGGGTAAATTCATTAAATAGCTACCTATTTTGAACTGTCAACTGTCTATATTTAATCAGAGGTCCTTTATGATGCATATACTGATCTTTATTTGTATGTACACAGCGTAATTATATATATATGTTTTATCTTGGTAGACCACCGATTGCCTGCTAGTTTGTTAGCTTGACTTCGCCCTCTGTAAAGGTAGCACTAACGTTATATCCAGGCGTAAATTGATTAAATAGCTACCTCTTTTGAATTGTCAACTCTGTATATTATATAAATAGGCCCTTTATGGTGCATATGTTTATTTATTTGTATGTGCACAGTGCAACTGGCTTGAATGAACATATTTGTGCCCCTGTCTCAACAGATCTTGCTGGACCACCAGTATCATTGTTGTGGCCATCACAGGTTTCAGTGGAGCCCCCCCCCCCAAAAAAAATGGTTAGGATACCTGTTCTTAAGGCCTGTTTACACATTTGTTGTTCTTGTTCACACATACTGTACGTATGTTTGTTGATATTATTCATGCTTGTTCCCATTTTTCTTGTTCCACACTGTTCATTTTTATCTTTTGCCAGGTACCTTTATTATTAATGTCTTTCCTTTCAGCCCTGATGCACTCTGAAGCCTGATGTATGTGGAGGATTTTTTTTTTAAATGTATTAATCACCTATAATATTCCTCCCTGTTCCTTCACTTTGTTCTTGTTTTTCCAGTTAGATACACACACACACACACACACACACACACACACACACACACACACACACACACACACACACACACACACATCTTGTTGTCTCACTCAGTATTTTCTATTAAACAATATTTGATTCATTCATCCAAGCTTAATGAGTTGTTGTTCTTTAATATATTTGATTCTTTGTGCATGGCTTAGTATTAAAATTATCATTGTTGTGTGGCCAACTCCTGCCTCATCAGAAAAAGTGGGTGTAAATGCTGAATGGACTGTTTTCTCAAAAAAGCAACAACGGAGTCCAATGGGAGTGTTGCCTGTCACTGTTCTCTATCACTCTCTCTGCAGCTAACCTGTGCATTAACCCAGAGACGTAGAGAAAAATCTTAATAGCTCCGCACTTACCTATAGACCCAAACATATAAGCATAATGCTTTTGATAATATGTGAATGGATTAATCTTAAAATTATATTCTTAGTCTTAACATGATCATGTTTCACGTTGTGGTCTGGGGGTGACCACTTATCAGAAGTGAGCTAGCTGCTAGGCGAATGCTGAATGGACCACGGCAGACCTAAGGCTACCACGAAGGTAAGCTAATGGCTGAATCGGAATTTATAAGCAAAATCACGGTAATCAATAATACAGCCCAGTCGCGATAAAATGAAAATCATGAGACATCTGTCATCACATGAATGATATGGAAAAGAAAACTTAAGTTAGAGCCGTTCTAGCCTGTACTCCTGTCCATACGAACATGAACATAAGCTTTTCCCCCCAAAAATGTAAAACGTATCTAAGGTAATATACAGCTTTTCGTTGTCACCCTGCCTCTCAAAATGGAAAACTGACATTAACAAATATGTAATCATGCAATAACAGCTGAAAAAGTTGTAGGGTGTATGTTTATATATATATTTACCGTTAAATAACGCAATCGCTGCTGTCTGTCCCATAGAAGAACATGAAAGCCAGCGTATGTTTTGGAACTATAGCGGTTTACACGAACCACGTGACTGCCCTGGCGGTGACATCAAAGAGTGTCGCGACTCTTTCTCTCCATGGCTCTGGTTAGAGACCCCCCTTTAACTCCGCTCTTATTGGTTGTGCTGCCTTAAACTCCGCCTTTCCTCTTCCTAATTGGCTGTTTTCTATTACGTGTGTGCGTGCATGTGCGTACGTGCTTGGAGCGCGAGATTTCTGGGATACTAGACTACGAAACCTCCCAGTTAAGAAACTAAATATTATCAGCACTAAAATAGGTGAAAGCTACTGAGTGCAGTTCTGATCAGAAGCAGCAGAGAGAGTTTTGAATATTTGAACTTGAGAAATGTAAGTAACCAACGTTAATATCTCAAAATTGCATTTAATTCTGAAGTATAACACATTTTATCAACAAAAACCTAATCTCCTCTATAAACATAAATATTCTGTGCCAGGCAGGAGTTCCGAAGACTGCTAGAAAGATGGAAAAGGAAAGACTGTAGGTCATAAAAATTCAGATTCTTAGCCATAGCCGTCACAGTGAGAGTGTCACTTTTACCATTATTTCGTTGTTATTGTTGCTTTCATTTATTTTCGACCATTTGAGGCAGTTCAGGCATAAATAGCAGGTGTAATTTCTTTTGCATAAGAACATTAGATGCTGCCTAAACAACTGCTACTCTTGGTTAGACCTTTGCGTAGTTATAATAGTATGATTAGGGTTCCACAAAATAATAGTGTTATTTATTTGACTATTTCTACTTCTAGAATTAGGATAAAGACAAATAAAACAAAGGAACACAATTTACATTGGTTTTATTGTTCATAGATTTCCACACTGTCCATTAATAAATTATTATAAACCAGGGCCGGAGCTAGCAGATTCAGAGGGCAGAGAATTCCCAAAGTATCTAACATATTCTACCTCCTGCAATGGAAGGGAAAAATTGTTATGGGCTGGCTGATATACAGCAGGTCATAAAAGGCCATATTTTGGCTGCAGTGCTTGCTGTTCTCTTATGAAGAAAAGATCATCTAGTGCACTAAATTCAATAGCTGGGTTGAAAATATCCTGTATAAAATACAGAGATTTGTGTGTGTGGTGTGTTGGCGGCAGGTGTAGAGGGGGGCCCCAAAAAGACTCTGTTGTCCTGGGCCCTAGCAAAGCTGTCAGCTGGCCGGCCTGCAGGTGTATCTATTAGCAGGTTTACCACTTCCTGTAGGTTAACTAAGCCTGGTTTATCACTTCACCATGTTCTTAGTATACACCACCTTTGCCTGCATTTGGTTGTGTGTTGGTTGCATAGCACTGACCTTGCTTGAAGAATGAAAACTGAAAGCTTACAAAAAGGTTGTATTTTCTGTCTAAACTTGGTCTAAATTTCTCCTGCACTTGCTTGTTTATATTATTTTAAGTGAAATTGACTTTCAAAGATTACCAAAATCTAAAAAATGTCATTCAAACTGCATGTGCTTTGTTTTACTTTTTACTTATACTTTTCATTACATTACTTGAGTACATCTATTTTTACAGTAATTTTCATACTTAAGTACAAGACATTTCAGATACTTTAAGACTTTTACTCAAGTAACATTTCAGTGAGTGACTTGGACTTTTACCAAAGTCATATTTTGGAGAGGTACTTATACTTTTACTTGACTCCGAGATTTCAGTACTTTATACAACACTGAGGACAAGTATAGACACAAGTCCATTATCTGGGGCCATGAGAATATCATTAGTGACCTTCACCAGAGCCGTTTCAGTGCTATGATGAGCTCTGAAGCCTGACTGAAACTCCTCAAGTAGGTCATTACTTTGTAAATGTTCACAAAGTTGATTAGCAACTACTTTCTCGAGAATTTAGATAAGAAAAGAAGATTAGATATAGGTCTGTAATTTACTAACTCATCTTGATCAAGAGATGGTTTCTTAAGTAAAGGTTTAATAACAGCTACTTTAAAAGCCTGTGGTACATATCCATTTACTAAGGATAGATTAATCATGTCTAAAATAGGACCACTGATCAAAGGGAATACCTCCTTAAACAATTTGGTTGGGATTGGGTCTAACATACAGGTAGAAGGTTTAGATGAAGCTAATATTTTAGATATTCAGAAAGCTCTACTGCTTCTAGACCAGGGGTCACTAATTAAAAATCAGTGGGGTCCGAATAAAGAAAATCAACAACCAGTAAAGGTCCGGACACATGTTTTATTACAATCCGTTACTTTAAACAGTATTTAACACTGAAATAAAATGTTTATGCATCCACCTTATACATTGACTTTTTAAACAAAAAAATAACAAAGATAGAATTTTTTTCTATTTTAAAATCCAAAGTGCTTTTTGAAATAGAGAACCACAATCTTTCACAGTTTGGTATATAGACAATTTCTTGACTTTCACATCTTTTATAAAACAACTGAACTTTTTTTAATTTCATTTTTATGGCTTAATGATAGAAGTGAGCTTTAGGCTGCCCTGCAAGGATTTTAAACCTGGGTTTGATTGGCAACAAAGCCAACCTCAAGCACATATCAAGGTGCTCATTCGTTCTGCGCCTTTAAATCAGCTATTTTCTCCGTATGTATGAGCAAGCGGATATGTTTGGGAGCGCTCCGGAGGGCTTTGCCATATTAACAAGTGAAGTTAGCACAGGGGTTGAAGCAAAAATAATGTTTGACTGAAAACATTTTCTCGCAAGCCCATATATTGCCGGGGCGTGGACATCTTGCCGCAATAGTTGGCTCATTTGCTTAGTGTGCAAAGTCAACTAAATATGATACTTTTAAAATATCCATTGAAAATTCCTGTATCTCTGCCACCTTTCAGCTTTAGAGCCTTTGCGTCATCCTGGACAGCCTCTCCATCACTTTCCACATCCACATCATCACCTGGGTTACTTTCATCTCTGCAGCATCAAGTTCTTCCTTCACACCGTTGACAAACTGGTCCACAGTCCACTTTACAATCCCAGCTTCCTTCCCTCTCTGTCCTCCAGAAACCCTCCATAAACTCCAGCTAGCACAAAAGACAGCAGCTTGCATCATTACATCATCTACTTCACACCTGTACATCAACTCCACTGGCTCCCTGTCACATTCAATATAAACCAATTTTATGATCATACAAGGCCAACCACAACCTTGGAAATGCAGGACACATCACCAACACTATCATGACATGATACATTTTAATTTGACACAGATTGCACATGACAATAATCAGTCTCTGCTTTGCCCGTTATTGTTCACCAATTAATCATTACAGTTTATAAAAAGGCATGATTTAACTTTTTTGAAGTTTAATAAAATTGTTATATTTTAGCCCAGTGACTGGAGAGCTGTCCAGGATGAACCCTGTGTCCGCGCTCAACTTTAACTTCATAAAAAAACTCTCTGAGAATCGCCTTTCTCTGACCTCACCCAGGTAGAACCCATTCTCCAGTCCATGTTGTAGCTGCAGTTTATTTGTTTTGTCTTTTTGATGTAGTTTTCTTAATCTGTAAGCATCAAAATCCTTGTCATTTTATTTAGTGTCCTGGAGCGCAGCTGCTCATCAGGTGAACACTGTTGCATACTGACTGACAGCAGATGCAGGCAGCTCTGCCTTCTTTGTTTCAGAACAGCGCAGTTTTTTTTTTTTTTTGTTTTGTTTTTTTACTTTTTCCGAATCGAACCCAGTCAAATGCGGCACATTGTTTCACAGTCCGACTCTTGTTCTTCAAGGGTCATGCTAAATTAGCCTGAGCTAGCGCGTTACTCTTCTTTGTGTTTAAATAAAACATAATAGCGAATCACGAGGAGATCCCTGGTTGGTCGCCGCGTTTATCAGCGAGGGAATAAACGCTGACATGGCCACAGGTGGAAATAATTCATTAATTAATTGCCGGAGCAGATTGACGCTTACCGAGGGAAGTTGTTGTCAGCTGCTGAACTTTCTGACCTGCTGGTTCGCATAAATCCAAAGAAAACCTTTGACCACCGCTACTTTCATTCATACTATCTGTGGCCAGTTTAAAATGCTCTCCTAAAGGTTAAAATGATTGAACACCGATAAACCTCAGACTGGCAATGTCCGCTTTGGAAAGATCCGCCCTGCTCTCATTCTGATTGGCTAATGTCCCGGCAGAGAGCAGCTTCAGTGTAAAACCTTGAATAAAAAGTCTAGACGGGACTTTTTGCGCTCAATTTCCAAATGACGGAAATCCGTCGCAGCGATGGAGAACTTTAACCCCTGAGTTAGACACTGTCGTTGGACAACATGCAGTAATATATAAATGTTTTAAATGAGGTTGGGTCCGGATTAGGTACCAGCTGGGTCCGGATCCGGACCCTGGTCCGCTAATCCGTGACTTCTGTTCTAGACAGTTCAGACACAGCGCAGTTTCTAAAGATTCCTCCAACGCTGCCTCACTTACTGAGGACGAGGTAATCGTGTTTGGGAGGATGCCAATTATTTTATTTTTAATGGAATCAATTTTATTTATGAAGAATCCCATAAAATCATTACTGCTAAGAGCTAAGGGAATGGATGGATCAACGGAGCTATGACTCTAGGATTATTTTTGTTCTCAATTAATGATGAAAAATATGCTGCTCTAACTCTGCGAAGGGTCTTGTTATACAACAATAGACTGTCCCTCCAGATTAGGTAGGATTCCTCTTGGTGTGTAGAGGCTCCAAATTTTCTGTAACGGAAAGTAGCCAGACTGATCTGCGAGTGAAACCTTATAAGCTCGCGAGATCAGGATGGTCTCACGAGGCTATGCCTGTGTTGCACACGGAAATTGTGTCACCGGAAACGGTCAGAGAATAACCCCTGACCTCTTGTTGGAAAGGTAAGAGCCTCTAGTTGGCAACAATAACAGCCATGAGGGGGTGGGACATTTTGTTTGTTTACACTACTGTAAAACAAAAAGTATTTGTGAAAAAAAATAGTTTTGTTTTAGAATCTTTAAAGCCCCTTCTTGAAAGGCATGTGGGTAAAAAAAAAAAAACGTCAACGTGTTTGACCCATATATAAAAATAGCTCAAAATGCACACCGGTCTGCTTGACCCGAACTCGGGCCAATCGCGTAAATTAAGTTAAACAGTTGCTTAGTTTGCCTTCGGCAAGCCTAGTGTGGCTCTCTCCCACAGGGACATGCATGTTTCTTTACATTTATATGCAAATATAATTTTGCTCACAAATGACAATCTTCATAGCTAATGTCTGTCTGTGTCTGTCTGTGCATACCGTACCAGACTGAGAACTCAAGTGTTGAATTATGGGGCCTTCTTTGTAATGTTTTCTCATTAAGGCACCAGTTCTGTGTGCTAAGAATGGTCTATATATTGATTTTCTGTGCATCGAAAGTTGCACTGAAATATTTTTAACTAGATTTTACAGTTTATACAGTTTGTTCTGGTGAAAATTTGTTGGGTCCTGTGGGAGCTTGATGTGATGGTTCTTAAGCCTTTTTTGGCTCTTTGCATTCACACTGCAGCAAAGTTTGCTTCTGAGATGTCTGTGTTTGTTTTCATTTAAAGACCCTTCATTCATACCCAGACTACCTCCTAGTTCCTGCTACAGATTAATGCCCAAAGCTGAAAGGTGTTGTCCAGATGCTAGCTGGCTGTTACTGCCAGGTATTCAGTTTTGTGCAAACAATGCTTTAATTTGTTTACACAAGCGAAGAAAGCGTCATCACTGCTTTAAAAGAAATCAGGTAGTCAACCAAGTAATGCTAATTCTAACTTTTAAAAAGATATTTTCCTATCGGGTGTTGTCTAACAATTCAAGCTCACCTTTGTATAGCCTTACAATTGCTCAAAACATGCATATTGCATACTATCTCAAGTTCTGTAAATGTGCTTTATCTAATCACTTTACCTTATTTTCTATGGATCTATCATGGGTAACTGAGTTCAAATATTTAGTTTTTCAGATATTTCTTTTAATTCAGTGCTAATTTTTATTATGGCTGTTTAACTGTATGTGCAGAATTTGTTATTACGTATGTATTGATGTTTCACAGTAAAATGTGATCCAAATTCTGTACTGTTTTACGTGTAAACTCGACCGGTTCCACTCTGCTTTTCATCAGCTGACTTCCTGCCTGAACGATCCGCTCTGCTCCAGATTGACAGGGAGTCGATGTGGCGAGCGGCAAAAATAGAACAGCCGCGTATTTTAGAGAAGCGGGGAGTACAGGCACATCTGGGATGCTTCAGAAATGAACCGTGGCGCACTGGGTGGAACCGCTCTGACTAACCAGAGTTGCTGCCTAGAGTTCTACTGTGGCGCTCCTGCACTAGAACCCCGGGGTTAGATAGCTCGTGGGAGGCAAAAAAGCCAGGTGGCCCACTAGGTTTATAATACAGTGGGGGAAACCCTGATTCCACTTAAATTTGTCAAAAGCCTTCTCTGCATCTTAGAAAATAATTAAACCATTTTTATTTTATTATTTATAGCAAATCATTTTTTGTTAATTTCATGCTGGTCAGGATGACAAGGGGTTATCTTTTCAAGTCTCATGGCTATCATCTCACAGATGATTTTAAGATCTGCAGGCTTAAATGATATTGGGCGGTAACTAGATGGAGATGTGAGCTCTTTATCTAGCTTGAGGATAAGACTTATCTTTGCAAAATTCATGTGTGGAGAGCGTATGGAGGATTTCTGAATCGTGTGACCATCCTTTGAAAGGTTTGGGCCAGCAGGGGCCAGAATTCTTTGAAAGAAAACTCAGAACCTATTTTTGTTGCTGATTTAATTTAGGAAGATAAAGTTTATTCAAAATTCCATCTGTGTCAGAACTGGAGGGATCAATATTGAGGATAGATTTTTGTGAAATATTTTCAAAATGGGGCTGTGCAGTGAGAAGCGCTGTTGCCTTGCAACAAGAATGTCCTGAGTTTGAGTCCTACCCTTGCCCTGGGTCTTTCTGCATGGAGTTTGCATGTTCTCCCTGTGCGTGCATGGGTTCTCTCTGGGTACTCTGGCTTCCTCCCACAGGTTAATAGGTTAACTGGCCTCTCTAAATTCTCCTACGGTGTGAGTGTGTGTATGAATGAATGTTTGTCTCTGTGTTGCCCTGTGATAGACTGGCAACCTGTCCAGGGTGTACCCGGCCTCTCGCCTATTGACAGCTGGAGACAGGCACCAGCACCCCTCACGACACCACAAGGGATAGACCTATTAGAAAATGGATGGATGGATTTTCAAAATTGTATCAGTTGCTTCAGAATTATTATTTGGTATTCTGTTAAGGCTGGTTCACACAGCGGGATAATTAGTTTGATTTTTTGCCCCAATCTTCCCCTTCCGACATGCACTATCGGGGTAGCTCTTAAAGTAATCTTAAGAATATTCCTGCCGTGTGTGGTGTGTTAAGAGTGATCTGGTCCGCTCGGTAAAACGTCGGGACCACTCCGACCTCAAACCAGGATTATTCAACATGTTGGATTGTCTAGGCCCGATACCCTAGCATGTGTGGTGTTCCCTGAGGACCAACGAACATGCAGCCTGTTGAATGTGAAACGTAGCCAATCAGAAAGCGAGGTGAGGGAAACCCAAGGAGAAAAAAACAAACAGCTCACCTCCATATCATAGTGTAGCAAACGTAGAGCCCCTCGTTCGCGCTGCCTCTACTCAATCAACCAACGAGTTTTCTTTTTATGTTTTTTTCCTCTGTTAAAATTAGTCCATACACTGTCGCCATTATTCTTCCTCGTCGTCCATGTTTATTTACTCTGAACTCACGTTTAATCTTGAGAGATTTCAAAACATTTCCCGTCTGATCATTTCACTCAGGATCATTTCCCGGATGATCCCAGGTGAAGTCTGTTTGTGTGTGGTGTGTTGTGCTTGCCCACTGACCGGACACCACACATTGTACAAGCAAACCTATTATATCTATGATCGATAGCTGTGATGTCCCACAGGCTTTAAAAATCGGCCGACTGTTTTTAAATCTTGCCGCGTGAACCAGCCTTTACTGTTACTGGTTCTGTTGCACCAACAGGAAACTGAACAGGCACCACATCTGTATTTTCTAAATAATTCACTACATATGGACTAGATTTTCATAAAGCTCTTTTAAGGAACAAATGAGCAATTTCTCATTCGTCGTTGGATTTCTGCTTGATATCTAGGTTTTTGAGGTGGTGTACTTCACTTTTTCAGGCAGGTCCTATTGAAGTGATTTCTTGATTGAGAACAGGTGTGGCAGGAATCAGAATCAGAATCAGAAATACTTTAATAATCCCAGAGGGAAATTGCTGTTTCAGTACAACTGCCATAACATAACAAACAAACATCACAAACATTTCAGGAGGAGATGATTTACTGAGGCCTTGCTGCCAAGGAACCGCCTTACACGGTGCCCACAGGGCGCTGCCATTACTGTGTGGAAAAATAGAGGCCACAAAAATAGGAAGGTGGGAGGGAAAAAAACATAACTCATACTTTATCCTATAACAGGATACAGTTTGAGATATCAAAAACCTCTTGCACAAAAAGCACAAATAAGACGAGACACATATAGCAGAAGGTAAACATTTGAGACTAGTCGCGTGTATTCATCAGTTTATATGAGCATCAGTTATGTGTGTCTGTTTGGGTGAAAGTGTTTATATTTCCGTGAACAACTCTCCAGAGGCCATTGTCCTTGATGTTATCAGCTGGCCAACAGTTAAGAAAGCATCCACAGATGTCAGCGGGGGAGGAGGTAGCAGGGTAGAGTTCTGAGCTCGTTCCTAATAGCAATCGAGGAGTAGAGATAGGGAGGGCATAGACCAAATATGTTATTTGTTATGAGACAAGCTGCACTGACTTTCCTGTCAGCTTTAAGTCTTTTGCTGGCTCCAAATGGTGAAATCCAATATTCCAAATTGTTGGGCCTTTCCGCGCTTCACTTCCAGATTTTATCCCAAACTCCCCTTGAGTTCAACCACCGAAGCCAGTCTGCGTACTAGCACATCCAGCTTTTCGGCTCTGCTCCTCCACCTTCCAAAACTGTCCGTTCACCGCCTTAGTGAGCGCGTCAATGAGGTGTGTGTGTGTGTATGTGTGTGTGTTAAATACTACAAAATCTGACCAGAATGTGGTCGTCCTATTATTTTAGACATACTCCATCTGACATAGCATATATTGGGATATATAGTAACAGTTTCTTAAAATATATGCTAGTAGGAAAACTAGACCATACTGCAGGAATATGGGGGGCAAGGGGAGTAGGAGTGAAAACAAACCATCTGACAGGGTACAACTTTTACTAAATGTTATTTTTTAACCATTTCCAGGCCATTTAAAAGAATAATATATTAACTTTTCCTGGAATTTTACAACTATGGCTTCACTAACAATCAGTTAGTTATGAGAAAAAATACTTGTACTTTCAAGGAAAATTATCCAGGACAATTATCCATGATGTATTCATGGATGTGTTGTGGAGAGTCACAGGAACCGGGTACGTCTGGTGGCTTGTTTACCCTGTCATCTCTCCTCCTTTTCCCATGCTACCTAAAATAAAAATACATTGTACTGCAGAGAGATATCTGGTGGATAATCATTTGTACTACATTTTCCTTTTCTTATGGAGCAGTATTTCAAAGCCAGCACCAAACATATTAAATATCAAGGCAATGAGAGAAAGCATAACAAATTTGAAAAAGGGATATGATGCCAAGGCTAATTATACAAACCTTTCCATTTTTTCCTCAGGTGTCCAGCTTTATTTAGGGTAAACAAAGAAGGTAAAACATCAGGACTAGATCATTCCAGCCACTAGCTAAAGCTGTATATCGAAATTTTATAAACCATTATATGACAATTAATCATATGTTTATTGTTGGTTTGCACCTCTCTAGTACAAATATTCAGGTAAATGGTTTTAATTAACCAATCTTTGGTAAAATAGCAGCATATGGGTGTTTCTTTTATTTGTATTTTATTCTAGCTGACCTGATAGTAAGCTGTTGGCATTGCAGGTCTGATGGATATGATATTGTTATGGAGTATTAGCAATTCCTTTTTAAAAATTACTGGCCAAAAAGGTGCATTGTTAAAACTGTGCCCAACATGTGGAACTACTTCTGCGTTTGTTTTTAGGTTAGCAACTGGAAACAGTAACCTTTGCTTATAAGCTCAGTTCAACTCAGAAACTGGCAGCCTTCCCTGCTTTCACTGATGTGGTCTGGACTGAAGAGGGGTGCATGTACTGTTATGTCTGTCATTATTTGTCTAAACCGACCAAATAAGGAAAATGTTGAGTTTGATCTGTAAGCTTTATCCTTCCAATAGCTTTGAAAGGCATCTTTTTGCTGGTTCACCTTGTGAGGCCCTTTAACGCTGAAGCCACATTTTCATAAATGTTTCATGGGCACTGTTTGGTTTAAACTAAATGCACTAAGTGATAGAGTTAAGTTTAATAACCCTTTTATCCAGGAAAGAAAACCAACACAAACACACGTTTAGACTCTTCTCAAAGAAAGAGGGCAGGGGAGCCAGAAATGTGAGGCTGGTTTCATCACAGTCTCAGCTCCGTCTGCGCTGGTTACCTCTGTCTCTTTGCCTTTATTATCAGACATCAAAGAAGAGGCAGGAGGAGTCAGGAGTTCACAACATGGGGGTTAAGAAACAAAACAAAAGATAAGGGGGGTTTTACAACATGGGGTTGGCATACAAAGAGGTGTAGGATTAACATATACAGCAAGAGAGTCCTTGTCTAGGAGAAACATCTGTTTCTCCTGTGTGAAGTTAAAACAGTAGAACATTCCTTAATAAAAAGAAAATGATTAAATTCACATTTCTTTAACACTAAGGATCTCACCCAGCTGATAATACAGTGTTTTTACAGAAATGTAAAAAGCTTGACAAAGATTTCTTTAGTCTTAATACCAATAAATTAATGTTGGACCTTTTTGTTCTCTTTTATGTGATATGATCATTGTTGTTAACCCACAGACACCTTTACAGGTAAGCATTTTTTATTGTTTCAACTTCTAATGTCGTGTTTATCTTCAAATGTATTTCATAGCAAAGCATTGTAGGTTTGGTAAATGACCTCTGAAGCTTCAGGAGGCCAGAGCTGTTTGGTCAGCCTCTGAACCTGAGTTGTATTAGTTTTGTTGTTGAACATGATGCTTTGTTCTAATTCAGTATTCCAAGATGACGCTGTGCGGACAGCTGCCAGTCACCTGGGCTGCGTCTTCTATTTTCCTACTTTCTCTTATTTATAGTGTTTTTTGGAGTGTTTTTATATTGGTGAATACCGTATCTGGTATTCCGAAATTATGTGCACCGAAGAAGCCAACTTTTGGGACTCTAGTGCTGAGTTTTCTGCTACTTTCGGCACTTTTTGATGCTGCAAGGGGAGAACCCTTTGTCCGCGACTCCGGACGCCCCATTGTCTACACGCGGAATCAGCTCCTCGGACTACGGGACTCAACAAGGGACAATAAAACTCTGGACCTTTTCTACGCAAATGTTAAGAATGCCTACACCTCCACCACCCTCCCCCCACTCGGACGTTCGGATCACAACCTCGTCTACCTGCCCCCCCATTACATTCCACTGGTGAGGAGAACAATAGCACAGAAGAAGTCAGTGAAAGTTTGGTCAGATGAGGCCAGTGAGAGCTGAAGGAGCAGCTGGCGCAGAACAACGTCGGAGATGTTTGGAGAGGTCTGAAGAACATCTCCGGCTTTGGGCAGGGGACCAGCAGGGCTGCAGACGGTGACACCAAGTTTGCAGATTAGTTAAACAGGTTTTTCACCCGGTTTGACTCCCCTCATACTGTCCCCCTCCCTGCCCTCAACTCTCCACACGTCTCCAACCCCCAGCCCTCCAGAGACCTACCCTCCCCCCCACCGCCACCCTCACCAACCCCCGACCCATCCGCACCTTCGGTCCTGCCTTCCTCCCTCCTCACAGTCACACCAATGCAGGTGAGAAGGCAGCTGATGAGGCTGAAACAGAGGAAAGCCTCAGGACCGGATGGCATCCCCCCCAGGCTGCTGAGGACCTGTGCAGATGAGCTCTGTGAGGTCCTCAGCTACATCTACAACCTGAGCCTCAGCCTGGGGGTGGTGCCCACCCTGTGGAAGACCTCCTGTGTGGTACCGGTTCCCAAAACACCGTGCACCAGGGAACCGACCCACTTCAGACCAGTCACACTGACCTCCCATCTGATGAAGACCATGGAGCGCCTCATCCTTTCACACCTATGCACCGTGGTGAGCCCCACCCTGGACCCGCTGCAGTTTACCTACCGGCCCAACATCGGAGTAGAGGATGCCATCATCTACCTGCTGCAGTGGGCGCTCACCCACCTGGAGACCACCGGGAGCGCTGTGAGAGTCATGTTCTTTGACTTCTCCAGCGCTTTTAACACCATCAGACCGGTGCTGCTGAGGGGGAAGCTGGAGGACGCTGGGGTGGACAAATATCTAGCTGACTGGACAATTGACTACCTCACTGACCACCTTCAGCACGTGCGGCTGCATGGCTGTCAGTCAGAGGTGGCCCTCTGCAGCACCGGGGCCCCCCAGGGCACCGTCCTGTCTCCGTTTCTTTTCACCCTCTACACCTCGGACTTCACCTACAACACAGACAGCTGCCATCTTCAGAAGTTCTCTGATGACTCGGCCATTGTAGGCTGTGTGTCTGAGGGGAACGAGCTGGAGTACCGGTCGGTCATCATGAACTTTGTGGACTGGTGTGAGAAGAACCATCTATGCTTAAACACCAATAAGACCAAAGAGATGGTGATCGACTTCAGGAGAAGACCCCCACCTCACTCCCCCGTGAACATCCAGGGGCAGGACATTGAAACTGTGGAGAGTTTCAAATACCTGGGTGTTCACGTCAACAATAAACTGGACTGGACGCATAACACTGACGCTCTATACAAGAAGGGCCAGAGCCGCCTCCACCTCCTGAGGAGGTTGAGGTCCTTTGGAGTGAGCAGGCCCCTGCTAAAAACTTTTTATGACTGTGTGGTGGCCTCAGCCCTTGTTTTATGAAATTTTTATTCAGGTCCGGAAGAGATCAGCAAGACACAAATAAGAACACAAACACTGTTTCTATTAGGATAATAGCACCCATATTTATTATTCCCCACAGAATACAGCAAAGTAGCAAGCATTAACAAACACTATTCCTGCTAGGACAACTATGTCCTTCATTGTCCCCACAGAATATAGCAACACAAACAGCAAGCACTTCTTAAACACTATTTCTGCTAGGACAACTATGTCCTTCATTGTCCCCACAGAATATAGCAAAGTAGCAAGCATCAAAGCCGACAAGCTTTCAAACAGGCGTGTTGTTCCATCTCTTACCATGGTTAGGACTGGGAAGTCGGTCAGTCCGGTTAGAGAGCAATCCACGCGGCCGGGCGTCCACACAACCCACGGCTGACTTCAACGACTGAGGGCGGTCCCCTCCTTTTTATACCATTAAAACAAAGTATCAGATGGGAGCGAGAGTGGACACTTCTCCCTCCCATCTGAGTTGTTCATCCCGTTTCCAAAACAAAAAACGTTCCCAGCATCTCAGCAGTGTGTGAAGCAAAATAATATTGCAAACTCAGATGATAGCGCAAATATAAGCAAAACAAGGAATACAGAATCAGTCTTTCCCACAACACATTGTCATAAGTTCCCACCACAAGTTAAAACAAATTATAACACAATAACACATGTGGTTCTTAGTTTCATGTGAACTCAGGTGCGAACACCACAACAGCAATAATCAATGTGTGAACTGGCCAGTCCTCTCTCTTATTTAACTGACCAGTCTTCTCATTTATATATCAAAAGTTAAAACAAGTTATCAAACTGAGCAGGTTTTCCCATAATACATTGTTAAAGAGCAAAAATAATTCTTTAATATATCAGCCCTCCTCTACGCTGTCGTCTTTTGGGCCCCTGGCAGCGCAGAGCGGGACAGAAAGAGGCTGAATAAGCTGGTGAGGAAGGCAACTTCTGTCCTGGGCTGCGCTCTGGACTCGGTGGAGGAAGTAGCGGAGAGGGAGGGTGTTGTCCAAGCTTACATCCATCATGGACAACACCTTCCACCCCCTGCACCAGACCGTAGAGGAGCTGAGCAGCTCCGTTAGCGACAGACTTAGACATCCTGTCTGTAAAAAGGAACGCTACCGTAGGTCATTCATCCCTGCTGCTATCAGACTTTACAATGCTGCACTATAACTGTAACTACAACTTTAATAACTAATGTGGAATAACTACTGGGCAATTCTATTTAAGACACTGTGCAATAACCTGTGCAATAATACTTTTAAATAATCCTGTTTAATAAGCGACTTCAGCTGTATAGATATCTCACTACCTCACTGTTGCTCTTACCTGGTACCACTTAATGTAAAACGTCATTCCATTTGTATATAAGTCACCTGAGCGTACATAAGTCACCCTAAATATCTGCTTTATTTCCCCTGTACTTTTTATTTTTTTTATTTTTGATACACTGTACATATGTCGACACACTGTATATACCTTATACCTTATGCACCTTTCCTCCTTTTGGCACCTTTCTTTTTGTTTATTAAGCCGATGTGTGACAAGTAAATTTCTCCACTGTGAGATCAATAAAGTCCTATCTTATCTTAGTATCGTTCTAATGAATTGGAATTGGTGCTGGATTGGCATTAGATATAATTGGCTTGAAT
This sequence comes from Fundulus diaphanus, assembly GCA_037039145.1. NCBI lineage: Eukaryota > Metazoa > Chordata > Actinopteri > Cyprinodontiformes > Fundulidae > Fundulus > Fundulus diaphanus. The sequence continues at coordinate 11,055,670 of CM073135.1, forward strand.
GGAGATGAATTTCATTTAATTCTATTAGCATAAACTTGTCTAATCAGATTGCCTTGCATTAATAATACTGAATTTTTCGGACTATAAGGCGCACTTAAATCCTTAAATCTTCTCAAAAATTGATGGTGCACCTTATATATGCTGACTGACCGATATTATATGGTACAATACGCTGAAAAATCTCTTAAAATGTATACATACGACTTTGGTAAGCAACAAAGCCGCTACGCTCAATGGCAATTCGGAGCATTACGATACATTGTGTCACTACCTGATCGGACCCCTGAGCTATCTACAAGACTGCCTGACTGTAATAAACTAGAAGTGCATTCATGTAAAGGCCCCCACATACTCGGGCGTAGTTCACTCTGTGTAGGTCGGCACGTACTCAAGGCGAACACAGGTACGTGTCACACTATAAACTTCTAGGAGGCAAGAAGTCTTTACATCAAATTGTTTTATATGTGACACTGAGCTTGATACACTGAGTTGCTACAACCAGGCGGTTGCAAGGACGCACAGCATCACAGTCCCTCTCTGTTCTCACTGACAGGTGTGCGGTGAGAGCCTGCTGGAAAAGAAACGGTTCTAGGTGCTCAGCTAGCTAATCACACAGTTTACCATCCGTTCCGCCGCTTCGTCCAACTGGCAGAAAGTGTGGGAATTGTAGGAATTTGCCACAAGAAATGTATGTAACAGTACGCTTGACTATGAAGAGTAAAACATCCGCAGAGTCAGTGCAGAGTCCGCCAAGCTCACAGTATGCGCACAGTATGGCCGAGTATGTGGGAGCCTTCAGGCAGCCCGCGCCCGGAGTACACGCTAGCAATAATAAACCTAGTAAGTTAATTCAATATAAAAGTTACGTTTATTTTGGCCTTATGTTAGAAACAGGGCAGTGTAGTCCAACTACTCTGTCCTCCTGACAGAGATGGATAGAGAGCTGAGTAGGTGAAGGGGCGCAGTGATGTTACACACTTGCGAAGAACATTTAATGCGTCTTATATGTGAACAAACACACAGACACGATAATTCACTGTGCGCTTTATAATCCAGTGCGCCTTATGGTCCAAAAAATACGGGAGACTGAATTATGTAATAATTGAATTGATTTCAGCTGCATTTAAGTAGATTTGAATTAAACATGTTTATTTCTGCGTATGGTGCTGTAAGATGTTTAATTGAAAGACTAGACTTTGTTGAGCTGGGCAGAGATTGGTACCACACTCATCTAAGCACCACTGCACTATGTTCAGATTTTTGTGATACTTGCAATGAAAACTATGGTTTCAAAACATTTGGATTACCAAGTCAGTTTTTAGATTTTAAGTGTCTTGATGTTCGTAGTGCACATCATGCTTAAGGGCGATGCGCTCTGCCTTGACTGGGGTTGGGTCTTTTCATGAAAATATCCGTTTTGTTCTTTGTGGAAGCATTTTGGAGTTTTTTAACGTGTGGTAATTGTAGGAAACAGGGGATGAACTCTGTCTGTGTGCAAACACCTTAGAACATCTAGTATGTTTGCTCATTTATAGTAAGTATGTCAGATCCCAGCAACGAAAATAGTGTTTAAGTTTAACATAAATACAATACAATCTGTCCAGAAGCTCTGGTTAATGATCCATGTTTATAGTATTATAAATGTGTCATATAATGACTCTTCTTCTTTCTCTGTCTGTCTCTGATTTGACATAAATACCAAGTTGTAGGTAAACTGGATAAGTGGTGTTGTGTACAAGATGTGGGTCAACAAGTTAAATGTAGTTTTACATAAAGCCACTATTCCATTTTTCAGAAACTGTCTTGGTACATTTCGGTTAGTCTACTGCTTTTATCCAATTTGTTTTTTTCATTAGATATTTAAAGAAATATCAGTACTTACCCTTAACCTGCAAGTGGCTCCGATATGGCCATTCATTTGGGTCTTTTGGAATTCGATGATGTTAATGAAAACTACAGTAAGTATGGAACGACGTAGATGCAGCATAAAAACCATAAATAAAAACTCATACCTCAGAGAGAAGAATTGTTATTTAATGAAACAGTAGTGAAGCCTTTAAGGTTATATACATTCCCATATTGGTCACTTTGGATTGATTTATGCATAAATAGGTAAAAGTAAATATACATTTTGCCGGTCTGAGTTTCTTTGTACTATAAAGCCATGTAGTTTCCAGGTTTGATATTTTTCACAGATATAACTGCTTTTATGAGAACCCTTTAGACAAATTCTCCAATCTGGGCAAATTTTCATGAACTCTCTAATTTTCCATGTTCAGAATATTTACTAAATTAAGGTTAACGGAATCAGCAAATAAATTATGTCTAAAGCCTTAAATGGGTTTAACCCTGCTAGCTGTGTGGCCTAATGTGATCCTGTTATATTCAGGGGTGAGTTTCTGGTCAGGTTTGAGGAGCTTATGGACCCCCCCTGGCAGTCAGAGTGGTACATGCTCTGTTTTTCCCCTTCAGGTGAGGTTGAAAAAGGCTTTTAGGATTAGATGGGATTAAATTTTTCATGGCGACGTAGAGAAAGAAGCAGTAAAAATCCTTCATCTTCACTTTCCAGCCCCTGACTGGGCTGCTTTGTGGGAGGGTCAGCTAAGAGAAAAGGGGCTTTATTATCTTTGACAGACTTCATACCATGCAGATTTAAAGGAACTATAAATGATCTTGCACAAACTCGAACCATGAGTGAAGAGAACAGTTTGAACTGTAAGCCCAGCCCCCAAATGTTTTATGCCAATGAGAAATCTCTGATGTTCATGACTAAAAAAGCGCCTCCAGCTCGTGCGCAATCCTCGAGAGGAAACATGGCTTCATCGAGGTACTGTTGCCCAGGTCGCTGATTATTCCTATTGAAAAAAAGCCTGGTCTCACTCTATTGTGCAATCAGTTAGTCAATTGATATGATCAAATTACGTCTTTTCAACATTGCGTAAAAAGCATTTTTCTCTACCAGACAAAAATCAATTCAGGTTTAGTTCCTTTAAAGGGTAAGACCAGGAAGGACAATGCTAGAGAGATTGATGCAGTGTGTTTTATCAATTTCTGATGTGTTTACTGGTCCTCAAGCATTCAATCTGATCATACTGACATGTTCTAAATAAAGAACATACATTACAGTTGGTGTAAGTTATGGAGTGCTTTGTGAGAGGTTCATGGTCAGCATTCATTCCTGCTGGATGAGCATGTAGCAACAGTTGAGAGTTGCGTGCATCATTCACTTATCAGAGATATAGTCTGTTAAAAAAAGTTGATGGCAGAAGCAATGTTCCCCCTAATTTTTTATGTGTCTGAGCATTCTCTGGACCTCTGTGAGCAACATCACACATGCACCCTGAGGCTACACCAGTATTATGCCTGTCCAAAACCTGAGATTATAACAAGTTACATGGCTAACTAAAATGATCAAATTACAGCAATATTTTTTTCTAGATACATCTGATTTAACACGATTACAAGAAAACGACAAAAATCTTGGATTTTCTTCATAAGCAGTATAGTATGTTTTATGTCAGAGTACGGGTCCTGCTAAGAAAGAACTGAGAGACATGTACATCTTTCACAGTTCAAATTTTATTGCAATTAAATTATTTACATTTTAATTGTTTGACAGTCCGGAGACTGCTGCAGGGAAAAAAAACATTAACGCGATTAACGCGCGTCAACAATGGTCCAACAATTGACGCGTTTTATATATATATATATATATATGAAGAGTTCATTTGCAAAAACAGATAACTCCGTTTTTATAAGTTTTCCAAAAAACATACTTTTTATTTTTTAGGTGATACCAGTCACACTAAAGGTTGGTGAATTTGATCAAGTAAGAGTGACATAACAAAATAATGGCATCTCAAAAATATGCCTTTTATTAAAAGGACCCCCCCCCCCCCACTTACATTATAGTTTTTTTTTGGCAAAACCAGATATCTCCAACAATTTTTTTTTCCACAAAATCAGTTAACTCCAAAATTCATGTCTCACCACTGAATAAAGTTAAATAATGACTCGGTGCTTCTTCACATGGCAACAGTAAATTAAATCATAAAACAAGCAATAAAGTGATAAAATAAACTTCATATAGCATTAAGTTTATCTGCAAGTAATCATGCATGTACGTACAAAGAACAGTATTCCACATTCAATAGTCAGTTCATAGTAAACAACGCTCATCACAAAACAAACAGATGAGGTAATTTAAAACGTCATAAAATTTGTAAAATCTCAAAACAAGTAACATTTGGATTGCACGAATCTGTTAAAACAGCCATTTTGCAGTATTTGATATTTATTGTTCAGTGCTAATAATCAGTATTACACAGTATCCTGTGTCACAAAACACAAAAACAAAATACAAGGTTTAAACTGCACAGCTTTTTGCATCATATTCAACATTCATTAGTTAAATTAACATTACTTTAAGTGCTACTCTTTGTTTAGTGTTAAAGGAGAAGTCCGGTCAAAATCAGAATTAAAACTGCTGAAAGTACTTTAAATATAAAATTATTACATACTGTTTAATAAATGATAAGCTTTTTTAATTAAGAGTAATTTTCATTTGAAGGTCCTTTTATGGGGGCTGCCATCTTGGTGAAGAACAGTACTGCCACCTCCCAGTTTGTGACGTAACGGTGCGGTATCGGCTGTAGAGCAAGTCCCGATGCCCTGTCTGTCCCCTTGTAAATAAATATCAGTTTTCATGCCGAAATATATTTTTAAACCTCTTAAACAAAGATAGACATGGTATTAAGCATTTAAATTTAAAGTAATACTAATTTTACATTTAGTATTAGAGACATAAAAAGACAACAAATAAGCATTAAAGTATGGTTTATGGGTTGGGTTCTGCAATGTTAAAAGATGAGTATAAAACTCATCTTTAGAACCAATCTCTGCTCAAAATGGTGATCTGCACCGCCTAATCTACTTCCAGCAGTTATCATCAGTTATTGCAACCGTAAACTGCAGAAAATACGGGCAGAGCGGTTCCTTCTGAGTTTACTCTCTGCTGCTGTGAGCAGGAGCTGCAGCACATTATGAGGCGGAGGGATATTTCAGCGTCACTTAGTTTAGACCCCAAACAATCGACTTCACTTTCAGAAACAAGCCCAAAAAAACTGCAACCCCACAACTCATGAAATATACAAGTGACTTTAGAAAAAATAAGACCAAAGTTGCATAAAATAAATGGGCTTCACAACAGTGAGCATGCTTTCTAAGTGTGTTATATCCCTCCGCCGCAACAGTGAGCATACTTATGCTCACTGTTGCGGCGGAGGGATACGACACATAAGTGTGTCGTATTCCTCCGCCGCTCTGGTCGGTACACAAATGTTCCGGCAAATTTTGCATTATGAAAAAGAAAAACATACCGAAAATCCTCGCTCTCATGTCATCTTGAAGACATTCTTCTTCCAAATGTTGGCTACAGATGACGTTTCTCTCTGGCCAGAAGCACGATGGAAAATCCTCTCTCTTCAAGTAGGTAATCCAACAAAACAGCCCATGGTGGTCATGAATCGGAAAGGTGAAAAAACTAATGTTTTTTCCACTTTTACCTGATGTATTGGAACATCCAACTGCTATGCACGTGAGCATTGTTTCTTTAACAATAGCTCCCGTGAATTTCAATGAAGTCCTCTGGAAATCCGAAAGAATTGTTGATGATCGCAGCTGTGTAGAACGGCTCCTATTGACTTTGCTTGGAAAGGGCGGAAAAATGCTGTCGGCTCTCCGCTTTTCCATGTCACAGGATGTGATGTCAGGCGGCCATTACTGCCCATATTTGGGCAGCAATGGCCGCCCCCATACACAGTGATCCAGACGACAATTTATGTTTTTATTTTCTTATTGTTTAAAGCTAAATTCATTAAATAACCACAAACGTATTAGTTTTAGTTATAGCTAATGATCCCCTGATTTTTCCTTGTTGACCGGACTTCTCCTTTAAACATTTTACCTGTGGTTTCCGTTTAACTGAAAGTGTCCCAGTATTTAGTGCTGTATAGTATGCAGTAAAGCTGCTCAATAACTTCTCAGTAAATCATTCAAAATTCCACTATGTGGGGATAAGGCATTCAAGCTCTAGCTTATATTAAAATCAGCTTATTCTTCATCACTGCTTTCCTCCAAGTCTTGTCTGCCAACATCACCCCCTGCCTTAGCCAAGGCATCCTCATAAAATCTGCGCAGTTTCACTAACGCCTAGCTCACACAGAAGTTTAAGGACATCATCCTTCTTTGCCTTCTTGACACAACTCATCTGTGGAGCTAGTACTGGTTGAAAAGTTTCCCACTTCCTACCACGCTTCAATAGAGGATGATACCAGAAAACACCACTGTAGAGCTGCTTGAAGCCGACTTTTTCCCGATTGATTTCGAGTACCTTGACATCACTAATTTTAAAAGTCACAACACTGCCAGTGTTGCCCATAAACATGGACATTTCCATGTTTGTTCATAATGTCCACATATTCAGATGGTAGTAGTATAGTGTCTTTCTTTCTTATCTCCTGCTCTAAACGGCCAAAGACGCTGTCAGGGGCCATGAAACTATGGCCATGGACAGGAAAAGTATAGCTCTTGAACTTGCGCTTTCTGAGGGCAAATAACATTGCTAACACACTAACATTTTTATTTTGCCCATAGCAGGAATCTGAGAAAAGCCTTAGCTCTTTATACTCACGTAGTTCATTGCTAGCAACACTGGTGTAAAGCAGATGCCACCATGTTGCTGTCTTTCTTGTTCTGATTCTCTAACCATGTGTACAGGTGAATGTCCTCTTTCCTCTGATTCACACCACGTCCACGATGACCAACAACAGCAAAAACGTATTGGTACAACTGTCTTGAATAGTAGGTCTGGCCAATTGGTGACTTTGGCAGCACCATATTTTGCATCATGTCAAACGAGACTGTAAAAGATTCACCCACAGAATTTAGAAGATCGTAAAATCTGCGTCCCCTGTGCCTATGTAACATAAACAGGGCAGATTCTTTGCGCTTGTCTATATCTGAGATTTCTGGATCTTTTAGTCTGAGTCTGAACTTAATGCAGGTGCTACACACATCTTTAGATGGATGTCCAAAGCCAAGGTTAAAGTCATACATAAAAATACTATAATATAAAGCATAGGAAATCTGCTCCTCATTCTGTCTGCGGAATAGTTCATGCATATTTTTAACATTTAAATCTACAGGAAGGTATTTTCTGCCAGGTGCACCACGACGAGCATAATGGCTGGCTTTGCAGGTGAATTTCTTTATGTGATCTCTCACGGCCTCCCTCTTGACTGCTCTTTCCTCTGATCTCCGAGCACCACCACGACGCTCTGGCATTGGTGCCCCGTTCTGCATCCAGTACCTTGCAATGTTGCAGAGATGATCTTTCTTAATGCCTACAATCACAGAACAAATGAGGCTATATCAAACAAGGCAAAATGAAAAACAGAAACAGGAATCTAAACTATACAAAACATAACTAAATGCTACACTGTTGAAAACTATTACATAATAAAATAAACTAGAAAATTTCAGAAGAAATTTAAGAAGGCGCCCGCCATCTGTATGTGCTGAAAAGGAAAATGTAAGCTCTTCAGAAAGAATGCTGCTCATTTCAAATACAGGTCCATCTCAAAATATTAGCATATTGTGTTAAAGTTCATTATTTTCCATAATGTAATGATAAAATTTGAACATTCATATATTTTAGATTCATTGCACACTAACTGAAATATTTCAGGTCTTTTATTGTCTTAATACGGATGATTTTGGCATACAGCTCATGAAAACCCAAAATTCCTATCTCACAAAATTAGCATATTTCATCCCACCAATAAAAGAAAAGTGTTCTTAATACAAAAAAAAAGTCAACCTTCAAATAATTATGTACAGTTATGCACTCAATACTTGGTCGGGAATCCTTTTGCAGAAATTACTCCTTCAATGCAGCGTGGCATGGAGGCAATCAGCCTGTGGCACTGCTGAGGTGTTATGGAGGCCCAGGATGCTTCGATAGCGGCCTTTAGCTCGTCCAGAGTGTTGGGTCTTGCGTCTCTCAACTTTCTCTTCACAATATCCCATAGATTCTCTATGGGGTTCAGGTCAGGAGAGTTGGCAGGCCAATTGAGCACAGTGATACCATGGTCAGTAAACCATTTACCAGTGGTGTTGGCACTGTGAGCAGGTGCCAGGTCGTGCTGAAAAATGAAATCTTCATCTCCATAAAGCTTTTCAGCAGATGGAAGCATGAAGTGCTCCAAAATCTCCTGATAGCTAGCTGCATTGACCCTGCCCTTGATAAAACACAGTGGACCAACACCAGCAGCTGACATGGCACCCCAGACCATCACTGACTGTGGGTACTTGACACTGGACTTCTGGCATTTTGGCATTTCCTTCTCCCCAGTCTTCCTCCAGACTCTGGCACCTTGATTTCCAAATGACATGCAAAATTTGCTTTCATCCGAAAAAAGTACTTTGGACCACTAAGCAACAGTCCAGTGCTGCTTCTCTGTAGCCCAGGTCAGGCGCCTCTGCCGCTGTTTCTGTTTCAAAAGTGGCTTGACCTGGGGAATGCGGCACCTGTAGCCCATTTCCTGCACACGCCTGTGCACGGTGGCTCTGGATGTTTCTACTCCAGACTCAGTCCACTACTTCCGCAGGTCCCCCAAGGTCTGGAATCGGCCCTTCTCCACAATCTTCCTCAGGGTCCGGTCACCTCTTCTCGTTGTGCAGTGTTTTCTGCCACACTTTTTCTTTCCCACAGACTTCCCACTGAGGTGCCTTGATACAGCACTCTGGGAACAGCCTATTCGTTCAGAAATATCTTTCTGTGTCATACTCTCTTGCTTGAGGGTGTCAATGATGGCCTTCTGGACAGCAGTCAGGTCGGCAGTCTTACCCATGATTGGGGTTTTGAGTGATGAACCAGGCTGGGAGTTTTAAAGGCCTCAGGAATCTTTTGCACGTGTTTAGAGTTAATTTGTTGATTCAGATGATTAGGTTCATAGCTCGTTTAGAGACCCTTTTCATGATATGCTAATTTTGTGAGATAGGAATGTTGGGTTTTCATGAGCTGTATGCCAAAATCATCCGTATTAAGACAATAAAAGACCTGAAATATTTCAGTTAGTGTGCAATGAATCTAAAATATTTTTCATATATATATCAATATTTTGAGATGGACCTGTATGTTTGCTCCCTTAAAAATCATCCTTGGTTGCAGGCTTTTATTGCTTGGGATTTTAAATCAAATGCTTTTAGAGGTTATTCTTAAGCAGAGGTTTGATACAAGTGTTAAAAGATTTGTTTGCAGTTTGGCACCAGATTCAATGTGTTTAACAAAAAGGTGTGCTCAACATAATATTTAAATATGTTCACGTGACACAAATAAAACCTACACCTTCTGGAAGTTGTAGCAACCAAATAATTAGCAAACAACAAGCTCATGTTTCCATTTTCAATGTTTGCAGTATTTATCTGCATGGGAGGTTCTCCCTTGCATTGCTAGGAATTGTGGAGCCCTAGAATGAAACCCATTAGAAGCACTGTTCCAAAGTTGGCAACATTTTTAAAGGGGAAGTCCGGTCAACAAGGAAAAATCAGGGTATCATTAGCTATAACTAAAACTAATACATTTGTGGTTATTTAATGAACTTATCTTTAATCAATAAGAAAATAAAAACATAAATTGTCGTCTGAATCACTGTGTATGGGGGCTGACATGACTGCCCAAATATGGGCAGTAAGGGGCGTTTGACATCACATCCTGCGACGTGGAAGAGCGGAAGCGGCGACAGTATTTCTCTCCTCTTTCCATGCAAAGTCAATAGGAGCCATTCTACACAGCTGCGATCATCAATAATTATTTCGGATTTCCAGAGGACTTCACCGCTGACATTCCCAAGAGCTATTGCTGAAGCAACAATGCCCACGTGCATGGCCATCGGATGTTCCAACACAACTGGTAAAAGAGGAAAAAACATTGCTTATTTCAACACAGTCACTTCAGCGATCTCTCCTCCGCTGTGTGTGTGTGTGTGTGTGTGTGTGTGTGTGTGTGTGTGTGTGTGTGTGTGTGTGCGCGCGCGCTCAGCTGCAGCGCCGGTGCAAAGCCGTGCTCAGCCCAGCATGTGCTGGAATGCTCTTATATTTTAATACTTATACTATAATAATCAGCTAACTTAAGTCACTTCAGCGATCTCTCCTCCGCTGTGTGTGTGTGTGCGCGCGCTCTGCTGCAGCGCCGGCAAAGCCGTGCTGCGCGGAGCGCGCACACACACACACACACACACACGCGTGTATAGATATATACTGTAGGACCCGACTGAGTTTGATCTTGGAAAATAGTGCGCCGTGACAAACAGAGCGTTGAAACTTGCTCAACAGCGGGTCCGCCGAGTGACGTCAAAAAATGGGAGGTGACAGTACTATTCTTGACCAAGATGGATTCCTCCACATAAACATGATTAAATGAGAATTATTATTATTTAAAAAAACTTATAATTTTTTGCTCAGTATGTAGTAGTTTTATATTTAAAGTACTTTCAGCAGTTTGAATTCTGATTTTGACCGGACTTCTCCTTTAAAAGAAGCCTTTTTCCATCAGTGTGCACTCGTGAAATAATCTCCTAGTTTAATTAAATGCTTGCAGTGCTTTTTCTGTTTTGTTACATTTGTTGTTTATTAGAAGAAGTAGAAGAAGTAGAATTTTAATGTTGCTTTCCATGTACATTTTCATATATAATGAATGCATTTTTTTGCAATGCAGTACTGTCGACCAGAGGTCAACAGCTCTGGTCAAAAAGGCACTTCTGACATTGACTCTGGTTTGGAAGTGTCCTGACACAGAGTATTCCACGTTTTAAGTCCATACCTGGTACATGTATGTACGTAGGTGCTCTTGATCCACCAACTCTGTCTTAAGTCTTGTCCTTGGGAAGCTTTCCCCAATTTATTGAACAGATTCTTCTTGACAATCCTCACAAAAAGTAGTTCTTGCTGTACCTGGTGCACTGTTTAAGACTAAATGTTTTCCTTTTACTCAACTTTCTTTAACATGTTTGTATGTTTGTAACGTTTGCACGTTAAACCTTGTATTAGTCACCATTGCATGTATACAAATAAACAGATATCAGTATACTGACAATGAACATATTTATTAACTAAAAAAACAGAACAAACTTTAAACAGGCAATAATTGATAAAATTACAACTACAACTTGCTGTAGGACAATGAGAAATCAAACAAAGTGAACTAAAATACATATGAGCATGTGTAATGGGCATCGTCTGTAAGAAACAGATCGGCTGTGTGTTATAGGCAATGCCAATGACTAGGGCTGGACGATAATTCAATAACAATATATATCGATCGATAGACGTGTGGCGCGATAGGAAAAAATAGGGTCGATAAAACTTCGATAAAGAAACAGTTTTCCTCCCTTCCTTTCAGCCTATCATATTAGTTGATGCTACAGTCACTACTTCCTCTCGACCAATCGTAATCCCGGACCCAGGCACGTCGTCACAAAGCGCCGCCCTCTCAAACCACAACACAGAGCCCGTGAATATGTCGAAGCAAGGAGCGGCGGAGGAAACGGTCCCAAAACGGGGTTTTACTAGTTCGCCAGTCTGACAGAAATAAACCACAGTATTTGTAAAACTTGCAAAGAACCGGTAAAAACAAAGTCTGGTAACGTAACCAACTTGTTTCATCACGTAAGCTGCTCAGCCGCTCACACCCGCAGCAGCGCGAGCTGTGTCAGCCCCGCTCGACTCCGCGGATATGCTGCTGTTGTCTGCAGTTGAAAAACCTGGCTTCAAACAATTACTTGCCACTTTTGATCCGCGATATAAAGTTCCTGGACGCAAGTTTCTCTAACAGCGCTACCTAAATTGTGCAACTAGTGCAGGGAATCAGTGCAAAATGAGCTGCAATCTGTGTCCTTACACGCCACAACCTCAGACCTCAGCCCTGCGTCAGCCTCCCAATTATGAAACCTGAGAAGTAACTAGTGTACTATTCCCACCTAAATAGGCTATTTTATTTATTTATTTGGTATATTTATTTTGGTCATTTTACTGGTTACTATAGTTTATTCTTTGTCATTATTTAATAACATAACTCAGGTTTCTTAAGTTATTTAAAAAAAAAAAATTCTGTTATGGTTAAAAAAAGTTGGTTAAATAAATATTTAATTGAAATTCTGTGTTTTTGTTCTTTATTAAAATTAAATCATTTAGCAATATCATAAAATGTCCAGGCAGAGCTGCACATAAAATATGGTTTTAAATATTTTCAATAATTATCGATATGGATCAATATGGATTTTTTTTTATCGATAAGCTTTTTTTCTATATCGTCCAGCCCTACCAATGACACGTCATTGTTTGTTGAATGATCAATGCTTTGAAGGTCAGTAGGTGCAACAAAGTAGCTTAACCGTACTGCCTTACTGTTACTAATATATTAAGATTGTGTTTTCATTTTAATTATTTACAGAGAAGTAGTCACAATTTCAACGTGATCACTTGTTTAATACCATCCTCAAAGTTGTTGTTTTTTTGTGCAGCATGGGAAATTGGTGTTATTAAAACATGATTAAATACTTCAGTGTAGCATGAAAAAATGAAATATGTGAATAAAAATGTTAAAGGCATGAATAAATGGTGAACTGTATTGATTTAAGTTGAAAAATAGTTTTTAAAGCCAAAGGGAAATTAAATATTGGGTGAAAATGTAATTCTCTGAAATTGGCACAGCTTGGATGCGGATCTTTTGAGTGGCAGCCCGAGACCTAATCCACTTGACCAAACACCAGTGCCATGCTCAGCTCTGCATTATGGAGAGGTCAACTGTGTTGAAGAAGTGGTTTTTGGTTAATTATGTCGACGCCGTGAAGTGTGCTTTTTGTACTTCACGCCATTTACAGTTACCGTGGTTAATACAGTGGAAAATAATCAAAAATTGAATTGTAATTGCAATATTGCTTTGAAAAATAGCAATTAGATTTTTTTCCAAAATCGTTCAGCCTTATTGCCCAACACAATGACTCAAGTCTAGTATATCTATAGAAATAAAATAAAATTGGCCTTTTACTGGGCAGTAACCAGATTGAAATTTACTACTTCCAATAAAAAATACAAAAACCTAAACAAATTAAAAAAGATAATACTGTATTAATTATTTCAAAAAGTAGTAAGTCACGGTTACATTTCAGTGTGAATCAGTAAAGCATTAGTTAAAAATTAAGTAGCACACAACAGTATGTATAGTAGTATCTCTGTCTAGCATTACAAATGCTGCCGAACTTGTAGTTTCTGGATGCATTTTTGCACAAATGCCTTTTGCACCATCGTTTCTGCACATACAAATGGTTTTAAATATTCTCCTGTACACCGTGATTGCACACTGTTCTCTTCTCCTGCATTGTTTGCATTTCAATTGTTTACTTTAAAACCACAAATGGTTTTAAATATTATCCTGTACACCGTGATCACACACTGTTCCCTTCTCCTGCATTGTTTACATTTCAATTGTTTACTTTTTAATTTATACTGTAATTTACAAGCTGTATGCACTCTGTACATACAAAATGACAAATAAAGATGTCTAAGTCTAAGTAGTAGCATTCTAAAATTTCCGACTTACTGCCCAATACTACTACTCCTTTGACTCTGTTGACGTACCTATATCATGAAAATAAAACATGGTATTAAATTAATTGAATACTCACAAAATAGGCTCATAAACAAGATTAGAATTTTCTCCCGCGTCTCGGTCAGGACAAAGTACTTAACAGTAAGCTCTCTTGTGCTGGGTTGTCCACTTTTGGTCTTCTCCGTTTGACAGTCATTATGTCCGTATAAGACCGCGGTTCTCAAAGTGTGTGGCGCGACCCACTGGTGGGGAATTGAGACGTGACAGGTGGGGCGCGCCAAGTTCCGGCGTGTGTGTGTGTGTGTGTGTTGTGTGACTATAAATGTAGAACGTGTGAGAGCAAACTGTCCTTATAGCTGTCTGTTGCCGCTTATTAGACCAATCAAACCCACAAAGTAATCATTACTAGCCTACATGCAGTCTAATTAAAAGAACATTAGATATGAGAAAAATTTCACCTGGAACTGAAGTGCCAAAATAATGATTGACATGACATCGGCATATTATTTGTAACGGGATAACCTTTCGCGCCCCAGTGTTGCCAACTCAGCGACTTTGTCGCTATATTTCAGACCCCTCCAGCGACTCTTTTTCAAAAAAGCGACTAGCGACAAATCTAGCGAATTTTGGAGACTCTTACGTGAAAGCACGTATCATTCATACTCTTGTCCTCCAGCGGCAGCTGCTGCCGTGAGGCACCTCCCCCCTCCCAACCCCGTTCTCCCGCTACCGGAGGAGTCCCTCTCAGCGCTGCAGTCAGAGCCACAGCATGTTTACCCTCAGCGTCCAGACTGCAAATAAAGCGCGCATGCGCCGGGATTGACGGCGCAGGTTGATCATAAATAACAGAATTTGAAATATTTTATCTTAAATAACGGCGTTTGATTCACACAGCCACATGTTCATGTTTTACCGTGATTTGTAGGCTCCTTGGTGGACCACAAGGGAAAAAAGAAAATGTTAAAAAAAAATTTTAAAAAATTGTAACTCCGCCATAGTGTCTCTTTATGGTTCATTTTGCCGGTCTCAAACCCGGGTAAAGGAGGAGGGTTAGTATTGAAATAAATTAAACATTAATTAAAAAATAAAATAAAAATAATAATTATAATAATAGTAATAATAATAATAATACTAATAATAAACATTAATGGACAGCAAAAAGTAGCTCTATATATTCTGAGTGTTTTTACTCACTTTTTGTCTCTCTCTAACAACGTTATTTCTCCCACAGCGCCAATAATTTACACATCACATCGTGTTGCAGATTATGCAAATTAGGCGATGATGTCATTCAGCGACTTCTAGAGACTTTTAGCACAGCCAATAGCTACTTTCCTTACTGAGGAGTTGGCAACACTGTCGCACTCATATATCTGTATCTGTATACATCTGTTTCGCGCCAATGGGCAGGCTGTTGCTTCACTGAAAACAAAATACAGATCTCAGCTGAACATTGAGCATGACTTGAGAGTGGCAGTATCAAGCCTGCAACCCCGTTTTGAGAAACTGTGCAATGCAAAACAGGCTCATTGCAGCCACTAATGCAGGGATAAATAGACCTGTCTTGCCAGATGGATTTTACTTCTTTTCTTTTATTAACATATTGCAGAGTGGCACTTTAATTTTTTCTATCTTTGAGCTTGATACAAATTTTGACACAGCTGCATTTTTATTTTCTTTATTTGTGAGCTTGCTGTTATTTGATGTAGATAGTTTGTATTTAGATACTACTTTTTACTTCAATAAAATTGGAACATTTTAAGATTGTTGCATATTTCATTAGCATTGTGTTGGGGCGATGGGGACAGGTGGGGCTCGAAAATTCTCCCTTGTCCAAAGTGGGGATTGACAGAAAAAGTTTGAGAACCACTGGTATAAGACAACAGCGTAGCACCTTGTTTCACCTTGTTTGTAGTAGAATACAAAACTCGATGTGTGGGAAATCTCATCAGAAGACGTTAGCTATGTTGTGGGTACAGGCTACGCAGGATGCTGTGGCTCCACCGCTGTGCCGCGCCTTTTTCGGCACGTTACGGGCATGCTCATCAGCTTTTCTCTTCCTTTTTCGTCCATGTGTGGATAACGCAACAGCCTCCTCTGTTTCATCAAACGTCTCCATTGTGATCTGCCCAAAAGTCTGTAGTTTTAGCGGGACAACATCCCATTCTCCTTGCTCGGTGCTGTAGACGCATGCGCAACCATCTTAGTGTCACGTGACATAAACGCGCTGCACTGATTAGCTCAATGGATTTATCGGCTTTTACTAAGAAACAGCGGGGGCGTATACTGGCTTCTGCCACAAAACAGGAACTTTGACTGAGTTCCTAATAGGAGATATCGGGTGCTGCAATAAAATTAATTTAAGCTTTAAAAGCAGCGCCATGCAAAGAGTAAATTACATATATATATATATATATATATATATATATATATATATATATATATATATATATATATATACACTACCGTTCAAAAGTTTGGGGTCACCCAAACAATTTTGTGTTTTCCATGAAAAGTCACACTTATTCACCACCATACGTTGTGAAATGAATAGAAAATAGAGTTAAGACATTGACAAGGTTAGAAATAATGATTTGTATTTGAA
Organism: Fundulus diaphanus; assembly: GCA_037039145.1. NCBI lineage: Eukaryota > Metazoa > Chordata > Actinopteri > Cyprinodontiformes > Fundulidae > Fundulus > Fundulus diaphanus. The sequence goes on from CM073135.1 coordinate 11,071,944, forward strand.
ATAAGATTTTTTTTTACATCAAACTTTGCTTTCGTCAAAGAATCCTCCATTTGCAGCAAATACAGCATTGCAGACCTTTGGCATTCTAGCTGTTAATTTGTTGAGGTAATCTGGAGAAATTGCACCCCACGCTTCCAGAAGCAGCTCCCACAAGTTGGATTGGTTGGATGGGCACTTCTTGCGTACCATACGGTCAAGCTGCTCCCACAACAGCTCAATGGGGTTCAGATCTGGTGACTACGCTGGCCACTCCATTACCGATAGAATACCAGCTGCCTGCTTCTGCTCTAAATAGTTCTTGCACAATTTGGAGGTGTGTTTAGGGTCATTGTCCTGTTGTAGGATGAAATTGGCTCCAATCAAGCGCTGTCCACTGGGTATGGCATGGCGTTGCAAAATGGAGTGATAGCCTTCCTTATTCAGAATCCCTTTTACCCTGTACAAATCTCCCATCTTACCAGCGCCAAAGCAACCCCAGACCATCACATTACCTCCACCATGCTTAACAGATGGCGTCAGGCATTCTTCCAGCATCTTTTCATTTGTTCTGCGTCTCACAAGCGTTCTTCTTTGTGATCCAAACACCTCAAACTTGGATTCATCCGTCCACAACACTTTTTTCCAGTCTTCCTCTGTCCAATGTCTGTGTTATTTTGCCCATCTTAATCTTTTTCTTTTATTGGCCAGTCTCAGATATGTCTTTTTCTTTGCCACTCTGCCGTGAAGCCCAGAATCCCGCAGACGCCTCTTCACTGTAGATGTTGACACTGGTGTTTTGCGGGTACTATTTAATGAAGATGCCATTTGGGGACCTGTGAGGCGTCTGTTTCTCAAACTAGAGACTCTAATGTACTTATCTTCTTGCTCAGTTGTGCAACGCAGCCTCCCACTTATTTTTCTACTCTGGTTAGAGCCTGTTTGTGCTGTCCTCTGAAGGAAGTAGTACACACCATTGTAGGAAATCTTCAATTTCTTAGCAATTTCTCGCATGGAATAGCCTTCATTTCTAAGAACAAGAATAGACTGTCAAGTTTCAGATGAAAGTTCTCTTTTTCTGACCATTTTGAGCGTTTAATTGACCCCACAAATGTGATGCTCCAGAAACTCAATCTGCTCAAAGGAAGGTCAGTTTTGTAGCTTCTGTAACGAGCTAAACTGTTTTCAGATGTGTGAACATGATTGCACAAGGGTTTTCTAATCATCAATTAGCCTTCTGAGCCAATGAGCAAACACATTGTACCATTAGAACACTGGAGTGATAGTTGCTGGAAATGGGCCTCTATACACCTATGTAGATATTGCACCAAAAACCAGACATTTGCAGCTAGAATAGTCATTTACCACATTAGCAATGTATAGAGTGTATTTCTTTACAGTTAAGACTAGTTTAAAGTTATCTTCATTGAAAAGTACATTGCTTTTCCTTCAAAAATAAGGACATTTCAATGTGACCCCAAACTTTTGAACGGTAGTGTATACATATGTATATATATATATTGCTGTAGTCCTCAGGCATGCGCTCTTAAAATAAATGTATAAACAGCTGCTTTCAAAACCAGGTAGAACAAGGTTGGTCTGATATCAACAGACACCTTGTGCTGCAAAGGGCTCCAACTGCAGCTGATAACGGCAGCGGAGCTGCAGGAACAAACAGCAGGTATAGTGCTAAAAAAATAACCAAATTGGTTGAAAAATGGCCCTTATGATCTCAGATAAGCAGAGCCCAAAAACAGCCACACAACCAGCTAACATGCAGCAGGAGTAATAAAGATGCACACCGCAACCTGCCCAACTATAAAGACGTCTGCCCCACCCATCAATCAGTGGTGCGTGCCGATCAGCACCTGACACACAGAGTGGGACCACATCTCACCAGAATTGCAAAGTGGTAAAATATAACTTGGTTTATTATTATTTTGTTTACAGTTCAGCTTGGATTTTCTGCCCTGCTTAGATTTGCTGTGCACAGTGAACCCAGCTGCAGTGTGCGATTGCGCAAGTGCGCAGCTTCGAGGACACAGTGGACAGAAGTAGCTCCTTTAGTGTCTTCATCTTGGAGAGAAACACAGCTAAACAGATAAGCTTGGAGCCAGTTTTTTAAGTGGTGGGAGTGAAAGCTTGCCCCTGTTGTGTCTGAGATGTGAAGAAACGTTGATTTGCATTGGTCCTGATGACTGGCTGTGGCATTATGCAATCGGAAGCAAGTGCCTTAAACTAGGGATGACCTAAGAGGTTGTTTTGATAAGTTTTAGAAATCGCGTTTAATTGGATAATTAGCCTGACTGTGAACACGCTCCTCCTTACCATGTGGGGAAAAGAACGTAGCAGGAAAACAGTATGTATCTCACTGTGTTAGCAGTGCAGTGGTTGATGATCTTATTTTCATTACTATCCACAAAAAATATATTTTTTGGATACTTGTTTGTTGTAAATATGCTAAATTGTTGTACTGCTGAGCTTTTGTCATGTGTGTTCGCCATGTGTGAAAATGACCCGACTATTTTTTTTAAATCTTGCCATGGTAACCGAGCATTAAGTGCACTAGAATGGTTGTGTTTTACTTTAATTGAATTGTGCTTTTATTAATGCAAATATTCCAGAATGCAACATGCAAGTGAAACTTTTTGCACTTGTTTGTTTGTGACCATTTTCACTACAGAGGGAGCTAGCCCTGTAAGGATGTTAAGTCAACCAGAAAGGGCTGAACATACTGATTTTAGAACCTTTTTTAGCTGCAGTTGCAGTTTTTTTCATTTTCTAATCCAAAAAAGGAAGAACGGAATAGAATTATTAGGTTGTTTTTTCTTGTTGCATTTTTAATGTATTTCTATTACTCATAAAATAAGTAATGAAAAATCTTCAGATTGTGTAAATTGTTTTATCTTTTTTCTTGATTAATCATCAGAATAGTCAATAGAATCCTCGACTACTAAAATAATCGTTAGTGAAAGCCCTAGTTTGAGCCATTACTATGTCAGAGGGCCCTCCGTTTGCAGACATATAAGCAGTTCTGGCCAATGCTGCCTTAATTTTCATTAGTTGCTTGATATTTGTGATGCTGTAATTACTACAGCATCACAACTAATCCATATTTGTTAACTCTGCAACAGTGCCACATATCCACCCTGATGGGTCTGCTTTAAAATGGCCTGTACTTGTATAGCGCTTTATCAAGTCTGATGACCCCAAAGCGCTTTACACTACATTCAGTCATTCACCCATTCACGCACACATTCACACTATTATAGCTTTACTACAGAAAGATAAACATGACAACAAATAAAACTGTCCTTTTGGAAACTGCAATTTTTACAAAGCAAACTAGGAGACATGTCATGCTTCCATCAGAGTTCTGCATCCATTTCTGATGACATTACTGGTTTCCTTTAATCTCTGTGCAGTCTCCCCTTCTGCTCTGGTTTCATGGCACCGCTCAAACCGCCTCTGCTGCCTAACACAAGTGGAAGAGAATGCAGTTGCAGACACACCCAGCTCCTTATAAAGGGGCTTGGTTAGCTGTCTTCTGAGGTCTACATGTTTTCTGAAAAATACCATGTGAACTTGAAGCAGCTGTAAATCTAAACTGTTCTGGAATGTTAAAAAACTTAACTGCTGCCCATATTTCAGATAGATCAGTTTTAAATGAATCGGTCTTTTGTTCTGTTTTTTACTTTCTAAAGATGTTTGGTTACAGCTGGCATCTTTCTGTTCCGGCAGTACAGAATAATTCCTGAAAGAACCGTTGTGCTCCTCATTGAGCACTGCCCTGGGACTAAATGTTTTCCACTGTACAGAATTCCACGGGAAATCTTGCTCCCCTTTCTTGGAATTTTGTCGTAAAAATCGAAGGCTCCCTCAAGAAAAAAAGAGATTTGTTTTCCTTAGTATTTTTGCCAAAGCATTAAAAACTTCTTTCTATTCCAGTGATCTTGTGACAAACTGTGAGTACAGAGAATGAGCAGTGGAAAAGTACTATATATATATATATATATATATATATATATATATATATATATATATATATATATATATATATATATATATATATATATTCTTAGTAATTCCCATATAGACCCATCTTTCCTTGTTCTGCTTATTGCCCAACTATGTTCATCTGCTAACTATCCAATAGAATCTAGAAAAAAAGGAAAGCTTAAATGACACATCCAGACTGCAGTTAAAACAGCATCATTAGTGTGTTTTGTTCAAAGCAGCATCACAGAAACTATTTGGAGCTTGTAAAATCAGCAGATCTATAACCAGAAAGCTTTTTCTGTTGTTTAACCATGTTTTGTAATTGTGGACTGTGCATGAACCTGCACCAGTTAAAGTGCAGCTAGTGAGCTCCTAAACTCTTTGTTCTGAGTGCTCTGCAGCCACCCTGACTTGTGGATGGTGTGCCTTTACCTTTAAGGGAAGCGGCCTGGAGAGCACTGAGCACTGTGGCCTGTTATGTAAGGCTTGGCTCTGCCGTCCAGAGCTGCATGGCCCTTGCACTGTCCCACTGCAAAAGGCGCTGGAGGTTTCATCACCCTGCAGTTTGAAAAGCTCCTCTGGACTCTGGATGTTGTTTAGCACCACTCTGTAGTTTGCTTGGTTTATTTTCTCCTTTCCTCTCTGCTTTCCTACACCATCTGTCATTCTTGCTGATAGCCCATCTCTTTAAAACCCTCATCCCACCCCACCCCCACCTCAAAACACTTTTGCTGATTCACTCCATCTTGTAAAATTATTATGGGCTGAATAATCCCTGCATTATTTGAGTTTAATATTTACTTTGTCTTTTTCTCACTTTATCCAGAGTATGTGTATGTCTATCTATAACTTAAAAATGAGACTTCCCTGTGCGGTCTTGAAAACTAAAGGGTGAATATGTAAAAAATTGTTTGATTTTCCAGAGGTTTTTCCTTCCTCTGTTTTCTAAGTGACAAAAGTCTAATAACACTTAAATGTGATAGCTTTCACTATAGATTTATTGATTTGGTATGCATTTCCTTTGATCATTTTACCTGTCAATATTTGTTTTTTGACTTAAGCTTACTGAATGAATACTGTTACAAGAAATTCCAAAGGGTCATTTTACTACCTGTTTTTGTCTCTAGACAGCTTTAAAGTTAGGTTGGACTGGTCTTGGGGTTCTCAAACCACAAGTGGCAACACTTTTATTTCTTGGAGTCTTATAAACAACAAACAAGTCCAATTGTTCTACATTTTATTTTGAATAGAGTTGGTCCAAGTTTATTTAGATACTAAAGAAGCATTTCCTTGTTCCATTATTGTGAAAACTCAATTTGGAAAAGTACCAAATTTTGTTATGAATAAAATTCACAGTGTGAAAATAACTTCCAGTTTCATTTTGTTTTGTTTTTTTACTTTGTTTCCTATAATATTGTCTTCCTTTTACCATGCTGTCATGTACAGCTCTACAAAAAAGCCCCGTACTGATTTATTTTGTTTACTTGCTTAAATGATTAATGCCGGTTCTGTCAAGTATCAGTATTAAGTAGGTTAAAAAAAAGTCTCAAAAAGCAACACATTATAGCCCAATCTAAAGTAATTAAAGAACAGATAAGGAGCAAAGTATATATATTTCATTTCCTAAGATGTGTGATGTGCACAAAGAGCTAAGAGATTGTGCTTAATAATTGCTAATAATTTGAAAATTGTAATAGCAGCTGTTCCAACTGTTGAACTGAAATCTATGTGATCAGACCCTGTTATCCAAAGGTGGATAGTAAGAAACATCAAACCCTCAATGTACAGTATTTGTATGAGCATGTTGGTGGAGGCTGAGAAAAACCTCCAAGTCTATTAAAAGTGATTTGTTATGGTAATACACAGCTCTGGAGTCAGGCCAAAGTTTCACCTGTCAGAGTTCTTCTGATTCTGTCAACTTGCAGTTGGTGTGTCTGGAAGTAAACTTGCTCATGTGTGTATGTGTGTCAATAATGCTTGTTCTACTTTTAAATGCACCATCTGCTGTATAAGCTTTGCACAACACCTGCTCTGGATGTCTGGTTCTTCTCAATGAATGTGATCCTGTCTGTGTGCTGCAATTTCATGCTGCAAATACTTAAGGGGAACTTTTTACATTGTTTGATTGTAATTACGTCTGTTTAGTTGAATTGTTTGCTGAATATTGGAAAATCTCCCAGAGAACTAACCCCACATTAACCCAATATGTTACCTGGCACACCAGAGATAATAAATCGTTGGACTTATTGTATGCCAACACCAAGGAGGCATACATCTCATCGCCCACCCTCCCCTGGGGGTCTCAGACCACAACCTTGTTCATCTCCAGTCTGTGTATAAACCCCTTGTATACAGAGAACCAACAATGTTCAGTGTAACAGCTCATAATGCTGAATTGCGCTGGCGAGAACCCTGCAGACATTTACCCCTCCCCAAGCAAAGTCTCCCCTGCTGCACACTTCCCCTCATCTTTGATAGTTGCCTTTCTTCAACGTGTTGTTTTTAAAACCTGTACAGCATTTCTTCAGTTGTAAATTTGCTCTTTGCTGCTGGTAACACCTGAATTTCCCCATAGGGGGACAATAAAGGAAATTTGTATTCTATTCTATTCCATCCATCTCTTCCTATTGATACACTTGATTCGTATGAAAAGACATAGTAGGCAAGGGGTGGAGCTGCTGCTCTGCATCATATGCCCATGCTCTTAGCCTGTTATCATGGTTGTTGGCATATTTCTACACCATGACATTCTTATTAGCAAACATTCAACACCCACCCACCTACCTTCCCAGGTTCTGTCACATTTTCCAAGAACAGAGCCACTCTATGGGGCAAGAAAAAGGTTTAGGACAACTGATATTGAGTACATAAAACATGTAAGAATTAGAAGAAACATCCACTAAACCTCCACCTGGAACTCCTATGTTCTGGGAGAAGATACAGTAGGGCCCCAAGATACAGAGTAGTACGTCTTAGGAAAAGTCACATTCCCTTAGCTGGTGCTTCCCTCAACAAGGGAGCAAGCACATTTCCTAATCATGCACTGCTTTGTTTTGGTCTATCATGTAAAATCCCCATAAAATCAGTTGAAGTTTGTGGTTGAGCCGTTAAAGAATGTGACAAATTTTAAATAACATTAATGCTTTTTCAAGGGTATATAATGCTGATTGGTTATAATCAAGAAAATACTTGGGTTTCTTTGCTTCTTAAACTTCAATCAATCTACTTGGATGCTCATCCCCCTGTTGTTGTGAGTTAACAGACTTAAAGTAGTTGTTATTGATGATATAAACAAGCAGACAGAGGCTTAGTAAATACAGAACTGCGTCCTGGCACTAATTGATCCAGTGAGGCAGTTAAGAAGCTAACAAAGACGATAACATTTGTCGGAGAGAGCGGCAATGTAGAGCTTTGTATTTTACATTAGACATTAAAGAGAAATAATTTCATGTGCTTGCTGTATTGGCCCTTTTCTGAAGCAGTGACCGACAGTCCCTAACTGTATGGTACATCTGCATCTTAGTGTAATTTTTTTCTTTAATAAATGCTAACAATGTAGTATGTCATGTTTTGTTATCTCAGTTGAATCCTATTCTAATCTTAAAACTTGTCTGAGATCTGAGAAACTGTTTTCATGAATGTTGGGATCCTAGTGGATAAGGCTTCAGTTAAACCAGGAATGTCTACATCGTGCAAGAAGGAAGTCACAGAGATTGTTGTCAGTCCCTTAAACTTTGGGCAGAGACAGAGAAGAAGCTTTCGAATAACATGTTAGAGTTTATCGGTTTCAACACGTCTTCTTCCAGTGTGGTTTCGTGGTTTCAATCTATGACGACACACAGTCCTTCCAGTTGCTGTTTCAGTTCCATGTTGTTGAGGTTTTTGGATAGGTAAGAAATGTAAAAAGTATAGTTGTTTTCCTCAGCTTGGACAACATTTTAAAACCTGGAATGCTTTGATCACAGTTTGGGAGTATGATGAAAGCACCAAGGAGGAGAATTTACTGTAATCCTTTCATTACTGGATTAGACCTTTTTGTTTTGCTGACATGTTAATTCCTGCTGATTTGAAACTGGTTCCAAATTTGTAGATTGATTTAACAAGGATAACATTGAATGATAGTTTTTGTAATGATAGTGGGGTTTAGCTCTGCTTGTAGCCAATACAATGTGACAATATGTATGTAAATATTGTTAGCAATCCAATACATTAAAGACTACTATCAAACAGCAATTTTAAAGGATAAAATCCTTTAAATGCAATACAATTTGATTGAATGACATAAAATAAATTAAGATAATGCAGTGTTAAGAACATGTCTCATATGTCTTGCTGCAGCTACTGAGAATACAGCTAAATCCCGTAAAGACAAAAGATAAAGAGGAAAGGATGAGACAAATGCAAATGGTCTGTATCCATTTTTAAATATCTTCTATCCATCCTAAGAAAATACCAGGATATAGGGTTATAAATGCGATTAGACAAACCTGTGATGTATAACTGCATGTAATATGAAATATTTTGAGGCTTTTAAAATGCTCCCATTTAAAGAAACAGCAACCAACTGTTGTTTTACAGTAAAACCACATCTTGTACAAATCAGTCCTAGCAGCTAGTAAACAGAACCAATCAAAAAAATAAGTTCCTTACATTTTAAATGGAACATGACATGACCACTTTTTCCTCACTCTGCTACATTCTCCTACTACTCTCCAATTTTGTATTATGTGCTGTTATTTAAACTTTTTGCTTTTTTTCTCTCTTAGGTACAGCCATTGAAGGAGCTAGTACTGCCACCAACCTTTCACTTTTCTTTAACATATAAAATCCCGTTAGGCCCAAAGGGGTTAAGTAGCAGATTTCGGCTGAAATTACATACCTGATATAAATCAAGTACAGCTCCAGATCTATAATGTCTAAATGCTAATTTGGGTATCTGTGTGACGGTAAGGCATAAAATAATATTGTTCTCCAGTGGAACCACTACTGCAAATATCACTGTCTGATTTATAGGTGATTAAACAATGAAAAAAATCAAAAATATGTAGTGTTTCGTCTTTTTTCCCCCAAAATAAACATTGCAACACATCATGAAAACCCTTTCGAAAATATAGGATAAACCTCAACTTTATAGATCTCCATCTTGACTATAACTGCAGCAAATTTGGAGTGAATCAGTTGAAGCATATTTGTTCTACAAAGGTTTTAATGGGTGGTGTGCCAGACGGAGCTGTGACTTTTGGCACAATTTACCCAAATGGGGTCAAAATAACTAGTTGTGCAAAAGAGAATTATCAATAAAACTATTGTATCTTACCCTTCACGGGTCTTGAGGCAGTCTGTAGCCAACAGGCAGGTGGCTTCTTCTGAAACAAAGAAACATGTTGAGGATAAAATTCTACTGTCTTTATCAAAACGGTAGGCTAAAACTAAAGTTGCATCTGACTAATAAACATGTCTAAATTTTACAGGGAGCCTTGTGAAGTGTAAAGCATCACAATTTATTTAAGACCAATAAACATGTCTAACAGTAGGACCGAGCCTTACTATATAAAGTATATAGCACAGTTATTTACCATTTCTTAAAGTTATAAACAAGCTTTATAAAATTCAAATTAAATGAACTAAGACTATATAATAACGTAAAACAACAGTCTTTTAAAACAGGAGCAGGGTTTCCCCCACAGTATGTGCCTGGTAGGCTGAAATTAAGAAATATATTGTGATCTAAGTTTTGACCATATCGTCCAGCCCTAAGAGATTTCTGCAAAGTCAACAACACAAAGCCAGCGACTTCCCACTGTGGCTCCATGCTCATCCAAGAGGAGTGAATGCTTCAAAGCAATGACTCGATGCAATCTGCTGGGTTTCCTTACAAAACTTTTGGCCAATTTAAATAATATATTGAACTTGACTACATTGTTTGAGAACTAGGATTATGTACATATTTGGTTGATGTAAAATCTGCTTGTAGGATTAGATCAAATTGATTTTATTTTTTATGGTAAAGTGCCTTGAGGTGACATGTGTTGTATATAAATACACTAAATGTATTTAAATAGAACCAACACATCACCTCTGAATGTCATTTTTGTTATATAAAAGCCTACCAGCCTCAACTGTAAACTGATGCTGAAAAGCAGTAGGCTGCAAACTTTGCATCTGAAGATCAGATCTGAAGATGAGGGAAGGACATCTTATATTCCCATATTGTCTTGGATGTGCATGGATGGCGCACTCACAGGAGGAAACAGGTGTCACATTCTAGCTCTGTGTATCACAGGATCATCCCTAAATCTAGTCAGTGGCTCTGCTCTGTTAGTGTTTTTGTTGCTGGCTCACTTTACTTTTATTAGGTCTGCAACTAACAATTATTTTAATAATTAATTGGTCAATAATGTTTCCGATAAATCAATGAATCATACAAAAAGTTTTTATTTTCACCTCTTTTTTTCTAAACAGAACATTTGAACTGGCAGAGCAAATATGCAGATAAAAAAACTTGCTATTTAGGGGTTCTGTTACAATAGTATTACATAGTAAATAATTTTGTTTTAAATAAAGAACTTTGTGTTGACTAGATTGTAAGTCAATGTCAGCTTTATTTATAGATCACTTTTATAACACTTGCAGCTGTACCAAAGTGCTGTACAGTAATCAACAAGTCCACGAAAAGAAAAGAAAAAAAAGAAAAAAGAATAATCACACAACAACTTACAACAATTACAAAAAATCACAAGGACTTAAATGCCAAGGAATAAAGATAAGTCTTAAGAAGCCCCTTAAGAAGTCAGTCATTTAATAGTTAATATTGTCTATATGAACAGTGATTTAACACAACAAAAGTGAAGCTGTAAAACTGGTGTCAAATGCAGTTTAGGTGTGCCTCACGTTTTTCACCAATGTAGGAAACAGTACACTTTCAGGTATTATGTTTGGACTAGTGCCAGACAGTCAGATTGATGCAAAATCATTATGTCGCAAAAAAAAGTAATTCTCCTGCTTTAGAGGAGCACTGTTTATAGTTTTTTGGACACTTTCTGATCTCCGCCTTGTGCAAAGCTCTCCATAGTCAATTCAGATTTCTCTTTAACAACTCTAATATCAGAAGATTTAAGAGGACTATTCAAATTATGTTTTCTAGCCTTCCTGCATGAGCTGCCAAATAATTAGCGATAAGTGTGACTTTACTAAAACAGCAAACCATGTGGACCCTTACCCTAACTCTGAGAACTCCAAAAGGCCGCCAACATTACCAATTCTAGCATGTTCCATCAGAATCCCGTTAGCAGCTTTCTCTCTGTGCATGTCTATCCTGCTGTTTTTCTGAGTTTCTGTGGTGGATTGGTATCTCTGCATGCAGATGTTCTAGCCAGGCTTGGTCATTAATGCTGTTTCAAAAGCTGCAGCAGTGTGAGAGCTGGGAACAGTCCTGGTTTCTAAAATGAGGACTCTAAAATGAGTTTATAACTAGTACTACAAATAAGGCTCCAAACTTTCCTCTGCTACATGCCGGTGATGTCAACCTTAACAGCAGGAAGATATGAGACAGTGAGCTCCTGTTCTTCTACAGGTCATTTTCTCAGTGATTGTGTTAATCTGAAACTAGGCAGAATAATCAAACTCATTCCTGAGTTTGAAACGCGGCATTCCAATATTTTGTTTGGCTGAGCCTGCCTCTAGCTCATGATGGATGTGCTTCTTCCCTCTGGACCAGCACAGAGTTGATGCTCAGATGGTACCCGTTTTGCTGTACTTGAGCTGTTGAAAAGATAAAGAGCTACCAGTTAAGCACTGTGTCTATTTTGGTGGGAAAGGCCCTCGGACCTGTTGACGTCAACAGTCCAGATGCTTTGCCCTGTTTGGCTATAGAATACTATCTGTCATTGTATCAAAGTACAATGTTGAGTTGTTCAGTCGTTAATGTTACGTAACAGTCGAGCACTTGATATTAGAATGTTCTGCTTTTTTTTCACCCCTTTGCCTTTTCATGTAAAAATCCCCATGCCTCGGACACTTTCACCTTTCTTGATTTCCACTAACTTATGGTTTCCAGCTACTCTGAAATCACCTTATAAATGTGCATGGGTACTGAGGTGAAGGCAATATTGTTAACAGTTTTTTTTCTTGTTAGATATAGTATTGACACAAGTCCTTCAGACTTTACAGTTCTTCTTTCTGTTTTGACTGGATGAAAGGGTTCTGTGCAGATACCATCTTTCTTTACCACATATCTCTTGTATGTATGCAGTTGTCTGGTCTGGTAAAATTTCAGCTTAACCTTCCCTGTTCTACCAATGGGACACACATCTGTTTCTACATTTAGCAAACTAAAGCAAGATGTCTTTGATCACACCAGTGAGCCGGAAGCTTTTCCCCTTTAGATTTTGGTATTCGCCTGTCTTGATTTAGAGGAAAATCTCTGCAGGCCTGAAACTGGTAGGCATGATGAGTTGCCAACACTGACAAAGCCTATGTTTTGCAGTCTATTCCTGTACTTTGCCCTGAGTTAAATGTTCAGGAGCTGTGCAACTTTATTTGCCAGCTGTGACTTAAACCTGGACTTCAGGTTCACTTTAGGTTACTTGCTTTGGAATACACATATTTATTTATTTGAATTAGAGCTGTGTACAGCCCAGTAAGTACTATCAGTGTTGTTGAAAAAAATATATTTTAAAAATCCCTTCATTGTCTCACAATGGGGAAATTCAGACATGACAGTGGCAAAAACCCAGTTACACACTAAATCAGGGAAAAACAGCTAACCTAATCTAAAGTTAGTTAGGTTCATTTTCTGTTGCTTTCTATCAGAGAGGCCAAAATAAAAGTAAAGAATACAACCAGATTAAATATTGCACAGTTTTTGGTAATATGGCATATTCAGGTTAAAAAAAAAAGAAAGAAAGAAATGTTCTAATTCATCAGACGGACAGCTGCCAATTTACACAAAGATATGAGGAAAATATGCAATATGTATGACTGTACAGCAACATCTTGGAGTAGCTAAGCTATGTGCAATTGTACCTTAGTATCTGAGAGGCTAATGATAATCAGATAAGAAATTCAATATTCCATTAAACAGAGGAAAATACAGCAGCTGATTTGCACAATGAAGTGAGAAACATATGCAATATGCATGATTGTACAAGCAGCTCCCAGAGGAGCAAAAAAGCATTTGCAAATGGACATGAGCATCTGAGAGCCAATTATTCATGATCAGATCAGAACCCTTGCAACCATTAGCATGGTTTAAAGACTTATTGAGTTTGTTATGAGCAGCAGATTTAAAGTAGGGCTGAAAATAACAATTATTTAAAAATCAGTTGATTATTTTTTCGATTAATCAGGCCAAAATATATTTTTTAAATTTCCACCTCTTTCTTCCAAAATACATTTGGTCTGACAGAGCAAATAAGTGCACAAAAAACAGGTTGCTACTTAGGTGCTCTGTCACAATAATATTAAACAATCAATAATTTTGCTTCCAATAAAGAACTTTATGTTGAACTGTATGTTTATGTTATTGTCTAGAATATAACTGCCAATAATATAGTCAATACTGAACAGCGATTTAACACAAAAGCTGTAAAACTGTGGTGTCAAATGTGGTTCAGGTCCACCTCACCTTTGTGCTGGTGCACCTAGAGAGAGAATTGGGCATAACAGTGCAACCAGAGCAAAATCACCCTTAATAACAATCAAATAGACCACCAATCCATTTCATAGACTGTTTCAGCACAGGCTGTATTTTATGTAAATACAACGTGCTACATTTTCTTATACATATTTTTTCTCCAAGGATGTTTATATCTTCTATGTGTTTCGAATTTTGCCTCAAAGTCAAAAAGGCTTTTTGATATTCAATACTTTGTTTTTCTCCTGAGGGTTTTACGTTTTGGAGGGTGTCCTCTAAGGATGCTTATTTTTTGTATTTCTAGTTTCACAGCCAGAACGGTGGGGGCCATCATTTCTGTTGGTTTCTGCTAACAACTTGCAGTTTTTGTGGTCACTGGATATTTTTCGGTTTGTTGTGACTGAAGACAGCAACCCTATTAACAACTTTATTGTGTTAAATAAAGCCATAAAAGACTCCCGTCGTCTCTACCTGCATTAGCTGCCCCCGACCCCACGCAAAACGCGGGGCCAGCTATCACCCCATCAACCTCCTTGCCACTTATTTTACAGGTAAGCCATGCTCGTGATGAGTTTAATCAGCCTTGTTGGCTGACGTCTCTGAATCATTAACAAAGTAGGTTACAAATCCTGCGGTCCTGGTGGACCTGCACACTACTAGCATGTATGCATACTTCTCTGTCTGAGCGTGCGTGCGTGTATGTTTTTGTGCGGACTAGAATGATAAGGAGGAATAGTGCTATGAACGAACAGAGGGATTTTTATTACTATTATTGTTGATTTCAAAATCACATTGGGGTGACGGGATGGACTCCGTGGCCATTGTAGTTGATTGCCAGTAAATCACATACAATATGACAGATATACAAGACTCATGATAACATAATAAAATAGGCCACCACATCGCACACATTACAGCAATTTTAACATCTTACTCACAAATAACTAATCAACAAATAATTATTTACATTGTAAGGTGAACAAACTTACCTTTCATTATTGTTATATAATAACAATAAAAGCTGTTTATTCTTGAAAAGTTAGTTTAGTGTCCTACTCACTCCCATACAGTGCAGAGCCTTCGCTCAGACTTTGTCAGCAAATTAAAATTTAAAGCTTAATCAACAAATTATTACTATCAATCAATCTGAAGGAAATTGTATTCTGATTGAGAGGGCGGGTTTATGCCGATCCATAATTTATCTAGACACTTGTTAAGATTAACTCAATGATTTACTCCGCAAGCATGTGGAGGATGGTGCAGCAGCGCTGGGCATCACAAAACTTTCAGGGATGATAATTTCCTCCCGCTCTCTCATCAGCAACAGCATGAGTTGCTAAACCTGTAACTTAATTATGGAAAGAAAGAACGCCTCAACAACTCTCGGAACTTGGCACAGGTCCATATGCGCTCAGAACAGTCAGACCCAACACACTTCCGCGTTTGTTGTTGTTTTTTCCCCGCATGGGCAGAAGTTCAAAACTTGTGTTGTGAAGAGGAAATTTGACAACTGTGAATGTCAGAGAGTTTCTACTTTGAATAAAGCTTGGTGTAAGTTCGATTTTGAGCCCATAAATGGTGCATTCGAATGCTTACTTTTAATCCAAACATGTAAACATAGCTGCTGACATTAACCCGCTAACAAGCAACCAGTAGCATCAAGCGAGCTATCAGAGAGACTAAGGTTAAGGCTCATTTATAGTCGTGCTTCAGGGTGTCGTGCAGGACTCCGCTGACAGCAGACGTGCAGGATGTGCATGACTCCGCTGACAGCGCTTGCCGGTGGTTCCTCACTTTGAAACACAACAAATATTAGATATTTTTAGGACTTAACCTGCTATGGGGCTCCCATCAGCCTCATAAATGACTCCATGTTGTTTCAGGTGCTGTATCATCACTGTGGTGCTCTCATGACGTGTCAAATCCCTTTTGTAAAGCTAGCATGTTACTTATTTTTTTGTTTTTGTGAAGCGTGAGATGCTCCCTATCTTTTGAGAACTTGCTTCAAAGCATTTTCTCTGCGTTGTCATTTGTAGAATTTATTAAATTGCTATCTAAAATATTGCCTCTGCTGTGCCCTGCCTCGCTCTGTTCAACTCGCTCTCTAGCCAGTCACACCACATTGACAACGATTGCAGGTGGAGTAAATGGCTCCACAACATGGCGAGTGATGCATTAATCTCACAACACAACAAATCAATACTGAAAGTCATTGCCAATGCTTTTAAATGCTTTCAATTTGTATATATTTAATTTATTTGTTGTTGCAGCCCTGTTGACATTATGTATACTGGTTGTGCTCTCATTTGTCATTAATTTCTGTTTCCTGTTGGCCTATTGTATGTCACATGACCAAATTGCCTACCAAATTTAACGCAGCTGTGCAAAAATAAAAGGTGTGCTCTCACAGAGAGGAGAACAACACAAAAAGTCAAATATGTTTGTGCATATGTTCAACATTGTGCCAAAACTTTTCCCTGTTGACAAGCCCTATTATAAAGTCTAACCTCTGCTGGGATGAAGGACATGCAGAAGTACTCCTTTGAGCATCTGTGATGGAGCAGTCTGTCACTGAAAGAGCTCTCGAACGCTGCAAAAGCTCCATGCATGGGGTGGAAGACTTTGTCCCATCAGTGGTGTTATTTGTCTTACAGTACTTCCGTCCCCCACCACTGTATTGGTTCCAGGAGGCATTCCAGGACAGAGCTGGCCCTCCTAATGAGTTTATCTAGCTGCTTCCTCTCAGCTACAGATAAGCTGCTGCTCCAACAAACCACACCGTAGAAGATTGGTGATGGCACTACACAGTCAAAGGTCTTCCGGAGCGCTTCCTGCACTCCACAGACCTCGGTCTCCTCCGCAAGTAGATTCTGCTCTGACCCTTCCTGCCTGCCCCCCCCCCCCCCTCCTGCTGTCCTTGCTTCTGCTGTGTCTTGTCTTTCTGAGTTCTCTCTTCATATTATCCGAACTCTGGAAACTATGGATCTGGCTGGTCAGCTGGTCTCTCAATGCTATTGATAAACAAATTTCGACGGGAAGGCAGGGAAAAGGGGACCCGTCGTGTCCTGACGGGACACACTTCGTGGGATACACCCTAGATTTTTGGAACAGGTGGAAAATGGTGTGTTTTTCTATTTTGTCAGTCGAGGACGTTGAAGACGTATACATGTTTGGATTCATGATACTCGGATTTCTTCTATTTGGATTCGGAGGATTTCTGATGTACCAACAACTTCAGAGGATGTTGGTAGCAAATATGGCCATGATCAGGCTGCCGGCCGCATATGATGCGATCACTAAGGCTGTGAACGAGCAGAACCGTAAGTTGGACGAGCAGAGACGAAAGCTAGATGTGATGGAATGCAGGCTGACTACGGTGGTTGAACTCAGAGGATAGATGGGATAAATCTGGATGTGAAACGCGGTAAAAAGACCAACAAATTTGGAATATTGGATTAGAGATGTGGAGCTAGTTACAAAGGACTTTAAAGCTGACGGAAAAGTTGATGCAGCTTGTTCTCAAAGGAGATAGTATATTTGGATTTGGCTTCCCCACTTATCTAAAACTCCCCTGGATGTTATGGCGAGAGGGCCCAGAACTGCTCCCCCTGCTCCCTCCTCTCCCGCGGACATCTGTGGATGCGTTCAGAACAGTGGCGCCGGTTGATAAACTTTCCATCATATCAAGGACAATGGCCCTCTGGACAGCGTTCATGGACAAACTGAACAAACACCCACTACACACACATACACAACTGACGCCCATAATCTACATGAATTTACATGCGACAAGTTTCCAATGTAAACCCTCTCCTTAAATGTTGTCTCGTCATATGTGCTTTTCTCGTGCAGAGGTTTTTTTTTTTTTTTTTTTTTTTTAAACTTTATTTTTAATCATTTTTGAACATGCAAATATAAACTGTCAACATGAACACCCGAGGGCTAGGTCAGGTAACATACATTCACATTGATAGACATTACAGTTTCTCAAACATCTTACTGTATAAATTTGTAATAGGTGAACGGAAAGAGAACATCCCGAGTATCAGTCCCAATGATGAGAAGCCGCATGACGGAAGAAAAAAAAAAAAGGACTCAGCTGTTACACACATTTGGCAATAAAGTGTTCCCATTTTTCCCAAAGTTTTTCTCCTTTCTCCTTCTTGAGCCTTAGTGCGAAGGTCAACATTTCCATATTGTAAATCTGATCTATAATATCTACAAGAAGCTTTACGGTGGGGGGTTTAGACTGGAACCAACATTTAGTAATTGCTTTTTTACTCGCAATCATAATTATCTTCAACAAGTACGTATCCCTGTTACTAAGCCCCTCCGGGAGTTTTCCAAGGTACATAGTAGGAAATGACAAGGTTAAAGTTATGCCCAAAATACCATGGATTATCTGATTAACATCTTTCCAGAATGTCTTTAGCTGTTGACAGTCCCAAAAAATGTGAAAATGTCCTGCAGAGACCTCACCACACCCCCTCCACCATAAGGGTTGCGAACAACCCAGCTTCAATCTCTGCTTTGGTGTGATAAAGAATCTGATAAGATTCTTCCATCCGAAATCTCGCCATGTTAAAGAATTTGTGGTAGACATGGTGTTCTTCCAGATCATTGTCCATGCTTCAGGTAAAATTGTTAAATTTGCCTCCTTTTCCCATCGTTGTCTCAGTGGAGTCCATATTCAACGATACTAGTGATCTGTAGCATTTCCCAATGATGCCCTCTGTGTTGTTACCAGCATACGAATCCACAAATATTTTCACTATTCCTGCCTCTACATCCATATCATGGACTTCCTTTCTAAAAAAAATTCTGACCTGTAGATAACGATAGAAATCTTCTCTGTCCAGTTCATAAATCCGGCATAAATCCTCAAATTTTATTAATTCCCCATTCCTAATTATATTGCAGAATGCCGTAATTCCCTGCTTCGCCCATCTTCTATATTTGTGGTCTATCCGTGCTGGGGGGAAATGTGGGTGGTACGCCGCCCAACTCAGAACCCCTATCTGCCTGTGAAGATTGAACTTTTTAACCACCTCTGTCCACTTTTTCAACAATAAGCTCAGACACACATTTTTTAGTTCGTATACCTGAGGCAGCCCTTCTAGACACCCCAAAACTGACTGTACGGGGAAGTCCAACAGCGAGAGCTCAATATCCTTCCATTTAGCCTGATAGTCTGAATTACACCAGCACACCAGAGGTCTAATCTGAGCGGACAGATAATAATTCGCCAGGCAAGGCAAGCCCATACCCCCCGATCTCCAGGTAACTGTAGAGTCGAGTATCTTACTCTTGGCCTTTTATTGCACCATATAAACCTTGAAAAACGTTTATCCCACTCCCTAAATTGTTTCGTTGGAACCTCTGCCGGAAGTGCTGCAAATAAATACAATAATCTTGGGAGGACGTTCATCTTTATTGTTCGGATTCTGCTGCCCAGGTCAAGGGGAAGCAAATTCCACCTATCCAGATCCTCATATATTTTCTTATTTATTCGTTTGTAATTGATCTCATATAGTTGGGCCAAATTTTTTGTTAGTACAACACCCAAATAATCCATTTGTGATTGATACCAGTTAAATTGGTAATTACCCATTAGTTGTTTTGACGGGGCAAAATGAAAGGTCAGAATTTGAGTTTTTTGTATATTGAGTTTATAACCTGAGAGTCTGCCATATATTTCCAGGGTTTTCATAAGTAATGGAATGCCTGATTCCGGGTTTTTGACTATTACTAATATATCATCTGCGTACAAGCATATTTTATTTTCCACATTCCCTATTGTCACACCCTCCAACCCAGACTCCTCTCTAATAACCTGAGCTAATTTGATTGGACAAGCTTCCATTAATTTTAATTCTTGCTTTGGGTGAGGAATACATATCTTTTATACATTGAATAAACCTGTCACAAAACCCGAATCTCTTCATTACTTCAAACAAGAACTCCCATCCTACAGTATCATATGCCTTCTCAGCATCTAGGCTGAGAAGGAGCGCACTTGATTTTTCTTTTGTTATATAATCGATAACATGAATAGCCCTTCTTATACTATCATGCGTTTGCCTATTACTGATAAAACCTGTCTGGTCTTCATCTATCAGGAAAGGCATCAAGGCTTAGTCTATTAGCTAATATTCCAGTATATAATTTGTAGTCTATATTTAGTACGCTGATTGGTCTATATCCTTTAGGATCCGTTCTGTCCTTTCCCGCCTTCGGTATGACCAATATAAACGCTTCTCGCCAGGATGGGGGGAGGGCACCCCCTCCCAGAGTGTAATTAAAGGAGGCCTTTAATAGTGGGAGAACGGATTCTTTCATGGCTTTATACCACTCAGGAGGGAACCCGTCGCAACCCGGCGATTTATTGGTTTTAAGGTTTAATATCCCTCGTTCGACTTCCTCCACTGATATTTCCGCCATTAATTTATCATTTTGGTTTTTACCTAAGGATGGAAGGTCCAGGGATTTAAGAAATGTTTGAATTGTTTGATTCTCCATTTTGTTCGGCTGTGTATACAAGGTTGTATAGTACCCTTCAAATGTCCTCTGTATTTCTTCAAATTTATTAATGATTTTATTAGTTTTTAGATTCCGAACTTTATAGATGGTGTTTTCCACCTGTTGTTTCCTAAACCTCCATGCTAACACTTTAGCAGCTTTGGGCCCTGCCTCATAATACCTTTGCCTCATGTGTTTAAGTTTTTTTTCAATTTCCTCACTTAGAATTGTATGAATCTCCTGTTTAATAGGCCTCATTTGCTCTAGTAAGGATGGATTCTTGTCAATTGAATGTTGTTGTTCCAATCTTTTTAAGTTTTCCTGTAAATCTATTAGTTTTTTCTCTCTAATCTTCTTCAAGTTGGCACATTTTGCGATGATTTTACCCCTGATGTATGCTTTAGCCGCATCCCACAGGATTGCAGGGCTAACTGTTCCATTATCATTGAATTCTAGGTAATTTTTTAATTCCTCTTTCATTTCTGTTTTGAATACCCTATTGTTTAATAGACTTGTGTTTAGCCTCCACATGGTGTTTTTAGGATTTCTAGCTAAATTGATTTTCATATATAAACCGGAGTGATCTGAAACATCTCTTTGTCCTATTAAACAATCTTTCACTCTGTGAAGATCCTTACTGAACATGAAGAGGTAATCTATTCTAGTATGTACTTTATGCCTGGTAGAGTAAAATGTGAATTCCCGCTCGTGTTTATGGAAATATCTCCATATATCCGTTAGTCCCAATTCTTGGAGGAGTTTTTTGAATTGCTTTTCTAAGTGGGTCCTTTTTCTTTCTCTGCTAGTTGTATCCATTTTTGGGTTTAGGAGTAAATTAAAGTCGCCTGCACATACACATGTGCCGCTTGCTTCTGCGGCCACTAGACTAAATACCTCCTTAAAGAAATCTATTCCACTACTAGGAGGGGCATAAATATTGCATAAAGTGACCTCTTCCTGTTCCAACCTCCCCCTTACCAGGACAAATCTGCCTCCTTTATCGTTGTGTTCTGACGTAACATCAAATCTGATATTATTTGATATAAGAATAGCTACCCCTCTTTTTTTCCCGGATCTATGCCAAGCAAAATATGTTTTCCTATAGCCCAATTTCTTTATTTTCTCATGTTCTTCATTTGACAAATGTGTTTCCTGTAAGAACCCAATGTCAACTCTCTCTCGTTTAAACTTTGAAAGTATCTATCTTCTTTTAATGGGATTTTTTATACCATTCACATTCAAGGTCTGTACATTATAATACCGCATATCCTCTGAACATTAATACGTTATTTTCCACCCATTTTCCATCCATAACAACGTTCCTAGCCCTCGGAACACACAAAACACAGAACTGAAAACAAAAAGACATAAACAGAACTTATGTCAATGAACTGGTCTTCCAAATAGAGGATTCCTTATTCCTCTTAGTGTAGGGGGATGTGCCACTAAGTGGGGCCCCTGCCTAGTCGCCTACTTAAAGAAAGGAAACTGAAAAAGTTAATTTAAGGGTCACCTGCATCGGTCTTCATTACATCAGGGGGGGGTCACAGTCCTCACCATATTCCTGTGTGGAAACAGCCACCCCGTGTAGCTCTGGATAGTATCGGTCAGTTAAACCTAGAGCTCTCGCTGTGAAATGATCAGATGTTTTTTCAGAGGACATGGGGGACGATTATTCATCCAAAGCAGCGTCTTCTCTATCTGGCCGCCGAAACACCTTCAGTTTTTCCTGTGCACTCGCTCGAAGGCCAGGCGCGCCCCCGCCGCGTCGGGTCCCCACCATCTCCGTCGGGAGAAGACCTTTGATCATCTCCGCTGTGACGACTTTGGATCTGTTTGCAGACACCGGTCCCACCGTAAATCCCCGTCTTCTTAGGTCCAGCGCAGCCTCCTCCGCGCTGTTGTAGATGACCATGCCGGAGTCAAAGTGCACGCGCATATTGGTCATCGGGGTTTGGAATCGGATTGCATTTTCTTTGAGCGTTTTCTTCACCAGAGCATATTCTCTCCTCTTCAGTTGTATACTTTCAGCGTAGTCATGGTCGAAGAATATGCGTTTTTCTTGTATATGTATAGGTTTCTTCCACGCCGCGCGGAGGATTTGTTCTTTAACGCTAGACTTCAGGAAGCGCACCACCGTGGACCGAGGCGGAGCACCCGCTGGAGGCTGCGCGCCCAGCGCTCTGTGGGCTCTCTCTATCCCCATATTCTTCTCACTGCCCAAGTCCAAACAGTCTACGAGTTCGGTTTTAAACATGTTTTCCACATACTTCTGCATTGAGGTGCCTTCTGCCTTTTCGGGGATGCCATATATCCGTAAATTATTCCGGCGCGAGCGCCCTTCCAAGTCTGTAATCTTCTCCTGAAGTAGTTTCTGGTCATTTAGCAGCTGGACGATGGCGTCTCTCGCTCCAATGTCCCATTTCTCTTTCTCCGTCATGCTCTTCTCCGTTTCTCCGAGCCGCTCACCCATCTCCTCGGTCTTGTTAATAACCGCGCTAACCTGTTGATTTATTTCATTTGTTAGTTCGCTCCGTAGGGCTTTAATCTCTTCTTGTAAACTCGTTCTCATTTGCGCCAACTCCTTCTTCATTTCTGACATAAGGTCCCGCATGCCCTCCGCCACGACTTCACCCACCACCTTTCTCAGCGAGCTAACTGTAGCCGGCAAACCCTCGTCCACCATCTTCTCTCCTTCCTCGACCGAGTGTGCTCCGCCAGCTTTACTTTCGTGTCGCATTTCTGAGTTTCGGGACTGGACTCGTCCCTTCTTGTTTTTTTCCCCACTCATTCTTCTTAAAGTAGAGTAACTTTTAACGCATAAACACCTTGAATTGGGGGGAGTTGTATCTATCGATGCAGGACCTCCTTTCTATGCTGCCATACTGTCCGCCATGACACCGGAAGCCGTGCAGAGGTTTTTTGATATCTCAAACTGTACCCTTTAAGGATAAAGTGTGAAATATGCCTTTTTTTCCTCTCCCTCCCCTAATGTGGCTCCTATCGTTCCACAGAGTTAAAGGCAGCGCCCTATGGAAACCGTGTCAGGTGGGGTCCTTGGCAGCAACACCTCAGTCAAATCGTTCCCCCGAAATGTTTGTGATGTATGTGATGGACGGTTGTACTGGAACTGTAATTTCCCTCTGGGATTATTAAAGTATTTCTGATTCTGATTCTGAAAGAGCATCAGTGTTGTGACTTCTGTCTAATTATCGTTACGTTGAACATCCAGGTACTTATAAGAGTCCGCTATCTCAACATCAGTTCCCTGGATGTTAACCGGTATCAATGGGGTTGGTCTGAGTCTGCGAAATTCCACCACCAGCTCCTTTATTTTCCCTGGGATGATTTTTTTGGCACCATTCTACAAAGCTCTCTATGTACTGTTAGGGTTAGGGTTAGGGTTACTCTGAATCTTCCTCATCTGTTATGAGACCTTTTATGGCAGAGTTGTCTGAGAACTTCTGAAGGTGGCAACCTGATGAGCTGATGGAGACATCCGCACTGTAGAGGGTGAACAGACACGGTGCCAGCATAGTTCCTTGTCATGCTCCTGTACTGCAGATCAACCTGTCAGAGACACAGCCCATGTCCTAACATACTTCGATTAGGTAATCCAGTATCCAGTGTCAAAACTATCCACTGGGACAGGTTGTGGTCCATTCCTAATTGTTCCGGTTTGTCCTTCAGAAGTCGTGGTTGGAGGGTTTTGAAAGCGCTGGAGAAATCAAAGAACATAATCCTGACAGTGCTCCCAGGATTCTCCAGGTGGGCTAGAGCTTGGTGTAGCAGGCTGATGATGGCATCACCCACCCCAATCCCAGGCTGGTAGACAAACTGCAGTGGATCCAAAGAAGACCTCAGGGGCAAATATGGTTGAGGGTTTTCATCAGGTATGATGTTAGTGCTACGGCCTGTTGCTGTTGAGGTTATTGGGGGTGTGGTCTTAAGCACTGGTACTACACAGGAGGTCTTCCACAGCTGTGGTACTTGCCCATGCTTCAGACTGATGTTGAAGATGTCCCCCATGATGCCACACAGCAGATTCATGCAGCACCTCAGCCTGGAGCTGATGCCATCCAGATTTGCAGCCTTCCTCAGTTTGGTCTTTTGCAGGATGTTCCTTAACTGGAGTGTTGAGAGAGACATGGTGGGGGATCGTTGCAGATTCATGGAGGCATCTGAAGGAGAGTGGGTGGATGATTGCTAGGAGTCTAGTGATGTGCAGTTCTGAGAGGAACTGCAGAGGAACAGGAACAGGTGACTGCAAAATGTTAGATTGGGTTGGAGGGCTGGCTGGTCAAACCTCAGTAAGTGTTGTTTCAGCTTATTCACCCAGCTCAAGTGACGTACAGCTTGTGCGTTCTGTTTCTGACATCAAATTGTTTTCAGGCTTTTCCAAAACTTGTTTTGCAGCTGCGACTCCATTTTCTTCCTGTAGATGTTTTGTCCTTCTCTGCTCTTTTTCTCAGTTTTTTTGTACAGTTTTCAGATTCTCTCTCCTACCTGGCCTGAAAAGCACCTTCTTCTCATTTAGCAAAGCTTTTTTTCCTGGGCTTGCTGTTGGAGAAGAAACTTTTGTGTGGGGCATAGTAGAGTTCACACATAAATATGTGGTCTGCTATCCTTATAGGGAGGACATAGATGGAATAACAGAATGCATCAGAGAGACTGAAGCAGTCTCTGGGGGCTTCTTTGGCCTCCTCAGAACATTTCCTCACTGTGTGTCTTATAACTGGTTCTCTGTGTACAAGTGGTTTACGCCCGGGCTGGAGGTGAACCAGGTTATGATCTGAGCCCCTCAGGGGAGGCAGGGGTGATGAACTGCATGCCTTTTTTTGGTTTACATGCAGTAAGTCTAATATTTTATTGTTTTCGGTGTTGCAGGTAACATACTGGTTAATAGTGGAGAGGGTGGAGGACAGTGATACATGGTTAAAGTCTCCAGAGATCAGAAAAAGAGCCTGGGAGTGTTTTGTTTGCATACTGCTCACAATGTAGAGTGGATGATGTCACAGGCTGCTTCAGTGTTTGCAGATGGCGGAAGACACGCTGATATTGCATAATGTGGAAGAACTCTCTAGGGACTGTGAAATGCCTGAGCCCGAACACTAGCAGCTCAATGTCCTTAGTGCAAAGTGTATCTTTAATTGTAACATGTCCAGAGCTGCACCATCTGTTATTAACAAACACAGCCACACCCCCTCCTCGCTTCTTACCACTGTCCTTCTTCTGTCGGCTCCAATCAGATGGAAGCCGTCTATGTTTTTACTGGAGTCTGGCATTTGCTCTATTAGCCAGGTCTCTGTTAGCATTAGTAAACTAGCCTGTCTATACAGGAGTGATGCCAGGTTAGCGTGGCTAACTCATCCACTTTATTTGTGAGGGATCTCACATTACCCGTGATGATAGATGGCAACGCGGGTCTATATCTGTTCCACCAGGTATGTCAGTTTCTCACCGCTTGTCTCCCATGACTCTTTCTCCTTATCTCCTGGGAGATTGGTGGCTGAGCTGCTGCTGCAGCTGGATTGTTGGCAAGAGCTGGCAGTTGATCCCTGGTATAAACAATTTCCTTTTTCTTTCCCCCATATGGAAAAGAAATAGGATAAACTTTTTTTAAAAATCAAACCGTTCAATCATCTTCAGTTTATGTTTCATGTATTGTACATCAAATAGGGCTTATATGATTTACGTTCTGTGACAGACTGGCGACCTGTCCAGGGTGTACCCCGCCTCTCGCCCAGTGAACGCTGGTGATAGTCACCAGCAACCCCCGTAACCCCATGAGGGATTAAGCGAGTCAGAAAATGGATGGATGGATGGATGATTTACGTTTTAAAGTGGCCACTTTTGCATTTATGTCATACAATATAACACACAAAAATCATGTGAAAACTATGTATTTGGTATATAAGTAAATCATATGTTAACATAAGTTTTCCAAACATGTTTAGTATATCTTTTTCATATATTTTTTACTAAAATATTTAAAATATTTATACTTTTATTTATGAACGAATACCATTTTAGATATGGATTTTCTGTACGTAAAGTAAGTTTTTTTGAAGAGCATTTATGTTGTCTTTATATGTTTTTATACTTATTTTTAAATGGCATCTACTGAAAGTTGGTATTAAAAACATATATGAATATGTACCATTACATATAGGTTTTGTTGGAGTTGTGCAGTCATTGTATGGGAAAGAGCACCTGACATTCAGTGTTCATTCATTGAATTAAATACAATTCAATTTTATTTATTTAGCGCCAATTCATGAAACATGTCATCTCAAAGCACTTTCCAAAGTCAAATTCAATCAGATTATACAGATTGGATCAGATTTATACAGATTGGTCAAAAAAAATCCTATCTAAGGAAACCCAGTAGATTGCATCAAGTCTTGACGAGCAGCATTCACTCCTGAAGGAGCGTAGAGCCACAGGGACAGTCGTCTGCATTGTCCATGGCTTTGCAGCCATCCCTCATACTGAGCAAGCATGAAGCAACAGTGGAAAGGAAAACTCCTCTTTAACGGGAAGGAAAAACCTCCAGCAGAACTACTTTTAGCGACTTAAGGAACCACCAGTAGACCTGCAGTCTGAGAGCAAAGTGCTCTATTAGGAACATACGGGGTAATCAGAGCTTTAATTTATGATGGAGCTTGATTATTAAGGGCTTTATACATGAGAAGGAGAATTTAAAATTCTATACTTGATTTAACAGGAACACAATGAAGGGAAGCTAAAATTGGAGAAATATGATCCCTCTTGTTGATTTTCATCAGAACTCTTGCTGCAGCATTTTGGATCAGCTGAAGGCTTCGAACTGCATTTTGTAGACTTCCTGATAGTAAAGAATTACAAAAGTCCAGCCTTGAAGTAACAAATGCATTGCTGCATTTGAACAAAAATTTTGTACACTGGGGTCAGCTGTGGGCTCAATGTTTGAAGATTTTAATGGGTACATCCTGAAACAGATAAAAAGTAGTATGTGCCACAACAAATATGTTGCTTTCCCTCGTTTAGTAAAGCAATTATTGACAAATTATTTTATCTAGCAATATGGCGCTGCGCAGGCAGCAGCCAGTCACATTGGCTGTATCCCTTCTTTTCCTACTTTCTCCTTTTTATTGTGTTTTCTGGATTGCTTGTATATTATTGAATACCGGATCGGGTATTCTGAGCGTAGATGCCCTGAAGAAACCCACTTTTGGGACTCTAGTGATTATTTTTTTGTTACTTTCGGCACATTTCGATGCCGCGAGTGGAGACCCCCGCTCCGCCAGTCATCCGCACAAAACTTGTTCCGGCCGCCAACTCACCGCCTCGCCTAAGCAAATTCCTGTGGGAAACACCGCCTTCCCCATGTCAGCTTTGTTTTTTTCCGCATGTCAGCTTTGTTTTTTTCCGCGTTTTCCTTTTTCCAGCCAGCACCTTTCTTCCTGTTTGAATCCGAGGCTGGGCTGACAGCGAAGTTATTGGCGCATTATCGCCACCTACTGTTCTAATTCAAACCCCTACACCGCAGCAACAGACCTTCACAAAATAAAAGCACGTGAGCAACATGCGTTAATGCGCGATAAAGTAAATATCGCCGTTAATAGTCTAATGAATTAACGCAAAATTAACGCGTTAACTTGCCCAGCCCTAATATATATATATATATATATATATATATATATATATATATAAAATATTTTCCATATGAGGCGAGTCTTCTGTCTTTCTGTAATTTGCCCTGTGTACTTGGCAGCAGCTGCCATTCAGTCTCAAATGTAATTCCTGAATTATTATGAAGATTGAATAATTATTTCAGGTGATACGGGAGCAAATTTGTTCCAAGGTGAAGGCAGAAACATATGAAATGCATTTACGTATGTAATGGCATGCTTTGGACTACTACAGATTCTCTGGTTGGGTGACTAGATTGCGCACTAGTTGTTTACAGGCTGTCAGTTTGTGAAACAAAGTGAACAAGCAACATGTTAAGTAATGAGAATGAAGAAAGAGAGTGAGCATGAGTTTGAAGTATCAAGGTAATCAAGAATCAGTCATCTTTATTGTCATTATGTAACCATTGTGAAATTTTGGTGAGACACCGGCTTAGATTTCACACAACACACACACACTTTCTGAGAAACTAAAAGCGTGCAAAAAGTCCTTAGCATCTGATAAGATTTAAATGTTCAAGTCAAAAAGGCAGGTAGCAGTCACTCTACAGTACCATGTAAATTACTGTGCAATTGCATGAATGTATGAGAAGTTAAAAAGTGTGCAAATAGTGATTAGCAAAAATTTAATTGATAATGTAAAGATATGACCACATAGCTTCGTTGGGCATCCAAAATTGATCAATCACATCAACATTTAAATAATTATGCCTTTCTATAAAAAACATTACAGCATTTTTAATCCTTTGGTGAGAAGACAAAGTTTGAGGCCTGGTTTCGTTCTATAGACGTGCTCAAAATCTCATTTTGATAACTTTTAATTCCATGTTGCTTAACGGGATATAGAGGAAATTTGAAGCCTATACAGCTTCTTCCCAAGGGCTGTGAGGGCTCTCGCCCCCTGATGGGAGACTTCAGTCCAACACTTTAAAATCACCTCACTGTTACTAGCCCACCATACTTTACAATCACCTTAATGTTACTGCCTACCTACACACTATCATCTCTGAATATCTAAATGCACATTGCTGTAAATGAAGACTCAAATCATCACTGTACAATAAGCACCTTACTACCTCATTATCTGTTATCTTGTGACTCTCCTGAATGCTACAAAAAACAAAACAAAACTTTAACCATTGTTCATTGCCTGTTTTTCTGTCGGTTTGCCTTCATTATGTGTAATGTCAACCGGAGTAGCCAAAGAGAAATTTCACCACGGTAACACTTGGTGACAATAAAACACTCTTGACTTTTCAAATCCCTAGGAATGTCATAGTTCGCATTTTTATTTTTATTTTAGAGAATTCTATCTGTGTACCAAATTTCAAACATCGACATTACACCAGTTGGACTGGCTGAGTGTAGCTATTTGGCCTTGCCCCTTCTTAATCCCACTGAAATACTTAGATTTCACTAGGGGCTGAATTTTCTCAATTGGGTGAGTTTTTGTATACGTTTAGCAGGGTTCTCACCACAGCATTTTAGCGCAATGGACGGTTATGCTGAAAGTTGTCAAAGTTACGCTGAAATTACACCATTACACTCATAACAGTCAGTATGATACGGAACAGTACAACATGTTTGAGAGCAACATAGAAAAGTCAGTGAAGCTGTTGGGCTATAATCATCTCGAACAACATAAGCTAGCACTAGCTGTTATTACAGGGTTTCCGCGGGGCATTAAAAATCATTAAAGGTCATTATCTGTGGCCAGTGTCCGAAATTAACTTCGTGATTCACCGGCCAAATTGGCCGGTAGATGTAAAAATCAACCGGCCAGGCATATTTTTTACCGGCCAAAATATTGATCCTGATCAGACCTCAATTTTTATCAAAAAGTAAGATTATGTGAGATTATGTTAATTTCCGGGGGGCTACTTCCACGCTCAATACCAGCTGTGCGCTCGCTGGATTCTGTCTGTGCGCTTGTGACTTCAAAAACTGTCCACCTCACCAGCCAATCACAGACAGGTTTCTTTCCATCCAATCAGAGTAGAGCTTGCAAATACTGCATTTAGATGGATTAAATGAAAATGCTGCAACTTTTGGCAGAAATTACCAAACAGTTTAAAATAATTCCTTGAGTTACTAAGTGAGATGTGAAAAATCTTTTTGTCTCTTTTCTTTCCAGCTTCTGGGTGATGATGCAAAAGTTTCTTCTGATCATAATCATCATCATTGTCATCATTATTTAAAGAGCACTTGAACAGGAGGTAAAACAAAATAACATCTAATAAATAGACTTGGGTAAAGACTCAACAGTTTAAAACAACAACAATAATAAGCTGTTTAAATCCCTAAAAACAAACAGAACGAACAGAAGTTCTTTAAACTGAACTCTAAGTTAAATAGGCAACCAGTGAAGGGAGGCCAGATCGGGTAATGTGCTTTATTTTATGTTTTTCCATTAAAAGGTGTGCAGCAGCATTTCAACCAGCTGCAGACATTTGAGTGAGGACTGACCGATTCAGAGATAAAGAGAATTACACTAATCCATCCATGATGAAATGAAGGCTTAGAGTAGTGTTTCCATGTTTTTGCCTTGAAAGAATAGGTTTTACCTTTGCTTTGTTCCTTACATGATAAAAATGACTTAACTGAGGTCCCTTTTTGACTGTCAAGTTTAAAATCACCGTCCATTTTAAAATCGAGGGGCTAAACATTCATTGTCAGGGTGTCTAAATCAACAGGATCAACAGTTATTTGGGTGTTTCAACTGGTATATTTGACAATTCATGATTTGCAAAGACAAAGAGATTTGAGTTTTGATGTTGTCCTCGTCGTTAACTTTATCTCTTTCTATAGGTTCTCTTTCTCATTCAATTTATGACTTTCCATATGCCTTATCATCTAGGTCTATATTGAAAAACGTACATTAAAGTAATGAAATGTTGATTCTGGATGTAGGAATCCCTTCAATATAAACCAAAGAAAATTTTACATTACCTGCCAGAAGCTGGATAAAATCTTTAAAAAAGAGACAACAGTATTTTCACACCTCACGTAGTAGCTCAAGGAAATATTTTAATCAAAATTTTTTAGGCTAAATATTTTTGACTAAAATGAGTAAACCCTAGTGATGGATTAGGGTAAACTAAATAGACCAGTGTTACATGTCATTGTTTCTAAAACAGCATTTTTCTGAGCTGCATCTAAAAGGGCAAACATTGAGTGTATACCCACTTCTCCAGGGACCACTACACCACTGCGGAAAGCCACAGATCAGCTGCAAGGGGCAGACAACAGCTAACAATGTCAAGTTACTTTTCTGTAACCAACGCAGTCACGTCCGCATTAGCTACTGCAAACAGCACAGCAGCAGCTGGAGCAAGCTTTACTGCCACTAACGTCGGGAAATCAGACGGTCTTCAAACAACATTTGGATCCAATGCAACACTGCATGCGGATGTGCTCTTTTGTCTGAACACAGCCATCAACAAGTACTATATATATATATATATATATATATATATATATATATATATATATATATGGGTCATGGGTACTTGTTGATGGCATTAAAATTATTTCTACGAGCATTAAAAGAGCATTAAAAAGCATTAAATTAGGGTTACTCATTCCTGTATAAACCCTATATTAGCTTGACGGACAGCCACCTTCAAGCTGCACTACGCAGCGCTCCGCTGACCCCTACCCCCCCCAGTTTAGTCCTTGAAAAATCTAATTCCTTTCATGCAATAACAGAAACAAACATTTGAATTACAATAGGCCTTGCAGTGCTTTTGCTGCTCAAACCTAATTAATAAAGCACAGATTTTAAAAGATATGTTTTTAACTGGCTTTTAAGAGAGACCACCAAGTTCACCAATCTCAGATCCAAAGGAAGAAAGGAGGTAGTTGAGACATCTAATCTGGATTCCTCCTAGGCACTTCCATTTCGGAGGTTATCGGGGTACGACCCACTGGAAGAGACTGGGTTAAGCCTAAAATTCGCTGGTGGGAATAAAGCATTCCCAGGCAAGGTCCCAGAATGAGCTGGAAAATGTTTTAGCCAAATTAGCACATGGATCATGCCATTGCCAAACATTGTTTTAATTCTCTCCTGTTGTCTTTGCTCATGTAAACTGAGTTTTATAATGACTGAATTCCCAAAACATCTGTTTTTATTCAGATTTTGATTGAAAAGCATGGTTTGTAATTGTGGTCACATCTAACTGCTTCTTACCATCAATTCAGCACAGATAGAATTAGTTTTTTTGTTTTTTGACCTTCAAGATTTTATTCCACAATCAGAACCACACTGTAATAATGAATACTGGACACACTAAAATTGAAATTCTCTTGGAAAAAATGACACACACACTCCCTCTTTACACTTTTTATATGATGCAATTGCAAAAAAAAAAAATCAATCAATCAAATTAAGTCAAGTTAAATTAACTTAGTTTTGGTCATAAAAGGGTTGAAAACCATCATGCTCATCATTAATAAAATCCTAACTCTATTTAACCCCCTTAGCTGACAAAATCCTCAATCATATAAATTAATAAATCGCAGTTTCTCTGCTTATCTGTACAGTGTCTTGCAAACGTACCCCCCACCCCTATCCCACCCCCAAGCAAGAGGCATCACACCATGAACTTTGTCTCTAAAAAATGGAATATAACAATCCGAAGAATATAAAATCTGTTCACAGAACCTTCCAGATGCCTTATATTTTATTAGTCCAGAGATGTCGTAACTATCCAGGATAAGAACTGCAGGGAGAAAGTAATAGTGGGATTGGATGATAACCACATAGTTCAGATCAGATGGAAACGTGAAGTAGGGCGTTTTCTCAAAAAACAGACAAAGACTATTTCTAATCATTATAGCAAGGCCAAGCTGCGGATGTCTGCTGGTGTTTTTTTTATTTGGTCTTCAGGCCCAGACACAAAGTGTGAATGTCATTTTGAATTTAGTTTGCTCTATTCAGAGGTTTAGCTCATTGTTTGAGAGATGGGGAAGATGAGGAGCCTGCGTCACTTTGTTAAATATAACTCAAATCACCATGGAAACTAAAGTATCATGGGGTGTCTTGTTGCATTTTTTTATGTCTTAGTTTGTGTCCTTGGAGCAAGACATTCAAAGGAAGAGTAGTAGGTAAGCAAACATGCAAATTCCATTTACATCCATTTACGGCATGTTTTACAGGAAACAGTCTATTAAAACAATAATTTTCTTTCAGATAAAAGTGAATTAATTTGTTTATGGAGGATGAGTTTCAAATGAGCTGGCAGGCTTGTCCATTTTAACTGACAGACAGAATAGGGAGGGAAAATCCTTCCATTAGAAAACTTTTATAATCTGATTGCAAGTTTTTTTCATCCATCCTGTTCTGCCATGGATTGAGAACAAATATCAATACTTCTCTCCTCTGAACCTAATGTACTGCAGTACCAGCTGCTGCTTCCTATCACCTGTTCCTTTTAATCACAGTTGTTTTGACATTTATCGGTTCTCAACAGACACAGGTCGCTGGTATCAATGTATAACAAGATTTTAAAAAGTTATTGTTTGAAAGCGTTAAAAACTTCCATCAAACCATTCCTGTTGTTTAAAGTTACTACATGACTACAATCAGATCTTAAGTTAATTAAAATGCTTTGTTAGGGCTAGTGTCTGATGGCATTCTGCCATGCAATACTGAAAGGTCTTTAAAGTCGTATTTCTCCACACTGTGTCATAATGCAGAATCACTAACAATAACATTAAGCACCAGTTAAGGCAACTAAAGGAATGGCCCAATTACACACACAGCCACCGCTGGTCTACAGTACATGCGTCCCCCAAACTGAATGTGTAATGTTGACTTTTGACACAGTGTTAACATGCACACACAGTGTGTGTGTGTGTGTGTGTGTGTGTCTATTAGTTTCATACTGTATCCTGTCAGAGGTTTTTAACTATAAACCCCTCCCAGAGCCATGGTAAAATAAGGCCCGTTTACACTACACTTTTTTAACCGAGCCGAGACCAGTCCGAGCTCGGTAACCGAGATAACTCTTGTGTGTAAACGGTCAGCAGACTGAACTGGACTGCGCTAAACATAACCGGACCGCGCTAACTGCAGACCAGTTCCTGAGCAGGTCTCGGACTGTTTTTTTTTATCCCGGTTATCTGATAACGAAGAGCGCATGACAGACCGCGTCATCCCCTTAGACAGTCAGCTGACTGTCCGCGGTTTTTCCGCCGTGTCTGGCTGCACGTCCCGATTCACACTCCATTCAGACACATTTCAGACATTCATAATAATACTAGCTTCCTTACCATGCCACACGATTTCCAGAGATGATTCTGCTTAGCAGTGTGATGAACCTCAGCGTCTGTTGTTGTTTCCTGCGTCTGTAAATCCTTATTAGACGTTCGTTTGTCTTATCCACGTCCCAAAAGCCGACTCTATGTCTAACCATAACATCCTGAATGTTACGGGTGCCGCCATTTTGATTTGCTCGGTCCCGCCTTCAATCCCAGAGAGCAGCAGTACCGCAGATCGTCACTAGGAGGCGAGGAGCAACCAAGGAACCGGGATAGTGTGGTGTGTAAACGGTCGTCTTGGCTTGGTTAACTGATTCAAGCTCGGACTGGTCTCAGCTCGGCTCGGTTAAAAAACTGTAGTGTAAACGGGCCTATATTTACCCTGACTTTTATCCTGCTACAGGGCCTGTATGTTTGCAGTGCTGGATTATAAATGTGATCTTGTTCATAGAAAAGTCTAACCAGACTTTGTTTATGTGTCTGTTTTCATAGGTGTTCCTCTCGGGGAGCTCAGCTGCTCCTCACGACAGCACACAATCAGACCTCAGGCCGTCCTCTGGTAAGATTTACGTTTGTCAGTTCCACACAGCCAGAGCCTTGCGCTCTGCAGATTGCCATTACGTAGTGTCTGTCTGAACTAGACCTCCCTGCTGTGACCATTGAAACACTCAGTCACATGTCTTTGTTTATCCTGGAATTATAACGATCAAACTGAGTGGAGATAAGCTCACATTTCATGTGATATTTATTTGATTACATGTATGCAGCGGAAAAGAATTCTCCGAGTTATAAAACAATTGGTTATTTTTGATGCCATGTGGCTCACTGATACAGTGAACGCACCATAAATGGATCCTACAGCCCTTGGCGCAGGCGTCCCAAGTTTGATTCTCGACCTGGGCTATTTAATGCATGTATGCCCTTCTTGTTGTCAATCTACTAATAAATTAAGGCCATTTATTGTTTTTAACAAAATTCATGGTAGCACAGTTGTAGTTACTCAGAACAGACTCTTGAACGTAAAAGTAACTGACATGTTTCTGCATTTATACTTTTTTTAAATGTATCTGTTCTGAGGAGCTTTATTAGTAATGCATTGCTCCTTGTTTCCCTGGGGTCTTGATAAATCATGACACATGACAAAAGACCCATTTTTTAAACCAGGTCTCACTAGGCTGGACGAGCACTCATTTATACACTCACCGGCCACTTTATTAGGTACCCCATGCTAGTAACGGGTTGGACCCCCTATTGCCTTCAGAACTGCCTCAATTCTTCGTGGCATAGATTCAACAAGGTGCTGGAAGCATTCCTCAGGGAGTTTGGTCCATATTGACATGATGGCATCACACAGTTGCCGCAGATTTATCGGCTGCACATCCATGATGCGAATCTCCCGTTCCACCACATCCCAAAGATGCTCTATTGGATTGAGATCTGGTGACTGTGGAGGCCATTTGAGTACAGCGAACTCATTGTCATGTTCAAGAAACCAGTCTGAGATGATTCCAGCTTTATGACATGGCGCATTATCCTGCTGAAAGTAGCCATCATGGGTTGGGTACATTGTGGTCATAAAGGGATGGACATGGTCAACAACAATACTCAGGTAGGCTGTGGCGTTGCAACGATGCTCAATTGGTACCAAGGGGCCCAAAGAGTGCCAAGAAAATATTCCCCACACCATGACACCACCACCACCAGCCTGAACCGTTGATACAAGGCAGGATGGATCCATGCTTTCATGTTGTAGACGCCAAATTCTGACCCTACCATCCGACTGTCGCAGCAGAAATCAAGACTCATCAGACCAGGCAACGTTTTTCCAATCTTCTATTGTCCAATGTCGATGAGCTTGTGCAAATTGTAGCCTCAGTTTCCTGTTCTTAGCTGAAAGGAGTGGCACCCGATGTGGTCTTCTGCTGCTGTAGCCCATCTGCCTCGAAGTTCGACGTACTGTGCGTTCAGAGATGCTCTTCTGCCCACCTTGGTTGTAACGGGTGGTTATTATAGTCACTGTTGCCCTTCTATCAGCTCGAACCAGTCTGGCCATTCTCCTCTGACCTCTGGCATCAACAAGGCATTTCCGCCCACAGAACTGCCGCTCACTGGATGTTTTTTCTTTTTCGGACCATTCTCTGTAAACCCTAGAGATGGTTGTGCGTGAAAATCCCAGTAGATTAGCAGTTTCTGAAATACTCAGACCAGCCCTTCTGGCACCAACAATCATGCCACGTTCAAAGTCACTCAAATCACCTTTCTTCCCCATACTGATGCTCGGTTTGAACTGCAGGAGATTCTCTTGACCATGTCTACATGCCTAAATGCACTGAGTTGCCGCCATGTGATTGGCTGCTTAGAAATTAAGTGTTAACGAGCAGTTGGACAGGTGTACCTAATAAAGTGGCCGGTGAGTGTATGTTACCACCACTTACAGTGAGCAGAACGGAAAAGGAGGCAAATAAAACTCCAAACGCAGAGTTTGAGATCTACAGCAAAGACGAACATCTTAGTGTCACAAAGTCTCAGTAATAATCATCAGACGCTATCTAGATACCACCTGGTTGTTTATGAGGGATGCCAGAAAAAAAGCCTCTTCTGTTCTTGTTCTACCATCACCAATAACCATATGTGGAGTTAACTAATACTTATCTTTCACTTATACCTGCTCAGCACAACTCGACTGCACAGTTCACGTCGCTTTGTATTACATCTGAGTTACCACCTTAATGTGGGTAGAATCGTCAGTTTAATGACGCAAGCAGTGGCAATAATGTCTAGCCAATCAGTGAGCAACAATCTTCTGATGTCACATTTTCAGCTTGACTTGGCTGGCTTGGAACCCTGGCCAAGCAGGTACTAAAAATGAGCTGATACCTAGTAAACGCTTCTAATGGAAAAACCTAATAACTGAGTAGAGAAGAGTAGAGTTGTGCTGGGAAGACAAGATAAAGACTTTATTGCCCATAAAAACGGAAATTCAGTCAGTGGTTAGGGCAATCCTTGTAATCAGTGTCAGACAAGCAGGAGGTCGAAGCCAGGGAATCCAAGGTGCCAGGTGAGGAAGCAGGTTCAGACAGGCAGAGGAACTTGACATGGGAGGAAAGAGGCAGGTTAGAAATATGTCAAACTTGACACAAACAGAACAAATGGCCTGAAAGTGTTACCACTGGGGTTAGAC
Source organism: Fundulus diaphanus (assembly GCA_037039145.1). Taxonomy (NCBI): domain Eukaryota; kingdom Metazoa; phylum Chordata; class Actinopteri; order Cyprinodontiformes; family Fundulidae; genus Fundulus; species Fundulus diaphanus. Next base: position 11,109,187 of record CM073135.1, read on the forward strand.
AACAATATGACGCCATGCAGGTGGAGGATCCGTCCTTATATTGCAGCAGCTGATCATGGTGATGAAGCTCAGGTGTGATGGTCACTGCACAGCAGCAGGTGTGACAATTTGGTTTACATAATCCGTCAGATGCCTCCCATGCATCAACACATATAACAGCTCATACACATTCATCATAATAACTTAAACTAAAACTTGATCTGCACTAAACCAGTTCATTTCTCCAGATACTAGTGGAGAAAGGGCATAAACTCCGCTGGGCCTTTAACTGGATCTTTGAGCTTTAGTAAGGCCAACATTTAGGTTTTCTGCAATAGATACTCAAGGTGGCTGTGCTGTGAAACTAAGGATAAACCTCATGCCCACGCAAGTATAGTTAAGAATCTGTAAGCGTTTTGTCCTCCACAAGCCCATGGGTCTTTGTTTGATCGGGTTGTGTGTTTTTCTACTCTATGGCAAAAGGTTGTTTATATATATATATATGTGTATGTGTGTGTATATGGCATCGATGCTGACATCGATTAATATTGGTGGTATGTCCGATACTTACCGATGTGTGTGTAAAACTCTGTACTGACTGAATACTATGCTAACTGAGTTTTTCAATGTGGGTTATAGTCTGCTCTTTTTATCTCTGTTTCATTTAAAAAAAAAACCACTGTCCTGGCTGCAGTGCATCACTGTCACATGAGATATATATATATATATATATATATATATATATACACACACACATTTCTCAAGCTCGGGTCCTCTACCAGAGGCCTGGGAGCATGAGGGTTCTTCTTAGGATCTTGGCTGTTCCTAATATTGCGCTCTTCTGGACTGAGATGTCTCATGTTTCACCAGGTATCTGTTGGAGCCACTTCTCCAGAGTGGGGGTTAATACTGTCATCTTCACCTTCCAGGTTATAGCGTTCCATCTATTCCATCCCTGCTAGTATCTTACACCCTGTAAACTGTTGAATGACAACTTTGACAGCCAGTCCAATTGCTAAAAGACCTAGCAGAATAATCTCTAAATTTAAAACCTGTTCATGTCATGTTTAACAAAGTTAGACTCTGAATGAGGGCAACCACGGAGACAGACAGTACGGTAAGAGAGTTTATTGAAAACGGGGGTGGTTTGTTCTGAGGTGGTTCTGGCTGATCGGACTGTCCGGGTTCTGCTGCGGAAAGACAGGGAGAATGGTGAGCAAAGGAAGGTGCCGATGAGGATAATGAGGGGGCGTATGACTCACAGAGATCGAGGCTAGCTTTTGTCCGGGAAGGGTGATGTCCAGGCTGTAGGTGCAGGTCCGGTGAGTTCTCTCCAGTATGGTGGTGTAGAAGGGTGGACAGGCAGGTGAGCCCAGGCAGTAAGACTTAACCAGAAAATAGATCCAAAGGTCTTTGATTCTTGGAGGTCCGCCTTGGAGTTTCTGAGGCTGGAGTCCAGGTTTCTAGGAGGGGGGAAAAAACAGGAACATGGAGTTAGGTCCAGGCTAGGAGTTAACAAGAACAAGATATCTAGGTTGGTCAAGTACCACGCTGGAAGTGAGAAAGAACTGACGCCCTCCTGCTGGATTCGGCTCCTTATGAAGGGCTCCAATTAGTGGTGATGTGGAGCACCTGCCCGTCACGCCCTGCAGAGGAGGAGAGAGAAACCCAAACCTGCACCTAGAACTGAGAGTGTGACAGTTCAGGGTTTCCCCTAGGAATTTTGTCTGGTCTTTTTATGCTTCTGTCTGTATCGTGTACGGACAGAATACATGGTTATAGTTTGAAGGCTACCTGCCTTTCTTCCTTCCTACTTCTTAATTGAATGAAAATCTCTTTAACATCTAGATCTGCCAGAGTTCATAATATTTTTGAGCATAACTTTATTCAATTTTAATTTTATTACATTTGGAATAGATATCTGATCCATTCTGGGGTCTATAGACAATGCAACTGTCTACTTTTAAATCATTGCTGCACCTTACTGCGTATTTGTTTACATTTGTTTTACACTGTTTACATTTCAACTGCCTACTGCTCACTGCTGCACTTTATCCGGAAGTCAATTGAAACTTATCCTGTAAGTGACTGCGATTTATCACTGCACTTTATCCTGTACTGTAATTCACCGCAAGGTATCCTGTAGAGTTACTGCAATCTTTCTGAGCTGTGTGAAAGCGAAATTTCGTTCTGTATCCACTCTGTGTATACAAAATGACAATAAAGAAAGTCTAAGTCTAAGTCTAAGTCTATAGCAACAAAAATGTGTTTTCCAAGAATAACACAGCCATCTGTTTTCAGGGATGGACTCAGGAAGGTCGATTTGTTTCCAATCGACAGACTTTTGGTGATTTGCGACAATCAAAGCAAATGGTATTTTTGTAGGATATCTGAAAATGACCATAGAGCTGTTTACTTGTTGAGATTGTGCTACATTGAGCGTTAATGTTCCATTAATAATCCAGTTTAAACAGATGTGATCCACCTCATATTTGTATGAGGCAATGTTCTCGGTATATTGAAGTAATCGGGGCACCACGTGAAATAAACAAATACATCCTTTTTCAGTTGTAACACAACAGAAAGAAATGTACAAAGTACACATTTATCCCGTGGATCCCGTTGGATTCCGCGCTCCCGATGCAAGTAATACTAATTCTGTCGGTGGTAACTCATTTATAAGAGTTTCTCTTTAAAGGGGAAGTCCGGTCAACAAGGAAAAATCAGGGTATCATTAGCTATAACTAAAACTAATACATTTGTGGTTATTTAATGAACTTATCTTTAATCAATAAGAAAATAAAAACATAAATTGTCGTCTGAATCACTGTGTATGGGGGCTGACATGACTGCCCAAATATGGGCAGTAAGGGGCGTTTGACATCACATCCTGCGACGTGGAAGAGCGGAAGCGGCGACAGCATTTCTCTCCGCTTTCCATGCAAAGTCAATAGTAGCCGTTCTACACAGCTGCGATCATCAATAATTATTTCGGATTTCCAGAGGACTTCACCGCTGACATTCCCAAGAGCTATTGCTGAAGCAACAATGCCCACGTGCATGGCCATCGGATGTTCCAACACAACTGGTAAAAGAGGAAAAAACATTGCTTATTTCAACACAGTCACTTCAGCGATCTCTCCTCCGCTGTGTGTGTGTGTGTGTGTGCGCGCTCAGCTGCAGCGCCGGTGCAAAGCCGTGATCAGCCCAGCATGTGCTGGAATGCTCTTATATTTTAATACTTATACTATAATAATCAGCTAACTTAAGTCACTTCAGCGATCTCTCCTCCGCTGTGTGTCTGTGTGTGTGTGCGCGCGCTCTGCTGCAAACTGAAACTGAAACCCCGTCTGTTAGATGCAAAGCCGTGCTGCACGGAGCGCGCACACACACACACACACGCGTGTATAGATATATACTGTAGGACCCGACTGAGTTTGATCTTGGAAAATAGTGCGCCGTGACAAACAGAGCGTTGAAACTTGCTCAACAGCGGGTCCGCTGAGTGACGTAAAAAAATGGGAGGTGACAGTACTATTCTTGACCAAGATGGATTCCTCCACATAAACATGATTAAATGAGAATTATTATTAATTAAAAAAACTTATAATTTTTTGCACAGTATGTAGTAGTTTTATATTTAAAGTACTTTCAGCAGTTTGAATTCTGATTTTGACCGGACTTCTCCTTTAATGAACACCCCATGTTTTCCAATCAGAACAGCCTCCACCGACGTCTTCATGGCCAGCAGATGCTCAGCGCTCCCGACTCCATGGGAGTTTTTAGTGCAGCCATCCTCCGAAACTGGGTTCATTTACAAAACGCAGAAACATTTACCAAGGCAGGTAAAAATAAGTCGCTACTCTAAGCGCTCTCTCTCTCCTGGCGGGAGTGTGAGTTTACCTGCGTGCAAACGCAGGTGACTCTGAGATTAAAGTAAAGGAGCGACGACTAGCTTAGGAGAAACATTAAAGGCAGCTGCACACTTGGTTGTACTGCTGATTCTCCGCCGACATTTTAAACGTCATAGTCGAGCGCACTTATTGGCTATTTCTTGTGACAAATTTCTACATTTCCTACAGCAGGCACCCAACGCACATCTGTCAGTCTGTGGTGCAGAGAGGCTGCAGGAGCTTGCGAATCACAGCTGCCTTGGAGACTTCTTCCCACTGAGCAGTTTATAGTGTGACGTCACGTACACGCTCGTAAAGTTGAGCTCTGCACGCACCTGTCCGCCTGACTCATGTCCGCCTTATTATGTGTAAGCCTAGACACAGAAATAGCTCAGGATGCGATCTGGCGCTATTTAGAAAGGTTAATATTTTTAATGAAATTAACCGTGAACATACACAGACATATAATAATTTACTACATGCCGGGACCTTCTGGGAAGGGGGGGGGGGGTTGTTGGTGGTGCACCCCCCTTGTTGAATGGTAGGGGAAACATTGTTGTTCATCTGTCTGTGCAGTCTGCTGTAGAGATCGATTTTATGGCCGATACCGATTATTCTGACATCAGTCTAACTGATACCTGAAATGTGCTGCCAATTTATGGGGGCCAATTCTTGAAGCCGATATTGTTTTTCCTTCCTCCATTTACACAATAAAAATTACGCAATGATAAAAAAATGTTACAAAAGTCTCAAAACTTGCGTTTAAACCCGCAAATATTAACAATCAGCTTCAGACTTCTGTGTACTTTGAAAAGTACACAGAAAAACATGCGTCGCGACTCTAAATGAATGTCACAGCTTCTTTAGTTCAATGGGCAGAAGGAGGAGAAAAAAACACCACCACTGCAGTGTAGGGAGATTATTTTATGTAAAGTTAGATTCTGTACGCATAGTGATTAGTAATTTTTTTTATGTCGATACAAGATTCTCCATGGGAACGAAAACATGCACAGCGGTGGCAGCTCGCCAGCTGGAGATCAGATGTGGGTTTTTAGACAAAGAAACAGACGTGCTGCTGTGCCCTCCCACTCACAGTGAGACAGGGACAAACTTTCAAAGGCCAGATGCAGCTAAATTAGACAGTTAAAGCTACATTAAAAGTTTAAAACATACCCTTGTTGTTAGCACTCAGTCTTACAACATTATCAGCTGCTCTCTGCCAGGGAGGGCACAGCAATGTGTGCGCTTCATGTGATCTCAGCGGATACCAATACAGGATAGAAATTCAAATTTGGGCCTTAAGTATCGGCCAGCCGATGTATCGATCAACCTCTAGTATTAATGTGGTGTCATGAGCTCAACACAGTTCTGTATAAAGGTATGAAGTTAAGCCTTATATTAGTTAGCTGAGGATGATGATGCTATGATCTGCTGTTTTGGACCCTCTGATATACATCAGGAACACATGGTATGTGGTTTTGATAGCTGATTGTGTAAATTTACTCAGTCAGTGAGAAGTGAAACTATCCCTGGGTTTTTGACTCAATATGAGTACTCAGGTTGCTGAAGAAGGTTCTACCTCATTGAGAGATTTGGTTATTTGATTTGTGAAAAAGATTATGGTGAAACTCACCGTGTGGATTTCATATAAAATGTTTTTACTGCTGCATGTGTTGATAATATGAGGTCCCCTATGTATTAGTAGCCCACCCACCACAGGACTAAGCCTGCTTGCATCAGATTCTTTTGGTGTACATTAGTATTGAAACATGTTAAAGCTGATTTACTAAGTGATTAAGGCCAGATAATGTTCCAACTGATTTTCTTTACACACTCACTGGCCACTTCATTAACAACTAGGGGTGCAAGTTATTGATTAATGAGTTAATCTAAAGTTTTTTGATCTTCGCAAGGCAAGGCAAGGCAAATTTATTTGTATAGCACATTTCAGTTCAAGGACAACGCAAAGTGCTCTCTACATTGACTAATGATTAATCGAAGCCATGAGAGTTTTCTTTTTTATCAAGAGGGTCTTTCCATAACAATCAAGGGCTCATTTTTTTTTTACAATATGCTGAATTTAAAAAGAATTTAAAAAGCACATTGTTATATTTTACCAATTTATTGTCGCACCTGTATTACATAATGACTGATGTTGTGCAATTATACACTGTTTAAAGTTATTTAATGCTTAATAAATAACTCTCTGTCTGTTAAGTATTGTCTGGAGGATAGCAATAGAATAAATGAGTGACAACTTCTCTTCAGGTTCAAGAATTTAATAACAGAAATAAAATGAACATCCAGAGAACATCACTATATAATGCTGCTTATCTGAATTAACACTATATTTCAATCAATAAATTCTCTCTACTAGGCTAGTGAAACTTAACTAAACTACTAAGCAAAATGAAGATAAAAAAGAAGCTTAGCTAAGGAACTATTTACATAAAAAAAAGACAAAAACAAAAGTGGTTGATCATAATCAGAATAATTCAGTGAATCCTGGTTCACTGCAGATCTGACTTAAGAAAAACATGGAATGGAGTTAAATTTGCTTAACTAATTTAGAACAACATTTGGCATGTGTTTCAATCCATTCACAATGCGAATCCTGAGTTAAACAAAACGTTATTTGATGAAATAACATTTGTTTGAGTTAAAGAACCAACATTCACCTTAAAGAAGATAGAATGAGCTTAAATTAGCTTTACTAATTCAGAACAACATTTGGTATGTGTTTCAATCCATTCACAATGCAAATCCCGGTTACACAAAACATTATTTGAGGAAAAAAGATTTTAAAGAAGGATTTGCTCTGTAAAATCATTTTGTAGCACTTTTAACCTCAATGTTAGGAAGAAACCACATTCTCTAGGTTCAGAAAGTTGGACTCTGAGTGGAAGTTGAACAATGATCATTTATTGCACTGAACAAGTATTTTCTTTTTTTTACAAAGAATTTGAAAAATACCAACAAAATAGAGCTCTTTGATAAACAAAAAAAATAGAAAAGTTCAAATAAAAGTGTCCTTTTCTTCGGTACCAGAAGAAAAAAGCTTAGTTCTGTGTGGTGTATGTCTGTCTGTTCATGTTTTCTTCTACTACCCGGGTAGGTTTTGTTTAAATTGAGCGCGCTTATCTGTATCAGAGAAGTAGGTAGATGTCTGTAGTTCCCGTGGAGTGGATCCCGTTCTCCGTTCCTGTCGCTTGGCTCGCCACTGAACCATGGAAGGCTCAGAATTCCTGCAGATCAATTCCTGATCCAGCAGAACAATAAAACCAATCTGCACACATGGTGCAGAACAAACTTCCATTAAAACTATATTCATCGCTACTCTTACTCTGATTCTCTGCATTTCAACACAATTATACATTAAGAATTTATATTCTTAACATAAATGGACTTTTCAGTTTTTTTTAAAGCAGTATTTGTATCAATAACCAGCTTTTAAATCAATATTTATCTTTTTAACTGCAGCACTTTATCCAGACCTCTCAACTTTTATCAAAAGTTAAGAGTGAGATTATGCTAATTGTGGGGGCGGGGCTTGTTTGGGGGAGGGGCTAACTCAGTGGTTCTCAAACTTTTTCTGTCAATCCCCACTTTGGACAAGGGAGAATTTTCAAGCCCCACCTGTCCCCATCGCCCCAACACAATGCTAATGAAATATGCAACAATCTTAAAATGTTCCAATTTTATTGAAGTAACAAGTAGTATCTAAATACAAACTATCTACATCAAATAACAGCAAGCTCACAAATAAAGAAAATAAAAATGCAGCTGTGTCAAAATTTGTATCAAGCTCAAAGATAGAAAAAATTAAAGTGCCACTCTGCAATATGTTAATAAAAGAAAAGAAGTAAAATCCATCTGGCAAGACAGGTCTATTTATCCCTGCATTAGTGGCTGCAATGAGCCTGTTTTGCATTGCACAGTTTCTCAAAACGGGGTTGCAGGCTTGATACTGCCACTCTCAAGTCATGCTCAATGTTCAGCTGAGATCTGTATTTTGTTTTCAGTGAAGCAACAGCCTGCCCATTGGCGCGAAACAGATGTATACAGATACAGATATATGAGCGCGACAGTGTTGCCAACTCCTCAGTAAGGAAAGTAGCTATTGGCTGTGCTAAAAGTCTCTAGAAGTCGCTGAATTACATCATCGCCTAATTTGCATAATCTGCAACACGATGTGATGTGTAAATTATTGGCGCTGTGGGAGAAATAACGTTGTTAGAGAGAGACAAAAAGTGAGTAAAAACACTCAGAATATATAGAGCTACTTTTTGCTGTCCATTAATGTTTATTATTAGTATTATTATTATTATTATTACTATTATTATAATTATTATTTTATTTTTTTAATTAATGTTTAATTTATTTCAATACTAACCCTCCTCCTTTACCCGGGTTTGAGACCGGCAAAATGAACCATAAAGAGACACTATGGCGGAGTTACAATTTTTTTTAATTTTTTTTTAACATTTTCTTTTTTCCCTTGTGGTCCACCAAGGAGCCTACAAATCACGGTAAAACATGAACATGTGGCTGTGTGAATCAAACGCCGTTATTTAAGATAAAATATTTCAAATTCTGTTATTTATGATCAACCTGCGCCGTCAATCCCGGCGCATGCGCGCTTTATTTGCAGTCTGGACGCTGAGGGTAAACATGCTGTGGCTCTGACTGCAGCGCTGAGAGGGACTCCTCCGGTAGCGGGAGAACGGGGTTGGGAGGGGGGAGGTGCCTCACGGCAGCAGTTGCCGCTGGAGGACAAGAGTATGAATGATACGTGCTTTCACGTAAGAGTCTCCAAAATTCGCTAGATTTGTCGCTAGTCGCTTTTTTGAAAAAGAGTCACTGGAGGGGTCTGAAATATAGCGACAAGGTCGCTGAGTTGGCAACACTGGGGCGCGAAAGGTTATCCCGTTACAAATAATATGCCGACGTCATGTCAATCATTATTTTGGCACTTCAGGTGAAATTTTTCTCATATCTAATGTTCTTTTAATTAGACTGCATGTAGGCTAGTAATGATTACTTTGTGGGTTTGATTGGTCTAATAAGCGGCAACAGACAGCTATAAGGACAGTTTGCTCTCACACGTTCTACATTTATAGTCACACAACACACACACACACGCCGGAACTTGGCGCGCCCCACCTGTCACGTCTCAATTCCCCACCAGTGGGTCGCGCCACACACTTTGAGAACCGCGGGGCTAACTGGACCTTGGAAGAGCCGGTGGAGTCAACTCCATCTCATTTTTATCCCACCAGACATTGAAGTAGACATGTATTACTTTTGTTAAAAAGAGAAAAAGACGTGTTAATACTTTATTGTTCAGTTAGTGGATTAAAACATAAAAAACAAACACTTGTTCAAATAATACTGAATAAAATAAAGTAGTTTTAAGTTATTGACCGAATTATTACACAGTTACAGATTCATCTATGGGTTTGTTTCATTGTAGATCTATAACCTGATTGGTGAATCAGGCTGAGTTTCATCAAGCCTATACGGCATATGGCATATAAGACAGTTACCCCTCAGCAGCAACACTGAAGCACACAAAGGTTCCCGCTGCGTCTTAACGCACGATCCAGCTGCTGATGTCTCCCTCTTTTCAGCTCAACGCACTTCTAGACTGTTACAGTTTATAACCATTATCATCACCTTTCACAGCGACAGGTTTCTCATCTCAGTCGCCACGCTGACCAGACAAATCTGTATTTGTCTCGTCAGTGCGCTCTGGGTGGTGAGGTGGGCGGATTTTACCCTCGTTGGTGCGCTGCGTGCGAGGGATAAGCAGTGGGGAAAATGCATAAATAAAGACTTTAAAGGGCTCCTTTAGAGGAAACAGGGGGACTGACGGGTCTGAGATCAAGCCCCTGATGTTACAAGTTCTTTAAAATGACTCTTAAAAGTGCGCACCAAAATTACATGTAACGTAATTTTGCGCACCTGAATTAAAGCGCAAGGCAGCATGCCCACCGAAGCGCCACTGATTCTATGTTGTTAAAAACAAAAGAGCATGAAACATAGCCACTAACTCTCCTATTGACTTTAACTGGCACAATTTGCTACGGATGTGAGGACATTAAACGTAGTGATTCACGCTTTGAATGGTGAGAAAAACAACTGGGTCCGAGGAAAAGGAGGGGGGAGAGGAGCAAGCGCTGAGGCACAGAAATACGGTGCATGTAGTTAAAAAATGCAGAATTAATAAAAACGAAACTGATAAACAGACTAAGTGGCCATTTAAACTGCATCTGGTTAGCAGAACTGTTTTATGATCCAGAGTGCAGCCATGCCTGGTTCTGAATGAAGGCAATATCTGGCAGCAGCTCTTCCCCCACCCCCCACCCCCTTTCCTCCTGCGTACGCAGTACAGGACCGTACCGGCTTACTTTCACCACTGGTTAAGACTAAAATTATTCATAACTCTGATCGCTCTGTTAACACAAACTGCAGCAGGAATTACGGATGGCCATAAGCTGTGAAAGAAGCGAAACAGCTCAGCAGAAGGCGGAGTTTTGTCGTCCGCAGCCCAGATGGGCTTTGTGATTTATATGCGTGTGAAATGCCATGTGTTGCGTGTGAGCGCGTGAAGTCAGTGAAATGCATGTGTCACACGGTCAATGCGTGAGAGTTGAGAGCCCTGCTTTATCTCTTTTAACGTTTCTAACCATGAATAAATTTTATCCATTCACTCTTTTTAATCATCATGAGTATTTGAATAACCACAATGAAATGGATCACATTATGTACACAAAACAGTACATTAGAACAATTTTCCTACAGCTTACCATCATATTTTCTCTCTCTCTCTATGTCTAATGACACTGTAGCTTAGTAGGCTACCTGTGCTAGCATAGCAAGCTACCCGCGATTAGCGTTAGCACGGTAATTAGCCATCTTTTCAGTTATTCCTTCATATAGCACAATGATACACAGTACCACGGTCGGACAAAATATTGGATAATAACTCCGATTGGTTTTATGAAACTGTCTCAGCAAATAACATCCTCACATGAGCCAACTCCAACAAGCTAATAACCGAAGCCTAGCATCTTAACATCCTAGCACGTAGCCCAACTCTTACCGGAGTTCAGAGGGCTTATATGTGGTCGAAGCAGCTCCTCTCTTCCTCTCAAGGCTCATAAGATTCTCTCTCCTAATAACAAAAGGTTTATGAACACTCTGCATGAAAATTTATTGTAAATGAGTTTTACTTTGTTCTTACTCAGGTTCATTATCTCAACTGGTGTGTTGCTCTGGCTCGGTCTATCAGTGTGAGTGTGGCTTGGTCTATCAGTGTGAGTGTACATGCTCACCGGCGGTAACCCAATACAAAGCGCCACCATGTGGTGGGAGGTAATAACTGCAGTTTTTTCTCTTTTTCTTTTAAATTACATACATGGGTCTGGTAACCATGTGGGTTACCAGCGGTCGCTAAAATCGGTTACTCCTAAAGTTAACCAAAACACCTTTAAATCGACATTAATATTCCATATCAATGCGGGAATAATGCTCATAGTACTATCGAACAATGGCGGAGCAAAACGAACGAGCCTTATGCTTTAAAACTTCAATTTCAATGGGGTACCGCGCACGTGACGTCACCGCCTCAAGAGCAACGCCCCTTTTGCCGCTTCCGTAGGGCAAACAGATAGAGAACGCACATACGAACCAGCCATTACACGCGCAACAGAACCAGCGACATGACCGACTTTGCAGCCATTAAACTTACCCAACACGATGTCCCAGGCGCACGGTTTACTGGTCGCACTGTGGAAGAGCACACCAACCTTCAGCTGAAACGGTGGCTTGAGTGTCGAGGGCTGAAAAAGACCGGAAAACGGGCCGAGTTGATCGAACGGTAAGCTTTGTTTTTTTTTCCTGCTCGGCGTTCATGGCTTAGTCGGCCTTTTTTGTTTGATTGTAATCACCGTCCAGGAATCTGTATATCTTGCCAATAGGTAGCTACAAAAAAGGTTGTTTACATCTCAGAATCTTTCCCTTAAGAGATTCAATATATACTAGGCCTATTTTACTCCTTCATATGGGGCCGATCAGCGTACTTGGAGTCGCTGTTGCATGTTCCATAGCAACAATGTTTGTAAACCATGGTCTTAGATTTTGAAAAAAGCAGTCTTTTAAACGAGTACAACCTAGGCTAACGCACGTCTCTTCTACAGCAAAACAGCGGCGGGTTTGGGAGTTTGTCCTACTGCGTACCACGTGATGTGACGTCATCGTGACGTTACGTTTCTAAAAATAGCTCGCTCGCGGTACGCCATTCAATTCAATTTTATTTATATAGCGCCAATTCATGAAACATGTCATCTCGAGGCACTTTACAAAGTCAAATCAATCATATCATACAGATTGGTCAAAAATTTCCTATATAAGAGAACCAGTTGATTGCTTCAAAGTCCCAACAAGCAGCATTCACTCCTGGAGAAGCGTAGAGTTACAGGGAGAGTCGTCTGCATTGTCCATGGCTTTGCAGCAATCCCTCATACTGAGCAAGCATGAAGCGACAGTGGAAAGAAAAACCACCCATTAGCGGGAAGGAAAAACCTCCAGCAGAACCGGGCTCAGTATGAACGGTCATCTGCCTCGACCGACTGGGGGTTACAGAAGACAGAGCAGAGACACAACAAGACAGACAAAAAGCACAGAAGCACACATTGATCTAGTAATCTGTTCTACATTAGATGGTAATAGTCGGTGGTCTGTCCTCCCTGGATGATTTCACAGTCAACAGAACGTCAGACCAGGTGTACCTACTATGAAGAAAAAAGAGAGAGAACAAAAAGTTAAAAGCTGAAATGACAACAGTCATTTCAATGTAATACAATGCAAATCTGGAGAACAGTAGACTGGAGAACAGTTGAAATCAGTAGAGTGAGAAAAATAGGCCCTGATGTCCTCCAGTAGCCTAAGCCTATAGCAGCATAACTATAGAGGTAGCTCAGGGTAACATGAGCCACTCTAACTATAAGCTTTGTCAAAAAGGAAAGTTTTAAGATTAGTCTTAAAAGTAGACAGGGTGTCTGCCTCACGGACCAAAACTGGGAGTTGGTTCCACAGGAGAGGAGCCTGATAGCTAAAGGATCTGCCTCCCATTCTACTTTTAGAGACTCTAGGAACCACCAGTAGACCTGCAGTCTGAGAGCGAAGTGCTCTGTTAGGAACATACGGGGTAATCAGAGCTCTGATATATGATGGAGCTTGATTATTAAGGGCTTTATACGTTAGAAGAAGAATTTTAAATTCTATTCTTGAAACGACCGTATTTGAATAACCGGAAATCGGAAGTTACCAGAAGCGAATAGCATTTTGGCTGGCGGTTTTTCGGCGTAACTTTAAAGACTTGAGCTTTATTTTTAGTCATAATGAGTGAGCCGGTTAACATAAGCATTAATATACCATCAGTGTATGAAACCCCTGTGGAGATAACATATGTTATAACCATAAAACACACTCGAATCATATCAGCAATGACCTGATACAGAATGGTAACATCAGCTACGCCCGTTAGCTCTTTGTGTTTAAGAACACCATGTGGACACGTTGCACAAACATTTCCCAATAACCATGTAACCTTTCCCTTTGGTTTCTCTGCCGAACCTGTCAGTGCCTCGTCTGAGTTCAGTCCACTTTGGCCATCCAAGGGAGAACAGTGGAAAAGGGGAAACATTGTTTTTTCTAGCAGCAGACATGCAGCTCTGCGGCTATGAGCTAACTAAAAGCGTGGTATGGGCAGGCAGCTTGTGCCGACATCCTCCATGCAGCGTTCTCTGATCTCTCAGCTTGCCTGGTGAGGGAAGGTGACCGATCTGCGTCTTCTCGAGTCCGCTTTCCTGCAACAGCTGACAAAAATAAACAAAAGCTGTGTCGGCATTCTGTACTTTGCGGCTGGTTGCACAGAAGTCAGAGTACAACTTAGCTTCGGTCGGGTCGATGATTCTCCGAATTCAGTCGTGTCCTGTGCTCTGGAGAGGACGACAATTCCTCTCCCCTTTTGTCACTTCATTGAAGCAGGCAGATGAGTTTCACAGAACACCCGTTCTGTGCAGCTTGTGGGCTTTTGGGGGCCCTGAGCCCCAGTTGAGACGCCCCATGGCTGCTGGTCCAGGGCGGACTCTCTCCTCCTTTGTCTCAGGCAGGAAGAATGTGAAGGCTGGGTGGCAGCCCCCCTCTCCTCGAGGGCTCCATTAAGAAGAAGTGGTGAAGACCACTGTTCCATGTAGCTTGTAGGGGTAGACTGGATCTCTGCTAGGAGTGCTCTGACCTTTGTCTGTGGGGGAGTGGTTTGGGTTTACAGCAGTCACCCTGCCGTGAAGGCGTATCCTTGGTGGCTGTGAATGTGAAACACCTTCTGGTCCTTTTTTACTCTTTCCACATGTCACATATTGTTCAAAATTCACACAATTTAGCCCTGGCGGGGTGGCATAACACTGAATAAACAAAAAATATTGTTTTTTTCACACATTATTAAACTTAGACATATTTATGTAATATAATAAAACAGGATACGTTTTTTGAATAGTAGACTTATAAAATGACTAGAATAAAATATGCGAAACACTTCTGATCCTCACAAAAGCCTTCACCATAAACTGTGCTCTTGGCATCGTGTCTTTTTCTATCTTATTACAATTTTTTGCATAATGTCCTTTTTCTGTTATCACATCCTTGCCTTCCAAGCACATCAGTGAGTTTTGGTTGATAGGTTGACGCTACTCCGCCATGCTGCATGACAGAATTGTGTAGGGTGACCATTTCCATAACACCAAAAAGAAGGACATGTGGCATATCAATAAATTACTACGGTGTACATAGGACTCTGGTATACTCTCATTTATAGTACAATTTTGAAAGGTTTAAAAATGTTTGTTTAGCTGAATAGGAAAAAATATTAATCAAAAGTGTAAAATTGTTGGTTCGCGGTATTTGTATTTATTCAATACATCGTGGTGTTCAAAAAGTGACCACTGAGATGAATCTTTTTAAATGCAGAGTGCCACAATGCATAACATTTGTGGACTCCAATGTGGAAAAACAATTAACAGCTAACATACATAATAAAAATGCTTTAAAAAAGCCTAAATAACCTGTAATGTTAACAACAAGAGATTGTTTAAAAAAAAAAAAACATTCAACTGCTCAAAAAGTATAACTTAACATTTCTAAAGTGGTTCTGTCTTTTGGGGACTTGTCTTCAGTGTCCATGTGTGTGCAGCAGAACTCTCTTTAAGGAAACTCCACATTCACCCTCTGTAGCAGCTACCTCCTTTTACCTGCTGCATGTTTATAACGTTTTTGTTTATCCGTACCCGCATCTCGTTCAGTTGAAGCTTTACCCTGACTGCTTATATCAACATTGCATCGACAGTGTGCAGAAGCCATTAAATGAGTCTTGACTACTTTTTGTTATAAATTTATTCTCTTTTGTCCATTCAGAATTAAACGAGGTTTTAGGTTTTGACATGATGCTAACCTTCTGTCAATGTCATATGACGTAGCAGCACGTGGACCCTTGTTTCCTTTTTTTAACCACTGCCAAGAAGATATTCATCTGACACCGGCACCGCTCTTAGCCAATCACTTGTTAGACCAGATCAGTTGGATGCATTTTTTTATAGTCTTTGATTGGATATTGTGCTGCAGCCCAGCAAAGATAAAAAAAATACGCTCTTCAACCCTAGTGCCTCAAAAAGGAGGATAAATACGTGTCCGGCTTGATGCTGCACCGACCGGCAGACAGGTCATGGAAAATCTGGATTGACTAGGCTAAAGATGGACGCCTGGTCACTCTAGAATTCTGCTGTTCAGGTGGTAACTAAGGAGCTTGTTGAGTGTTTGTATTTAAAAACTGAACAGCATAAAGTCCATTTTGCATCCTTGTCATCCATAAACAGTGTCAAATAATCCCACACAGGAGTATGCTTGTACACTGCACTTTCCTGTTCTGGTTGGCATGTTCGGAAATCAGTGATTTAACGCTTTCATGCTGTTTAGACCGGATTTTGACCTGACCATGAAATACTGATCTACTTGTGGATGATTTTAACTCATTCTGTTGGTGTATTTCTCCATTTAAGAATAAACCCTTCAAAACATCTACCCAGCTGTGGCTCAGTGACCACATTTGTGCACTTAGATGTACTTTTTTGATTCTAGATATTCAGTGGTGGGAAAAGTGTTTGTTCTGTTCCTGATTTATTATTTTTTTGCATGTTTAACACTCTTAAGTGTTTCACAACATCAAACAAATTTGAATATCAGTCAAAGACAACACAAGTCAACACAAAATGCAGATTTATAATGAAAGATTTAATTATTAAGGGGAAAAATCAATACCTACATGGCCCTGCATGAGAAAATGATTGCCCCCTAAACTTAATAACTGAATGGGCCGCCCTTAGCAGCAACAACTGTAATCAAGTGTTTGCAATAACTTGCAGTGAGTCTTTTATGGCGCTGTGGAGGAATGTTGGCCCGCTCAACTCTGCAGAATTTTTGGAATTCAGCCACAAGGGAGGGTTTTGCAGTATGGATGGCCTTTTTAAGGTCCTGCCACAGCATACACTGCTCTGACAGTGGAATTTTATGGGGAGGGGGGAGCTAAGCCCTGAGTGGCAGTTATTCACATGCACGTACGTGCAAGCGCGGCTGGCCCGGCTTTGTAAACAAGAGACTGAGAACAACACAGAGACATTGTGTGTGATTGCATACCACAGTCCGTCTAAAAGATACCTTTAGTTCTTCACATCACAAGTTTGTAGTTCTTTCTATCTAAAATAATGAAATTTAGCTTATTGCTATTTTAAAGCTCTTGCTTAGCATTGTGGATAATATGCCTGGGTTTGTCTTTAACTGCCCATGGATGGAATCACTGGCATATCTTTGTTTATATGCTTCTGTCATACTACATACCTATACTACCCAGAATCACTCTATTAAGCCATCTTTCTTCCTACAATTTCTTTTTCTAAAATTGGTTCCTTTGGTGCGTACTTTAGGAAAAGTTAGGAAAAGCAGCACTGAATTATGTTGCAGCCTCTGCATGGAGTCAGCTGCAAAAGTAATTAAATCTTTGGGAGCCATTCACCTTAAACATGTTTTTATCTGTTCTAAAAATTCCAGAAGCAGCCTCAACTGATTGCAGGTGCTTATGTTAAATTTTTAATTCTCTTTTAGACACTGCTTTTGGTTTGATGCCTTTCATTTTTTGATAGTTATATGTTCACTGTTTTGCATTTTCATTTGTGTTTTTGTGTTGCTGCTTGTTTGGACCAGAAAGTCAGTTGACATCAGCACACCTGTCCGTCACTGAATAATTTCTTTCTTCTTTTTGTACACCTGAGAGATGGCTGTATGTGAAAATCCCAATATGTCAGCAGTTTCTGAAGTACTCATACAAGCCCGTCTGGGAGTGTATATAGTGGATGGTTGAGTCAAGAGATTTTATATTTCAAATAGATATGCAGCAAGATTATATTAGTTTGTTTTGGACTGCAAATAATAAATCTAGACTTTAAATGCACATCATAGTCGCTGTCTGTAACTGGCACAAAAATGACCAGAGGAGCTTTAGAGAACTGCTGACATGTTCCCAAATGGAACAGTACAATTCATGTTTGTTTTCTAAACTTCTGCTTGACTGTCATATGATTGCACTTCAAGCCAAAAGCCAATAACCATTGGCAGTGATGCTCTCAGCACTAGATGTCACCTCTGAAAGCAGTTGTTGAAACTAAGGATGTTCCTGTTCTGGACCTTTCATCCCCAATACTGATTCCAGTCATTTAAAAACAGGCTTAGTCCCAGTATTACTTCTTAAATACTAGTAATACAGTTTATTTACTGTAACATAAAATGTCATCCACATTAACTGCTCTACATGTGATGTGACTGTTTACTGATTGTAAAAATGCAATCATCTTCACATGGAGACAACATTTGGGAGCAGATAAGAACTTATGTAGTTAAACCTAGTTTCTGAATAAAGCTGAATAAATGCTGAATTTAAACAAAATTCAGCATTGACCACTAGAGATAGGCATCAGCCCCACCTGCTTACCCCTGCAACCCTACATGGATAAAAGGGTATATAGGATGGTTAGTTGGAAGGTTGTGTTGGCCAATACATGCTGTGAAAATATGTGTTCCAGCTAATGGTGCCTTGCAAAGCTTTTCACTCTCTTGTAATTTTTTATGTTTTGTTGCCTCATAACCTGGAATTATTATGGATTGTTTGAGTTTGCACTATTTCATTTAAAGGGCATGCCTACAACTTTAAAGATATTTCTTTTTTATTATTACAAAGCAAACAACAAATAGAACAAAATAATAGAAAACTTCAGCATGCATAAATGTTCACCGCCCCTAAAATCTCAATCAATCCATCAAATTTTATTTGTCAATTACAATTTGCATTGCAATCGAAAAATCAGTTCCAGTACAACCGTCCATCACATACACTTAAACAAACAAACATTTTGGGGGGAACGATTGACTGAGGCCTTGCGTTGCCAAGGAACGCAGCCAGTCGGCCGCTGCTAATCAGCGCAGCCGTGAGGCGCATTCCTCCAAACAGCCCGGACCCCGCCTAAACGGAGTTTACAGGCGCTGCCTTGAAATCTGTCGAAGTAAGATTAAAAACATGGGGATAGTGGAGGGAGAAAAAAAAGACAAGAATTTATCATAATGTAAAAACGTTACAGTATGAGAAACCCTACTTAAAAAAAACTCATTGCATAAAGGCACAAATATAACGGATACAACCGTACACATAAGCAGAAGGAGAACATTTTGAGATTGATCGTGTGTAAGTCCATGAGTGAAATGTGAGTCAGTGGTGTGTGCATGTTGTGTGGGAATCTGTATGTCCATGAAGGCCGTTCCTCCGGCAGGCAAGTGTCCTTGATGGAAAGTCTCTCACTTCACAGCCAGCTGTACGCACCCACAGGTGTCTTGCAGGGGAGGGGGGGGGGGGGGTATGCAGGGGGGGGAGTAGTTCTGTGCGATTTCGCCATAACAACGCAGGGGAGAATTTAGGTTAGAGGGAGTCTGATTTAATACACAATTTGTTTTGAGAACAAGCTGAGACACTTTTCCTTCAGCTTTAAAAGTCTTTTCATCACTGGCTCCAGGGTCCAATTTTCCAAATTAGAGGGCTTTTTTTCGCATATTCACATCCAGATGTTATCCGGTCACGTTATCCGGTCATGTTCCAGGGGGGAGACAGTTATCCCATCTCGCCTCTCCCAACCACCGCCGTTAGCTTCTCCAGCCTGATGTTCTGTTCATTCATCGCTTTTGTGATTGCGTCGTATCCCGCTGGTAGTCTGATAAAAGCCGAATTCGCCACCAGCAGTCGTTGAAGTTGTTGATACATCAGAAATCCCCCACATCCAATCAGAAGAAATCCTAGAATCATAAATCCAAATATATATATGTCTTCTGCGTTCTCCACGGAAATCATTGAGAGGCACACCGTGGACCACCTATTCCACCGATCCACGGAGTATCCCGCAAAAAAGATTCCATCGGGACAGGAATGCTCCCCGTTCCTTTGCTTTGCAGTTGAAAAAATTTGATCAATGCCATTTAGAGACCAGTTGACGAGATCCATAATCCATAATCTGTACTTTGTAGTAGGGCCAAACAATATATATCAATCGATAGATGTGTGGTTCAATACAAAAAAAAGTGTCAATAAAAAGTTCAATAGAAGAACAGTTTTCCTTTCCATTCCTTCCTTTTGCATTCTAGCCTGTCATGTAGGTTAATACTACAGTCATTACATCCTCCCAACCAATCACAATGCAGACCCAAGAACACTCCGTCACCAAGCTCTGCCCCCTTCAAAGAGTTCAGAGAGCACATGTTTGTCTGTTTTTGCCTTTTTTTTAAACTTATGGTTTTGGTAAAAATTTGGTTGAAGGGTTGAGTTGGAATTTAGTGATTGTGTGTTCTTTATCTAAAAATAGGTCATTTAGCAACAGCATAAAATGGCCAGGGCTGCACTTAAAGTATATGTTTTTAATTGTTTAATAATTATCAATATCGATCAATATGATTTCTATTTTATCGATATGCTTTTTTCTATATCATCCAGCCCTACTTTGTAGAGCCACCATTTGCAGCAATTCCAGCTGCAAGTGGCTTTGTAAAAGTCTCTATGAGCTCACAACTTTTGCGAGGCATTGTTTGTAAGTATCCCTAACTAGCAACTATTACTCATGGATCAGTCTCCTGCGGTCTCTTGTGTACGCACAAAATGAGGGGGGCGAAATTTTCTGACTACGAGAAGATGTATTATTACCTACAGCTCTCCAAAAATAGCAAAATAACATAAAACGACCATGTTGCTCAACACTGTAACTAACTGTAATTGACACGTACGGTAAAGATGGTCGAAATAAAATGTAACCGTGTCACTCGTGAACTCCAGAATCAGCTGCTGCTCATCTTCCGTGCAAGAGTCTGAAGATTCTCAGCATCACTCTCCCTCATAATTTCTTCCAAAGCTTCCTGAATGGCAAATTTCCTCTTCAGTGCCATCACGACTGCAGATGTTCTCCGCAAACTCCACACCGCTGAACCCCTAGCGGCCCATACTGGTTACCAGTATGTGTGGGCTTAAGGGGTTAACAGATGAATGTGACAAGGTGTGAGGCAATTGCTTTAAGTGCTGTAAACGGTCAAATACACTCATGTATTTCAGGGATCAAATATTCCCTTGCCAATAATGATGACTAGCCAAAATGCCCCTTTAGACTCCGATCATTGCGATTTTCTATAAGCTATAGGAGAAAGTTGCTACACCCCCCTCACAGGTGAGAGCTGAAAGGCAGCTCTCCAACCCCCAGAGCGAAGAGAGTCCATCGACTTCCTAAATTGCTTTTTGCTGCGTTTTTATTTTTTAGACAGAGTTTTAAAGTTTTGTACAGGTCATACTCATAACTGTGCACAGTGGAAGAACACCTGAACATGCTGTGCATCTGAAATCCATTCTGAGATTGACCTGCATGTTTTTCCATCATCCACAGAACTTGATGTAATATGATAAGTGCACTGAGGACACAGTGACTCGGTTTATTCTTCCATCAGCTTGAATTCTTTAATGAAAACACCATCTGCTGTTCTTATTTTGTGGTACCAGTTGCCATGACCAGTTGCCTGTGTCATGTTGCACCTGCTCTGATGCAGCCTCAGAATAAAGTATCAGAGCACCAGGTGTATTGCTCAGAGATGAAGACTGAGTCTTATCTGAATGCTAACTCAAATATGATGAACATTGAACATTGGTAAATAAGAGTATTCAGTAGACTGAAGACTTAGAGATATGCCCCTGGGTGTTTTCCAAACCAGAATCTCATCTCACCTTTTTTTTCATCATGCCAAAACCTGGTTTCTTTATCCAACTTAATCTTTTCATTCAAACAATTAGCAGATCATTTTATCCAAACTTAGGCATGAACAGAAACACTGGTTCTGTTGTCCAAGTCCTGTTTCAGCGCACAGGTATGAGTCTTGGAATCCTGGAGTAAGATAGAAACCTTTCAGATCTGGTATCTTTACAATGTGCTACACAATAGGCTTCCTTATGCACTGCAGTAAGCCTACATCTGGGTACGCATTACGACCTCCTAACAATACCAATTATAAATGATAAAGCAAAAATAATTATTTCAGTTATGCACATTAAGATGGCCCTTTTCACCCTCAACTAGAAAATAAAACTAGATGCTTTTCAATTTCTTTCTCCTTGTCGAACCTAGGTCGAGGACTAAAGGCTCCTAAATTGGGGTCGTGCCTACTACCCCTGTGCCATCAGAGCACGCCACTAAGACTGGTTTAAGACAAATATTGCAGAACTAAACAAGTTCATATCAAAATGTAAAAAAAAAAAAAAAATGCACTCCACATAGGAACACAGGCGTTTTTTGGCTGAACAAAACTTCCGCAAAAGCAACTATGGCCTGTTGTGGAACTGTAGACTCTGATTTGAACATTTTCAGTCTGAGTTACTTCAGTGTGGAAACACTAACGATCTCTTTGCTTCCACTTCTTTGAGTGTTTTTTTTTTTTTTTTTACTTTACAACAAGATAGCGGTGATGTGACATCTTTCTACCACTATTCCATTCTGGTCTATTCTCCATACTGGCCAAACTACAACAGATAAACCGCATGCCACAGGGCATGCTCTGGCATTACCAGTAACTATTAAAAATGGTAATGTGAGAAATCCAGCAACACTTTAAGTATTGACAAACCGGCTTTCTTCTACCGTATTCTTTGCATCATAAGGCGCATCGGATTATAAAGCGCAACATGGATTGACGTCCACATATAAGGCACACCGGATTATAAGGCGCACTAAATATTCTTCCCAAGTCTGTAATATCACTCCACCCCTTCACGTACACAGCTCTCTCCTGAGAGAGAGCTATCCGTCTCTGTCAGGAGGACAGAGTAGTTGGACTACACTGCCCTGTTTCTAACATGAGGCCAAAATGAATATAACTTTTATAATTAATTAACTTACTAGGTTTGTTGTTGCTAGGGTGCACTCTGGGCGCCCTAGCAACAACAAACTAATTTGGTCTAATTTTAATGATTTTAATCACATTCTGGACTGTGTTTAGTGAGAATTGTTGATCAAAGATGGCTGAAGATGAAAGCAGCAACACACCCGCATTATGAAGACCTTCTCAGCATCACCAGAGGTAATTTACATGTAAAGCCTGGTTTTAGATCCGACAACAGAAACGTCCATAATTGATGGGACAGAGGTCAGATGAAAAGTTTTGCTGAATTAATTCCAGGGAGGCGAAGAAACATTCCGGGTTGAATGGTTGAATACCCCCCACAGGACCCCCCGAGGGACACGGTCGAATGCCTTCTCCAGATCCACAAAGCACATATAGACTGGTTGGGCAAACTCCCATGCACCCTCCAGGATTCTGCTGAGGGTGTAGAGCTGATCCAGTGTTCCACGGCCATGACGAAAACCACACTGCTCTTCCTGAATCCGAGATTCGACTATCCGACGGACCCTCCTTTCCAGAACCCCGGAATAGACCTTACCAGAGAGGCTTAAGAGTGTGATTCCTCTGTAGTTGGACTACACCCTCCGGTCCCCCTTTTTAAATAGAGGGATCACCACCCCAGTCTGCCAATAAAGGGGAACTGCCCCCGATGTCCACGCAATGTTGCAGAGTCGCGTTAACCAACACAGCCCCACAACATCCAGAGCCTTAAGGTACTCAGGGCGAATCTCATCCACCCCCGGGGCCTTGCCAACGAGGAGCTGTGGCTCCGACCAGCCGCCTCAACAATAGAGGCACGGAACATGGTCCAATCAGACTCAATGTTCCCCACCTCCCACGGAACGTGTTCAGAGCTCTCCCGGAGGTGGGAGTTAAAGCTCCGTCTCACGGGAGTCACTGAATAAGCACATTCTGATTATTTTTTTAAAAAGTTCAATTTCTTGTTTTAAATAGTCCATGTTTACAAACATTTTTGTTGGTTGTGGTTAATGCAGAGAAAAGTCAAAATTAAATGGCAATCACAATTATGAAATAAATCGCACAGCCCTACTCAAGTTGGAGAATGTGTCAACAGCTGTCCCGTACAGCATTATGGCCTGTACAGAAGAATGACAGAAAGAAAAACCTTGTGAAATCTCATTTGAATTTAGCTACAAACCATGTAGGGAACACAGCAAACATGGAGATGGTGATCTGCTCTGATTAGAACTAAAGGAGACCCCCTTTTTTATTTACATGGAAAATGTTGTGTGGAGGAAAAATAGCATTGCACATTACACTGAACACAGCCTCCATGAAGTGAAACATTTTGGCAGCAGCATCTATAGGGACAACAGGACATTTAATGATGGTCAGAGTAGATAGGAAGATGGATGGAAGTAAATTTAAGACCATCCTGGAAGGAAACCTGTGAGAGACTGCAGCAGACCTGAGACCAGGGTGCAGGTTCACCTTCCAGCAGGACCACCACCCTGAACATACAGCCAAAGATGTTATGGGATGGTTGAGAAAGATGAAGTGAAAGATGGTTGTACAAAGTATAGACTGACCATAAATGCATGCTACTATCTTCAGATTTTTATTTGTAACATTGTTTTATGAAAGCCACGTATTGTTTCCTTCCACTTCACAATTATTCACTACCTTGTGTTGGTCCGTCACATATAATTCTAAAAATACACACTGTTGGAGTTTCCAGTTGTAATGTAAAAAAATATATAAAACATTTAAAGAATATTAACACTTTTGTAAGGTGCTGTATAAAAACCAACTAAAGAAATACAGCATTGCATTTTAGTACTTAAAAAAACCATGACTGGTTATCGATTCTTCAAATTCTATGCAGTGAAACTAATCAACCATCTGTATGGCACAACAAGCTTAATAAATTCTCCCAACTCAAGAAAATTCAGCAAGGAGTATAAAACTAGTTTTCTCCAAACAAGTCAAGTCATTAAAGTTATGTCTATTATTAGGATGTTGTGGTGAAATCAGGAATCTGTGCCAAACTGCCATGTTTGTTTTGTGTGCTGCAGAGCTATACAGAACATACTGTTCTCGTTGTTTTCATCATACAGGATGTGGGAACTGTTGTGGAAGGGAAATGATGTCCTCGTGTAGAGAAGGAAGTGCTCGCTCACAGTCTGCTCCGCTGTCTTCAACCAGCACCATAAAAGATGCCTACAAGACGGTGCAGACTCTGTTGTGACTCCTAAAGAGGCAGATCATTTCTATGCTCTTGATGCTTGGACAGAAATGGGACCTGTTGATTTGCGTTAAACCTTGAATCTGCAGATCAAAAGATCCAGATTTGAATCAAACCGTGGCCCAAATTTGATTGTTGCAGATCATAGCTGGGAGCAGCTTTGATCTGCTAACTTTGGTGACCTCTTGAGTCGACTGTGTGGTAGTGTTTCACAGCGTCAGCATTATGGGGCATTTCCTGCTCAGTCACTTTATGACTCAGTGTCAGGATTTAAGTGTCTCTAACTGTGCTCCTCCAGCAGTTAAAGACCAATAACAGTACATTAAAACTGCTGTCACCAAATCTTTTCAAACTTTTTGTAAAGAAAAGTAAGTTAATAAAATAATATCATAAACCAGGTAGTCTGTGAATTCCAAAGAAGGTTTAAAAAAAACGCAACAATTGGGCTGTTGAAAACATTTTGCTCTTCATCCAAAGGGCTTTCTCAGGTAGTCTGTGACTTTCACTACTAAGTGATGGATTCCTAAACAGATGTCTTTTTTAATGAGGGAAGAAGTTCAGGGTGTCCCTCTCTGGCTAGTAAACTCAGCTGACTTACAGTAACAGGTGGGGAAAGGGCAATGATACTTGATGCTCCATATTAGTGGAGAAGATCCCTTTTGCCTCTTAGTCACATAAATGTAAACAGCTGGAATGATCCTCCAAGAATTCCCTTCATATAAATGGAAGGATATTCTCTCACATAACCAGGGTAGCTGACGTTCGACTCGAGTTTGGATCAAGATTGGATATAATGACGTAAAAAGGGACGTAGTTTCGAACCTAATGAAAGGAAAAATTAATCTAAAATTAATACTGGTAGCATACTGTTATTCTCTTGTGATCATTCCATTATTCCATGAAAAAGTAGAAAACTGATTAAACACCATTTGTTATTATATCTATATTTAAAAACATAGGTAAGTTCTTTATCATTTTTAGCCAATGTTATTAACAGCCATTATGGAGAGCTAACCCAGCTCTGGAGCAGCGGGTAGCAGACCCCTGAGCTGATTGGATTTTAGTGTTAGGCGCTGGGATACTGTTTCTTCAGATCGTAGGGAGCTTTGTTTAAAAAAGTAAACTGCATGACACCAACATATGTTCTCATGTCACTGTAGGAGACATATAGGTTTTCTACTGTAAATGATAGGATTCACTGTGAGTTGGGGACGTGCAGCGCTGTCGAATAGGAAACAAATACAGTTTTATCTCCTTTTACCTTTCTACACATAGCTGTAAACTGATTGAAGGGATCATGATTGTTTTCTAGTCAAGCATATGGATCAAACCAACTCAGAGGTAAAGGAGGATGGGAATTTTATTTTTAGTTTGCATGTCAAAAAAGTACAATGAGAATGAACACAGTCTTTATATAGTTGTCAGACTTTATAGCATGAGGCGATCTTTGGGCTAGGAAGTGGGGAACAACAACATAAGCTTATTCCCCTACTTTTAACCAGTTGCTCCACTGTTCAGAAACATATGTCTCTAATGTTGGAGACCCAGCCAATTCTAGTTATAATGTATCATATTTGATACATTATATATTATTGAAGCTAATAAGCTAATAAGATAGCATTTATGATACATATAATTGATCATATTTGATACATTATATGTATCATAAATGTTATCTTATTAGCTTATTAGCTTCAATAATTCAATTTAGTTCAGTCTCCTTTTCTTTTTAATGTAGTGCCAGTTCAGAGAAATGTCATCTCAAGGTACTTTTCAGTATAAACAGGAAGAACACATATTTGAGTTATCCACAATCCAGTTCCTTCCAAATTAATTTAATTCATTGTATGCACTGCTTGAGCTGGATATTGATTCTCAAGAGTTAGACCTGATTCTTTTCGATCCGATCTCAAATTGGATTGCTGGTAATAAAAAACATTTTGAATGACCTGAATCACATGACTGTGTAGTTATGCAACATATTGATACTGGTAGTGTATTAACTAGGGTTTGGCAATAAATTAATTTAATAAATTTTAATTTACAATTTTTTAAGATTTAATTTTTGCAAAATCGGGATTCTGTTTTGCCAATGCACTCATTGGGCTTCCATGAAAGACTAGCATGCAATGCTGATATGTTTAGGAAAATGTACTGTTAAAATATTAGAAAGAGGAAACTTCTTTTATCATAATACTTTAAGTTAATTAAATAAAATTTAAGTTAGTTTGAAGTTACACAAGTGAAGTGAAGCTTGTTCTTAGCGCATTGTGTAATACCACTAGCAGCAAACATTTTATTATAGTTTCATTGTTTACAATGGCAGGGTCACCATCTTGTTTTACAAGCATCTTTCACTGCTTGTATTTAGTTGGTTGCACTTTGAATTCAGGCCAATGCCCTGACAAAATGATTGAAATGAAAGCCCATAATTTCTTTAATTTCTTTTTGTGAAATGAAAAGGAGGAAGAAAAAAAAATTAATCGGATTTGGTGTAATAAAATCGGAAATTTTATTTTTAAGCCATATCGCCCAGCCATAATATTAACATTCAACAGCAACTTAAAGTAATAGTAGTTAATGGCAGCTGTCAGGACCAAACTGTTGTTCGAGGTTGAATGATATTTTTCGGGGATGAACCCGGACACAGCACGCACACACAGAGCTAGTTCTTAGGAGTGAGTTTATTGAATAGAGTGGAAGATGGATGATGATGGAACCCAGAGTATTTCAACAGACGGAGGTGTAGGGTGCACAAGCTGGCCGGCAGGAGGCGTGGAGAGAGACTGACCGGGAGGAACTCTGGAGCCGAAGACTTGAGACCAGGACGGAGCATCTGAACCGAGGACTTGAGACCAGGACGGAGCATCTGAACCGAGGACTTGAGACCAGGACGGAGCATCTGAACCGAGGACTTGAGACCAGGACGGAGCATCAGAGCCGAGGACTTGAGACCAGGACGGAGCATCAGAGCCGAGGACTTGAGACCAGAACATCAGAGCCGAGGACTTGAGACCAGAACATCAGAGCCGAGGACTTGAGACCAGAACATCAGAGCCGAGGACTTGAGACCAGAACATCAGAGCCGAGGACTTGAGACCAGAACCTCTGAGCCGTGGACTTGAGAGCAGAACCTCTGAGCCGATCACTGGAGAGCAGAACCTCTGAGCCGATCACTGGAGAGCAGAACATCTGAGCCGTGCACTGGAGAGCATAACATCTGAGCCGTGGACTTGAGACCGGCACAGCTCACCAGGAGATGAGAACAGGAGTGGGAACAGAACTGAGCTGGATCTAGACTGAGACTGGAACAAAACAAAGTTGACGGAAAGTCTATTGGCTGACTGTAACAAAAAACCAAGTTGAAGGAAGTCTTCAGGCTGACTGTAACAAAAAACTGAGCTGACAAGAATTCTGGCAGAGACTGAGCGGGAGTGAACGCTATGGACCGGCGACGAGAACACAACTAAGGTGAGTTTATAAAGGGAGCTTGACAGGTGACGGGAATAAAGACTAATTAGTGTCCTGACAGGTGTGACTAATAGCAGAGCGAGGGAGAGCTGAGTGAACTGCAAAATAACAAGAAAGAAGCCAGATACAACTTAAACCATGACACAAACCCTCTCCCTAAATGTTGAGACAACTGCTTTCACAAACATGCTGTGGGCCAGAATACCAAAACAGGTCCAGGGTGTAAAACAGAGTACACCAGAGATATCTACAGCTGCTATTTGGACACCAACCTGGTGCATTATTAAAAAATTCACCTCCTGGAGTGGAGTGTGAGCCAGAAATTCACAATGGATCCATTTTTTAAATGGATATTTGGCTATATGAATCAATCTTTAGGAATTCATATGAGAATTGATTTGGCATTGGAAAATTGTTTTACACAGCCGTATGTACTGCTGTTCAGCGGTCACAGAATAAAGCCAGACTAAGTGCTAACACTTAGTGCTTTCCTGTCAAGTTAGAAATGTTGCTCTCCTGGAGGCATTTTTACTTTTCCATTAGGATCATTTGGTACTTTTTGGTTCCCATCATTTGCTAAGAACGTCACATCAAGCATCCCTATAATTCCTGTGAAGGCAGACAATATTTGAACTCTGAAATAAGAAAGCAGTGAAGCCAAATTCAGGTTTTATAGTTCAGTCCAGGTTCTGTTTAAAAATGTAAAAGCCATGAAGCAGGTAGTCAAGGAGAAGAAGACAAAGAATTTGGGTAACACTGCGCCCTGTTGCTCCTCTGTCTGCAGTAGAAGTCCATTATTGTCGTTAATGTTTATTTGGAATGCTAATTTGTAGAAAGTGCCATTATATTTTCAGTTTTGTCATTCTCTTCTGCTTTACAGCTTAACTTTAAAGTAGCTTTTTATTCACCTTTTTTAATGTAGTGTGTAACTCTAGTATACCTTGTCTATGTGTTTTGCCCACATTTTGGGTCAACAAAGGCATTGCTATTCTATTCCATTCCATGACAGTATACAAGCAGACCTTGGCCTATATGAAAAAGTGATTACACTCTAAGCCAGACCTAGGTATTTTATGGCCGTGTGAGTTTGTAGTGAAAAGGTAAATCATATTGTTTTGTTACAGGTTCAAAAAATTCAATGACAGTATTTATTTTGAAGACAACTATTCCTTTCTCAACGTCATCGGTGCACTTATGCATCTGAGCAAATATGTTGAATAGCATTTAAGAAATTATCTCTTAGTACTTAAATATGTCAGCTGATGTTAACAAAAAAGATAAATTGACACAGAATACAGTATTCAATAAGGCATGGGCTTCTGTATGTTTGGTGTGTGGAGAACAAATCGCAGTGCTAAAGGATTACAATTTTAACCGCCATTATGGGAGTAAACACGGAGAGAAGTACAAGAATTTTACTCACACAGAGAGGGCATGAGCATCAACAGGTTTGCTAGCCAAACTACAAAAGCAACAACAATGTTTTACAAATTTCCACTCCTCCATTGATGCATCATTTAGAAATTTGTAATAATCCACGAAATTGCAAGATTTGGAGAGCCATTCTCTAATGGGGAAAAAAATCAAAGACTGTTTACTGGAGTCTGCAGTGCTAATTTGTCCTGAGAAAAAATATGCGTTCGCAAATATGGCTCTCCCAAGGTATACGATAATGAGGTGGTTTGAAAACATAGTAAGGAATCTACCACTTCATCATTTAACTTTGCATGCTTTAAGCTTCTCAGGAAGTCTTGTTGATACAATCAAAAAAGTGAGAGCATTATGCCTGGTGCCTGTGTTTTAAGTGTAATGTATGTGCATTCTGAGCTAGTGCCTCACCAAATTTCATTATGGTAGCACACGATGACAGTGATTATTGATTTTTATTGGCCTTCAAAAAGAAAAAAATATGGCTGAAAATACTTCAAGAATAATGTTCAGTGTGATTAATTTCACTTTCTCTTATTGAAGGCCTGAACTTACAAAAGAATCTTATTTGATGTGCTTGGAGTTGTGGAACTGAGTTGAGTTCAGCTCTAGAGAAAAAACATAGACTTCCATGTTTGTGTTTTGGTTTTGCTGGACTGCAATTTTCATTCTTTGTGGTTCCTAAATGAGAACCTGCACAGTCATTAAAATACAATCTGCCACACTTGAATTGAGTTTAGTTGTGCTTCATTTATTTTATAGCATGCGGGTGATTGCAGTTGACAGTGTATCTTTATATGTGTATGTCATTTCTTTGGCCTTAAGCTCTGCTGTGAGCTTAAGAAAGCCGTTTTTCGATTGGCTCCTTATGGTACCGATGGTACTGACGTTCATTTATTCACTTCATCAGCAATGTTGGTGCATTCAAAAGGCGCATTCATAGTAGCCCCCCGCCCCCACCTCGGCTCTTCAGACCACCTTTCTGTGATGCTAATTGCTGCATACAGGCCCCTGCTGATCAGAGCTAAACCTACAGTGAGGCAGGCGAGAGTGTGGACTGAGGGAGCAATGGAGGCGCTTCAGGACTGTTTTGAGTGCTCTGACTGGGACATGTTCAAAGCTGCAGCAACTTATGAAGAGAAGATCAACATTGATGAGTACGCCATGATTGTGTCAGCCTACATCAACAAATGCATTGAGGACATCAGCACCACAAAGAACATCATCACCCGAGCCAACCAACGACCCTGGATTACTGAGGAGGTTCGTCAAGCGCTAAAAGCACGGAACTCAGCCTTCAAGTCTGGTGACAAGGAGGCACTGAGGACAACAAGAGCCAACTTGAACCGTGCCATCAGGTTAGCAAAGCGGAGCCACACTAAGAAAATCCAGGAGCTTTTCCACGATGCCAGCAACACCAGGAGCATGTGGAAAGGCATACGGGCAATCACTGAATACAACACGCCCCCCCCCCCCCCCCCCCCCCCGGTGGGTGAAGTTGATGCTGACTTCCTAAATGCCATCCATCCATCCATCTATCCATCCATCCATCCATCCATCGTCTTCCGCTTATCCGGGGTCGGGTCACGGGGGTAGCAGCTTCAGTAAGGAGGCCCAGACGTCCCTCTCCCCAGCCACTTGGGCCAGCTCCTCCAGGGGAATCCCAAGGCGTTCCCAGGCCAGCCGAGAGACATAGTCCCTCCAGCGTGTCCTGGGTCTTCCCCTGGGCCTCCTCCCGGTGGGACGTGCCCGGAACACCTCACCAGGGAGGCGTCCAGGAGGCATCCTAATCAGATGCCCGAGCCACCTCAACTGGCTCCTCTCGACGTGGAGGAGCAGCGGCTCTACTGAGTCCTCCCCGGATGACTGAGCTCCTCACCCTATCTCTAAGTGAGAGCCCAGACACACTACGGAGAAAACTAATTTTGGCCGCTTGTATCCGGAATCTCGTTCTTTTGGTCACAACCCAAAGCTCGTGACCATAGATGAGGGCAGGAACGTAGATCGACCGGTAAATCGAGAGCTTCGCCTTTTAGCCAGCTCTCTCTTCACCACAACGGATCGGTACAGCGCCCGCTTCACAGCAGACGTCGCTGCAATCCGCCTGTCGATCTCCCGCTCCATCTTCCCCTCATTAGTGAACAAGACCCCAAGATACTTAAACTCCTCCTAGGGGTAGCACATCCTCCCCAACCCGGAGAAGGCACTCTACCCTTTTCCTGCTCAAGACCATGGTCTCAGATTTGGAGGCACTGATTCTCATCCCGGCCGCTTCGCACTCTGCTGCAAACCGCTCTAGTTTTTTTGGGGGGTTTTTGTGCGCATGCGCGAAAGCAGCATGCTGCAGTTACATGCTCCGTTTTTGCTTTTTAACTTTCTTACTTATATCTCTTTTTGATTGCTCTTGTTTTTTCACGGTAACTCGGTGAAGTATTGTCCTCACTAACGAGGTCGTTCTCACAGAGTTTTCGTGATTTTTCGTGTTGTTTTTATCATGCCGCGCTCACCGGGACACGCTGCCTTTATTTACTTCAGAGAACAGCTGATCGCTCTAATGCCGACCGGCGTGGTAGCCAGGCCAGCCGAAATACCACCCGATCTCTGGAGAAAAACACGCCGAGGTTGCAGAGGAGGAAAGCAACATCGGGGGATGGAAGGACGGTCGGGACGGGACGGGCTTATTGAAAGGAGAAGATTTAAGCGGTGTCTCCCCTCTGTTGTTATGGGAAATGTGCGGTCGCTTAGCAACAAGATGGACGAGCTAACGGCGCTAACGCGGAACCAACCGGAGTACCGGGAGTGCAGTCTGATGTGTTTCACCGAGACATGGCTGCACAAGGACATTACGGACCGTCCGGGCTGACCGGGACACTAAGAGCGGTAAGCGGAAAGGAGGGGGGCTTGCCATTCTAGTAAACAGCAGATGGTGTTACCCGGGTCACATCACCATTAAAGAACAGCTCTGTAGCCCGGATGTTGAAATGCTGGCCGTTGGACTATGTCCTTACCAGTTGCCTAGAGAGATCCCACATGTCATCGCTGCTGTCCTGTACATCCCTCCGTCTGCAAACCCAACATCTGCCTGCAGCATCATACACACCACCATCTCCAAACTACAGACCCAACCAGTGTTGTATAGTAACGAAGTAAAAATACTTCACTACTGTACTTAAGTATATTTTGGAGTACTTTATACTTTTCTCAAGTATACATTTTTTTGATTACTTTTACTTTTACTTCACTATATTTCCGTACTTAATTGCATACTTTTACTCCAATACATTTTCAATGTTTGGTTTAGTTACTCGTTACAAAAAAAGTGTCGGTTTGGCTCAGCCAGACGTTGCCTGGAGCGCCTCCGTTTGAAGCGCTCGGTGTGTCATTTCAAAGTTGCTGTGCGCCAGCGGGGGCGTGGCCTGGCGCTCCACGGAGCCAATCACTAACGCGCCTGGCCTTTGATTGACATGGTAGAGACCCCCCTTTAACTCCGCTCCATTGGTTGTGCTGTCTTAAATCCCGCCTTCCCTCTTCCTGATTGGCTGTTTTTTATTACGTGTGTGTGTGTGCGTGCATGTGCGTACGTGCTGGGAGCACGAGATTTCAGTTTTGATTTTAACTGGGATACTAGACTACGAAACTAGTCCCAGTTAAGAAACTAAATATTATCTGCACTAAAATAGGTGAAAGCTGCTGAGTGCAGTTCTGAACAGAAGCAGCAGAGAGAGTTTTGAATTGTTGAACTTGAGAAATGTAAGTAACCAACGTTAATATCTCAAAATAGCATTTAATTCTGAAGTATAACACATTTTATCAACAAAAACCTAATCTCCTCTATAAAACTAAATATTCTGTGCCAGGCAGGAGTTCTGAAGACTGCTGGAAAGATGGAAAAGCAAAGACTGTAGGTCATAAAAATTCAGATTCTTAGCCACAGCCGTCTGAAAAAGGTGAGAGTGTCACTTTTACCATTATTTCATTGTTATTGTTGCTTTCGTTTATTTTCGACCATTTGAGGCAGTTGCTACTCTTGTTTAGACCTTTGCGTAGTTATAATAGTATGATTAGGGTTCCACAAAATAATAGTGTTATTCATTTGACTATTTCTACTTCTAGAATTAGGATAAAGACAAATAAAACAAAGGAACACAATTTACATTGGTTTCATTGTTCATAGATTTCCACACTGTCCATTAATAAATTTGTATAAACCAGGGCCGGAGCTAGCAGATTCAGAGGGCAGAGAATTCCCAAACTATCTAACATATTCTACCTTCTGCAATGGAAGGGAAAAATTGTTATGGGCTGGCTGATATACAGCAGGTCAAAAAAGGCCATATTTTGGCTGCAGTGCTTTCTGTTCTCTTATGAAGAAAAGATCATCTAGTGAACTAAATTCAATAGATGGGTTGAAAATATCCAGTATAAAATACAGAGATTTGTGTGTGTGGTGTGGTGGTGGCAGGTGTAGAGGGGGGGCCCAAAAAGACTGCAAACCTGTCAGCTGGCCGGCCTGCAGGTGTATCTATTAGCAGGTTTACCACTTCCTGTAGGTTAAAACTAAGCCTGGTTTATCACTTAACCATGTTCTTAGTATACACCCCCTTTGCCTGCACTTGGTTGTGTGTTGGTTGCTTAGCATTGACCTTGCTTGAAGAAGGAAATCTGAAAGCTTACAAAAAAGTTGTGTTTTCTGTCTAAACTTGGTCTAAATTTCTCCTGCACTTGGTTGTTTATATTATTTTAAGTGAATTTGACTTTCAAAGTTTACCAAAATCTAAAAAATGTCATTGAAACTGCATTTGCTTTCTTTTACTTTTTACTTATACTTTTCATTACATTACTTGAGTACATCTATTTTTACAGTAATTCTCATACTTAAGTACAAGACATTTCAGATACTTTAAGACTTTTACTCAAGTAACATTTCAGTCAGCTACTTGGACTTTTACCAAAGTCATGTTTTGGAGAAGTACTTTTACTTGACTCCGAGATTTCAGTACTTTATACAACACTGGACCCAACATCCTAATGCCCTCATCATCATGTCGGGAGACTTTAACCATGTCACCATGAACAAAGTTCTGCCGACCTTCAAACAGTATGTGAGCTGCCCTACCAGAGAGGAGAAGACCCTGGACCTGATGTATGCTAACATTAAAGATGCATACATCTCCTCTTCTCTTTCCCCTCTGGGCAGGTCAGATCACAACCTGGTTCACCTCAAACCCTGTTATGTGCCTCTGGTGAAGAGGAAGCCAACAACAACAAGAACTGTGAGGAAGTGGTCGGAGGAGGCTTATGAGGCACTGCAGGCCTGCTTTGAGGTGACTGACTGGCCTGCACTCTGTGAGCCCCATGGGGAGGACATTGATGGGCTCACAGAGTGCATCACGGACTATATCAACTTCTGTGTGGACTGCAATGTTCCAGCTCGGACTGTCACCTGTTACGCTAACAATAAACCGTGGATCACCAAGGACATAAAGACCATTCTGAATGAGAAGAAGAGGGCGTTCAGAGATGGCAACCGTGAGGAGGTGAGGAGAGTGCAGGGGGCACTCAAACGTAAAATCAAGGAGGCTAAGGAGAAAGCTGGAGAATAAACTCCAGACCAACAACTTGAAGGATGTGTGGAGTGGGATGAAAGCCATCACAGGGTTCCAGAAGTCCACTGGCATGGGGTTGGAAGGTCGCGTGGACCGGGCCAATGAACTGAACCTATTTTTCAATAGGTTTGATACTGCGGCCCATCCTCCACAACTCTCTGCTGCTGGCTTCCCTACAACGACCACTCCACCTTCCCCCACTCCTCCTCCTTACAGACCCCCTGTCTGCTCCTCACCACCTCAATTCACATCCACCGACTCCACTCCTCCCCCCTGCTTCACATCAGGTCCTCCACAACCTGAGGACCTCACCCCTCCCCCTGCTGTTATCTCTACAGTGTCCTTCACTCCTGACCTGGTGAGAAGACAGCTAACCAGACTCCACTCCGGCAAAGCTGCTGGCCCTGATGGAGTATTCCCCAGGGTGCTCAAAGCTTGTGCCTACCAGCTGTGTGGAGTACTTAGCCTAGTCTTCAGCCTGAGCATCCATCTCCAGAGAGTCCCCGTGCTGTGGAAGACGTCGTGCCTCGTTCCTGTGCCAAAGACGCTGCGTCCTAGCGGCCCCCAGGACTACAGGCCGATGGCACTGATGTCCCATATCATGAAGACCTTTGAGAGGCTAGTCCTGGAGCAGCTAAGCCCCATGGTCAGGCCCATCACCGACCCACTACAGTTCGCCTACCAGCCCCGCCTGGGAGTTGAGGACAGCATCATCTTCCTGCTGAACAGAGTCTACACTCATCTGGACAAGCCGGCGAGCACTGTGAGAATCATGTTCTTTGATTTCTCCAGTGCCTTCAACACCATCCGCCCGGCTCTACTGGGTGAGAAGATGACGGCGATGCAGGTGGAGGCCCCCATCGTGTCCTGGATTGTTGATTACCTGACGGGTAGACCACAGTATGTACGCCTACAGAACTGTGTGTCTGACAGGGTGGTCAGCAACACTGGGGCCCCTCAGGGGACTGTCCTCTCCCCCTTCCTCTTCCCCCTTTTCACCTCAGACTTCAACTATTGCACTGAGTTCTGCCACCTTCAGAAGTTTTCTGATGACTCAGCAATAGTTGGCTGCATTGAAAAGGTTGATGAGAGTGAATATAGGACTGTGGTGGGCAACTTTGTCACTTGGAGTGAGCTGAACCATCTGCAGCGCAACGTGACAAAGACTAAGGAGCTAATAGTGGATCTGAGGAGGACAAAAACACCTGTGACCCCTGTTTCCATCCAGGGGGTCCCTCTTGACACTGTGGAGGAGTATAAGTACCTGGGAGTGTACTTTAACAACAAGCTGGACTGGACTAGAAACACAGAGGCGGTCTACAATAAGGGCCAAAGCCGACTCTTTTTCCTTAGGAGGCTGAGGTCCTGTGGGACGATGCTGAGGATGTTTTATGAGTCTGTTGTTGCCATTACGATCTTCTTTGCTGTCACATGCTGGGGCAGCGGGCTGAGGATTGCTGACAACAACAGACTGAACAAACTGATCAGGAGGGCTGGTGATGTTGTGGGGGAGGAGCTGGACATTGTGACGACCGTGGCAGAGAGGAGGATGCTGTCCAGGCTCCAGTCCATGTCTCACACCCTCTCCATGTCACACTGGCCCAGCAGAGGAGCTCCTTCAGCAGAAGACTCCTCTTACCCAGATGCACCACAGAGCGCCACAGGAAATCATTCCTGCCTGTGGTCATCAATCTTTACAACACATCCCTCAGTGATTCAGACACCCCCCCCCTCTGTAATTGACATTTATTCATTCTTTGCACTGTTCTTGCACAAGTCACTATCACTTTACTTGGATTTATAGTTATACATATGTGTATATATGTATATATATATATATATATATATATATATATATATATATATATATATATATATTGACTTATATATGTATATATTTAGATTACTTGTGTGGAATGTTGTAAATATATATATATATATATATATATATATATAAATGTGTGTATATCTGGAGCATGTAACAAAAGTAATTTCCCTCTGGGATTATTAAAGTATTTCTGATTCTGAGAGCTGTAGATAACGCCCACGTCATCCGCGAATAGCAGAGACGCAATCCTAAGGCCACCAAAACGGATCCCCTCAACACCTTGGCTGCGTCTAGAAATTCTGTCCATAAAAGTTATGAACAGAATCGGTGACAAAGGGCAACCTTGGCGGAGTCCAACTTTCACCGGAAACGAGTCCGACTTACTGCCGGCAATGCGGACCAGATTCTGACACCGGTCATACAGAGACCTGACAGCCCTTATTAAAGGGCCCGGTACTCCATACTCCCGGAGTGCCCCCCACATGATCCCTCGAGGGACACGGTCGAATGCCTTTTCCAGATCCACAAAACACATGTAAACTGGTTGGGCAAACTCCCATGCCCCCTCCAGGATCCTGCTGAGGTTGTAGAGCTGATCCAGTGTTCCACGGCCAGGACGAAAACCACACTGCTCTTCCTGAATCTGAGATTCGACTATCCGACGGACCCTCCTTTCCAGAACCCCGGAATAGACCTTACCAGGGAGGCTTAAGAGTGTGATTCCTCTGTAATTGGAACACACCCTCCGGTCCCCCTTTTTAAATAGGGGGACCACCACCCCAGTCTGCCCATCCAGGGGAACTGCCCCCGATGTCCACGCAATGCTGCAGAGCCGCGTTAACCAACACAGCCCCACAACATCCAGAGCCTTAAGGTACTCAGGGCGAATCTCATGCACCCCCGGAGCCTTGCCACCGAGGAGCTTTTTAACAACCTCGGCGACTTCAGCACCAGAGATGGGAGAACCCGACCCAGAGTCCCCAGGCTCTGCTTCCACAATGAAAGACGTGTTGGTGGGATTAAGGAGGTCTTCGAAGTATTCCGCCCACCGATGCACGACGTCTCCAGTCTCCCCCCAACATTCGACCCGTTCCAGTTTGCCTACCGGCGGAACCGCTCCACTGAGGACACCATCTCCTCCGCTCTTCACCTGAGCCTGCCACACCTGGAGGAGAAGAACACTCACGTGCGGATGCTGTTCCTGGACTTCAGTTCAGCGTTCAACACCATCATCCCTCAACATCTGGTGGAAAAACTGGAACAATTGGGCTTCAGCACACCTCTTCGCAATTGGCTGTTAGACTTTCTCACCAACAGACCTCAGTCGGTCCGGGTCGGACAGAACACCTCTGATGTCATCACCCTCAGCACGGGCTCCCCTCAGGGCTGCGTCCTGAGCCCCCTGCTGTTCACCCTGATGACACACGACTGCGTCCCCAGGTTCACCAACAATCACATCGTGAAGTTTGCAGACGACACGACGGTGGTGGGCCTGATCAGAGACGACAACGACTAGGACTACAGAGAGGAGGTCTAGCAGCTGGTGGGCTGGTGCAGAGAAAACAGCCTGATCCTGAACGTGGAGAAGACGAGATCATCATCGACTTCAGGAAGAACCGGCCTCGCTACGCTCCACTGCTCATCAACAGCTCAGCTGTGGAGGTGGTCAGCAGCACCAAATTCCTGGGGGTGCACATCACAGACAACCTCACCTGGTCTGTGAACACCACGTTACTGGTGAAGAGAGCACAGAAGCGATTGTACTTCCTGCGGAGGATGAGGAGAGCCCACCTGCCCCCGCCCATCCTCACAACCTTCTACAGAAGCACCATAGAGAGCATTCTGACCAGCTGTCTCTCTGTGTGCAGGGTTTCCGCGGGGCATTAAAAGTCATTAAAAGTCATTAAATTAATTTTTTTTAAATTAAGGCCTTAATTGGCATTAAAAGTCATTAAATGTGATTATCTGTGGCATTAAAAATGCCGTATTTTTTTCTAAAAAAAAATACGGTCATAAAAACAGTTTCATCAGATATATTATATCAGATATAACTGATTCCGCGTTGTGTGCGGAACTGCTTCCGGTTGATCGTAAAGCCGTATGTTTTTACAATGTTCGGAAAAGGGACTCGAGGCGGAGAAAGAGCTAGAGAATGGTAAAATGCTAATTTCAACAAAAGCGGATGGAAAACGAGGAATTCGGGACATGGCTGCAGCCTGTCGACGGTAAAGATGACGAAGAATTTTGCCGTGTTTGTAAAAAAAAATTAAGCTTTGCACAATGGGCGTCAATGCTTCACGATCTCACATGAAGCCGGAGGGTGCAGTCCAGGGTGTACGCGGGTATACGCCGTATACCCACTTATTTTTCAGTCAGCATTGCCTACACCCACTTCTGGAGCGATATTTGTGTCTATTTGTGTCTTTTGTTTGAGCGCGCAGTGAGACAGGTATTCAGCGTTTAAATATCACGCGCGCACTCAAGACCTGTTTGCCGCGCGCTCAAAACTGATAAACTCTTCTCAATCCACTTTGCTCGCGCTCGGTTCCGTGTCTGCCCGTGACCTGCTACTTCCACGCTCAACACCAGCTGTGTGCGGCTCGCGGGATTCTGTCTGTGCTCTCTTGACTTCAAAAACTGTCCACCTCACCAGCCAATCACAGACAGGTTTCTTTCCATCCAATCAGAGTAGGGCTTGCAAATACTGCATTCAGATGGATTAAATGAAAATGCTGCAGCTTTTGGCAGAAATTACCAGAGACGGACAGAGTACACAGCTTCATTACTTGAGTAAAAGTACAGATACCCCTTGCTAAATTTTACTCAAGTACAAGTAAAAGTACTGCAGTCAGATGTCTACTTAGGTAAAAGTACTGAAGTACTTGTTTTTAAAAGTACTTGAGTATCAAGAGTACAAGAGTACATTTTCTAAATATTGCATTACTACTGCCTCAGTGCTTACATTTATGTACAGAAATGTCCTATTCATGGAGTTATGAAAAATGTTAATGTTAATACCTTGGAGAATATAAAAGGAATTGAAAGTAAAACCAAGTCATTTCATCTTTTTACCATGTTGCTTTCTTTAACATTTCTCAAAAGGCAGTAGCACAATGGCAACACTGACAAACCTCTGCTAGAGTTTGAACGGATTTTTTGCACCCACATTTGAACCTGACTGTGTTAAACACACCGCATACTAAAGAACATCAAACCAAATGCTCGGCTTACATTAATGTGTAATATCAGAAAAGAACTTTCGCTAACAATTGTGTGTACATGTGAGTTTCATCAATCAAATCAATAAACCTAAACCAGCAAAGAAGGCAATATAGCAATGTCCTGAGTGACACACCTCTGAACCTGACCATGTTATACATGCAGCATAGAGCAATGAAGAGAAAATAATAATGATTAAAGAAAATCAGGTAATCAGCTGATCACAATCTGTGTGTGTGTGTGTGTGTGTGTGTGTGTGTGTGTGTGTGTGTGTGTGTGTGTGTGTGTGTGTGTGTGTGTGTGTGTGTGTGTGTGTGTGTGTGTGTGTGTATTTTTGACCGAAGAGGACCAGAGGGTTAATTATGAAGTGCTGGTTGTTCATAATTTTCCAAAGGCTTCAGACTAACTTTTTAAATTGGTTTTACTGGTGCAACTAACTTTAATTTACATGGACCAGCAAAGTATTTGGGTGCTTCTGACATTCTAACAAGTGCTGCGATATTAGGTCAGGCAAATACAAGACTTTGGATAGCATATCTCTCATGTATTTAAATACAATTGTAGGCTAACGTTACAACATTTTTGTTTGGTATAACAAGAGAGGTATAAGTACACTCAAGAGCGTTCCCCCACTTGAATAGGCATTTAAGACGTACAGTTCTACAAACACTATTGTAATCCTGTCTAGGCCAGCTGAACTGTTATTTAAAAAAAAAAAAAATAGCCCCTGTAGGGTTGCTCTAGTTATTCGCTCTGTATGGTAAAAAAGACGTTTCGTACTCGAGCTCAGACTAGGAAATATATAATTTAAATATTTTATTTAAATAAAATATGTCCCCCCACCCTCCCCGCGCTCTGCCAGTCGGTCCGCGCAGGGGCATCAAAACATGAATCTGACAGGACCTCAGTTGATTATCTATGTTACACGATTAGCTTGCCTCGGCTTATGCTATTGTCAGGCCAAAGTTAGCCATCTGAATGTCTAGCTACAGCTGGCAAATTGGCGGGTGCATGTGGCTTCGACTACTCAAACATAACCGAGAATGTAAAAAGCTGCATTATCGCACCTAGCAGATCATTTAGTGCACTTTTCTGTAGCTAGTAGAATCTATCTTAGAAATGTAAGGAAGTTTATTTTAATGTACGTACCTTGACATGCTTCCGCAAGTTGGAGGATGAATTTTTGTAGGCAGTGATGAAGTTCTGTTTGGGTAAACACAGCAAACACTTGAAGCAAAAACTATCATTCAATTGTTCCGAAAATTGAAATAGTCGGGCGAGGTGGGGCCACGGGTTGACACATTGCCGGGATGGACCTGCTGCGTCTTCATCCATTGTTCGTCTTTTGTCTAATAAATCTGACCATGGAGTTGATTTTGGTGGAAAGCTGAAGGTGATTGCTGATAGGCTGTCCCAATCAGTGGCGCCTTCCATAATCCAATCACGTTTGAGAGGGAAACCAAAAATTAAGGGTTTCCGAGATTTTTTATTTTATTTTATTTTTTTAGAAGATTTTTTTTTTTTTTTTTTTTTTTACTCATGGTTATGGATAGAAATGTAGCGGAGTAAAGAGTACAATATTTACCTCTCAAATGTACTTGAGTAAAGTCATGAGTACTCCCCAAAAATGATACTCGAGTAAAGTACAGATCCCTCAAAATTGTACTTATGTACTGTACTCAAGTAAATGTACTCCGTTACTGTCCGGCTCTGGAAATTACTAAACATAACGGTGGGATTGAAGAAAAAACAACAACCAATAAACAGTTTAATATTTTAGCCTAAAATATTTAGTTTAAAATAAGTCCTTGAGTTACTAAGTGAGGTGTGAAAAATCTTTTTGTCTCTTTTCTTTCCAGCTTCTGGGTGATGATGCAAACGTTCTTGTGATCGTAATCATCATCATTGTCATCATTATTTAAAGAGCACTTTAACACCAGGTACAACAAAATAACATCTAATAAAATGACTTGAGTGAAGAATCAACAGTTTAAAACCACAACAATAATAATAAGCTGTTTAAATCCTTAAAAACAAACAGAAGTTCTTTAAACTGAACTCTAAGATAAACAGGCAACCAGTGAAGGGAGGCCAGGATGGGCTAATGTGCTTTATTTTATGTTTTTCCATTAAAAGGTGTGCAGCAGCATTTGAACCAGCTGCAGACGTTTGAGTGAGGACTGGTGAAATGAAGGCTTAGAGTAGTGTTTCCATATGTTTGCCTTGAAAGAACAGGTTTTACCTTTGCTTTGTTTCTTAAATGATAAAAATGACTTAACTGAGGCCCCTTTTTGACTGTCAAGTTTAAAATCACCGTCCATTTTAAAATCGAGGGGCTAAACATTCATTGTCAGGGTGTCTAAATCAACAGGATCAACAGTTGTTTGGGTGTTTCAACTGGTATATTTGACAATTCCTCATTTGTAAAGAAAAAGAGATTTGAGTTTTGGTGTTCTCCTCGTTATTAACTTTATCTCTTTCTATAGATTCTCTTTCTCATTCAATTTAGGACTTTCCATATGCCTTATCATCTACGTCTATATTGAAAAACCTACAGTAAAGTAATGAAATGTTGATTCTGGATGTAGTGTAGGAATTCCTTCAATATAAACCAAAGAAAATTTTACATTACCTGCCAGAAGCTGGATAAAATCTTTAAAAAAGAGATAACAGTATTTTCACACCTCACGTAGTAGCTCAAGGAAATATTGTAATCTAAATGTTTTAGGCTAAATATTTTACGCTAAAATGAGTAAACCCTAGTGATGGGTAAACTATTGGGTAAACTAAATAGAGCAGTGTTACATGTCATTGTTTCTAAAACAGCATGTTTCTGAGCTGTGTCTAAAAGGGCAAACATTGAGAGTATACCCACTTCTCCAGGGACCACTACACCACTGAGGACAGCCACAGATAAGCTGCAAGGGGCAGACAACAGCTAACCATGTCAAGTTACTTTTCTGTAACCAACGCAGTCACGTCCGCATTAGCTACCGCAAACAGCGCAGCAGCAGCTGGAGCATGCTCTACTGCCACTAATGTAGGGAAATCAGACGGTCTTCGAACAACATTTGGATCCAATGCAACACTGCATGCGGAGGTGCTCTGGTGTCTGAATACGTACTATATAT
The DNA here is from genome assembly GCA_037039145.1 of Fundulus diaphanus. Lineage (NCBI taxonomy): Eukaryota > Metazoa > Chordata > Actinopteri > Cyprinodontiformes > Fundulidae > Fundulus > Fundulus diaphanus. Next base: position 11,152,524 of record CM073135.1, read on the forward strand.
ATATATATATATATATATATATATATATATATATATATATATATAAAATGCAGCATTTTATATCAGCAGATGTTTCTCGAGGGACTATTTTGATGTTCCAGCAAAGTGCGTTGCATTAATTGAATCTACTAGTACTAGAGGTGTGAAAAAGGTTTTCTAAATCTGGGTGTGTCAGAAGGGATCTGATTTTGGATGATTGTAAGGTGAAAAAAATGCAGATTGTGAAATATTATAGATAATTTTCTGAAAATTAAGGTCACCATCCAAAATCACGCCTAGGTTCTTAATGTCTACACTGAGGTCAAGGAGAACAAGAATAGAAATTCTGTGGTGTTCAAGACTGATTTTTAAATTATGTTCTACTCTAACAAGAGCTGTTTTCTGTTCTCTGGTTGGTTCTATACTTAGACTGATAAATATCAAATGAACTGTTTTGGATTAAATACAGGGTTCTCGCTAGTGCATTTCAGCTAATGGGCCGTTATGCTGAAAGTTGTCAAAATTACACTGAGGTTCTACGTGCTAAACTACCAGTACAACAGATGTCTGAGAGCAACATAGAAAGGTCAGTAAAGCTCTTGAATGTGCAATAGCAAAGTTGTAAACCTCCCGGACAAGACAAGTATTAATTTAAAGTACTGGCCTAATCCTGTTTAGCTCTGAAGGCCCATTTTTACCCCGGTTTAAGATTTGACAGTAAATGAGAAAAACATTGATCAGAGGTAAACATGATAATATGCATATTTAATTCATTAGGAATTCCCAACGGAGACAGAAGTTTACATTACCATTTTGTTGTATTCATTACAAGCTGACCTGCTACCTCATGGCGATGCAAAAGATCTCTGTCTAACTTTTTCTAATCTGAACACGTCTTATAAAAGTCTGACTCCCTCCCATCTTGGGAGGAGGGGTGATCTGTCCTTAAAACAAAGAGGCTGTTCTACTCTGCCAAGGGTCAAGCCAAATGACCTGTCCCCCTGCCATAAAACCCAACTGCATGTTTTCTCTCCCTGAAAGAGGGAGACAGTCAACAACCCTGCATTCCTTTAGCTCCTCCATACGAATACAACTAAGATATTTATTTTCCTCAACAATTCCCTCTGTTTCGACCCAACAGATCAAACCAATAACTGAGCTAGTACTAATTTAATGTCTTGGAACCCTCAAACAAAGTGTAAATGATAAGATGGAATTTCCTAATCCACTGTCCCCTCTGTTGGCGACTAGTGAAACCATACAGAAACCTACAACCCAAATGAAATACTATACCTATTTTTGAAACCAAATTAAGTTGTAATTTACCCCTCAATAGTAAGATAACCCAACTTATAAACTTAAAAGCTACTGAGCCTATCTAAATCCTAAAACACACTAGAAACAATAAAAGTAAGCACCTTTATCCGTTAGGTGTTATCCCATGATATATTTGCAACTACCAAGAAACTGTTAATCTTATACCTGAAGAGGAGGTCTTATTTTCCACACTGAAAGACTTCCTATTAAATGTATGCTCTACTATTATATTAACTGAATATGACTCTGGGAGTCTTAAAGTAGATTAACAAAGATGTCTTTTTAGAAATTAATATAACCTGTGAAAGTACTACACTCCGATCAAACCACAGAATAAAGACCAAATTATCATGCAATGCATAACCAAGATCCTAACAGTACTAATATTTAACATCTTAGGAATATGGAACTTACATAAAACTTATTGTTTTTACACAATGTATTCAATTGTTGCCATGATATTGTCTTGTGTCTCAGAGTTGTCTTCTTCTTGCCCGTAAAGATAATGGGTTATAGAGTCATTTGTCCCAACCGCGATCTCCACACAGCTGTATGTTAATCTTTTTATTAAAAAATAAAAAACGAAAACAAAATAAGAATCCTGCTGCCTCTCCTTGAGTGGTTCTGTGCTTCAAGTCGCTCCCTGATGTTTCCGTGAACCCTCTGTGGCTGGCACGCACCGACTCCGTAAACTGGTCGAGCACCCTAAATCATGACCCCCACATCTGTCTTTCGATGACTTTAGCGCGCACTTAGTCGATGTCTGGGGGTTGGTGCACCCTCCTTCACATTCCTTGGAATCTCCTGGTTTATGTCTCCAATACAATCTGAAACTACACGACAATCTTTATATGTCAAATTTTTGTGTACTACCTGTGAATCCTGGAGGTTGACGTCGCACCCCAAAAAAACTCTTTTCAGTCATAGAGAATGTATCCTGTAATGAAATTAACTAAACACTCCGATTTGACACCCCAGCAAGAAACAATCTTCAAAGCTTTACCCCATGTTAATTTAGTCTGTGCACAGATTTTTAGCCAATTGTTTTTCCAGGTTCTAATTAATCCTTACCACCGTCCATTGTCCATCTTCATCCTGTCAGAGAACCTATGCTAGAAATGTAATAGTTAATGAGACACTTTATCACAGTTTCTCTGTCCTCTCCTTTCACAGGGCTCTGGTCGTCCTGCAAAAGAATCCACGCACGCACACACAAATACTTTAAACCTCTGATGGGGATCACCGTGTCTGTGGAATAAAAAATGTGTTAATTTGGGTTTGAAATCAAAGTACATTTTTCCTGTAAGAATGTCAGCATCCTCTTTGGATCAAAGCGACCACGCATCGCACCACTTTACACAAAATATTTCTGTAACCTCTACTACAACCCCAGATGTCCTACCCCGTGTGCTGCGGAAAAAGTCCCTGATTTAATCCTAGAGGAAACGCAATCCTCCATCAGCTCATTTTACAGCACCTTCACTCTTCCTGCAATCAATTCCTCCCTGTTTTCCTTCAATAGATACCATCCTCATGTCAAAAATTCCTTCATCCACCCTTTAACATCATTTGACATGCACTGTTATTCCAACACGATATATGCGGCTTTCAATCCTTAACTATCCTGCATGACACAACAACCATCTTTTAAACTACTACTTTAACAGGGCCTTCAATAGAACTAGCTTAGAATCAAACGTATCTGCATTATGTTGCCCTCTGTTTTTCTATTTTATCCAATATTTACTTATGCTCTCCTTGAAACAAAACTAATTTTGTTACAAAAACATCAACCGAGAACAGTATATGGTCATCAAGGGGAGGCAATTTAACTGCAAATGCTTATCTTCGTTGAAGTAGGAAAAACACTTCCTTGTATCCTAAATCCAAATCAAAATATTATTCAATTTCATCATACCATGTATCTGCAAGAGGTCCGTCACAGGTTGCGTAAGATCAGTGTACCTAAATGAAATGATGACTGCAGACTGATGGTCTCAGTTGCACACAGCAATTTGGCTTTGTGAGAATGCTGGATGTTCCAAGTCATTAACATACCAAGTCAGGGTGGTGTTTCTGGACAAAGGACATGTAAAACATAGTTTATAACCTGATTAAAAATACCTGGTAATATAACAAATCCTGGTGACCGTCTGGTATATCGTAGCTGGCAACTGTTATATGTAAAATAGAAAAATCTCAATATTTTTAGCTAATGAGAAATAACCTAACAGATTTGTCCAATCTATAGATGTGTACCACTGATAAGGAATAGTATTTTGTTTAAAAACAGGATGTTTAACCCAGACGACATCTGTGCATTCCAGAGTGAGGCCCAGTATAATAAAACCGTCACCACAGGAAGGCCAAACTGATAGTAGCCCCCCTGCACTAAATTTATGACTTGCACTAGTTAACCCAGAGAGACAACTCACAGTAACCTAAAATGTAAGTGTAGCACGTGAAAGTATTCCCACCCCAGTTGATTTTCTGCTCATAATTGTAATGCTAAAGTACACCTTCTGCTGTTTAATGATGATCAATACGGTCCTGGCCATAATAGAATAAAAACTCGTGTTTAAAAGGAACATATCAGTTACATAACAAAAAATTTAATAGATATTAGTATATTTTCAAAACAGCAAACCTGTACGCTGGTAGGTGCTCAATTGGTTGCCTGAAGGAAATGTTTAACCATTTCCTGATCCATTTGCCTCGTTGCTCAAAACATGGAGAGAAGAAACATATGAGGAAACATGTCATCCAACTGCACATACCATTTTAATTGTTCAGCAGCAGTGCTCGGTTGCCACATACATATTGCTAGAAATAACTATCTGTGTGTTACCTTAAAGATTGTTGTTACCAGTCTGTGTGGTTCCTGTCATAGATCAGATTGACATGCAGCATATCAGGCAGAAAGCAGATAGGAGCTTAGACTTTGCATTCAAAGCTTCCATGTGTGGTACTCTGAAAGAACACCAGATGCTTGGATAGATGTCAGCATCCCTTCCCCCACGTGTTGCAACGGCAGACCGCTGTAATGTCTCTGAGAAGCACCTCTGTGACAAGTCTCAGTCCACAACTCAGAATCTGATGAAATATGTGGCTCCAATATTGCTGAAAGTTCATGCAGTTATTTCCCTTGACAGCTTAGGATCTGCGCTGTTCATGCGGCCTTGGCCATCCTTCTCAGGGTGTGCAAACATTGTTCATGGGAGCGTTATCCCCTTGCTGGGGTACTGACCTTTTGGAGGTGAGGTCATGTTAGGATTTGGTGACTCCATTCCAGGCTGACCTGCCGGTGGAGCTACACAGTATCTTGCCCAGTGTCCAGCGTGACCACAGTTGTAGCAGATGTCTGTGGGTGTTCGCAAAGTTCTGACATATCTGCCTCGTCCTTTCGGTCCCCTGCTCCTTCCTCCATGTCTGCGCTGATCGCCACATTGCCATCCGGCAATCCCAGTCAAATTTAGGAAGCTCTGCTGAAGTGGATCAGGGAAAATGCTGTATAACTGCATCTGCCCAGGAAGAAATTATTAAAAACAATAAAGTTTCATCCTAAAATGGCTCGAAACTCAGTTTTGTGCCTTTGGTTAAATTTGTTTTTAACTCAGCCAGCCACAATCTACCACCAGCAGCAATGCTGGGAAGTTTATTCACCAGAAGTTGCATATCACCAAATGAACAAGAAAAAAAATCCTCGGCTCCTAAATTACTGTGTAACAAGGGCATCTGCATTTTGGTGGGACTTTGAGAATGTGGTTGCATATAATGAATACTTTGGGGTCCGTCCTGTGATTTTCCCCTAATACTTTCCATTCCTGCTAATTTCTGCCGCTCTGCAATATCAGTATCTATAATAAAACGATGCAAGCCATTAACATTTGTCATAGATTCCTCAACATTAGCTGCTTCGTTTGAGGATAACTCCAAAACTGACTCATGACTAGATGCAGTATTAACAAAATCTTTCAAATCAGCAGCATTATCCTTTTGCCAAACACAATTAAGCTCCATTTTACCGTTTAACCTTTAACTTTTAACTTTTAGTTCTGCTCACTTGTGTTTTCCCAGACCTGCAATGAGCAGAAGCTGTTAGTGTGCTGTTTCCTGCTCTCTGTTAATCAGCTAGATTTAAGTCTGCTGTATTATATCTATGTATATCTATTATAACTAGAGCTATCAAACAATGAAAAAATTTTGATTACCATTTATTCGCAAATTATATTTTATTTCTGAAAGTGTAAAAGCTCATTTAGGCATTTTAATATGCTATTTTGCAATAGATGACACTAATTAAAATTATGCTCTTACAAAAGGTATCTTCCTTTGTTTTTCAATTTTTTTTTTCAATTACCTCAAACAAATGTTTAATGCTCCCCCAAATTTCCAACAACTTTTCCCAAGTTCTAACCTCTTTCTGACTTTTAGGCTACGGTTTAAAATAAAATTTGCTCCAAAACTCACCGTCATGCCAGCCGTGTTTTCTCCAATGAAACTCTCCCATCAGCTGCTGTTAACACTTCAAATCACCTTTCTCCGTTCAAACTTTTCCTGCGCTTCAACAAACATCATTAATACATCAACCTTTTTTCCGAATGATGTCCAAATTCCCCTTCACTTTCACCCATATCTTAGCCAGATTCTTGCTCCATAATGAACACTTTTTACTTACTCAAATGTAATCTGTTCCACAGTACTTCTCCACTGTAAACCCCACACCCGTGGGAAAATTCTCACTATCTTGGAGACACACACACACCTACACACACAGAAATACACACAGAGACACCCACACTTTAAAGAGCCGCGGGCTCAATCAGTCTCTCCTTCTCTCTCACACAATGGATCCCATTTTAACCGAGACAAAATGTTGGACAAGACATGTGTTACAAAAACATAACATATAAAGACAGACAGCTTGCGCGACAAAGAGAGTCCTCTGACCCTTCCTTTCGACGGAACCTTGTCTCATTTATTTTAATATCTCCTGGTCTAACCGTCGTGCTTCCGAAAAACCCCGTTTTTGGAAACTAAGACAATTCAAATTATCTCTCTGGGATCCCTTATTTTAATCTCTATTCTTCTCTTCTATTCTCTTGTATTCATCAATTCAACTCAACTTTTCAAAATATTAACGTATCTTGACCGTTTCCTATTGCTACGCTTCTTTCGGAAGTCCCAAATTCCAGAGATAGCGCCCCATCTCAGCCCTAAAAATCATCAGAACTCGTCAGCCTGAAGTTAAGGTGGCCAAATCTTAGAACTCTTTTTTTTTCTTTGTATTTTATCTTTTTTATTTTCTTTATATTTTATCCTTTCTATCTTATTTTATGTTTTTGACGTAGACTTAAACATAAATCCCATTCAGTCCTTTCTCGGTTTCAACATAAATTCCATTCAATCCTCTCATACTAGTTGCTCTGTTCAACCCCTGATATTTTGAGAAGAAAGCTTCTCATCTACAGCACCACTTAAATTTAGCCTACACGTCTAACATTTCACCAAAGGAGAATTAAAAATCTCCTTACCTTTTCGGGTCGACCCTGTGGTGCTGTAAAAGATTACTTCTTCATGCCCAAATTTAAAAGCTTCCTCCACTTACTGTCAAATCCGGGGTCACACGCACCAAATTATTAATTTTAAGTACTGGCCTAATCCTGTTTAGCTCTGAAGGCCCATTTTTACCCCGGTTTAAAATTTGACAGTAAATGAGAAAAACATTGATCAGAGGTAAACATTATAATATGCATATTTAATTCATTAGGAATTCCCAACAGAGACAGAAGTTTACATTACCATTTTGTTGTATTCATTACAAGCTGACCTGCTACCTCATGGCAATGCAAAAGATCTCTGTCTAACTTTTTCTAGTCTGAACACATCTTATAAAAGTCTGACTCCCTCCCATCTTGGGAGGAGGGGTGATCTGTCCTTAAAACAAAGAGGCTGTTCTACTCTGCCAAGAGTCAAGCCAAATGACCTGTCCCCCTGCCATAAAACCCAACTGCATGTTTTCTCTCTCTGAAAGAGGGAGACAGTCAACAACCCTGCATTCCTTTAGCTCTTCCATACGAATACAACTAAGATACTTATTTTCCTCAACACAAGCTAAAGTCAGCTATTATGAGCTTGACAGACAGCCCAGTGACTGAGTTCTGCCTGGACACCCCCTTTGAGCTACACTACACTACGGTACGCTGCATGAATGTATACTGAAGCAGCGAAACAAGACACCACATACAAATACAAAAATATTTTTAATTCTTAAATTCTTTTGTTATTATTATTATTATTATTGCAGCTTTTTGTCTATATTTATATGGCAGTAGATCCAGCATCTGTATCATTCTTGAAGCACTCTTGGAAAAGTAAAGTACACGTGCAAACGTTGGATTTAACAAAATTCTTTATCTAAAAAAATGCCAGCAAAACAGCTATTGGGGAAAAAATACAAAATGGAAATAGTTCTCTTGCTACAAGTTCTTCATAGTATTTCCTCTAAAAATGGCTAGCACGGTCAAAAAACTGTATTGATACGTGCTTCTCTGATCTTTCCTTCCTCTAGGTGTCTTTTACTAGAACACTTTTTCAGGATGTAGACTTTCAAAATAAAGTTCGGAATTTCAGAATACAAAAAACTTAACTGGTTATTAACTGGTGTTAACTGTTAACGGTAGAAAAATTATAGACAAAAGGATTTTTACAAAAATAATTCTATTAAAGCAATAGTTGGTAGTCCTGTTCAGAAACAGTTTTTGTTATACTGGGTGAAATGGTCCTTCCATCCTGACAGTAGTCAATATATTATGTATTCAGAAAAAGGAGGTTAAAAATTAGATCTCTGTGAAAGGCCAAGCTGCAGGCCTGTAAAATCGAACCAGTCATTCTGATTATGACCAATCAGCGATTTGTCAGAGTTTTGGTCCTGCTCTCACCCATAGATATTATATACGTAGACGTCTCATTATGTGCTGGAGTGCATCCTGCATCGTCGCCATATTGGATGGGTGTCTCCTACTCAGGGCTTGCATAGTAGCCAGCGGGAGTAAACGCAGAGGGAGCAACGTTGCCCAAATTTTCTGCAGCTTACGGTTGCAATAACCGGGGATAACTATTGAAAGTAGATCACACGGTGCATATCACCATTTTGAGCTGAGATTGGTTCTAAAGATGAGTTTTCACTTGGTGAGAATGTTGTGCTATTACACACTGTTTTAAGTTATTTAATGTTTAATGAATAACTCTGGGTCTGTTAGGTATTGTCCAGTGAATATCAGTCCAACAGCTGATATTAGGACAATAGTTGAAAGGAATGATTCGAGCACTGGCATTCTTTTAACAGCAAACTCTGCTCACATATAGATTAAATGACAACTTCTCTTCAAGTTCAAGAATTTATTAACAGAAATAAAATGAACATCCAGAGAACATCACTATAGAATGCTGTTTATCTGAATTAACACTATATTTCATCCTCTCTACTAGGCTAGTGAAATTTAACTAAAACTACTAAGCAAAATGAAGATAGAAAGAGGCTAAGGAACTATGTACACACAAAAGACTTAATAAAATGGTTGATCACAATCATCAGAATGATTCAGCGAATCCTGGTTCACTGCAGATCTAAGTTAAAGAACCAAAGTTCATCTTAAAGAATATGGAATGAGATAAAATAAGCTTGACTAATTTAGAACAACATTTGGTATGTGTTCCAACCGATTCACAATGCAAATCCTGAGTTAAACAAAACATTATTTTATAAAATAACATCTTAAAGAATGATTTGCTCAGTAAAATCTGTAACTTTAGGATGCTTGATTTTATTAATGCGATTATTCCTCTGGGAAGCTAGGGTTCGCTGTAGTGATTGGTCGCTAAATGGATTAATCCTAAAGTTATACAAAACACCATTAAATCGACATTGATCTTCCATATTAATGGGGTAATAATGCGCATAGCACTATCGAACGATGGTGGAGTGAAGCGAAAACAAACCTTATGTTTAAAACGAACCGTAGATTTGTGGTAGCACTAATGTTAATAGCACGGGAAGCTAATAGCATTATGCTAGCGGACATTCAGCGCTAATTTTAAAAAGCCTTAAGCTCTCTATTTTGGTCATAATGAGCGGACCGGAAAATACAAACATCATTATCCCATCACTGTATAAAACCCTTACGGAAATAAAGTTTGTTATAACTGTAAAAACACACTCTATCTACATCAGCAACGCTTGGTTTCAAAATGCTAACGGGAGCTATGTCTGTTAGCTCCATGTGTTTTAAAAACACCATGAAAACACATTAAGTAAACCATTTAACTTTCCCTGTTCAACTCTGCCAAACCTGTCTGTGCCTCCGTGTCAGTTCGGTTCACTTTGGGGCATCCGGTTGGAAGCAGTTGAAGCAGTGAGGGTGAAGGCTGGTTGTCTGACCAGCTATGCGGCTAGCCGAAACGTGGCAGTGAGGAGGGGGCTCCGGGTCCTAGGCTGTAGGAAGCTCTGCACTGAGGGACTGCAGCAAGTGTGCATTCGGGCTGTGGAAGGGAGAACCTCCGCTCGGCTTGCCTGGCGTAGCTGCTGCTGTGGGGCCTGTGCCGGTTGCAGCGGGCGACTTCAGATCAGCCCCTCCTCTCAGGTTGGCCTGGCCGCAGAAGAGGAGACTCGAGTCAGCTTTCCTGCAACAACTGAGAAAAATCACAACGCTGGTTTCGGCATAGATGGATTATTTACTCCGGAATCTGGTTACGCAGAAGATAGACTGCAGACTAAGCTTCGATGCAGCCCGCGGTTCTCTGAAATCCAGTTGGATCCTCCGCTCTGCAGAGGAGGATGAGAGTGTTCTCCCCTATGCTGCTCGGACGTAGCAGCGGGAACAGAGAGCGATTGTCTATGGACAGGAAATATTTATACAGTCTCTATACTTTATACCCCCCTTGCAGTGAGAGGCAGTCCTTGGGTGCCTGTAAAAGTCTCAAATTTCTTTGCTTACAACAACTGATTTTCATGCAACAACTGATTTTTCCTCTTGGCTTGATTGCACAACAATAATGCAGAAACCCTACAGATGGACCATCATTTTATGCTTATTAATTTGTTATTGTTATTAAATGTATTTCACCAATTAAGGCTGAATTACATTGCAAAAATAAGTACCCTGGGGTTACAGAATGCAAACACATGCAAGAAGCTGTGCAAAACAGTTCTTTTTCAAGGCTCTTAAGCGCCAGTCCTATTTGCAAGCAGGGTACTGTAAGACACTGGTATGACCTGGAAAATTTTAAGAACACTTATCCAGGCCTTTAAAAAGCTGTGTATACATGTGTGCATGCACAGCATGCAAAAATATGAAGAAAGTGTTGTTGGTGTGTAGAGAAGGTTTGGGATTGTAAATGTAAGAATGAGTGAAATATATTTAAATGAACAAAGCAACTTGTTTCTTTATTAAAATACAAAATGTATTAATTTATACATTTATTAATATGTAATACCACGTGTCTTTGTTTAAAAGTATGAAACAAAGTATTTAAGCATGAAAGCATGTATTAATTTACATATTTAATAATATGCCATACCCCGTCTGTCTTTGTTAAATACCATTAAACAAAGTATTTCAGTATAAAATCACGTATTTATACATTAATATGTCATTTCTGTCTGTTAAACAGCATAAATTTATGAAATATGTTGTTTAAATTGGTTTATTTTAGTTGGGCAAGCAGCTTCCTCAGTACAAATAAATGCACTGGGGGTGCGTGAGAGACCCATCCAAGATAGTGGCCCCGCTGAAACCTCATTTCCAATAGGCATTGCAAGTCCATGAGGTGTCTACCTATATAATGTCTATGTACACAACCTTCTGGAAATGGCCTATTGCCTCATGGTTCCAGGCTTTCTGCTGCACAGTTAAGTTAATTCAATATAGCAGTGAAGTTTATTTTAGCGTTATGATAGAAACAGGGCAGTGTAGTTCAGCAACTACTCTGTCCTCCCGGCAGAGACCACTAGTTTGTTCGTCTTGTCTCCCTCTCAGGGAGTAGTGTGTGTACGCAGAGGACTGGAGTGATATCAGCCAATTCACTCTTGTCTGTAGCGCAGCTACTCATGTTACTCGTGTTTACATTCACTTATTTTAGAGCCCAAATAAGCGACTGCATGTTCCGAAACGAGCCCAAAAAAACGCGACTCACGGAATTTACAAGCGACTTTAGAAAAAAATAAGCTCAAAGTCTCTTATAATAAGCAGACTTGGCAACAGTGCCAAAAACCATTTCACACGATGAGCGTAGCTATTAGCAGTAGCTTGGTACCAAATACATGGAGGACATACTTGTTTACATTGTCAAATTCATAACACTCCTCAACTTCTGTAGTAGTTATTACGCTCTTAGGTTGTTTGTAATTAATTTAGCGCACCACTAGATGATGCACCAGTGTGAAAATCTTACACACTGAGGCTTTAAATTTCACTAGCCTAGTAAAGAGGATTTGTTGATTGAAATATATTGTTAATATAGGCAAACAATATTGTATGACGTGTTCCCTGGATGTGCATTTATTTTTGTTAGTAAATTCTAATACTTGAAGAGTATTTGTCACTCGTTTATTCCATATGTGTGCAGAGTTTGCTGCTAGAAAAATGCCATTCTTGAATCACTTTTCAACTATTTTCCGTATATCAGCTGATGTAGCTGATATTCACCAGACAATATCTAACAGACCGACAGTTATTTGATAAACATTTAATAACTTAAAAACATGTTAAATTGCACAACAACAGCCTCTCATACCTTTCTACTAATACTGCTTTCTTTCCACTCATTTTGAGGCCTCTACATTTCAACCAAAGTTTAATCCCTTAAGCCCAGAGAGTTTTAGGAGCAATTTCCACGTGAACGTACATATCTGAAATAAATCAAGTACAGTTCCAAAGTTAGAAAGTGTAAATGTAAAAGTTAGTATTTGTGTGACACAAAGGCATCAAAGAAATTTTTTCAGGTTGAACCACTATTGCAAATGTCACCATGTCTGATTTATAGGTGATTAAACAAAGAAAAAAGAAAATCTAAATTTTTGAGCCTCGCCTAGATTATTTCCAAAATAAACACTGCAAAACATCATGAAAAACCCTTTGAAATTATACGAGAGGAGACTCAGACTTTATAGATCCACATCTTGACTATAACTGCAACAAATCTGGACTGAATCATCCATCCATCCATCCATTTTCTAACACATCTATCCCTATTGGGGTCACAAGGGGTGCTGGTGCCTATCTCCAGCTGTCAATGGGCGAGAGGCGGGATACACCCTGGACAGGTCACCAGTCTATCACAGCTTTACTGAATCAGTTGAAGCATATTTGTTCCACATAGGTTTTAGTGGGCAGTGTGCCAAGCAGACATGTGATTTTGGCACAGTTGTGCCAAAATTCATATAAGGCTTCTTAAGCCATCCAATTTACAGTGAAAGTAATTATGCTGCTGGAGTGGGTGGAGGGAGGAGGGGTGAAGCTAATCACAGCATGATACATTGTTACCTACAACTCTCCAAAAATAGTAAAATACCATAAAACAAAACCGTTGTAAAACATCAGTTGTATTGTAAAGTATAAATGATACTACCAATTCATAAAATGCTTTTTAGATCATCCAGCTGACAGTTGTGCCAAAATGGGCCAAAACTGTGCTAAATGTTTTTTGCACATAAAAGGGAATCTGGTCAAAAAAAAGGGCTGATTTCCATTGTAGGACTCCTTCTGCATATGACAAAGTACTTGTTCATAAGATTTACCTCCGTTTCTTTAAAATGTACCATGGTGCACAGCATAATATCAATAAAATGCAGAGAAAAATTAGCTGAATTTTGTCCTTTTATCTCCAACAACAATTTTATTCAATAAATACTTGTCAATAAAAACACAGGAAAAAAATTTAGGTATCTATGGCTCAGTGTCTGGTTCACCTGGAGAGGGCCACATGTCATCGCTGTCATCAATAGGCGGAGGGATAGCTTCAATCGCCCGCCTAGGACTAAATAAGACTATTTATTTCTTACCTCTCCAAAACTAAAACAGAAAGACACTGATATAAAACAGCAGTTGTATTGGGAAAGTGTAAATAATATATACAATTCATATAAGGCTTCTTAAGCCATCCAATTTACAGTGAAAGTAATTATGCTGCTGGAGTGGGTGGAGGGAGGAGGGGGAAGCTAATCACAGCATGATACATTGTTACCTACAACTCTCCAAAAATAGTAAAATACCATAAAACAAAACCGTTGTAAAACATCAGTTGTATTGTAAAGTATAAATGATACTACCAATTCATAAAATGCTTTTTAGATCATCCAGCTGACAGTGAAAGTAATGCTAGCTTTGTGCTGCAGCAGTGGGGGGAGGGAGCACAGAAGCTAAACTCTCTGATCACCTGACGATATATTATTACCCACAGCTCTCCAAAAATAGCAAAATAACATAAATCGCCCGTGTTATTCATGACTGTAACTAACTGCAGTCGACATGTATTGTAAAGATGGTGGAAATAAAAAGTAGCTGTATGACTTACTCATGAACTGGGTCCAGAATCAGCTGCTACTCGTCTTTGTCCTCTTCAAAATCCATGCAAGAGTCAGAAGATTCCTCTATCTCAGCATGACTCTCCCTCATAATTTCTTCCAAGGCCTCCTGAATGGTATATTTCCTCTTCTGTGCCATCACGACTGCAGATGTTCTTCGAAATACCATGTCTACTGCGTAATGCAGCACATGCGCAAAGCAGCTGTAGCTGTGAGTTGTCCAGTCTCCGGTACGCATGGCAAATACATCACCGAGACACCTCAGACATAGACGTCCTATACCTTGTTGGAAAGGCCAGAGTCTCTAGTTTGCAAAGATTCCAGCCATGGGGGGATGGGGCGGAGCATGTCCGTGCAGTGAGGCATTTTCTGAGAGTCAGCGATTTTTGATAGACATTTAAATGGCATCTCCTGTGTTTAAATTGCTGTAAAACTAAAAAATATGTATGAAAAAAATTGTGACATATTTTCAGAAACTTTAAAGCTTCCTGTTTAGAAGGATTTAAAAAGAAAATGACAAATTTTTACCTAACTTTTTCAGCATTTTCAAAATGTTTGAAATAAATCAATGAATTTTAAAAAAGAAACTTTCTCCTTATAATACCTGGGTTTCAAATCTAAAAATCTATCTTTGGTAGAAATGAATATGTTGCGCTCTGTCATAGGAGAACTTGAGCCAGCTAACTTGGCCTGCAGGGCAGGCATTTGCAGTTTTATTATAAAGGCTCAAAAATAATGCAGACTTTATTTTTGTCCTAAATTTCCTCCTTGAAACAAAGGTTAACTGACTACACCTGTGATGTCTGTCCATAGAGATCACAGTACATGTTGATGGGGATGTATGAATCATGTCATGATGACAAGGCTGCTACAGGCATTCTTTGTGTTGTACAGTTGTGATAGGAGGTTATTTTTAAAAAATAGAAAGTTATCTATCTTTAAAACAGCTTGAGTGGCACCTGTGACTTCAGTCTTTCTCTGGATATTACAGCATTTTTTGCTGTTTTTGTTCCTGCCTTCTGTCATAATGTTCATTCCATTGAGACACTCTGAGCTCCTGTCTTTCTGTGTCCTTACTGGACCCAATGTATGGATGGAGCAGCTTCTTGGCCTTCCCCAGCTGTTGTCTGGATGTTAAATGCTCTCTGGGGTACAGCCAGTAAAACCCAGCACTCTTTCCCATCAAGCTTTTCCAGCCAGCTGTTTTTCTGTTACAGCAAAATTCTGAAAGCCACTAAGCCTTTTCATTTTTGAGTGTTAATATTTAAACATAAGGTTTAGCAGCAGGATAAAAACCTTATCATTTATTTCCTTTAATATTCATCCCTTAGACTGTATATGTTTAATCAGTTTAGCAGGCACACATTTTGCTTTGTTGTTTGACTGTTTGGGAGTATGACAATGTTTTAAAATATTACTGTAGCCCTTAGAATAATTTATCAGCTGATAGATCATAAAATGACATTTGAAGATCACTTTCTGCTTGATGGCAGGTATAGATTTGTCCTTTAAAGATAATACAGGAACCTATTAAGTGGAAAGTCATGCTTAACGTGTCTCAACAAAGACAGGAAGAAGGTCTACATGTTTACAGAGCTTTTCAGTGGGACTGCAGAATGCAGGTGGCAACATTTTCTCAGTGAACTAATCATGTTTCAATGAAACAAATGCTTTTGCTTAGTACGGTGGCACAGTGTGCTGTCACTTTATATGTAAACTCTAGGGTTGACACCCATCTGCAGTAAATTGCATGCTAGTGTCATTTCCACAGAGCTGTATGCAGATTGGTGTTTGTGTCTTTCCTCACCACTCTGGCAGCCAGGACCAATCAAGAACAGCTTAAAGTGGACCAGATACCATGAGCGAGTTGCCTGATTGTTGATTAGACCCAATTAGCCATTTTCCCTCCTTGGTTTCATGTGACTCATTAGTGTGACCCGCTCATTCACACAGACTCCTTCATCCATGCGTTCTCTATTACGTCACAAATAAAAGCCATTCTAGTCAGTAGGGCATTTACCACAAGTCCGTGGCGCTACGCCATGACAGAGAACCATCCTCCGTTGTCCGCCAAAAATACAGATCGAGTCTGTTTCTGACGGAGCGTATTATTTCAAAATAAAGGAGGGAGGGGGGCAGGGCTGTGTGGATGCATGAACAGATCCAGAATGGATTGCTGAGTGGCACATTTAGTAATGAACAGACGGAGCACACAAGAAACGTAGTCAGTGTTACAAGGAGTGAGATGTGAATGGAGAGCAAGTGTGATAAATTTGGTATTATCTCTCTCACATTCTCTAACTGGAAGTTCAACATGCCATCATATGGCAAGGAGCTCTTAAGGATCTGGGAAAAAAAAGAGAAAAACACTTCAGAATCACTGCTCTACATAAACATGGCCTTGGCTATAAGGAGATTGCCAACTCCCTGAAACTGAGCTACCGCACGGCAGCCAAGACCACACAGCGGTTTAACTAGACAGGCTCCACTCAGAACAGGCCTCGACCAAGACGTTGCGTGCACATGCTCAGTCAGAGTCATATCCAGGGGTTTGTCTTTTGAGAATAGACGGCCTACCAGCATTACTGCAGAAGTTCAGTGGGAGGGGTGTTCATGGCTGTCGTCCCAGAAGGAGGCCTTTTCTAAAGATGGTGCACAGAAAAGTCTGCAATCAGTCTGCTGAAGACAAGCAGACTAAGAACATGGATTACTGGAACCATATCTGAGATTTGAACAAACTGGTGAGAAGCACAAAGACAAGTTTGTCTTTTCTACAAAGTTTATTTGTGTAGCACATTTCAGCAACAAGGCAATTCAAAGTGGTTTTTGAAACTAGTGTTAATAAAACTCAGGGTTTCAGCAATTTTGCTGTTGTATGGTAGTGTGTTTAAGATTAGTGGAGCATATAAACGGAAATGTTGTGCCATTACGCACGGTTTAAGTTATTTAATGTTTAATAAATAACTCTCGGTCTGTTTGGTATTGTCCGGTGAATATCAGCCCAAACAGCTGATCTTAGGACAATAGTTGAAAGGGTTGATTCGAGCACTGGCATTCTTTTAACAGCAAACTCTGCACACATATGGAATAAATGAGCCCCCTTCTCACATGGTTAAAAATGTATTTTCAAGTTTAAGAATTTATTAACAAAAATAAATGAGCATCCAGAGAACACCACTATAGAATGTTGTTTATCTGAATTAACACTATATTTCAATCACCAAATCCTCTCTATAATGCTAGTGAAACTTAACTAAACTACTAAGCAAAATTAAGATAAAAAGAAACTAAGGAACTATGTACACAAAAGGACACATAATAGTTGAAAACCATCATCACAATGATTCAGTGAATCCTGGTTCACTGCAGATCCAAGTTAGAGAACTAAAGTTCATCTTAAAAAATATGGAATGAAGTTAAATTAATTTGACTAATTTAGAAGAATATTTGATATGTTTCAACCCATTCACAATGCAAATCTGAGTTAGACAAAACACAATGAATAATTTGCTCAGTAAAAAGCAATAAACTATTGGACACTTGATCTCATTGATGCAATTGTTTCTCCAGGATGCTAGGGGGCACAGTAGCGATTGGTCATTAGCTTGTTGGGTTAATCTTAAAGTTACACAAAACACCATTAAATCGACATTAATCTTCCCTATTAATAATGTAGCAATGCTTGTAGCACTATTGAAACGATGGCGCAGCGAAACAAAATCAAACATGTTTAAAACTAACTGTGGTTATGTTTGCTCGGTGGTAGCTGTAAGCTGTTAAGAAGGGCTATCTAGCGGACATTCAGTGCTAATTTATAAAGACTTTTAAGCTTTATTTGGTCTTAATGAGTGGACCAGACAACACAAACATTAATATCCCATCGGTGTATAAAACCATTATGGAAATAAAGTTTGTTATAACCGTAAAAACTCTCAAACATATCAGCATAGCATTGTTTCAAAGGTCGCTAACTGGTAGCTTAGCTTGTAAGCTCCAGGTCGGGTTACCTTGGTCAAAAATTAAAACAAAACAGTAAAACACATTAAAAATAAACCATTCTAAATTTTCCCTGTTTATTTATCTGCCAAACCTCTGCTTTTGTCTGGTTGTGGGGATGGGGTCCAGTTGCAGTGAATTACTCCAGGGTGAAACTGATTCTTCGGCCCGGGGTGGTGAGCAAGCTCAAGGGGGAGTAGAAAACTCGAGCCCGTTCTAGAATGTGCTTACACAGCTCTGGTGCTCTGCTGTGGAACACGGGGACCTCCACACGGCCTTCCTGGTGTGGTTGTGACTTAAGGTTTCCTGTGCGGGCCTGCACAGGTTCTTCTTCTTTGTTATGTTTAATGCCGATTGGCAAACAACTTGAATATACATTATCGCCACCTACTGGTATGGAACGTGGAACAAAAATGTCTGCGTTTTATCTATTATATTTACTTGTTATGCTGTTTTACACTGATAATAATTTTATCCCCTATCTTTATCTAATATTTTAACTACTATTTTTAAACTACTATTTATTATTTATAAAACTATTCCCTTTCCTAAACTGAAGATGGTGTCCGAGCAAGTAGAGAGGCAGAAGCACAATCCGCATGATTCTACAGTCTAGTATGGTAATGGGAGTGCCATGGTTTGGGGCTGCATGAGTGCTGCTGGCTACAATTCATTGTAGCCAGAGAACTAGGGCTGTACAATTGTGCCAAAAATCAAAATTGCGATTTATTTCAACCATAATTGCAATTGCAATTTTTACTTTTCTCTGCATTAATCACAAGCAACAAAAATAGCCTGTATATAAAGATGTTTGTAAACAAGGACTATTTAAAACAAGACATTTAACTGTTTACATTAATCAGAATATTCCTATTCAAGAGAATACCTTGTTGAGGTGGACATCAATCCTTGTTGAACATAAAGTGCAACCAACAAACAGGTCTATGTATTAAACAGTTTGACCGGTACTTAATGCTATGGTGCAATTCCTGAAAGTTTCTGGTAAAATAGTATGATTATATAAACTCTAAAACAAATAATAAAGTTAGATTGTCTCACTGCTGCAACTCTCTTCCCTTCCATGTGGAGGCAAACCCACTATAAACATATTACTGACACCTACAGGACGTACCTTATCCATTAATTGTTACATAGCAAAAAATTGCACACCTCTGAGATTTGGCAATTGCGTTTTTTTAAAATTGCAATCATATTGCAAATGCGATTAATTGTCCACCCCTAGAGGGAACCATGACTGCCACATATACTGTGACATACTACAGCAGAGCATGATCCCCTTCCTTCAAAAACTAGGTCGCAGGGCAGGATTCCAACATGATAATGACCCCAAACACACCCCCTAGATGATTAGGGGCTGTGATAGGTTTATTTATGAGTATACTCACTTTGGTTGCCATCAGTTTAAAGATTTGCAGCTGTTTGTTGAGTTATTTTGAGGGGACAGAAAATTCACACCGTTATAGAGGCTGTACCCTGACTAATTCATATTGTATAAAAGGCTCTGCACACAACAACGATCCATTAAAAACAAGATTTTTTTTCTGTTTCTGTTCACACATCTACATAATGTTTTAATTGTGATCCCCATACACGAGACACTTGTAGAAATGGTGTAATTTCCCTACCACACCACTAGTAGTCAGTATGTTCTTCGAAACTCAACAGCATGCACATGTGTACAAAAACTCCCTCCTTATTTTCTTCTGATTGCAGTCATACTGCAGATGTTTTAAGGCTTCCCCATACAGGCAGACTCCACTTTTTAGAGAAAACAGACGCTGTTGTGGTGTACACCAGTGCAGTCATTTGAATCAAGTGAGCTGGAAAAGAAACACATCTAAAACATGCAGGACAGGGGTACTTGAGAGCCAGGGTTGGGAACCACTGGTGAACACAATTATTAGGAACGCACTAAAACTTCTCATTTTAGTCAAAACACAGTGTCAAAAGTGTCATATCTTCAATGTTCTCCCATAAAAAGGTAATATAAAATATTTACAAAAATATGAGGGGTGTATTCAGCCTTCTGAGATACCGTATCAAATTAAAAGATGCCCAGTCATTCACACAAATGAGTTTCAGCCATAAGGGATCTTAATAAAATATACAGTACGGTGGTATTAAATCCTTCAGACCAAGAGTCTTAAATTCTAAGCTGTAACTTTCACTATTTAAAAAGCCTTCTGATCTTCTACTTTGAAGGTGAACTGGTAAATACTGATGTAGTGATGCCCTTAAACCCTGATGTCAGGTCTCTGCATGAAAGGTTAAAGGCCAACTCAACAACACAGATAAGACTGTCCCTTGATCACAGTGAGAGGTTATGTTACTGTAAGAACAGGGCACAGCCCCTACTTCCTTATTACTGTCACATTGACTCTTGTTTTGGCTTTGACTAGACCAGGGGTCAGCAACCCAAAATGTTTGAAGAGCCATATTGGACCAAAAAAAACAAAAAACAGATCTGTCTGGAGCCGCAAAAATTGAAAAGGAGAGAATAAAGCACCATTTGACTATACTGCTCTATGATGAGGCTTTAAATTTAACTTCCGTTGCGTTGATGAATAATGAAGGAATTAGTTTTTTATGTAATTTTTATTTTGAGGATTCAAAAAAACAACAATGAAACATGTACAATAGGCCTCCTAAAACTTCAGACCTCCCCATGGAAATAAAGTGCAGTTATCTTTATGGCTCACTAACACAACAACCCCCCCCCCCCCATTTATTTAGGCAACAGAGTGCAATAAAACAGCAGCCCTTTAAAAAGGTAATGTATATAGAATAAAACAATACAGTTTTAGCTTAATTTCTGTGCATTACCCTCTTCTCGTTGGTTTTGTGCAAATTAGGCCGTGGGCCAGAATCTGTAGGATGACTTTTCGTATGAAATGTCAGGGGCAACTTTTTTCCACTTGGATCAGTTGCTACACATAGCAGTGATCTCAAAACACCAATGTTCCCACGTCTTCACTTGCAAGTTAGTAAGTTATAGCCAATATAAAATATAAACCGTTGCGCTCCGGTCCAAGAGGTCACATGATTAGAGATTTGCTGCTCAGCCAATCAGATTGCTGTATTGTCAGCCGTGCAAGTTCAACAGTTCCAGACGAAATAGCCCATCCATCCATTCATTTTCAAACACATCTGTCCCTTGTGGGGTCCTGAGGGCTGCCGTTGCCTATCTCCAGCTGTCAATGGGTGAGAGGCGGGGTTCACCCTGGACAGGTCGCCAGCAATGTTCCCCCTAATTTTTCATGTGTCTGAGCAAACACACAAACTCCCTGAGCGTTCACTGGACCTCTGTGAGTAACATAACACGAGCACTCTGAGGGTACATTACAGCTGTCCAAAACCTGAGGTTATATCAAGCTACATGGTTTAATAAAAGAATCAAGTTACAGCAATAATTTATTTTAGGTTATTTAGTTTAGATAAAACTGATAGGAAAGTTGTTCCATAGTCAGAGACTCACAAGATTAATAACAGAACTTTACAGAATTAAAGCAATAATTTATTCTGTCAAATTTCGGCACTTCCATTTCTACTTTTCTATGCATATATTTTAGTTTTCATTCCCCTCCCCCCCCTCCCTCCCAACACTGTTAGGTCTGCTGCACATTTCTTCACTTAAATATGGAAATATACATATAGCCTATATGATTAATATAAAGTGAGGTTGGAACAAATTAAACGCTTACAAGACAATGTCAACTCATTTTTAGAAGGATGTGTGACCAACGCTTGCAAAAAGATGAACATCTCATTTATTCAATAACTCACACCATCCCAATATTAATTGCATATGTTTAATATAGCCAATTAATGATTTAGTTGAGTATGTTTAAACATAGGAAAACTTAGGACTTAACCATACCTGATTAAACTTCATCAAGATTGGCTGCCATGTCCTTTCAATGCTTTTTGTAATCAATGCGCCCCCCCCCCTACTTCCCTGTTGTGTTGAATTAGTGAAGTGGGAGAAAACAGCTTTAATTCTCCATCAAATAACTCTCATATCAAGCCAACTCGCTTTTTCAGCACCAACAGCATTATTTCCTATGGTTAAATATTCTCCATATGCTTTCATTAAAAATTTCTAATTCCACTCATGCGCACTTTGAGGCTTATTCCTTGTCGTTGTCATGGTGAAGGACATTATCTGCTTCTTTCATTCTCGTGCTCGCGTTGAGGTCATGGTTGGTTGAACACTGAGTTTAGTTACCTTACTGATATCACCTGTTCTGAAACCAAAAACCCGAGTGTGACAGAGGGAGGAAGAACTATTCAGAGCAGCAGCTTTCTACTCGGGGTAGATCGGTATTTTTTTCTTTAACGGAGTCCAGAACAAGGACGCACAGCGCAACCTGCCCAACTATAAAGGCGTCTGCTCCACCCATCAATCAGAGGTGCGCTCCGATCAGCACCTGCCGCTCACAGAGCGGGCCGCGGAACACCGTCTCACCAGAGTTGCAAAATAGTAAAACTTGGTTTATTATTTTGTTTACAGTTCAGCTAGGATTTTATTTTCTGCGTAGCATAAATTTGCTGTGCGCGCTGAAGCCAGATGCTGTGCGCGATGGCGCAGGCGCGCAGCTTAGAGGGTCGCCAGTCCATCGCACGGCAGGAATAGCCGCCCAATTTACTATATCGCCAATGAAAGCAAATGGTTCGGTCCAAGAACTCTGTTCTCCTCAGCTATCTTTTTCAATGGCTCATCAAACACCTACCGGTATTTTTACAACTGCGACCCGCCTTACGCTACGCCGGACTGCAAGAAACGTGTGCTGCAGTTTATGACGCAAATCTCCGTTGACAGATATTTGAAATGTAACATGTATTCTACACATCTTACATAATTTGAAAACATTGAGAATGTCTGTCTCGGGGTTTCCCTGCTACAGAAATCACACTAAAATGGAAAATATATTTTCCCTCATCTTTTTCCATTTTCATACATTTTTTAAAAAGCTCCAGAGAGCCACAACGGGGGCGCTAAAGAGCCGCATGCGGCTCTAGAGCCGCGGGTTGCCGACCCCCGGACTAGACAAAACGTGTGTGTGTGAGAAAGTTTTTGCGCATTTTACTAGTAAATTGAGGACATATGTTTGGTTCACACTTTCTTTTTTGGGCCAGTGGTTAGGTTTAGGACTATGGGTTAGGTATATGGGGGTAAAGGTTAGGTTTACGGTTTAGGGTTAGGGTCAGGGTAAGGCTATAGAAAGGGTTGAAAATGAATGGAAGTCAAGGTAAGGTCCTTACTTTGTACTTGGATGTGTGTGTGTGTGTGTGTGTGTGTGTGTGTGTGTGTGTGTGTGTGTGTGTGTGTGTGTGTGTGTGTGTGTGTGTGTGTGTGTGTGTGTGTGTGTGTGTGTGTGTGTGAGGACCTTATTTTGGTCTAGGGGTTAGGTTTGGCACTAAGGTGTCAATTAGGTTTGGGGTTAGGTATATATACTGGTTAAGATTAGGGCCAGTGTACGGCCATAGAAAGGCTTGAAATTGAATGGAAGTCTATAGAAGGCACGGCCCTCACTATTTATTTTGTGTGTGTGTGTGTGTGTGTGGATGTGAACTCGAAGGGACAGCCAGTCAAGGACATTTAGCTTCCTGGTTTCTCATCTTACCTAGTTCCAGTTACAGACAGATGCACTGTCAGTGGAGGAGCATACTGCGGCTTGCTCAGATACTATAGCAGTCAGGCAGACTGAGGAGATGCTGCAGAGGGGTCCTGTTATAGAAACTGTTCAGCTGTTATGGCCTTCGTTGCCCCACTGCTGCTGATTTATCATTTATTAAAAACAGCTCTTTTCATTTAGTTTATTGACTTCCTAAAAGCAGAATAAAGATTCATCAAGCACTGTTCAGTATTACATTATAGTTTTTGGTTGTTCTTTTTTACCATCAAGTACTTAGTCATGATTACCTGGGCGATCTATCCACTTTCTATACAAACTAAATCCTTTCAGGTCACAGGGGCAGGAGCCCATCTTTAGCAGTCAGTGAGCAAGAGATGGCACACAGGTTGACCTGGTCATCAGTCTATAACAGGGGTACACAGAGACAGACAACCCCCCCACACACACACACACACGCACACAATGCCGTTTGAACAATTAATCTCCCCCTTTTGCATAGTGGGAGGAAACCAGTTTACCTGGAGAGAAACCATGCGAGCAAATGGAGAACTGGTGTTGATTGTATTTGGGCAGACGAAGATGCTCCCTAGCCTCACCTGCTGCTGGCAGTCGGTCAGGAAGCTGGTTATCCACTGACAGGTGGAGGGCGGCACTATGAGCTGGCTGAGAATCTCAGGTTTCATTGTTTTAAAGGCCAAGCTAACAGGATCAAGTCCATTGGTCACAAAAGTAATAAGAAATAAATATTTACTCAAAATTAACCAATACAAATTAGACACTGCTTTTGAACTTTGGTTTAATATAATCATTAAAAAAACAACTAATGGAACAGGCCTGAACAAAAATAATGGCACCACTTGAAAAGATTGAAAATAATTTGACCATAGGTACATGTTAAACAGAGATGTGCCCTGACCTTTAATCAGCTTTACAGATGTCTTCAAGCTTGTAACCAGTCAGTCCATCTATTTAAAGGGTTAAGAGTAGTCACTGTGCTGTTTGATGACATGGTGGGTACCACACTGAACATGGATCACAGGAAGCAAATAAGAGAGCTGGCTCAGGATATTAGGAAAATGATAGACAAGCATGTCAAACGTAAAGGCTATAAAAGCATCTCCAAGCAGCGTCATATTCCTCTGACTACAGTTGCTCATATTATTCAGAAGTTTAAGGTCCACAGGACTGTAGCCAACCTCCCTGGACATGGCCGCAGGAGGAAAATGGATGGTACAGGGAAGAGAAAAATCATAGGAATGGTGACCAAAGAGCCTAGAACAAACTCCAAATAAATTAAAGGTGACCTCCAAGTAGGGGTGGGCGATATATCGAGTATACTCGATGTATCTCAAGTTTTCCTCCGCGCGATAGTAAAAATTACTCTGGCGCACACACAACAACAAACCCGTGCGCTTACTTACGTTGACGAGACAGCGAGAACTATGGCGACAGCGGGCATTTCTGGCAGTGGTTTGGATTTCACAAGAAGGAGGTCGAACAAAATGCGGTAATTTGCAAAACACCATTGCCACAAAAGGTAGCAGTAGCACAAATTTGTTCCACCTAAAAAGTCATCCAGTGCAAAATGAAGACTCTTGTAAACTCCGCGTGTCGACCCCCCCACACAAACACCGAAGGAAACTTTAAACCAGCCGTAAAACAGTTGAAACTGGCGTCTTCTTTTGCTAGATCCCAACGTTTGTTTAAAATTTCCCAGCACCTAAAGAGCGGAAATATTTTTGAGATGCTCTGAATATGTAGCTGCGACTGGTCAGTTGATTTTATAGTCACAATACAAGCTTTTGTTTTTGGGATGGTCACATTTTTATTATACAAATTTTTATGTCTTAAGCACAAAAGAGCACCTTTTAATTCAGGTTTATTCAGATTTTTCCTTGGTGTTCCTTTTGGCCGCTGGGATGTTCTGTTTTTAAGGTCCAGTGTTGACCATGAAAGAGCTTTAATGTGACAATATTGTAATTTGTGAAAAGCTTCTATGTGCAGCTGTGGTTAAAAAAATGGCTAAAATAAAACATTTTAAATTCATTTTTATTTTGCAATCAATTTTTCAAAAAAAAAAAAGATCGACACGTTAATATGAGATATACCAATGCAACTTTAGGCACTATTTGGCTATAAACATTTGTTATTCAAGGTTATTTGAACATATTGCGATATATATCGTGTATCGTGATATAGCCCAAAGATATCGTGATATTAGATTTTCTTCATATCGCCCACCCCTACCTCCAAGGTCAAGCTACATCAGTGTGTGCTCGCACCATCCGTCATGGTTTGAGACAAAGTGGACTTCATGGGAGACACCACTGTTGAAACCAATTCATAAAAAAAGCAAGATTGGAATTTGCCAAAATGCATGTTGACAAACCACAAAACTTCTTGGGAGAATTTCCCTTGGAAAGATTGGATTTAACTGGAGCTTTTGGGCAAGGCACATCAGCTCCATGATCACAGACACAAAAATAAAGCATACCTAGAAAAGAACCCTGCCACTACTGTGAAACATGGAGGAGGCTCGGTTATGCTCTTGGGCAGCTTTGCATAATCTGGCACAGCGGGTCTCAGATCTGTTCAGGGTTCAATGAAATCACAAGACTATCCTGCAGGTCTTCCTGCAGCATAATGACCCAAAATACACAGCTAGAAGCACCCAAGAACGGCTATACGGCTATTCTGAAGTGACCTTCTATGAGCCCTATCTAAATCCTGTTGAACATCTATAGAAGGAGCTTAAACACACCATCTGGAGAAGGCACCCATCAAACCAGAGACAACTGGAGCAGTTTGCTCCTGTCAGTTTCAAGTTATTTCAGTGACCGTTGTGGTTTTTTCTTTCATTAACAGAGGGTACCAACAATTTTGTCCATGCCTGTATGTCCCTGGATGGTTGAGGTGAAGCAGGATGAAGTGTAGGCCCAGGTTGACAACGTCTTCAGCCGATCGGTTTGCCTGGTAAGGAAACTGCAGGGGGTCCAGCAGAGGGCCTGTGATGTCTTCCAGGTGCTTTAGCACCAGGCGCTCAAAGGATTTCATGACTACAAATGTCAGGGCAATAGGTCTGTTGTCATTTAATCCTGTCATGGTCCGTTTCTTGACACAGGGATGATAATGGAGCATTTTAAGCAGGTGGGAACTTTACACAGTTCTAGTGATTGACCGACGATCAAACCTGCAAAAGAAGTGGTTCAGATCCTAAGACAGGTGCGGGGGTCGTCACAGCATGTGGAGGACAGGACCAATAGTTGGTAATAGATTTCAGGCTCATCGATACTGAAGAAGAGTCGTTTGTGGAGGAACTATTTTTTTATTTTTTCACTGAAATGTCTTTTTGCTAGCTTGATCTTCTTTGTCAGTTCCTATTCTGGTTATACAGGCCCAGGTCAGGTCTTGCATGTATCTCTTTATCTGTGGGAATGTTTATTAATTAAAATAATTACCTCCTACAATCAAACTATTCAGGTCCAACCAACTCTTTACCTAATTAGAACACTCACAAACTGCTAAAAGGAGGAAATAATAACTAAGAGTAAAATGCAAATGTTTGTGGCTGATCCCTCGCCCCCCAGTCACAAACTATTTCAGACACTTCCCTCTGGCAGGAGGCTGCGGTCCATCAGGACCAAAACCTCACGCCACAAGAACAGTTTCTTCCCGTCCGCTACCAGCCTTATCAACAAGGCCCAGAGCTGCCCGTGACACTTGATACTGCCTCTCTCCCTCCCCCATTCAGGACCTACAAGCTACACCAACGTAGCATCTCCAGACCTTCTGCATTACATTAACGCACAGTCTACTGCAGTGGTTTTCAATAGGTGAGGCGCACCTCCCCTGGGGGGCGCCAAAGAGTCACAGGGGAGGCGCGAAGACTGCGCTGGAGAAGACAGCGATATTTGTGCCTTCTGTTTGAGCGTGCAGGAAACAATCCGAGCACGCAGTGAGACAGATCTCAACGCTCAAAACCGGTCTGGTGCGCGCTCAACTCTGATAAACTCCTCTCAACCCACAGTACTCGCGCTCAGTTCCATCTCTGCTCGCGCTCGACTTTGCTTGTTCATTAGTTGTTAACTAATGAACAAGCAAAAAATTATGAATTTTGAGATCAGCAACTAATCAAAGCTTTGGATCCACTGAGATATGAGGAGCAGCAACGTAACATTGATGTAGTAATAATGCTTAGCATGAATAATAGCTAGTCAACACCAGGAATTTATGTTTAAATATAATGCTTTGGCTCAGAGTGTGGGAAGCAACGATGAAAATTTATAGACATATCAGACATGATCTAATATATGTCTATTAAAAAAACATCTACTGTTATGTCAGAGATGCAGTTACAGTTTGTTTTCTTGCGACCAAACACATAAATCAAGGCTGCAGTAAAGCAGTGATGGAGCACCGTTATTAGGTATCTGCACATTTGGTCCGCTTAATGTAGTTTATACAGTAATGGTAAATGATAAATGGACTGAACTTATATAGCGCTTTTCCAGTCATGCTGACCACCCAAAGCGCTGTACACTATAGCCATATTCACCCAGTCGCTCTCACTAACGCACCGAGACGCAAGTCAGTAGGGGTTAAGTGCCTTGCCTTGCCCAGGGGCAAGGGGAAGCTGGAATCGAACCCACAACCTTCTGATTGCCAGACGACTACTCAACCCATCAAGCCACAGTCGCCCCAGTAAAGGAGCTAATTTGATAAAACAATTGCCATTTTAAATCTTTGTCTTAATGTCATGACTTGGTTAGAAAGGATTCAGATCCAGAGCAGAATTAAAGTAGACTTTGTGTTTAGTAGGGAAAAAATATTTTTATTCAAGAAAACCAACAAAAAGAATGGGAACCATAGCAACAGAGATGGAAATGGTAGGCAAACTCAAGAATCAAGCAAGAAGCAACGACAACCAGTGAGCTTAAGGGTGCATAGCCACGTTATTTGAAAAAAAAAATTTCGTCAGTAACTCACTCTGGTTGCATACAAAGTTTTTATGAAAGTCTATCACGTCCTGCTGGCATATTAGTTGTTATTTTGGAGTTTCACATTTTGTTTTTCCTCAATTTGTTGGTAAATAAAGCCTTTAGTGTTTATTTACAATAACGGAAGCGCGACACTGTCCGTCCACAGGAGGGGATAGACCAGGAAGCAGCAAACGGCTATTAGCATCTCCCAGTGAAGTAATGGAAACAATACTCCAAGCGTGAAACACTGGAATAGTGCTAGGAATACAGCATGAACGTTAGTGGTCAATAAAGCTAAGCTGCTGGGATGTGACTGCAGAGTTGATTGACGTGAGTAAATGTTCTGATTTATACTGTGATATTAATAATAGCAATGCTGTTCTTAGCCTCTACAATCTGAATTAAAAACATTATAAATAGATCGATTGATTGGTTCTTACCTTGATGCTGTGTCCCTGTTTGCGTTTATGAACGGGAAATTAATTTCTCTGTGATGTTCTGATATGAGACTCTTGGAGTTGCTGTTAGATCGGTTTATTTAATTAATGGTTGGTCTTCGATGACGCCGAGCGGCCCCCTTACCGCAAGGCATTTCAGAGGGTCAGGCTTGGTTAGACATTATTATTAATAGTGATTTATTCATTTTTATTTTTTTTATTATTATGCTTCTAGTAGTTCTGCGTTACTGCCGGTAGGTGCGTCACGTCTGTTTATATTTGCCCATCAGTGCTGGGGTTATTTTTAGGCTCAAAAAGGACCATCAAAACACTATCAGGATGGGCGCTTGGTGTATATAACCTTATTTTATTATGATCAAAGACTTTTTGGTCTTTTCCTAAAGGCATATAATGTGGCTATATACCTTTAGGGACTGACACGGTGAGTGGCATGAGCTTAACTGGCTGGCATAAATGGGCTGAATGAGCTTTATTGTAATGAGCGTGAATGTTTAACAGTCATGGAGATGAACTAGGGAGTCTAGGGGAAGAAATAAACAAGAATAATTCTAAAACAAACAAAAGAATAAACTGGAAGACTAAGCACACAGGAAAAAAATAATATGGCAACATTCACACTGTGTTCCAAATTATTATGCAAATTTGATTGAAATATAAAGATTAAAAAAATTGTTTTTCAATTAAACTCATGAATGGTGTTGTGTCTCAGGGCCCTGTGGATCAGTGAAATTAATCTCAGACACTCAGACATAATTAGTTTGCCAAGGAGGCCCAGTAAAAGGAAAACTACTTAAGAAGGACGTTCTACATTATTAAGCAGGACACAGATTTCAAGTAATATGGGAAAGAAAAAGAATCTCTATTCTGCTGAAAAGTGCCAAATAGTGCAGCACCCTCCAGACCACTAAGGTCTTCTGGCTCCAGCCTACTCTGCATACCTAGAACACAAACTAAACACGGAGAAGCAGCATGTAGTTCCTATGCTCCACTTATCTGGAACAAACTTCCAGAAAACTGTAAAAGTGCGGAAAGCCTGAGTTCTTTTAAATCAAGATTAAAAACACATTTGTTTAGGATTGCCTTTGACTGTTCTGGTTAAACTGTTCTACTGAAACATCATTAGTTCAACTTTTTTAGTCCAACTGCTTTTAATGTTCTATTTTGTTTCTACATTTTATTCCTACTTGCTTTTATTCTGTTTTATTTTCCTATATTTTAATCATGTAAAGCACTTTGCATTGTCTCTGTACTGAATTGTGCTATATAAATAAATTTGCCTTGCCTTACCTTGGACAAGGTATGCAAACATTTGATATTTCACAAAAACTGAAGTGTGATCATGGAACTCAGAAGAGATTTGTGGCTGATTCAGAGCACTGACGGGTTCATGCAGATAAAGGCAAAATGAGGATGCTTTTTGCCAGACTATAAGTAAGATATTTATTGTAAAATCAACCTAAATCATTCTCATTTCTCACCAAGGATGGAAATAACATTCCCTATAAACAATTGGTCCTCTCCATCAACAATGTCTTAGTCAAGTTTTTCTCCTTTCAAATCTAGAAGTACGATCCGGAACTACTTTGGTTCAGAGTGTAGCCCGTGTTTACTCTCTGGTTCCTGAGCCAATTATATGAGAGTTAACAAAACAGAGCACAGCATTTGGTATTTTATCTTGGCAACAGAGCAGCAGCCTGCTAACATGAAAGCCGGTAAGAGAAGCAGACCAGAAATGGAACAGAATACAGCATCATATAGCTATCCTGTGGAAGTAAAAGTTCAGTGTATTAACAGACTGTTAATACACTGTAGTAAATAGCAGGTTTCCGTGAAAGGCATTGTGTATTTGTTGCTCTGATTGAGGTGTCAGTATTACTTA
Source organism: Fundulus diaphanus (assembly GCA_037039145.1). Taxonomy (NCBI): domain Eukaryota; kingdom Metazoa; phylum Chordata; class Actinopteri; order Cyprinodontiformes; family Fundulidae; genus Fundulus; species Fundulus diaphanus. The sequence continues at coordinate 11,183,372 of CM073135.1, forward strand.
TTGTTACTTTAAGAGAGCAGCTGCTTAAATGCCTTACAAAGCAGCAAACATCCTCAAGGTGCAGGATCCTCCAGAGGCTTGCAGTTGTGCATAAACCTACTATTCGACCACCCCTAACCGATGCTCAAAAGCAGAAACAGTTGCAGCGGGCCCAGTCATAAATGAAGACTAATTTTCAAACAGTTTGCATTCACTCAGGGCGGCGTGAATGCCACGCAGCCCTGGATGGTCCAGATGGATCGAGTAGTGGGTGGTTGGTGGATGGCCATCATGTCCCGACAACGTTGCAACGTCAGCAAGGAGGTGGCGAAGTCATGTTTTGGGCTGGAATCATAGGGAGAGAGCTGGTAGGCCCTTTGAGGGTTACTGAAGGTCTGAAAATTATCTCTTGAAAGTATATAGACTTTCTGACTGATCACTTTCTTCTATGGTACAAAAAGAAGAACCGTGACTTCTGTAGCAAAAAATCTCATGCTGCAAAGAATACCTGTCTTTGGCTGCTATTGTCATAAAAGGAGAGAAACTCATGGTGTGGCCACCATCCACCCCTGACCTCATCACTATTGAGAACTCTTGGAGCATTATCAAGCAAAAGCTCTGAGGGTGGGATGCAGTGCATATTAAAACAGCAGCTCTTGGAGGCTATTGTGACATCCTACAAAGAAATTCAAGCAGAGACTGTGCAAAAACTCACCAGTTCAATGGATTCAAGAATTGTAAAGGTGATAGCAAAGAAGGGGTACAAAGTTACTATATATGTTGCCCTGTTAAGATGTTTTTGATTGAAATGGCTTTTGATTTTAGTAAATGTAACCATTTGATGCTGTGAAGGATACACTAAATATGCATCCTACCATATCCATGCCACCAAAGTAGAGACCATAGCTAGGGGTTGTCCAGAGTCCCAAAAATCTAATCACCCCCCCCCCATACCCTCAGTGAAACAAGCCCCAGCCACCTGTCAGCTCTCAGGTACTAGGGAATCCTAGGAGCCCCCCCACCCCACCCCACCCACCCAAAGCACAAGCAACCCATCCTACCACCATCCCCGCAGATTTTTCTGGTTAGTCTAATCACAGTCACAGATTACATATTTATAGTATAATGTAGAACAGATTCCTGGATCAATGTGTGCTGTGCTTTTTTGTCTCTCTTGTTGTGTCTCTGCTCTGTCTTCTCTAACCCCCAGTCAGTCGAGGCAGATGACCGTTCATACTGAGGCTGGTTCTGCTGGAGGTTTTGCCTTCCCGTTAAAGGGGAGTTTTTCTTTCCACTGTCGCTTCATGCTTGCTCAGTATGAGGGATTGCTGCAAAGCCATGGAAAATGCAGACAACTCCCTGTGGCTCTACGCTTCTCCAGGAGGAGTGAATGCTGCTTGTCGGGACTTTGATGTAATCAACTGGGTTCCCTTATATAGGACATTTTTTTGACCAATCTGTATAATCTGACTCAATCTGTATAATCTGATTGAATTTGACTTTGGAAGTTACTGAGATGACATGTTTCATGAATTGGCACTATATAAATAAAATTGAATTGAATTGAATAGCTTTGGTTGTTCCACACCTCCTAGACTTCTAGCCTTTTCTAATTTTTTCAAATTTATATATGGCTGTTTGGATGTTCATAAAAAATTAAATACCTCAGAATCTAATAGGTTGAATCAAATTTACCTGGGATCATAAAATTCTATAGTGTTTTTAGAGAGGACCATCGTTTTGATTGCAGACACAATTGAGAGAGGGAGGATTCTCCTCTGTGAATGGTCGTTCTCTATTGCTTTAAGTAATGAGATAAAACTGCATTGTCTGCTTGTTCAGCCTGTTGGAAATATTGATGCAGAAGATGGTAAGGACTGGTCATATGTTCAAACTCTGGAATTTGGATTATCAAGGAATGCCAACGTGTAAATGCTATTTAAACTTCTTTTTGGGTTATATTACCTGTTCCAAATCCACAAACATTTTTATTTTGACAATGTGCAATGTATAGCTTCCGGTCAATAGAGTCTAAGGTATTGGTGTCGCTCTTGTATGGTGATGTGGTGGTACTGTTGGAGCATTCAGAACGGGTTCGCTTTGATGTTGGGATGGCTGCTGGTTTCTCTGATTTTTTTTCCCATGATGACCTAACTTTGTTCCTTGTACAGTACAGGTTGTTGTGCCTGAGAAAAAATAGCACAATGGTTGATGTTTTATTCTTAATCCAATATTTAGGTTAGGGTTGGTTAGGTTTTATTGGCTTGTTTTATCTGTGCTGGGTGGTTGTTTAGTTGTCTCGTATGATGTCAGCAGGTCTCGACCACCCCTCCCTTCCTCCCATCCCTAGGTAAATGAACAAAGTGGCCAAGCCGAAGACCAGTAGAAAATCTATTAGGCTCTTGCTTACTTACATAATAACAGCATAGTTGTTGCCTTTAATCTACATGAGTGTAGATTTTGTCAGCTAATGTGTAAAAGAGTAATAATTCTATTGAAGTAAAAAAGAAATTTAAGTGACCACAATTACAGTCGTAGTCTAAATAGATTGTTTTTCAGTAACATTTTCATACTTTCTAGAAAAAGGGCAACTCAAGGGGAGCAGGGTAATTGTTGAAATGTGTTAGTGATGAGGATCCTTTTGTGTTGCCATTCAAATAGATGTTGCTGAGACATGTACCTCATTGCAGTAGTATGACCATCAGTAAATGGTAGGACTTACTGACAGCTTTTATCAGAAATCCGGAGGTCATGCGTCTTTAGGTTAAGGTTGATTTTTATGGGCAGAACTGTGACAGCCTCAGTATTATTACTAGTCCTGTATTCCAAAACCTATATTCATCAGGGCAATACAATGAAGTGAAATGTGCTCTATTTAAATCGAAATGTATTAGTTGCAAACATAGACACAGTAGGAGACATACCAGAGACAGAGTTGTAGAAATGGGACTAATAAAATGTCTTGGATACATCTGTACATGGGAGGAAAATCCAGAACTTAACTTGAGGTTGAAAGTCCTGTTCTAATGCAGACCACTGTAGTTTATGAGGGAAAGGAATGAAAACTAAACCTTAAGATCTGAGAGGCCATGACCTCCTGTGAACGTGTGCTGGGGTTGTGTGAACATAATAGGATCAGCCACCAGATGTCGCTGTACACTGACAAAACCATGTAGCCACAGCCTTGTGGCTATAGCACTGTAGCAGGGTATGTAGAAGACAGACTGACTTTTGGTTCTGTGTTCTGCTTGCTAGGTTCCCAGATGTCTGAGGAGGCATTGAGGATGTCAGCTTGGCCTTGAAGCCCACCAGTATGTCAGGTAAGACCCTTTGGCCCTCACAGCAGCACATGGCCACAACAGACACATGAACAATTCACAATAGCATCACTTTTAAATCTCTCCCAAATCAAAAACTGATGATTGCATTTTATAAAAGCTTGATCTATGATCCCATGAAACTCTGAGGTGCTTTTAAAACCTTTGCAGCAGTGGTCACCAGCCCTGTTTTTCAGGCCCCCAAGTCCTGCATGTTTCAGATGTGTGCCTGCTGCAGCACCCCTGAGTCAAATGGCTGCATTCACTCCTCAGCCTGGCCACATGTTCTGCAGAAAGCTGCTACTGACCTATTCATCAAGGTGGGAGACACTGAAAACATGCAGAACAGAGGGCCCTGGGGACCAGGGTGGAGACCACTGCTTTACAGCATCCAGCCCAACAAGTTGTTCCGCCCTCATTTCTCTGACTTATATCTGGATAAAGTTAGGTTATTTAAACCCATTAAAATCCCCTTGACAAAAGGGGCTTTTTTTCTCTGTCAAAGAAGCCAAACACCCTAAATGCTGTGGCCTCACTGCCTTCAGTGCTCTGCAGCACATCTCATCTTCTGCTGCTGACCCACTGAGAAGTTTTGAATTTGACCTTTAAATCCCCTAAAGAGGTGTTAAATGATCTGTTTTTCCTCATAGCGACTGAACTATGAATTTAAGAGTTTTAAATGCTGATTTCAGTCATGAAAATCAGTCTCTCTGCTTTGGTTTCAGTTTTTTTTTTTTTTGTCAGTACTCTCCTCTTGTAACAACTTATAAATAGGGATCAAGTGCAGTTTAAACTCAGTTTGGATAAAGTTTTGGATTTTTTTAACTTTATAGATTCATCATTTAATATATAATGTTACGTATGTTATTATACTCTTAATTGCCATCCATAATATAAGTAACACGTGTAGTAAACTTCTAAAACAAAGTTTACAGTATTATTCTTAAACTTTCCAATTAATCTGAAAGTTTAGCTCGAACTCAGCTTAAAAAACCTGCAGGACATGAAAGTTTCACAAATTTTCTCAATTCATCAGAGCAAATACTCCAAACTACTAGAGCAGAATCCTCTTACAGTCCTAAAAACCAGCCTGTCCACGCTGAATCTCGCTGTGTGCGGGACATATGGGCTGCAGTAACTCGCCAACAGCTTGTCCTTTTAAATTCAACAGGCACTACAGTATGTGCCGCTAGGTGCATTTAGTCAGTAGAGATAATGTACGAGGTAAATTGGTTGTCACGTGTGGATTTAGCCGTCCCACTAAACACCTCTGATCCGGCACATATGTTATCGAACTAAACAGACACAAGCTCACGTGTATCGCACGAGGAAATGAACCCAATCCCCTCGCTTGCTGTTACACCCTGAAACCTACAACAACAACACAGTGACTAGCGTAATGCCTGTGATGCTGCTGTTTTTACCATGCACATTTAGCACCTGTTTTGCAGCCCTGCATCCTTCAGTGTTTCTGATTGAATATGAAAGCGGAGCAGCTGCTCTCTGTTTCTCTGTAACCTGTTTTACTCAGCTCAAGTCTCTTTTTGTAAAGTGTCTCTCCCCATCTGTTTTAGAGCCCGCAGAAAAATGCTCCCCCTGCTGGAAAGATGAGGCTGTTCAAAATGGTAATATTCATCCTCCCTCTTCTCTCTGTCCATTCTGGGTGAATTTGGGGGTGTTTGTGCAAAAATGTTGAACTTTGACAAAAAGCAGAAGAAGTGCCGCAGTCTTCATCCCTCCTCTTACTTTCCTTTAAATCCTGCTTTTTGCTCTTAAAGTGTTTTTCGTGAGTGGTTTAGAGAGATCTAGAAAGCGGGGTTCTGCTTGAAGGTAGAATTATGCAAACCTTTTTTTTATTCCCATTACACAACAAACATTTCCATTCGTTAAGTGATCGTGTCACCAGGCTAAGTTTATATGAACGTTGTATGTTAGAGGAACAGGAATTAACACGAATTAAGGGCAATTTGTTATTAATAGCGATAAGATTATTTGCTGCTAGGAGAAGAAGAAATGAATTTAGCATCTCTCATTACACTTTTTTCCATTGATTTATCCTCATTATTTAGCAGCTTGTCATTTATTATCCAGCCTTCCATTTCCTACCACTTATGTGGGTTCAGGTCATTTGGGCTGAACCAGCCAAACCTCCATTACCCGAATTGCATCCTCTTTGCTATTCCAGGAGGACTCTAAAGCGTTCTCAAGCCAATCGAGAGGCATTATCTTCCTGGCGTGTGCTGGGTGCCCCGCAGCCTCCTCCTGGTCCAACCTGTCTCAAACACTTCGCCAGGATGATGTCCAGGAGACATCCTGATCAGATGCTACAATCACCTTGTAGACCTTTAGGTGTAAAAGGGTAATGTCTGCACTCTGAGCCCCACAAATGAGTGAGCTCCTTACCGCATCCCCCAGTGTAAACACAGACTGTCTTTAAAGCAAGCTCATTTGAGCCACTTGGATTCATGACCCTGTTCTTTCAGTTACTATCAGACTGGGTTTAATTGCCTGTTTTTTTTTAATGTTCGGGGACTTTCTGGCATGGAAAAATTTCTAAATAAGTCAAACTGAAAAACAAGCCCCAGCCACACACCGACATTATTTACTAATACATGACTAAACCATTTAATAAGAACATAAATACATTTTTAGCATTTTGTTGCAGTCTAGAAACATTGTACATTTGTGTATGTGCTGATGGTTTTCTAGTTCAAACCTAAATATTTTTAGATGCTCCACACATTTTACACTAAAATATTTTGCACCTTCTTATGATACATTAAAAGCCTCTGTGCCATCATTAAGCCTCCACCGTGTTTCATAGTTAAATCCCAAAGCAGAGTTAGTTTTGTAGTGCTGCTTGAATCAACTACTGTTGATAGCAACGTCATCCTGGGGTTGACCTACTGAAATACTGTGTTCTCTGAGCTTTTTTCGGGTGAAGTGTCCTGCCCTAGACTGAGGCGATCAGAACAGGCAACCCGCCAATTGCAGAACGAACTCCCTAACTCCGCTATAGGTGTTCTTGATAAAACCATTCATCCATCTATACCTGCAGGATTGTGGTCATTTGGGCAAGGTTGCCAGTCCATCACAGGGGAACAGAGACAAACAACCATGCATGCACACTCATATCTCTGGGCAATTTAGAAAGACAATTAACCCAACAGTCCTGTTTTTGGACTGTGGAAGGAAGACATGATTATGTGACTCCAATAAATAATATCAACTAACAGGAAGTTAGTCAGAAGGATTTTGCTTTAATCAGGAGTCATAATATGTCTTATCAAATACAAGTCAACTGGACCATCTGGGTTTGAAACCCACCTTAAATGGACATAGTAGGTAATGTAAAGTTTGATGTGAAGTCTGATAAAGTGGTAATGTGAGGCAGAGCGCAATAATTTCTGCTCAAAGTTCAGACCAAGTGGCTCTTTTAGCACCTGATCTGCACATCGACAGCTGCTGCTCTGTTTTGATACCATACTGCAGCTGCTTTAGGTTGACATCATAAAATGGGCAGTACCCACGTGGGGAGAAGAGGCGTCGTACTGAAAGCAAGCGTCTTACTACCAGGTTGGACAAATAGCACCAGAAAACAACTGTTTAATAAAAAAAAATGTATGCTTCGTAGGGCCAAAGGCAATATTCCACCATGTATATGCCTAGAGCATTATATAGAACCTTTAATTGTTCATGTAGAAACTAATGTAATGTTCTGACCTATTTGCCCAGTTTATAGTTTATAATTTTATCTGGCTTGTTGGATAAGGCTTATAGTACATAGTAAAGTTAGTCATTGGTTACACAGTACTAAAACTATAGAGTAAAAAAAACTTTAAGAGTGCATTGGAACAGCTAATGTGTCCAAAGCCAGGAGTCAGGTTTATGTGAGGCACTGAAAAGGGCCAAACTTCTCTGGAAACAGTTTGGGAGCAGCTGTAGATCAAGCTGATTTGGTTAATAATTTACAATGTTGAAACAATAAAAAAGATTAAGTTAGGAATCTGTAGCTTTTTGTAAATAAGCAAACTCCCTGATGAGCACCTTTATTCAGTCCGGACCCAAATCAGGAAAGCATCATAGGTCGCCATCTCTTGGCCTTAAAAGTTTAAGCTTCCAATAGATCAGCTTTTCAAAATCATATGTTTAAATTGTTTACCGACGGGTGGCCATTTAGTTAAGGTAATAAATAAATAAAACAATAGTGGTGTAACAGTATGCGTACTGTAGATGTTTGGTGATCAGCAGTAGTTTTCTCTTTTTTCGTGGCACACAGTCATCTCCTCAGTGAAGCGGAGCTGCCCTGAAACAGCTCCATTAGAGGAAGGGGATGGCAGTAGTGAAACAAACGGAGAATAGAGTTGTTTGACAGAGATCCTTGCTTCGGGAAGTTGCGGATAATCCGCTCCAACATCAACCTTCAACCTGGGAGCCTTCTGTTGTTCCCCTGAGCTTACCCTGAACGTTACTGGGAACGGTTCGACTAATATGGCCTCCTCAGGTAACACGGAGTAGCCGGGGACATCTGGCACGAGGCGTTGTGTTAATTGAGGGCCCCTGGGTGGAAGAGATGCCTCACATCCAAATATTGTTCATGACCGGCTTTGAACCCCTTAGTCCCAAAGTGATAAATCAGGGAGGGAATATATTTGTGTAAAAGCCCTCTGCTGAGCCACTGCAGCCAGGCGCCACTGACTGGGAAACTATCATCCTGACTGCACGGCGGCAAATAATGATTCGAGAACAGGGTCAGGAAGGAGCAAATCTGTTGTTACCTGAAACAGAAAGGCATCAGTGCTTTATTCAACTGTTTGGCAGAAATATTTGGAGTCAGCTGCCGGAGGGTTGTCCAGGTGTTTACTTGGCTTGGACAATGTGCATTACTCATGTGGATATAGCGTTCTGGCGCTTTTTCATTAGGGCAGGTTTGGAAAAAGGAAGTGATGCAGAGATCACTGAATCTGGCACATAAGGTAAGTAAGTCCATAATGTTTTGCCAAAAATAACTTTTTCTTTTTAATCTGCTTAAATTACATTTGATGTTTAGGATACACAGTATGTTTCTGAAAATTTTAAACTGAATTGTTATTTTTTATATAGTAACTGAAAAAAATCTTTTCAATTAATGAAAAAACATAAATTATATACATTTATTATTTCTGTATTTAAAAAAAAACGACATTTAATCAAATAAAAGATGTAATTAAATACAAATGCTAGAAATAAGTTCTGTTTTATATATACAGTAACTTACCAGTTATAAAACGTTTTGCTATCTGTTAAATTATTGATTAGATTTTTTTTCTTCACGCAAAATGTCATTATCATCAGCCTGACAAACATTCGGCCAGTAAAAAAGGCAAGCTAAAAAAATTTGTTTGAGCAAAGGCAGACCTGTAAATGGCGGTATGGTGCAGCATGATCAGACAACAGATTGTTTCAGTATTGACTTGCTTTAAACTCTGTCTGATGGATGCTTAACAGTTTGTCGACAGTTGCTAAGGAAACTGTAAACAAGATTAGGCCCAGTCAAGGACATCACCTCATCAAAAAGTTAAACTGGTATCAAGCCCTCTTTGCAAGCAGATTTGCCTCATAGGACCTGTCGCTTCCAAGCTGTTGCATGTTGATTGAATCCAAATGTGACACACTGACACTTGTTGCATTAGTAGTAGTTCAACCTTAACTCTATGCTAAGCCTTTCTAACATATTCCTGTTTGACTCATTATTTCAAATAAACATCAATTATGCCCTTAAATCCCTTCGTTTGTTACTCAAAGCTCTGTCTAATTGTCCATGAGGCCGACATTACTGGTAGATTAACAAAGTATTGATATATTTTAGCAACTCAAATAAACACCCTGTCAGTGTTTTTCCCCCATAAATTTATGATTTGTGCATCTAATGTTTAAAACATAGACAAGTCATTTTAAGCATTTTCTCATGCTAACTTAGTTTGGTATGCAAATGATATTGAATTTATTATTTGAATCGTTCCTGTTTATATTATTTTTTTTTCCCTTTTAGAGAATGTTTTTGTATCTTATTAGATTTTGGAACATGGTATATATGACACAGCTATAACATACATGATCAAAAAAAATGTAGGAACACTTAAATAAAACATTTTCAGAAGGGTGGGTACACTTTAAATAAGAAAAGTTTTAATTCAGATGACTTTTTATGTAATAAAAAAGTGCAAAAGCAATGAAAACTTTTTTAATGACCAGCTTTACAAAGCTTCAAACAAAAACCACAACGAAAGGCTTGAAGAGGCTAGGACATGAATGTTTTCTAGTGTAAATGTGCTCAAAGAGTGCCCGTCTCAGATGGACCGGGTGGACATGTGGCTTGTGGTCAGACAAGTCTAACATTCATCTTGATTTTGGTACTATGCCAATTTAAACTTGATGATGTTCTTTGCACTGTAGACGAGATTTGTTCCTGTCTTGAAAGTATAGGAAGAGGATAACAGCTGTGGGTATTTGAGCAACTAAAACCACTGCAGCATATCTGTAAATGGATGATTTGCTGACTGTGTAGTCTGTGTTCACCTGGACTACTAGAACTCTTGTTTTCCCAGGTGTTAGTTCGGCTCCAGACGTTTGAAAAGCTTCAGCTACACTCACCTTGGAGCCGCCATGTTTGCCTCTGTACCCGCTCCATCTTAGTTTGTGTCGTTTTTGTACTTTTTGAAGGCTTCATAGACTTTCTGTGATGAGATGACCCACTTTTTAAACTGCCTACTGAACTTAGACACAATCAAATCTTTATATCCGCCTTTAAAATGTTTATCTGTAAAGCCTTTATCAATGAGCTGTACAGAACATAGGCCTGTACTGCCTTGTTTTTTTTCTTTAGGAAAAAAACACTTTCTAATTCATTAAAATATTTGACCAGGGATCTAACCAATTGTAAAACATACCTCTTTCACAGCCTTTTGTTTGAGTTTGTCATTAAACAGCCTACATTCAATCCAGTAAATGAAGTTAATACCTGGTAAGGGCCTGTACAATATTGTGACAGTGACAACGGGGTACTGGATGTTCTCGTAAATCGTGTATTAAATGTAATGAAAAAAAATCTTTACAGCCAAAAGCACAGTAGTTAATATACTTCTGCTAAAATATTAGGGCTGCACAACATCAGCAAAACATGACATTGCCATAATATTGTTCAGGATATCTGAATACCCCAGTTTCCTCATTCTTTCTTTCCTGTCATCACACACTCTGAGCTGTCTGATCTCGGTCCCTAAAAGCTATAGCAGCTGTGGACATAAAGGACAGTGGCAGTCTTTCCAAATGGAGCTGTAACACATGGAACCAACCACTTATTGACAACGGCAATTTAATATACCCTGTTGTGTAACTCTAAGATAAAGATCAAGTGTTGCAATAACGCCTAGTCAGTGATTCTGATGTTAATGGACAGGTGATAGCATGAAAGGCAAAGCAACATTAGCGAGGGTGGCAACAGTTGTGCCTTCTATAACCAGTGCAGCTTTGCTACAACACCAGAGCACCAGCAGGCTTGCTAAAATCCAAATGATTTAGAACACCACACTGGTGGAAGGGTGTTGGTCATTTTGCCCCTTCACTTTTTCATACTTTTGCAGTTAGATTTTAATCCGTACTTTAATCCGTACCTGCTGTGACGATAGATCCTTTAAATCTATTTTCTGTAATTTCCTTTTGGGAAAAAAAATCTAGACATTCTAACATTTTAGCCTTTTTATTATTGTCTATAATTTATCAAAATGCTTAACGACCGGCGGAAATAAATTTGTTCCCAAAGGCTACAAAATAAATTGTTTACGTGTACAAAATGGAAGTAGCAAGGCGATTAAATATCAACATTTAGGGGGGGGTTTGAAGTAAGCGTGCATATTGGTGGAGGTGTAAATTAGCCCAGAGCCAATTTAGAATATAGAAATGCTTGCTGCTAAAAACTAATTCCAGTATGAAATAATGCTGGGAGTCTAAAAAGCTAAGCTTAGTTGATTTATGAAATGTATGATCTCCCTCAGTAGCTAGTAAATTTATATTTGACCAGTACAGATGACACTTAATTTAGCTGAATGCTAATGTGTTTCTTAACCAAAGGTTGTCTGAAAAAGTGCCATAAATGCTGCTTCGGTAGAATATAAGTCTTATAAACAAGGTCTCCTCGGGTAGTTATGAAGGTCTGAGCGTTCACCTACATCGTTCAGAGCAGCAGGACTCAGAGACAAACAATCTGAGCTTCTTTAAGCCTGGTGCAGTGTGCCGTTTTCAGGGTAGGAACTACAACCAGTGTGTTTGAATCAAAGTAATAGAGACTCTGAGCTGGTCAGCTGAAGCTTCACACAATCCATTCCAGACAAAATAATTGATTATTGTCACTAAGGACATGAGAACAGATACATTTTTATTTAGCATTGTTACCAATATAGGACCTCACATTTTCTCGATTCTATACAAATGCATTCTGATAATTATTTTATGTGTCCACTATATTAAAACTTAATTTCAGTATTATAGCGCCGATCTGACCTAAAACTGACAGTCAACGGTAATTGGGAAATCTGACTTTGGTTACAGCGTTCACAGCGTACAGACATTTAGTATACATATAAAAACAGTATGTTGTTGTTTGTTATATGCAGTAAAAAGAAAAAGGGAGATTGTGACAGTGCAATATAGTTACTTTGTTTTGTTGTTGACTAATCAGGTTGTAAGGTGTCCAGTGTGATAATCAGAGAGACAACCTGGGAGAAGAAACTGTTGCCGTTGCTGCTGATTTTTGTCACTATATAGTTCTCTGTAGTGTTGACCTGAGGGTAAAAGTCTAAACACTCTGAACAGGTTTAATTCAAGTGGACTGTAGGCAAAATGGCTCTTTAGACTGTAAAGGTTGCAGGCCCCTGTCCTAGACCCATACAAGTCCTGGATGGAGTGAAGGTCAGCCTTCTGATCTTCTCTGCAGACCTAATTGTTCTCTGCAGTGTGGTCCGGTACTGTTTTGTGTATGAACCAAACCACGCAGTAATGGACGAACACAGGACAGACTGAATGATGGCAGTGTAGAGGATGACCAGCAGCTCCTGTGGAGGATCATACCACTGGAAGTACAGTCTCTGCTGGGTCTTTTTCCGAACAGTGACTAGGTGTAAGGTTCATCTCAGGTCCTGAACATGGCATATTGATGCTGTATGTGTGAAAGGTCTTGGTATATGGTCATTGAATGAACAAAACGGACGGCTTGAGAAGCTGACCGCGGTGGTGGTACACAGAGGTGAGATTGGATAAAACCTGGAAGTGTGAACGTTAACTAGCCCATCGATTGGAATATTGGAATTGGATCCAGGAGACAGCGACGAAAAGACTCTAAAGCTGAAGGAAAAAGTTGGTTTCAGCTTGTTCTCATAACAAATTCTGTTTTTTCAAATCAGACTTTCCACTATCAAATTCTCCCTGAGTTGTTATGGCGACATCGCACGAATCCCCTGCACCCCCCTCACCTTCCTCGCTATCATCTGTGGATGTTTCTCTGAACTGTTTGCTGCCGGATAAGACCAAGGACAAATGGCCTCTGGAGAGCCCCACGGAAATATAAACTTTCACCCAGACACACATACTGATGCTCACAAATACAGACGAACTGCACCCGACCAGCATTCAAATGTTTACCTTTCTGCATATATGTGTCTCGTAATTATTTGTGCTTCTCGTGCAATGAGTTTTTTTGTCGGATGCTTCACATTATGTGTAAACATAAATTGTGAAGCACCTGTCTTTTTTATCTCCCTCCACTTCCCCAATGTAAATCTTTCTTCAATAGATTTTCAAGGGCAGCGCCTGTGGACTCCGTGTAAGGCGGGGTCTGAGGCAGTTTGGAGGAACGCACCTAACGGCTGCGCTGAAATAGCAGCGGCCGACTGGCTGCGTTCTTTGGCAACGCAAGGCCTCAGTCAATCGTTCCCCCAAAATGTTTAAGTGTATGTGATGGACGTTTGTACTGGAACTGAATTTTCGATTGCAATGCAAATCGTAGTTGACAATAAAATTGATTGATTGATTGAACAGCTCAGTATGCATCCTTCAATGTGTCACTGGATCACTGGTACACATGCAGTATATATACACACTAGAGTATTGGTTCTATGCCCAAGCCCAGGTCTTGATGTCACGTCGGACGTTCGTGTGCAGGTTGGACCCTGGTCAGGTGCTAAGTTGTCTTTTTTCTCATGCGATATATGAGCCTATCCTTCTGCTGCGGGAGCAGCGACAGAGAGCACACCTGAGTCTGCTGTGCTTTGATACACCATGTTTGTGACCTGCACGACATGCACATCTGGGCCAGACCTGCCCTGGGCCAGTGCTCGCTTTGGAGTGCACTTTCACAGAGTATTCTTCGCCAATGTTTGATCTTTGACATCTCTGACAAAGTGGATGAAATATCGCTGTGGCTCGACTCACAAAGGACTCTGAGGGACTGCCATCTTTTGATGTTTGTTGTGACATGGCTCAGCGCACAAACCCCAGACGAAGCTATGAAATTGAGTAGACAGCACAAGGAACTCTAGTAGGAAGAGAAAAGAGGGAATCTGGGAGTACATTACCAACTGGTGCACTAACCACACTGCTTTACATAGTTACTGTTTGCTATCTTTGAAATATTTACCGTTGATATGCAGGCCATTCTATCTTCTGAGGGAATTCTGTGTTTTCATTATGGCTGTTTACATCCCACCATGTGCTAGCAAGCAGCAGAATGCTCACTCGGACAAAGCCTTCACTGTAGCAGGGGACTTTAACCATGTCAACCTTCAAACTATACTACATCAAATTTACCAACATGTGAAATGTCCTACCAGAGTTGCCGACATCCTATACCATGTACTAATATTAAAGACTCATACAGAGCCCTCCACACCCCCTGTCTTGGACAGTCTGACCATGTCTCACAGCTTCTGACACCATCATACAGACGGTCAGAATCTGGTCAGAGGAGGCCATAGCACAATTGGAGGATGGTTTAGAACACACACATTGGGGATTGTTTGTAGAACCAGCTACAGCGCTTTGCAGTCTGTTGTTTTTGGCTCACTACCTGGAATTAAAGTGGATTATTTGAAAGTTTGCACCATTTCATTTGCAGCACATGCCTACAAATTTGAAGATTTTTTTATGGTGAAGCAAACAACAAATAGGAGAAAATAACAGAAAATATGAGTGTGCACATCAGTTCACGGTTCACCCGCCTGTAGTCAGTATTTTGGAGAGCCGCCTTTTGTGCCAATTACAGCTACAGCTACAGTGGCTGAGTGGCTCTTAGTCTCATCAGACCAGAGCACCTTCCTCTTGGAGCACTCCTTGGTCTTCATGGTGTGATGCTTCTTGTTTAGAGGTAAGGCCTTTCAGAAAAGGTGTGTTTATGCTGACAGATCATGTGACACTTAGATTACACACCAGTGGACTTCATTTTACTAATTATGGGACTTTTGAAGGTAACTGGTTGCACAGGAACTTTTCAGAGGCTTCATCGCAAAGGTTATGGATACACATTTACGTGCAAAGTTTCAGTTATTTTCTCCTTATATTGTGGGAAGGTATCAGAGTTCTCACAAACTACAAAATCTGACCCTCCCTCGCCCATTCTGAGATTTCACTGCTCAAGGAACTCAACATCTTCCTCGCCAGATTTGATAGTGTTAAAGGAAATTTGGTAAGAAGCTTATCTTTATCACTTTGGATGACCAGACAGATTCACCCCCTGCTGCAGCTACATAGTTTAATTGATGTCTGAGCCCATTGTATTTCACTCTGCTGGGACCTGGGGCGTATTTCAGAAGGTACCAGGAGGTGCCCGATACAGATCAGGATGGAACTCTCCCACAGGTTGAAGGTCTAGTTTTGGAGTCAACATTGTTTTTTTCTAAGGGTTGCAGCGGTTCTCATAGAAGCCAACCTGAGGTTTCCAAGGACCTTCCTGTGAGAAAATGCGGTGTTCCATCTAGCATAGAGGCCACTGGTAATTAAGGGAGGGATTGGTTTTGTCTAGTTAAAACAGAATAGAGCAGACAAGACCCTCTCTGGGACATGCGTCCTATGCTGTTCTCCTTCTTATATGAAGATTTTAAATTCTGTCTGATAAAATTGTGATCTCTATCTTGGTAATTAAGTGAAGAAATAATTTTTTCCCCTCAATAACAATAACAGATGGAAGGCAAAAATATCCCAAATCCCACCATCAGCAGAGGAGCAACTTCTAACAATCAGTGCACACATAGTCCAACAGGTGATGGAAAAAGTCAACCCATGAAAGTGACTGGTCCGGATGGTGATCCAGGCTGGATTCTTAGGGACTGTGGTGAACAACTTATGGAAGTTTTTAATGATTTTTTTCAACCTGTCTTTGACAAATGTCTCGAAGGGTCTGAAATCCTCCATCATTGTATCGATGCCAAAGAAAAACCTACTTGAATTTCTTCTGACCTTTGGCTCTCCCACCAGCAATAATGAAACGGCTCCTCTCTCTTGTTAAAAGGCAATCTCTGTGACACTGGTGCCACACCAGCTTGCATACAAGAAGAGCAGATCTGCTGAGGACTCTGTCTCCCTAGCTCCTCACTCTCCACTGACTCGCATGGATGGGATAGATTAGATAGATTGACACAGACTTCCGGATAGGTGTCGAAGCGTTTTCAGAAAAACTGAGCGATAGTCCAGTTGGCTCGGATTTACTACTGTATGCTTGCGCAATGCAATGGCAATAAAAGTGACAATCATTTTATTTTAACCACGCATGTTTTGTCTGAAGAGCAAATTATGTTATATCCAAACTTGTACATTTATGTGACATTCGTATTCTCTATATGATGATTTTTATCATTGTTTGCTTTTTAAAATCAGAGAAAAGAGTGAAATTATGAATCCAAACATTGTTAGAATTTGCATCAAGTGAGCACTGCTGCAGGTCAAAGTGTATAATTGAAACGACACTTGAAATTAACTGTGGGCCAGCTATGAAAGTCACAAATTGTGGTTTCACAGTATTACAGTGTTTAGAAAACCGAAATTGCAACTGGGAATATTTAAACAACAAATTTTTCTTACCTGTGAGGAAAAACTGTGGGTGCCTTTATTCAGCCTGCTGACCTATAGTCCACAGCAATAGGTGGGGGAGGGTTAGCACTGTGATACCATACACTTTATGGAGCTATAGGAAACTCAGCTCCTTCCTTTACTTCGACTAAAATCTTATTCAAAGGACAAGAGGAACCGTTTAATGTAAAATGTTGGTGCAAAAGTGTAACTTTTTTTTCTTGCATCCCTTTGGTAGTGCTAACTGACCCATCTTGATACCACTAACTGACCCAGGCCTGGGCATTGCTAGTCAGTATGTAACAGCTTGTGTTAAAAAGTCCTAACCAGTGATAGATGTGAATGTAGACTTATCTTGGTATTGTAGCTGCTGGTCCGGGCTGAAAATATCTTGTAGCCGGACCCAAACCAAGTGGCTTATATCAATAACATCTGAAGTAGGATTTGATGAAAGTGCCATTTAAAGTACATTTCTTTTAAATGAATGAAAAATGAAACCTCTTCATAATGTAAACAATCTATTTAGCCTGGGTAATGAGATGGTTTTCACTCATCTAAACATGTCCCTTTACTTGCTTCTAATCAGTCACCTAATTAAAGGTTCAGTAAGATTGCTGCAGTAATCTTTAGAATACAGAATACAGACCCACCCTAACAGCGGCTTACTGTTTGTAGTGTTATTTAATGGCTCATGGCAGTTTGAATGCCAAGCTTCATTGGAAGCTGGTAACCCATCACACAACGCAAACATCAGGCTCATCTCAGACCTAATTCTGCAGCTTATGTGTAAACTGCCAAGCAACAAAGCATCCCGAAACGTGCAAGTCCTTTTGTACTCCGCAGCTAATGAGATTAAAAAGCCAGCACTCTGCACTGCGACTTGTTGCTTCAACACAAGTCAACGTATTTAAGACGCCTTAAGCGTCATATTATATCAGGACCCATAATCACTTTATAAGGCTTTTTGTCTCAAGGGTTAAGCTGCATTACTGGATTATCAGCGCTTGTGTTGATCATAATCTATCTGGATTTTAAAAGGTGTCCATAAAACTAATAGTTGGATTTGTTTATTGGAACAAGAAGGATTCCTTTTTGTTGTTAGATATTTTGGGAGAGTAGTCCTGCTTCAGATTGCTAGTTTAACTGTGTGTGGATGCATTGGTCAGTTTCGGTTTAAGATGAAATACCAGCCATTAGTAACAAACATTACTTTTTTATTAATGCTCAGGGTTATCTCTCATTTCTCTGACTAACAGTTGAGGCAGTTAACTTGATAAAAAAATTGCAGCAAAGAAACAAATTTAACATTTTGTCTTTAAACAGCAAAAACATCTGACATGATTGAGATCTTTTTTAGAACTAGACTGAAATAATACTGTTCTATGAATACTTTCTGCATCATTTCAAAACTAACTTTAGTTTGCTTTAAATTAGTTTTTGCTTGGCAAGAGCTGGTGTGAGATTCTCCCAGTGTGATAACCATAGAAAAATACCACAGTGTTCACAGTACCACAGTATTTATATGAAAATCCAAGACAAGAATATCTTTGAACTTTTTACACAAAACAGACCAAGCTACTACTGCTTCTGCTGCAGCTGATGAAATATTTTACCATATTAATTTTCACAGTTGTAACAAAGTTGCCAATAATGTTTATGGTTATATTGATTTTGATACATCCACATTAGCAAATACATAGCGGATACACTCACTAAATTTAGCAGCAGTCTTCAAGTAAATGTGCGTGCAAATAGCTGACCTTTCAGAAGTAGGAACACAGCTATAGAAGGCTGCTCACGTAGCCTAGATGCTGAGTGGCACATCTTTAGCTTCCACTCCCTGTTTGACTAGGTGTTTTACAAAACAAATTGCAACAATATCTGTCTTTCTTGTTTTTCAAGGAAAAACAGTAGTAGCCCTTTTGTAGCCAGCTGGTCAGCAGCGTGCAGTAACAGGTGAAAGAGGGATCTATGCTCCACAGAGACAGACAAGACTATAGTTTATCATATCTATATACCTATCATTATTTCATCATAGGGCCGAGCAATATTGACCTGACTCTTGCCAGATGGATGTCGTTCTGCCGAGCTCCACACTGCTCTGCGGAACAAAATCCATCTGGCGAAAGTCAGGTTAGGGCAATATAGCTTAAAAATAAAATCTCCGATTTTATTTTACCAAATTTGATTAATCATGTTTTTCCCCACGTTTTTCTTTCACAGAAAGAAATTATTTCAAAAACCTGCTTTTATGTCAAACATTTCATTTGGAAGTTGACCTGAATTCAAAGTGCAACTAAATCCAAGCTGTGAAACAAGCTTTTAAAACTAGATGGCCCTGCCATTGTAAACAATCAAAATATAACAAAATGTTTTCTGCTAGTGGTATTAGACAATGAGCTAAGAACAGACTTCACTTGTGTAACTTCAAACTAACTAATAAAAAAAATAGGTGAGTAAATTAAAGTGTCTCATCTTATGGTTAAAAACAAGTTTCCTCTTTACAATATTTTGACATATTTTCAGCATCACATTCTATGCACTTCATGTAGCCCTAATGAGTGCATTGGGAAAATAAAATCCTGATTTTCCAAAAATGTAATCTTAAAATATTGCAAATTTGCATTAGTCGATTAAATCAATTTATCCCCCAGCCCTACTTCACTGTCACCTCTGCTGCACAGCTTCTGATACAGTCCAAAAACAAGACTGGTGGGTTAACTGGGCTCTTCAAATTGCACTTAGGTGAGTGTGTGTGCATGGTTGTGTGTCTCTGTGTTGCCATGTTATGGACAGGCGACCTGTCCAGAGTGGACCCCACCTCCGGCCCACTGACCACTGGAGAAACGCACCCGCCTCTCCTGCATCCCTGCATGGATAGGCGGGTATGGATAATGGATGGATGATAAATGAATAAATACGGTAAATGATAAACACCTAAACATCAATTAGCAAAAACAGTGTTTGTGGGTCCGTATGTCCTGCTCACTGCGGTATTCTCTAAGGTCATCAAGAACAGCGTTCCAGCCTCATGTTTCTGCCTTAGAAACTTTGAGACTCAATCTTAATAAATAGGCTTCATCGTATTAAGGCTTATCCCCTCATTATTGAATAGGAAGCCTGATCAATATAGCTGAGGACAGCCTGAGTTCAGACTAAGCATATTATCTGAAATGGACCGTGCCCTCAGAATGTTGCTCAGACACTGTTAATTAGAAAGAAACATAATCTTATTCTGTCATTAATGTATAAGTACAAAAAGCATAGCGAGTGTGGTGTTGTTTTTTTACAGAATAAAATGTGTGTGTGTAATCTGACAAACAAGCCTCTTCAAAATGCATATTCTAATTTATTGAATATGACTGGTATATAATAAGATCAAGCACCCAGTCATGTGAAAGAATGGGTCTCTGGTTCTGTGACAGGATGCCACCTGGGCAACAAGTCCAGCCGTCCTCACTCCTAAACATTCGCCAGTCATCTGTCTGCGGTAATATAACAAAGTGGAATGTGATTGGAAACGACATCAACTCAGCCACGTAAACCGACGGATAAATTGTGTGTGTGTGTGTGTGTGTTCTTGTACTTGCAGCTGAGTGAGAACATTTTGTGCTCATTTTACTAGTAAAGTGAGATGTAAAGTGGGGACCTTTTTTTGGTCCTCATTTTTTTCTGGGCTAGGGGTTAGGTTTAGCACTAAGGTGTCAGTTAGGTTAGGGTGGGTTTAGGTATATACTGGTAAAGGTTAGGGTTAGGCCACAGAAAGGCTTGAAAATGTATGGAAGTCAAGGCACGGTCCTCATTTTGTATTGTAAACGAGGATGTGTGTGAGTGTGTGTGTGTAATGTAATCTAGAGATAAATTTATGAATAAAGTCAAGCAGTCGTCATGAACATATTTGTGAAGTGTGACACAGCGGATGATGTGCCCCCATCTGTAGGTCTTACCAGATGGAACAAAAGCAACTAAAAATGCAAGTAAAACAACATAAAAAATCCACACAAAAGAATCCATCATTGAGGTGGACCTGATACGATGGAAGCCAGGGGGTTTTCTAGTCTTTTTTTATGGTTACGGCTCGGTGTAACAGGCACAGGAACGTTGTCTGGACTGTTCTCGGTAAGAGCTCAAGAGCTCAGGTGTGATTTCTGGGTAAACTACCAAGCTTTGTTGCATAAATTAGAATAGTTGTTTTCTTCCTCATGCTTTAGTCTTTATCACATCATGTCTTGTGTCTGTCTGGAGCTTTTTCTACTCTGGATTTCACGACACAGTGCTTACTGTAGGTGCAGCGCACAAAGATCTTAATCTGTAACTTTGCCAGTGGAAGTGGCACATCAAGGATTTGCGGAGTGTCAGATTAGAGCCCTGCGTCGTCATAAATCTCTGCTTCCCAATTCGGCCGGGTGGTGGCGGGTGGGGCAGTTGCTAGGTGTAGTCTGTGGTCTGTGGATTTGCTTGGATCAAAGGTTTGTGCTTCTTCTTGATGCAACTTCATGAAGTTTTTTTTTTGGGGGGGGGGGGAGTTTGGACTGAATATTTCATGTATTTAGCCTGATCGATAGATCCTGCTTGTTTTTTTTAACTTTTGAGAAGATTTCCTGTTTTTCTATGCTCTGTGGTGGCTCTGCATGATGAACTTCTGCATACCCGACATGTATGAGATGCCTCACACTGGAGTCGGGGGCTACACTGTTCAGAGTGGTGGGGAGAATTGCATGTACCCAGGTGAGGGACCCGGATATGGACACTATGAACCCCAGCCCTTGCATCACCCGCCCTGCATGGAGCAGGCTTGGCCCCCCAGCCAGCACTACTCCTGCTCGTACGCTGCTGGCCCTTCTTCTTTTAAAAATGAGTTCTGCAACATGGAGGTCCCTCTTAGCCACTTCCACCATCAGCCATCAGGAGAGTATTTTCCTGAGATTAAACCTGACTATTCACATCTGCAGTGGATGCAAGGGGCCCACAGGAAAGGTATGACATCTGGACTGTTTTTGTTGGCATCTTCCTGGTCAAAATGCTTTTCATTAGTGGAGATAACTGCTGCATGTACACTTTCACACTTTAGATTAGTTAAACTAACTCACACCAGTAGGATTCAGGCTGAAAGATATTTTTCTAATTTCCCACGTGTGTGTGTTTGATCATTAGTGATGACTCTTCTTTGATCAATGAACCATTGCTTTGTGGCTTTTTCAAATTAATACTGGTACGCATGAAGCCACAACTCATGGCATCCCACGGTGGAAGGTCTGTGAGTGGGCTTGGACTGAGGCAAGCCGGGGCTTTGTATTGATTGATGCTGAGGCAACAGAAGGCTGATGTTCAATGATTTTTTTTTTTGTCCTTTAATAAACCCCTAAATAGATATTGATCATTTTGTGCAACTCCGATCCTGGAGACTGCCCTTGCTCCAAGATCTGATCTCATTAGAGCCGGCACCAAAGACGGAGCGAGGTGTTAACTAAGTTAGCTAGAAGATTACTTACAAGGAAAAAAAACTAATCTGGGCCTGGGACTCTGCATAACCACACAGTTACATGATATTTTACTCACACGTTAGAAATACACAGAAATGAGCAATAGTGTGTGTGCCTGGTCATGTGATTTTCAAGTTTTAGTTTGATTCCTTCCCATTTTTTTCTTCCTCTTAAATTTATAAGTCAGGAAAACATAAAAATAACGGGAATCACATTTAGACAGAAAATCCTAAAATGCTTCTATTCAAGCCTGCGATCTACTTTTAGTGGCTTCAACGGCTGCTTTAATATAGAAAAAAAAAACATTTTCATTTCAAATACTTCCTGTATCCATTTTCCTAAAAAAAGAAAATCTGGATTTCTAAAAATGCATTATTTGAAGTAGTCAAATTTGTGTTAAACATTTGTTGAAAACATTGCCATGGTTTCTTAGCATCTGTGATTTTCCAACTATGCAGGAATGCTAAAACTGGGCCAGAGGTGCGATCTTCGGACCAACGTTTTGCATGACTGGTTTTAGAGGTTGATAGCAGGATTAGGGACACCAAGCACTAACTGGATAACTGCAGCACCTTGTGGAAAACTACATTACTTCTTCCTGTCAGCATTCAAACAAGCAAAAGCACAGCAACTTTAGTGTTGTCGGATTCATGCACACACGTTGGTGGGGTGCTGGCACAGGTCATAACCTGGTTAAACCCCAGGATCAGTCCTTGTTGCCTTTGTTTTGTTTCAGTTCCTCAGCCTCATCCCGGTAAAAATATTTCTTCTGTTGGAAACGTTCAGATGTAGACATTGACCGCTGTATTAACTACGACTTTAGTTAGCTGTGTATTTGAAGTCAGTGTTAGCTCCTCTGTGCATGAACTCATGGTATGAAAAAGTAAGGGCCTTTTCTGTGTTTTTCTCTACAGGGTACATACCAAGTTACCTGGACAAGGATGAACTGTGTGTAGTGTGCGGGGACAAAGCCACGGGCTATCACTACCGCTGCATCACATGCGAAGGCTGCAAGGTAGTGAGATCAGGGCGTCCTCTGATTTTAATATGCAGCAATAGCTTCTACTGTTCTAGCACTGATCATGCTGCCGGTTTCCCTGTAGGGGTTCTTCAGGAGGACGATTCAAAAAAACCTCAACCCGACCTACGCCTGCAAGTACGAGGGCAACTGCGTCATCGACAAGGTGACCAGAAACCAGTGCCAAGAATGTCGCTTCAAGAAGTGCATCGCAGTAGGAATGGCAACAGACTGTGAGTACAGTAATGCCTGTATGTCTGACTATGTGTGTGTTAATAGTTTCTTAAGCTATTATGAGGCTGTTTTGTTTTAAATCCTTCTAAAATCCGCTGGATGCCTCATAATCTGTCCAATAAAACCTTTGTTTCAAATAATCTGCAGCAACTGGACGTGTGACATCACAAAGCATTTATCACACATCCTGGGTGTCTTGTTAATTTAACAAGATGTTGTTTATTTAACACAAACCATTCCCCCATTACATTACAATACATTATTAACACCAGTAATTTATTGTTTACCTTAGTATTTCTCAAGCATTTTTCATAAAAACTAAACAAATGAAATATTCAGCATGATGAGCGTTCCCTTAATCAGTACAAAAAAGATTTTAAGAAACACTATTTAAATTAGTAAGTCCATTTTATTTATACAGGGCATTTAAATAGAGCATGCACTGCTTAAAGAGCTATATATTCAGATACAGTAAATCAGAATATTAGAGAAAAGTTCCTTCATTTCAGCAGCTGCAAGTGAAATACATTATATATATTAATTACACAGAGGCGGATGTTTTCAAGCCTAGTTCTGTTCATTATGATGATTTTTCACTTACCGCTAACGAAGGTTGACATTTTATATTAGAATACTGCATGAGACCAGTTAGAAAAAACATTTTAATACAGAAATGTGAACTTAATAAACAGTATGTTTAATACCTGCTTAATGGGTGTTAGGTTCAAACAATACTTTTTATCTTACAAATAAGCCTCATAAGAAGGCATATTCTCATTTATTGAATATTTACTGTACATCATATTGACTAAATGAATAATAATCTCATGGCCCTTTAAAAGACGAACAAGTGAAAGTCAGAATTATAGTCAGTTCATTCCAATCAAATAAGATTAGGACTCAACGGTCAAACATACATTTAGTACATTTAATTTCAGCATTATAGTTTATTTCCTATCCTCTCTGCTCATTCATTAGATCAATTTCTTGATTTCAAGGACATAAAAATGAGGTTAGTTACTCCAAGCCTGATTCATCTATAATAATCAAAGGTCTGCTGGTTGTAAACACATACAGTAGAGAGAAGTGCTTTTTTTATACTCAACACTGTAATTGAAAGAAAAAGAAAAGTTGAAATGTAAGTCCTTAGAAAGCTGTTGAGTCAGCAACCCCCCCCCCCCCCCCCCCCCCCCTCCTCTTCCTGTCGGCTCACATCATTCCCGCTTTTTCCCCTCTCCGCCTGCCACCTCTCCTGTTTTGCTCCAGTGGTGCTGGATGACAACAAGAGGCTGGCCAAGCGGAAGCTGATCGAGGAGAACCGGGAGCGCCGGCGGAAGGAGGAGCTGCAGAAGACGGTGTGGGACCGACTGGAGCCCACACAGGAGGAGTGGGAGCTCATCCGTCTGGTGACGGAGGCCCACATGTCCACGAACGCACAGGGCAACCACTGGAAGCAGAAGCGGAAATTCCTGGTGAGACATCTTCCTCCAGCCTGCCTGCCTTCCTCCTCATATCAGCCGCCATTGATTTATTCTGCCTCCTCCTCAGCCCCCGAGCCCCCTCCCACCCCCTCTCCCCGGCCCTGTCGTTCCTCTCACCTTCTCCACAGCCACTGTTCCACTGTTCCCTATGTTAATATGTCCATGTGTTGTTTTTGTATCTCCTTATAGAGGAGGTGAGGAGAGTTAGCTGGACGAAGGAGAAAAGTGTTCCTGAACACGGCGTCTCTTATTTAAAATGGAACATCTTACTTTTGTCTTGTTTTCTGTCCCTCTAAGCAACAATCTTTAACTGCTGCCACTAATCACTTGATTTTTCTTTAAAAGTATTCTTTTGGTTTTTTAGTCTTTGCAGCTTCTGATTTTATGCTTCAAAGCTGTGTTTATGTATTTTTCTTTAACAAATTGGCTTTTTTTCTGTTTAATCTAATAATTCTGTTCAGAGTTTCTATGGCAGGATTTGAACTAAGGTTGTTTTTCACAGCATCTATTTATTAACCCCAGGCTTCTCCGGGTTTGTACTCATGTTTAATTCATTTAATTTAACTACCTAATATTTGATGTGTAAAATTTGGACAATAATTTTCAGCGTGATTGTGAATCTTTTTAAATTAAAATCCCAGGTGTAAAAGGGAAACTCCTGGGTTTAAATCCCACCACAGAAACTAATTTCTTTGCCTGTTTTCTGTCTGCTCACCTTTCATCTGTCCTCAGTTTAACTTGTTTTCTTCTTAGCTGACTTGATACGGGTTCTTCATTGAAACTTCACGATTCCTGTTGATTATCCAACAGGTCGAGGAAGCAATGCTTCTTAATGAAATAACATGTAATTTATTCTATACTTCTGACCAGAGTGCAGCAGGGGTCAAGAATACTAAGGTAAGAAGAACCCGCACCTATGACTAATACAACTCATGACTGCTCTCCAAAGTAGTTTCACAACATCAACACATGAATGTCATAGTTATTTTGAAAAAACAATGCAGACTAAAACCATTTTCACCTGTTTTCTGTCCTCCAGCCTGAGGATTGTGGTCAAGCCTCCATGGTCAATGCAGCTGAGGAAAACAAAGTGGATATTGAAGCCTTCAGTCAGTTTACAAAAATTATCACCCCTGCCATAACTCGAGTGGTGGACTTTGCCAAAAAACTGCCCATGTTCTGTGAGGTAGGTGTCCGAGCCGTACACCCTGCTGCCATTTGTCACACCACTTTTGTTCCCTAGTCAGTGTCAACGTTGTGGGACAAAGATCTGATCTGAGATTTACAGCAAATAAATTGTTCTTACTGAAAAAGCATTGAAGGATTTATTATTTATTTTTGTAAAACTGAAACAAAACTACACACAAATTCTAAAGAAGCTTAACTAAGTGAAACGTCTTAACAGCTTGCTGCATCTTTCACAATCTGTATGAAAATGAGAAACACTAAAACTGTTCAAAAGGAATGCATTAACTAAGAGCACGTTTAAAAGTATACACTTTGGGGAAAAGTCTTCCATTTGATTAAATATTAAAAATCAGAAAAAAATGTCTCTGGTCAAATATGATTCTTTGCATATTATTTTCTACAAATGATAAAAACATTAATCAAAATATATACTAAAAGGAGTAGTAAAAAGGGATAGTAAACATAGAGTAAAACCTAAATATTGTAGTAAACTACAGATTACCTTGTAATCTCACAACCTGAAATGGACTCAAAAGATCTGAGGACTATAAAGAAGTATTCTTGCTCTTTATCAATTGAAGTGTATGATGTTAAACCTTTAGTATTTGGCTGTTAAATCATTACATGCTTCTTTTGGCCACTTAAGTAGATAACCCTATTACTAATGTTGTTAGCATCTCAAAACTATTAGCATTGTTAGCATTGAGGTACTTTTCTGTGTTAACATTCGCTAGAAACATTCAGTCAATGTTTTGTTTAGAAATTATCATATTTCCTACTTCAGTAAATATTTAGTGGGTTTTTCAACTATTTTGAGTGCGAGCACCATCAGTACATGAATGTTCCGACCAGTCTGTCTGTCCCCCCAGCTGCCTTGTGAAGACCAGATCATCCTGCTGAAAGGTTGCTGCATGGAGATCATGTCGCTGCGAGCGGCCGTGCGCTATGACCCAGAGAGCGAAACGCTCACGCTCAACGGTGAAATGGCTGTAACTCGAGGTCAGCTTAAAAACGGAGGACTTGGCGTAGTTTCGGACGCCATCTTTGACCTTGGTGTGTCGTTGGCCTCCTTCAACTTGGATGACTCTGAGGTGGCTCTGCTTCAGGCTGTTATCCTTCTTTCATCTGGTAAGCCGGAGGAAATACAGAAAAAAAATTCAACAGATTTGCATACCCAAGTCAGTTTTCTGCTCCTTGTCCTATGTTGTTATTCTCAACCAACATACATGTTTAAACTTGATTACTTGAAAGGAGCAGATTATTTTGGAACTCGGTGGATTTAGAGAACTCAGACAAACTTCTGTACAGCGAGAGAGATTTTTTTAGCCCAGTGAGTTATTTTGCAGGGCCCACCCATAACCATTGGTGATCCTGCTATCAGCACTGCTAGCTCTCCTTCTGGAGTACTGCTTGTCGGCACAGATTGAGTGAATACTTGGCTTTGACATGAAATCCATATTAAGCAATCAATTAATTAACATAATCAATACGAGGAGCTTTGTCCAGCTAGCTTGGGTCTGGCTTTGCTGCCATGTCTCTGTCCAGCACGCTGCTCCTCATTGAAGATCAATACTGCTCTGCTGTGGCTTACCTACCCTTCTGTTCTGCTCTCTGCTACACTCACTACACTGTAAGCGTTTGTAGGGACACATCATAGTTTATCTTTATTCGTTATCACTTAATACTGCCAAGTGATTCTCATTTTAAGACAGCATGGTTTAAAAGCAATTAGCAACAGTAAAATGCAGTTATAACATCGAATCAAAACACAACTATAAAAACACAGTGAGTGCACCCTTTGAATACCCGATGATATCAGTCTATAGTATGGGTTTATCACTACCAATGCATAGGTCAGTTCAACTCTAGTTTGGATGCAGGCCATTTAAATTCAATTTAATTAAGATAGACTACAAAGGGTAAATCAGTTAAATACAGTAAAGTTTTGATTAGGTCCTGCCAGAAAAGAAGCTTGATCATCTACTTAAGCTGGTTAGAGAGTGTGATGACAGGACAAAGACACAGACAGAAAGAAAAACTAAAGCAAAGACTAAAAGAAAGGAGAAAAAAAATTGTTAATGGCATGAAACTTAACAATTCAGAACAACACGTTCTTATCGAGCTACCACTAGAAAGACCTTTTATTGCATATTTTTGCTTAAGAATCACTTTGTGCTCACCTTGACTCCTTTAATGCAGCAAACCGCATGTTTAGGATCCTAGCATCAAGTGCGGGGCTCTCTGTCGCCTACTAGCTTTCATAGTAATTGTTGCTCTCTGTTCAGATCGTCCAGGCCTGACCAGCGTGGAGCGAATCGAGCGCTGCCAAGAAGAGTTCCTGCTGGCCTTTGAACATTACATCAACTACCGCAAGCACAAGGTGGCCCATTTCTGGCCCAAGCTGCTAATGAAGGTGACGGACCTGCGGATGATCGGCGCCTGCCACGCCAGCCGGTTCCTCCACATGAAAGTGGAGTGTCCCACCGAGCTGTTCCCTCCACTCTTCCTGGAGGTCTTTGAGGACTGACTAATGGATTTCAGCGTATGAGTGTCCTTGGATTGTGTGTATATTGCGTGTCCAAAGCCTGGGCACCCTGGTGGTCTCAGGGGTGGGACCAGCCGAAGGCCCGTCTCCCTGAACGTTCTGATAGCACTACTGAGTGTCATTTCATTCCATAGTTTAGGACTAGCGCTCTGGTCTAGTTTTGGATGAAACCATTCCTCACATTGCGGGTACATGTGAATAGCCTTTTTGTTTTTCCCTTGTTTGTCGTCATTTTTGTGTATATAACCTCTCACTTCCAATTTGACCTTAGTTTTTTTTTTTTTTTTTCGATAATTGTACAGTTGGCATAATGGTGATTTTATCAACAGTTGTTCGTATGTTAGAAATCATGCAAATGTTGTGTTTTTTCCTTTATAGTTAAAAAAACTCAGTGAAAACTCACCTGATACAGAGGAATAGACCAGGTCTGGTGGTTTTCTCCGTAATCCACGTCTGGTTGGTCCGTTTTACTGGTTCATACATCACGTTTGTACTGAGAGTCTAATCACACTGTCACCTGACTCACTCTGAAAGGGAGCAGCTCACATCTCTGGGAAACCAAACCACGTCAAGGTTACAACATAACGCTGCGTTCAAAAGCTCTCGGAAAAATCTGAATTTGCGAGGCAGGATGCCACCGCATCCCAATCCGGTATGGGTCCGCCTCTAGCCTGACGGGTTAAAGCTCTTTTAATGAGACATCAGTGTGACACACCGAAGTCATTTAAGTTTTCTTCAGCTGTCTGAACCATACAGTGCTGTCCCTCCCCCACCTTTTGCTGCACAGTGCCAGGAAGCTGGCTGAAAGAAGGCTCCCACACTTTCCTCAGACTTGCATAAGAGGCAGTATTTCTCGTGGTTAAAAGCACTGTCTAAATGCGTGCTCCCCATCACGCTGAATAAAGTAAATCTGTATTGTAACTACAGCCAGTAAACTGCATGCATCACGTCTCAACCAGTCGACCAGAGGCCGACTACCTGAACTAATACTCATCAACTAGCCTCAGCCTGTTGTGCTGCCAGTATTACTCCAGAAGAAGCAGAACAACAAGTTATCTTCTGCACAAGTGGGATGTTTACTCCTAAATGTAGTGCGTTTTTATTCTATATTTTATTTAAACTCTACGTGTCACAATCAGAATAGGAACAAGTGGATACCATCATTATAACTGTAATAATCAATATTTTTGATTATTCTAGCTCCATTAGGAGTTATGTTTGCTTCTCTCGTTTAAATAAAAGTAATTCCGTTATGTTAAACGTTTTTTCTTTAATGGTTTGTGTTAAAACAGTGAAGCGTTTCTCTAGATTATCATACTGTAAGAATATTATTGCTAATCCTCAGACAGAGCTCCGTGCAATAAGAAAACATTGCTCGCACATCACTCAAAACACATGTAAAGCATAATGGTTTTGAATTTTGAAAACAAGGTTATTTCGACCAGATGCTCAGAAACATTGTGACTAGTTCTTCTAGCTGGGAAAACTAATCAAAGTAAGGCGCTTTTCTAGTCATACTCAAAGCACTTTATACCAGCGCCATATTCACCCAGTAGCACTAACTAACGTACACGCATTCATACACCGATACATAGGTCGGTAGGCAACTTGGGGTTGCATGCCTGGCCCACGCGCACATCAACATATGGCCAGGGTAAAGCTGGAGTCGAATCAGCAACCTTCCAATCGTAAGACGACTAACCGCTGAGCCAGAGCAATAACATCATAACGGAT
Organism: Fundulus diaphanus; assembly: GCA_037039145.1. NCBI lineage: Eukaryota > Metazoa > Chordata > Actinopteri > Cyprinodontiformes > Fundulidae > Fundulus > Fundulus diaphanus. The sequence goes on from CM073135.1 coordinate 11,213,443, forward strand.
CCTCACTTCAAAAATGCCAAAGCTATTTAAAATTGTTGTTGCAAAAGCTAGACCTGCCCCTGAAGTTAAAATTAATTGAAATTAGACATTTTTAAATGTTTTAATTTTTACGCGCCTCTCATGTGTTTCCGTGCTGATCCTCGGCCACGGAGAAAACTTCAGACTTGTCCGACAGTTAAAGGAACGCAGCGGCAGCATTGATCTGTTTATCGGCCCACAGTAGGGTCGGGACCAATAAAAACACACCTTCACCAATGGCAGGAACGATATTCGGTACTCATTTTCCTGAAACAGTTTTTGTGCCAAAACAAAGTGAAAATTTGTCTAAAGACGGTGAATCCTAAGACGCTTAATGGCTTATAAAACGATGACAGGGGATGGTGCACACAGAGCGTGAGTCATGTTTGAGTGAGCCCGTCAGTTTGAAATGCTTCATCTCAGCCAAGGTGATTAACACTCTCAATACTCAATCATTTTGGTGTTGCTTTGGCCTCCTTTTCCAGCTCTCTGTAATCTCAACACTGTATGTTAAAGCAGTGATATCATGGTGCTATGATGGCGAGGTGTCAGGAGAGTGAGAGGTGTTCTTATGTACATGTCTGAATTGCAGCGCATATACACTAACAGACACATATTTCTACATGCAATACAATGCACAACGGCTAACACCTACACCAGTCAGCCATAACATTATGACTGAACATGATGGTGAATCTGGGGCAGACCTTCTCACTCTCGGATGTTGAGATGTTCTCCAACATCTTCTACAGCTGTCCAGACATCGGGGTGATCCGGAGGCCAAGGTATAACCTCTCTGTTAGGTTTCCATAAAACATTTTTGAAGAATCTTTAAAGAGACTAAAGGAGCACAGTCCTGACAAAGAAACCAGCCCATACGTGTCATTCTTCTTGTGATCACAACAGTGTTTAAGTAGGTGATTCATGCCAACGTGTCGTAACGTCTGAGGTTTCCCATCAGAATTTTGTCTGGAGCATCAGACTGGGCAGTTGCCTTGCCTTCTCCCCTGCTGGTGGCATGTCTTCCTGAGCTAAGCACCACCCACTGACCCCACCCACCATCCATGGAATGGAAATCCAGACCTAGCTGATCAGAACCAACAGGCTTCTTCCATTCCACGCTTTTTGTGATGAGCACAGTGGAGCACGACGAAGCTGACTGGACTGAGCCAGAACAGTGCCGTGCCACACTGTGATGGCGCCCCACTGGTTGTTCTGATACCTTCCTACCAGAATCAGCTGCAACTCTCTCAGCCCTTTTAGCTGCAGCTGTAGGAACCAGGGCAGATTTCTGGAGCCTTTGTGTTTCGGCTGCAAATGACCAGGGAGGAACTGTACCCCAGAAAAGACCATGAATACTTAATGTTTGTTTTCTGAATGAAAACTAAAAACAATCCTGGTGGTTCTTTAACAAATTTAGAAGAAGTTCATCTCCAGAGCATATCTCCTTTTCTATGGACTTTGTTGTGATTTAAATAAGTTCTAAACTCTGCGACAAAACCATCAGGCCTAGTTTTCTTGTTGAAAGTCACAGCTGTTATTTTGGGGACCGAACCGTTCATCTCTCCGTCAGCAGCTGAAAAAGACAGCAGTCAATCCTGCTGCAGTTGAAATGTTGACGGCATCTGGAGACAGCAGGGCCTCAGTTGGACTCCACAGTTGAAAACTTCAAAAGATGACTCAGGTAAATGACAGTTGCTCTAGGTCTCATTGTCGAGATCTTTAAATTGGGAAAACACAGGTCAGCTTCCACTCCCACTGTCCACCTGTTAAACCTTTTGCTCTGTCTTAGACCACTGTTTTTGGCCAAGAACATCCTGCATGCCTCCTTGCTAGGATGTCCCAACATCAAATCTGTAGTCCTTTCCATCATTGCTGCTTTTAATTCAGCAGTTCAAAGAGGATGTTTCACTTGCTTCCTTATCCATCCCACCCATGACCAGGACATCCGAGTTTCACTCCCACATGTCAGTAACCATAATGTTATGGCTGCTTGGATGACATCCCCACAGAACACACAGGTCTGACCCTGCCACTATGCCAGCTGCTGGGATTTGAAAGCCGAATGAATGTTAACTCGTCCAAAACAAATATATCCTCAGCATATTGTAGTGACGAAGCTGGTGTGATTGTGAAAACACAGCTCTCTTTCCTTTCGTTCATTTTAGTCAGCATGTTGTGTTTTTGTGCTTGTTCGAAGATGACTAAGATTTTGTTCTCGTGGCAAGAGTTTCATTTATCTGTCTGGCTTCTGCAGATCTTCACGCGCCACCTGGAAGCAGCTTTTGGGACTGTTGTTGTTTTTACTCTCATTTCTGTGAAGTGATGCCTTTTTCTCAAAGCAATAGACTTGCTACAGTGTTAGAAAGACCCGGACCTCACACAAACCTACACACACCACGCAAACTGTACAGGTTCAACCTAAATGCACAGACAATCAGAGGGGGGAGGATGCAAAGGTGGCCAAACTCAGGTAGTCCATCCCGAAGTGAGGGGTCAGGTCATGCTGAGCCAGGGGGGGTTGGGAAAGCAGCAGTGACCACGTTTCAGTGCACCCGCCGTTCCCTGGACGTGTGGTCTTACTATCACTATAAGAATCTTTATTTCAAAGTCCTCGCAATGTCGTCATAGGGTGAATGTCCATTTTTTTGATTGCTTTGACACCAATTATCTAGAATTATATGATGGCCCTTTTCAACCAAAAAACGTCCAACAACTGAACTCAGGGAACTAAATAAGGCCCCAGGTCTCTTCCTACTGCGTTTATATTTTGTCCAAATTTTACAAATGTGACAGACAACTGCAGCATCTTCTACTGATGCATTACCAGTTCTAAAGTGGATTTAAAATGGTCTTTAGATTTGAAAAAGTTTAAATCAGATCTTGGAGTGACGCCACAACCCAGTTGAGACAGTTCCGGGTATAAGAGAGATAATACGGGAGCGTAGCATTTGGTGCTAACAGCAACACAAGCCAATAGTGTAGCTGTTTCCGTTTTAATGTGCTCAAACACTGAAGGACATGTTCTCTGATAGATATTTTAAACCACTGTGTGACTCTGGTTTAATCCACATTAAACTGTTAGAAGAGCTAATAATTAATTCAAACCTGTAGCTTTCTTTACATTCTGTTTGCACGGCGGCCATATTGGAAACAAATTTCTGGGTTATTTGGTGAACTTCATCTTTCCCTGTCAGAGTTCTGACGTCAGGGGTGAGGAGGCATTCTTCTTTTTCGGACTGGAAATTCGGAAAATCTGATTTCCAGATACAGATCGCATCATGAGTTTATGAAATGTGCTTTAAACTTTGTGTAGAATAAATACGTTTCAACAAATGACCCCAGTTCTAAGCCAAAGTATGACTTTAGCAACCAGCAGCACGTGTTCTATGAGTTAAAGAGGGAAAAAAACAATGAGAAAAAACAACAAGCCATAGGGGCGACTGTAGCTTGATGGGTTGAGTAGTCATCTGGCAATCGGAAGGTTGTGGGTTCAATTCCAGCTTCCCCTTGCCACATGTCAATGTGCCCCTGAGCAAGGCACTTAACCCCAAGTTGCCTACTGAGCTGTGTCTTGGTGTATGAATGTGTGCGCGTTAGTGAGAGCGACTGGGTGAATGTGGCTCTAGTGTACAGCACTTTGGGTGGTCAGCATGACTGGAAAAGCGCTATATAAGTTCAGTCCATTTACTTAAACATTTTCATAGTTCCATGGAAAGATTTCCCCTACTGTTAGATATCTCTGTGTTTTACCAGTCTGTGGTTCTGTCTGTCCATTGTCATGGGAACAGAATATGCGCTTTTCTTCCATAGACATCCATTAATGCATGAATAAATGAGAACGATCTGGTCCTTGTCAGGTATTAGCGCATGCAACCACAGACAAACAGTATTACTCAGTCACTGTAACGGACAAGCATTGTGTGTAAAACTAAGTTGGGTTTACACACATGAGCGGCAGGCGGGTGCTGCTACTCTAATGCCCATCAGTAAGTGGGAACATTTAAGAAAGCAGGACTTTTCTCAGCTGGGTTACTCAGGAGCTTTTGGATGTGTGTTAGCACAATGTCAAGGAACAGACATCAGCAGTGAAGGTTTCAGCAAATCCGTCTTGAGTTCTCCTTTACTGTTGTTGGACGAATGAAAAACTAAAGCGGAACATCTCAGACTCTACAGTTTATAGCATGTTCAGTCTTAAAGCTCGTCGCATTACAATTAGAAAAACACTTAACATGTAAGACTTGGTTGGAAGAGTTCTCAGCAGAAGTGTTTTTTGGGGAAAAATTAATGAAGATTTTGTAAGGGTCTAGTCAGAGTCTAGACCGCAATCCAAGTTAAAGGGTAGCATAATCTGACATTAGCTGTGAAAAAATATAAAAACCTCTTCAGTTCTCAATATTTCATCCATCCACAGCAGTATTAGCCCTTTTAACCAAAGATTATGTGAGAGGCTGTACAAAAGATTGCTAACGTCACCGCTGGTTCTGGTGGCTCTTGGAGCTACTGGTGGTGTGTTCAGTTAATACTCAGAAGTTAGAATTTCTGGATTCGTAGTTTGAAAAATCCAATAGAATGTGCTCTAAAGTCTGATTTGGAAGGTTGGAGGCTCCTGAGTTTAGTTTCCGTATGGCTGACGTTCACATAAAACATGAAAGTCACAGGAATAAACTGTCATTTGACAAAATGTTCCTTCAGTGTTTAAATGCATAGAAAGAGAGGAAATACAAGCTTGTATTCTAGTAGTATTTAGCTTTGTTATTGGTTTCCTGAATAGAACCTGGAATACGTCCAGCGCAGGTTTAGTATCATTCCCAGATCTAACTTCAAGGATGGCTGCATAAATTATGGGGTGGAAACAATGTTTCTGGATTTTTGTTCAGCTCCCAAACTTTTTTTAGCCCAGTTAATCTTAGTAAAGCTGATTCTGATTAATTAAAGCTGAGTCCATGTTCGTTCTTTTTGTCTTGTTTAAAATTTCCATTTGGAACAATCAAAGGGTCAGTAAGCAACATATTTATTTAATCAATTTAAATTGATCTTTTCCAAATATCTGACTCTTGCTCTGCCTTCTTGTCCTAATAAGGTCAGTAAAGACGAATACAGCTAAAGGCCAAGATAAGTGTTTCAAAACAAAGAGCTAGAACTGTGACTACAGAACCCCAGGTGGTCAAATAAACCAATACTGACATTGACATGAAAATGCAAACTCAAAGCTAACATAAATCTTGAGTTATTTTCCTTTCCAGCACACGCTCTTGGTTGTTGGTGCACATAAATGTTGTCCCTGCTGACTGCCTATTGAGAAGCTGAACTGGTACCTGTTCACTGTTCTCTCTCCCACAACTTGTTCCTCTAAGGTTACTCGGTTACAGACCAATAACAAGACTTGCACCATAAAAAGCTTTTTTTACAGTACAAAGGAAATCGGATGTATATTTTCAGATTGCTGATTTTTTTTTTAAACAGATGTTAGCATAAAAGAAACACAGCATTGTTTTGTGTAGTATTAGCAAAGTAACTGCTCTCATTCAACATCTAATCCAACATCTCGGCAAATAAACTGAGCAAAGCAGCTAAAACCATAAAATGTTAGCACAGCGTTAGTTGTTCAGTAAGTTCCGTATTTCAGCCCTGTAGCTGGACTTCACTGTCAGTACAAAGCGAAGCAGCTACACACATCTTAGGAGCAACGTCTGGATCGAGGTGTACCCAGCAGCAAAGGTCACCCACTGTCAGCACAGACTTCCCTCCTTATATTTGAGTGTTGTTGTTTGTATGACCCGTTCTGCACTCACCTGTTCTACGCAGACTGGTTCTACACAGAGAGGGTGTGAATGAATGGCTTTTACTGGAACTGACTTCTGGTAATCCGCTGTCCAGTGGTATCACATGAACAGACAAGACCTTTTGGAGAAGGTTTTTAAATGCACACAATGGATGATGATTGCAACTAATGTGAATTGGCTCTTGAGAATAAACGTGTTTAAGAATTTTGTCTTTGAATGTTTTTTTTTTTCATCTTGCTCTTTTTCTGTTCTTCCCTCCTCCCCGCGTCTTAAAAAGGCTTACAATGAGCATTCTCAATTTTAGACCTAAAAGGTTTTAAATACGCACAGATTCTACATATTTGGTTGAAATTACATCTGGTACGTTGTTGCAGTTATGGCTGTGGGATATACATTAAGAGTACATTAGGAGTTATTCATTAGGATAATGAATACATTAATGGATATAAATTAGGAGTTATATCACTTTGGCAGTACAGCTCCCTCGGCATCGGAAGGTGTTTATTTGTTAAGCTTTGTTTTCCAAACTGAGATTTCAATAGCCGGTTTAAACCCAGAGAAAACTCTGGGGCAAAGTCAATTCTGGCCTTTTTATTTTTGTAGTTGATTAATGGATTGCACCTTGTGGTGAATCCTTTGTATTTACTCTCATGAAGTCTTCTTTTCATGTTAGACTTAGATACTGATACTTCTACTTCCTGGAGTGTTCTTCACTTGAGTGGATGTTGTGAAGGGTTTTTCTTCACCATGGAAAGGATTCTGAGATCATCCACCACTGTTGTCTTCCGTGGACATCCAGGCCTCTTTGAGTTCACAAGTTCACCAGTGCACTCTTTTTTTTCTCAGACTGTACCAAACTGTTGATTTGGCCACTTCTAACATTTCTGCTACCTCAGGATGGTCTGTTTCACCTCCATTGAGAGCTCCTTTGACAACATGTAGTGTGTTCACAGCAACAGCTTCCAAATGCAAACGCCACACCTAGAATCAACTCCAGACCTTTTAACTGTTTAATTGATGACAGGTTAATGAGGGAAGAGCCCATGCAGCCTTGTTATTTATTTTGCAGTCTTCTGAGTGAGTCGTCCAGTTAATTTTGGTCCCTTGAAAAAGAGGCGGCTACATATTAAAAAGCTGTAATTCCTAAACCCTTGCTTAAGTTTGGATGTGAATACTCTCAAATTACAGCTGAGAGTCTGCACTTTAAGCCCATATTGATTATATAATTGTATTCTGAATATGTTTTCATAAATAGCTAAAATAACAAAACTTGTGTCACTGTCCAAGTATTTCTTAATTGTATGACCCGTGCCTGGTCTGCAGCACCAGAAGTCCACCAGCTCTAATGTTCTGTGTATTCTGCCTCCTTTCTGAAAGAACCAGTATTAACTTATTCAGCAATCTGACCTGGGGTAGTTAACCTGTTGGATTGTACAGCACAAACCAGCCTTCATGAAACAACACAGTAATTCATATCGTTGAAAAGGGGACTGTTATCAGACTTTTTGAACTCTGTATGAGTTTTAACAGACCCTATAAAGACTATTTTGCATGCTTAAGCTTCTCAGGGAGTGTTTGGCCAGTGCAATCAACTGACTGACTTTATTTAAAAAAAGTGTGAAAATACTATGCCGTGTCTGCCTGTATATAGTATGGGTGTGTAAATCCTGTGTCAGTGTCCGTCTCAAAAAAATTATCACTACGGTAGCACATGGTCACAATAAAGATTCTTGATTCAGGATGGTTTCAGTTCACCTGCTTCCTCGCTGACTGAACAGTTGAGACAACATCCAGGATCAGTCGGGGTCTCAGTGGTTCTGACCCACCTTTCTGTTTGTCAGCTCACAGGCTCTAAGTAACTAGTAAATAAAGAACTCTCACTTTCAATTCTGCCAGGTTCTAAAATAATTTCAATCAAAATTTAAAACACCCCGCAATTCAGTAGCTTGTACAACCACCTTTAACAGCAATACCTTGATGTAGTCATCCTCTATGTGACCTAGTGAGCCCACTCATCTCTTCATTGCTGTATTAACGTATCGGGGTTCAAGGACCCCTGACCACAGATCGGGGCGTGACTCAACGTTGAGCCCCGCCCACGTTGAGCCCCGCTTGACTCCTTCTCAGGCGCCATTGGCCAGAGCCACACCTATGGCCAGAGTTGCGTAAATATAATTACATATATAAAATAACTGTAATTATATATATATATATATATATATATATATATATATATATATATATATATATATATATACACACACATCAATTTTCTGATACATCTATCCCTTATGCTCCCTATCTGAAATCACAGTTGGCCCCCATTACAATGTACAGCGCGTACTGTAAGTCAAAAGGTACTGGTAAATATAATATCATGCAAATAGAATAGAATAGAATTCAACTTTATTGTCATTGCACTGTCACAAGTACAAAGCAAACGAAATGTGGTTTGCATCTATCCAGAAGTGGTATACAGGATATAAATATTATTTATAAGTGTATGTATAAGTAAAAAGTAATAGTAGGGGACTATAAAATGTTGTGTATAAATATAAATATGGGAGCTATATGCACAGATTATACAGAATATACAGGAATGTTAGGAGAAGGATTATATATGTATTAGCGGGTTTATAATACAAGATAAATAATGGCAAATAAAATTTACAGAATCTATACAGATTGTATACAAATTGTGTATGTGTGTGAGGGGAACAGTCCATAGTGTGTGTGTGTGTGTGTGTGTGTGTGTGTGTGTGTGTGTGTGTGTGTGTGTGTGTGTGTGTGAGGACAGTCCATATGTTATTATTGTATGGGGGGATGGGGGGTTACAGTCCTTATAGTTATGTCAGGAGGCGTTCAGGAGCGTAACAGCTGTGGGAAAGAAGCTGTTCCGGTGCCTGGTGGTTCTGGTCCGTAAGCTTCTGTAACGCCTCCCAGAGGGCAGGAGGGAGAAGAGTGTGTGTGCAGGGTGAGTGAAGTCCTTGGTGATTTTCCCGGCCCTTTTCAGACACCGCTTCCTATAGATGTCCTTGATGGTAGGGAGCGGTGCCCCGGCGATGTGCTGGGCAGTTTTCACCACCCTCTGCAGTGCCTTCTGGTCGGCGACAGAACAGTTCCCGTACCAAACTGTAATACAGTTGGTGAGGATGCTCTCAATGGTGCAGCGGTAGAGGTTCGTGAGGATCTCTGAGGACAGATGGTTCTTCCTCAGGGTCCTCATGAAGAACAGGCGCTGGTGCACCTTCTTGAGTTTGGAGCAGCTGGTCGTCCAGGTCAGGTCCTCGGAGATGTGGACTCCCAGGAACTTAAAGCTGTCCACACGCTCCACCGCTGTCCCTTTGATGTGGATGGGTGGGTGTAGGTCAGCGTTCCTCTTGAAGTCCACGATGAGCTCCTTGGTCTTCTCGGTGTTCAGCTGCAGGTTGTTTTTGTCGCACCACTCAGCCAGGGGGTCCACCTCCTCCCTGTAGGCGGCCTCATCGTTGTCTCTGATGAGGCCAATCACGGTGGTATCGTCTGCAAACTTGATGATGGCGTTAGAGCCATGGACAGGTCTGCAGTCGTGGGTGAGGAGAGAGTAGAGGAAGGGACACATCACACAACCTTGTGGCACTCCGGTGTTTATAATGATGGTGGATGAGAAGTGGTTGTCCAGCCAAACATGTTGGGGTCGACCGGTCAGGAAGTCGAGCAACCAGTTGCACATGAGTGAACTGATGCCGAGGTCTGTGAGTTTGGTAATGAGTTGTGATGGGATGACAGTATTAAATGCTGAACTAAAGTCTAAGAACAGCATTCTGGCATAAGTGTTCTTGCTGTCCAGGTGAGAAAGGACAGAGTGCAGTGCTACCGAGACTGCATCCTCTGTGCTCCTGTTCTGCCTGTATGCAAATTGGTGGGGGTCCAGTGTGGGGGAGACAGGATCTGAGGTGTGCTAGGACCAGCCGCTCCAAGCACTTAGTGATGATGGGGGTGAGCGCTACCGGGTGGTAGTCATTGAGTCTGGTTGGGTTGGAATTCTTGAGGATTGGGACGATGGAGGTAGGCTTGAAGCAGGTCGGTACCACAGCGCGGGCCAGGGACAGGTTGAAGATGTCCGTCAGCACTCCTGCCAGCTCCCCAGAGCACGCTCTGAGGACACGTCCAGGTATGCCATCAGGACCCTTGTTGGATTTAATCCTGCTCAGAGCCGCTCCTACGTCAGTAGAGAGGAGAGTCAGTGGCTGTTGGTCTGGTGTAGTGGCTGCCTTGGTTGCAGTTGTGGTGTTCCCTCTCTCAAAACGAGCATAGAAGTTGTTAAGCTCGTTGAGGAAGGAGACATCAGAGGAGGTGGGGGAGGTATTGGGGTTCTTGTATTCTGTGAGAATCTGAAGGCCTTGCCACATACGTCGGGGGTCGGAGTTGGAAAAGTGATCCTCCACCTTCCTTTTGTAGTGGTGTTTGGCCTTCTTGATTCCCCTCTTCAGCTCAGCCCTGGCTGCACTGTAGGTCTGTGCATGCCCTGATCTGAAGACGGTGTTGTGGGCCTTCAGCAGGAGACGAACATCTCTGTTCATCCAGGGTTTCTGGTTGGGGTACATGGTGATGCGTTTGTGGGTGGTGACACAGTCAATGGTGGTAGAGATGTGGTCCAGTACAGATGAGGCGTACTGATCCAAATCTGTGTGGTGGAAAGTATTCCAATCTGTATTCCTGAACCGGTCCTGGAGCACAGCGTCTGAGCCCTCTGGCCACACCTTTACTGTCCTCACAGTAGGTTTCACACGTTGGATGAGTGGTGAGTACCGAGGTGTGAGGAACAGGGAGAGATGGTCTGATTGTCCAATGTGGGGGAGGGGTGTCGCCTTGTAAGATCCAGCCAGATTGGAGTAGACATGGTCCAGGGTCTTGTCTCCTCTGGTGTGGCAGGAGACATGTTGGTGGAATCTGGGGAGGACTGTCTTCAAGTTGGAGTGGTTGAAGTCACCCGCAACAATAAAGGCAGCCTCGGGGTGTTTGGTTTGATGTTTGCTAATGGCCGCATAGAGTTCTTTGATGGCTAGCTTGGCATTAGCATCTGAGGGGATGTACACAGCAGTGAGGATAATCGAAGTTAATTCCCTTGGGAGGTAATAAGGTCTGCATTTGACCATTAAAAACTCCACATTCTGTGAGAAGTGACTCTCGGTAGTAGCAGAGTCTGTGCACCAAGCTTTGTTAATATAAATTCCCCAGGATACAAAATTTAAATAGTGTTTTTAATGTTCCAAGCAAACATTATATAGATAACAGCAACAATATAACATACCTGCTATTACCATCTAATGTAGAACAGATTACTGGATCAATGTTTGCTTCTGTGCTTGTTTGTCTCTCTTGTTGTGTCTCTGCTCTGTCTTCTGTAACCCCCAGTCGGTCGAGGCAGATGACCGTTCATACTGAGCCCGGTTCTGCTGGAGGTTTTTCCTTCCCACTAATGGGTAGTTTTTCTTTCCACTATCGCTTTATGCTTGCTCAGTATGAGGGATTGCTGCAAAGCCATGGACAATGCAGACGACTCTCCCTGTAGCTCTACGCTTCTCCAGGAGTGAATGCTGCTTGTCGGGACTTTGAAGCAATCAACTGGTTCCCTTATATAGGAAATTTTTGACCAATCTGTATAATATGATTGATTTTGACTTTGTAAAGTGCCTCGAGATGACATGTTTCATGAATTGGCGCTAGTATAAATAAAATTGAATTGAAATTGAATACTGAATAAGTCTTACCATCAAAACAAACATGTCACATCCTTGATTTGTTAGGCCCTGGGATGTGAGCAAGGTATTTTAATAAAGAATTGGGAAAAAATAGTAAATGTTAGCAAATACAATGAAGTAATATCTCACCTGAACATCATTCACGCCAAGCTTTGTCCAGCTGCTAGGAGATAGGCTTTCACCAGTGTGTCTGAACAAAGACACACCGCTGAGGTTGGAACCTCAAATAAAAAGTTTTTTATAGTGTGCTTGAACAGAACTTACCCAATCAAATGTTTAATTAATCAAAATGTATTGCATGAAATAGTTATGATCAAATTAAAGCAGGACCATTGATTAAAAACAAAAAAGGACAATTGTTTTAAAACAGAACTACCACTGTCCAGATTGGATGGTGAAAGGTGCCCTAAAAACCTGAATAGATGGGTTTCTACTCATCTCTCCAGCCATTGCCACAGAGTGGATCAAGAAAGAAAATCTCCCTAGCCTGTGGCCTCAGTATCTGTTAAATGTGTTTAATTATTACCAGATACACTGAGTTAGTAAATATTTCTGTGAAAAACAATGACACTAACAAAACAACAGTTGACCACTAACAAAGCTGTCATGTATTTAATTATAGCAAAAAGTTAAAAGCAACAATAACAAACTTTGTTGTGTAAGGACATAATGGAGGACAATTTAAATGTATTTATACACAGAGCACCCAATGTCCAGATACGATGCTGGAACAAGAATCCATTGTAGACTGGCTGCATTGTCCTGTAAAAAGGTATCAATAGCTGAATATGAAATGCTCAAACTTCACTTACAAAAGCAAAACCTTTTAACAAATTACCGGCAGGTTCATCGATGTTGGTGGGAACCGCGTGGCAGTGCCATGGCTGTTTGCAGCAAACACATGCTCTGCTCTCTGTAACAGAGATAGTTCACTGATACGTTACTGTCAAAATATAGTGACTATTGAACGATACTATCTAATCCATTTGAATTAAATGTTTCACAAGAGCTACACTGCCTTTTCAATGGCTTTGAGGCAACAGTTCAGGATCTAGTAGAATCGATAAACAGTAATTATGAAAAGATTTAAAAAGCATTACATAAACCATATCAGCAGAGCACATTCTCTATGCTTACCATCCCATCCATGTCCCGATCCAAACCCCCACTCCAAAAGTTAAAGCGAGTCAGGATGATGTTGCTTACCATTGCAAGGTGCTGAGTGGGACTTTTGTGACAGCTAGTGGAAGAAAGCGAAGTGTTTAAACATGTATTTGATTCTATCAGTGATACTCATAGGTATCCACAGTGGCACAATGGTTGGCTTTACCAGTAGTTCCTGGTTGTCTTGGAGATCCTGTCCCTAGCATGCTCTGTGTGCTGATAATTTATGGAGACTAGTGAAGTCTTCATGAGGTCTCTGCTCACCGTCGTCATTTACTAGTGAAAAAGCAAAAAATAAGTGTGAAATGTAACATTTCTTCTTTCATTCAGATAGAAATTATAGCAATGATTCCTTATTTGCTGTTGCCAGTTGACCCCGATGGTGTTCTTGCTAATGGGAAATGAGCTGTAAAAAAAAAAAAGTTACATACATTATTGTCTAAAGTAGATTTAGAGATGTAGATAACTATAACTGTAACTATAACTGTACTAACTAATGTGCAATAACTAATGTGCAATTCTATTTAATACACTGTGCTATAACCTGTGCAATAATCCTGAAAGAAGTGACTTCTGCTGCTATTACCACCTGAATATATGTCAATACATATGTATATAAGCCACCGTGAATGTACATAAGACATCCTCTGCCTTATTTCTATTTTTGTATTTTTATTCTTATTTTTCTTATTTACTTTTTTTTTATCCACTGTATATATGAGGACACACTGTATATAACTGATGCACCTTTTCCTACTTTTGGCACCTTCTTCTGATTATTGACTACTGAGCCGATGTGTCAAATGAAATTCTCCAATGTGAGATCAATAAAGCCTATCTTATCTTAGATCCTAGCATCAAGCTAGCTAATTATTTATAGCTTGGACCAAAATATTTAGCTTGCAAATTAAAGGTATACTATGCAACCGGGGTTGATTTTCCAGCGAGGCGCCCCCCAGAGGGCGAAAGTAAAAGTGCACTGTCGTAAATATGCTCAGCTGTTCTCCTGGCTTCTCCGGCAAGCCAGGCGTGGTTGTTTTGAGCTTAGCAGACAGGCGAACGCAATGAATCACCATCCTGCTGTTCAAGCAGAGCTACGAGGGAGCACCCTCCCCTCCTCTCTGTCCCCGCCAGTGGAGTGAGGGGAGCGGGCGTCCCGAAACGACCTCCGCCTGGCCCGGGACCCGCTCGGCCCGGACATCGGCTCGCGGGGGGTTGGGTAGGGCGAGGGTCCCGGTCCGCGCGACGCGCTGGCCGTCTGTTTCCGTATGCCGCGCGGCCGCCGGGGTGTCTCGTCTTTCCTCTCTCCCCTCCGTTCCCCCCGACGCCCGGTGCCTCCCGAGCCGCGTCCGAGCGTCGCGCGGTACAGTTTGAGAACACAGATGAGCGGTGGCCGTTTAAACTCCGCGGTTCCGTTGCACAGTTTGGAAACACAGATCAGCAAACAGATGAGCGGTGGCCGTTTAAACCCCGCGGTTCCGTTGCACAGTTTGGAAACACAGATCAGCAAACAGATGAGCGGTGGCCGTTTAAACCCCGCGGTTCCGTTGCACAGTTTGGAAACACAGATCAGCAAACAGATGAGCGGTGAACTTTTAAACTCCGCGGTTCCGTCGCAGTTTGAGATGTATATAAGTACCACGACTGAAAAACTCGTACAGTGTATGCCCGGCTTTAACACAGTGAAAGTATGAACATGCACAGAGAGAGAGAGTAACCATTCCAATGTTACTTACAATCGCATCAGCAGAAACGCGAGGTCCGCGTCAGCCTTGCAGCCTTATTTTTCTTTTAGCTCTCGCCATTCGGAAAAAGCTTTCCCGATGTTCACCCGTGTAGGACTCTTCTCTTTCCACAGCCCTTTTCCTCTTTCTTGCCTGCTCCAACATGGGCTTTCGCTGTTTTATCGCCGGTTCCGCCATGATAACTGCACAGATATCGCCACTGCGCTAGCACCGAACATGCCTTTCACTGGGGGCGTGTAGCAGTTCTCGCCGTAAAGCAAGACCGACTCTCGCGATCTTGCATGAGATTCTGAGCCTGTGGGCGCGGGCCGAGGGCTCCTGCAGTTGCAAGTGCGGTATTTCCCCCACAGACCACCAGGGCGGCCAAGAAAACCTTTGTTCAACCTGAAATGACTCATTTAATCATCCAAAACGGTATGAAACACATTAATTAACTGAAAAATGTTGCATAGTGTGCCTTTAAATATTTTGTTTGGAAATTAAATGTTTAGTTTTGAAACGAAATATTTAGTTTGGAAACTTGACATGGTGAAAATATGACTTGGAAAAACTAATCCTTATTTTTTTTTCTCTTACAACACGCAAAATAACCCAAAATATTGCTGTTAATTTTTGCCTGTGTAAGTTCACAAACGGCGCCCCATAATAATATGAGTCAATTTTAATTCTGCTCGGACTTGTCAGGAACAGCAGAGTATGGGGTGCCGAATATAAAATTTCAGATAAAATTCTATAGCTGATATATTTTGATTATTTAGCTCACTTTTCTCACATTTAACTCCCTTTTCTCACATTTAAGACAGAAATTCACAATAAACAAGATCTTATATGCAATTGTCAACAATATGTTTATAAAGTAAAATAAATAGTTAAATGTTAAATCTAAATGTTAAATCTATATCTAAATGTTAAATGTTAAATGTAAATGTTAAATCTATATCTAAATGTTAAATTTAAATCTAAATGTTAAATCTATATCTAAATGTTAAATCTATATCTAAATGTTAAATTTAAATCTAAATGTTAAATCTATATCTAAATGTTAAATGTAAATGTTAAATTTAAATCTAAATGTTAAATCTATATCTAAATGTTAAATCTATATCTAAATGTTAAATTTAAATCTAAATGTTAAATCTATATCTAAATGTTAAATGTTAAATGTAAATGTTAAATCTATATCTAAATGTTAAATCTATATCTAAATGTTAAATTTAAATCCAAATGTTAAATCTATATCTAAATGTTAAATTTAAATCTAAATGCTAAATCTATATCTAAATGTTAAATTTAAATGTTAAATCTATATCTAAATGTTAAATGTTAAATCTATATCTAAATGTTAAATCTATATCTAAATGTCAAATCTATATCTAAATGTTAAATGTTATATCTAAATGTTTCGAAAATATGCAAATTGACCACGCCCCCTATCGGGTTCTCGCCCACACCACCGACCTTGGATCAGCCATGAGATCCATCTGTGGAGGACACTGTAAACATGCCGCACAGACGGCTGACAAGGCAACTTCCTATAACTATATAACTTTCTCCCTTTAACGGCAAAGTTTCTTGTTTTAATGAGAGACTTATCTTGCTTAAACGACATAATTTTCCTCTCATAACAACGCAACATAACCCGGCATCAGCTCGCGGGATATTTGACTGTCATGGAGAAGAGGAGAGACGGAGGGGCGCCTTTTATTACTTTTTAAGAAGTCGTCATTTGTCGGAGGAATGTATTTCTGCACTGAGGAGTGACAAGGTAAGTCATAAATATACAGCAAGTCCTCTACTTGAAATTTGACCAATTCGGCAGTTATTTATAGTTAACAACTCTGCTTTGGATACACTTGCAGCCCTGTAGTACCGTCTCTGGCTCTGTTTACACGGTGAAAACAGGTTTGCGTTGCCTTTGTACTCTCCATTTACACACTACAAGGTTTAACTGTTGCTTAGGGGGACTTTCAGCTATAGCTGTGGGTTTATTTACAACAGTTTGCAGCCGAAACAGTACTCCGCCAGCCGCTGTTTTCTTCTTCTGGGTAATTTGACGCGGAGCTTCAAAAATCACAGCGCTACTAGTGGTGCGGCATGGGAATTGCACCGTTTAAGTACTCTGTAAACAGGGCCTGTGACTGCAAATGTTCTACATGGATGTTAATGAGATAGAGATAAGGATAAGCAGCTTAATATTTTTAAAAACATGTCATGCATTTAATCATAAATTCTGCTGTAAAGATTAATAATCATGTAACTTACTTAAAAGAGTCTTTTTAGTTTTACTAAAAAAAAAACTTACGGTTTTTATATTAACCATAATTTCATTGTGCTTGTAGACTGACATATCAGCTATAGCAAGCATGGATGAGAGCTTGGCCATCTATAATCCCACCTATGCTGACAGAATTGCCACCCAGAGATTTTGCTCCGAGTTCCAAGGAAAAGGTGAAAGAGATGTCCTTCAACAGACGTGGCTTGAAAAACTCTTTACATGCAAATCTTCATGGAAAAAGTCCAATTTGATCTAAAACGTTTTTGGTTTCAGGTAATATCTGTCAGGGTTCTCTGTGTTGTTCTGCTCTAACTCTACTCCTCAGGTGTGTCTAGTTGGCTGAGGGGGCGTGGCCCACACCTGCAGCTCGTTGCAGGCGGCTTCCTCTGGCTTCTTAAGCAGAACGCTGACAGATGGAAGACGCCAGAGCCTTAACCAGTCGTGGTACGACGTGGCCTCTGACCCAACTCCTGAAAACCTGCTTGTGAGTTTTTTCGTCTTTGAACTTTGACTAATTTTGGATCTCCCTGTTTTTGTCATAGTTTTGGTGCTTGGATGCACTCACCTGTCTTGACGTCTTGTCCGAAGAAACAGACCTACAGAATCCTCCTGCTCAGATTTTGCTCTGGCTCTTCCCTCATACTCCCTGGATGTTACCCAGCGGGGCCTGAGATTCCCCTTCCCGGATTCTGATGGTTCTTCCCTCACTCTGGTCAATCCATCTGTCACCCACCGCCGAGGAGGCTCGCTCTGGATCCCTCACCAGTAACATCTGCCGCCCTCAGCCACTAGCCGCCTAACACCAACAGGGTAGGATCACAGAGTTCCCTCGGCGCTACTTCTCCCCGGTTAGGTCCGCCCAGCTTTATGGTAAGCAGCGCAGCTTCTAGTAGTACTCCTGGTTCACCTTTCAGAGTCACTTACTCTTCTTCTCTTTGCAGTCTCTCCAGCCGTGACGTTCTGACCCTGCCGAGTTGCCTGTAGTCCCGTCCGTTATATCGACCTGTTTCCTAAATAAACATCTTAAAACTGTGCTTTGCTTCCCGATCGTATCTGCATGTGGGCTCGTCATCTGAAAACCATGACAATATCACTATGTAATATATTTAAAAAAGCTTACCATTTGACTCAAAATGTGTTTTCAATATGTTTTCAAGAACATATGGAAGTGAGCCACAATAGTCAATTAGCTTTTGTTTTTGTTGACAAAGATATAGAGCAAAAATACTGATTAAAAAGATTACTCCAACAACATTGTGAAATACAAGTTTTTGAAGTGAAATTATTGCTGTTGCTATTAAGCTTCTTTAAGGTAAAAAAAATTTGAAGCATGTGTTTAAACTGTACTTACTTTTCTTTCCATAGGGCATTATATTTCTTTTATATTCTTCAAAGTTGATTGTAAAATAGATAAATGCTTTGAGTGCAATAGTGCCCAGATTTCTAACAACGACTTGTCATATGTAAAAGGATTTTCTCATGTTCAATTTTGAGATCCATGTATTCATCTTTTTAATACTCATAGATCATGTTCTAGTTAGGTCATTATCTGGAGGTAGAGAACTTCCTTTCAAAAGGATCTTTCAGAGAACTTGTTAAAGGTACTTTTAATGTATGTTCTTCTGTGAGTTGATGTAACATTGCAATATAATGTTTCTAAGGAAAGAATGAGTTGGTTTGATCACAAACCATTGCACTTTATTTTGTAATGGGTTTTTACCAAAGATTCATTAAAAGTTTTCATGTTGCACATAAGCATAGGCACTTTATTTTTCATCTCATTTGACCATATCATTGTCAAACAGTACATAACTTGGGTCTCAGTGTTCAGTAACAGAACTATAAGAGTCTTGCGGTTATAAATATAAAAATTATGTCTTGAATATGAGGAGCAGTGGTGGGGTTTACAGAACATGTCATTTAAACATTTTGTCCTACATGACAGATTACAAGGCAAATGTGAAGTTAAATTTCTTGTTGTCCTAATATATTTAGTAGTGTATATTTGCTGTCACACACAAGAATCACACAAAATATAAAACCTGTTACCAAAATTAAAAAAATTTATGTACATCATGATGAAACATTTAAGTACATGGGAGTCAGTGAAAACAGAGGTCTGTTTTTTATTCCATCTGTATTTCTTTGACTGCTTTTCCTTTATTGGTTGTGGGGTCTGCAGCTGCCTATTTCTGACTGTGTGGGAAAGTGACAGGTTCATTCTGGACAGGCTCACAAGGTCATTTGCTCCACAAACTCTTTTTTACAAGAAAATGTCACACGTGTCACAGGTTTGTGTGTATACAAGCTCTTAAAAATAAGCATAACTCAATTGTTTCATGTGTGGACGGTGCATGAAGAAAGTTTTCCGTCATCAGAAGGTATGATAGTTCGAACTGTCTCATCACATGTGAACGGTCCTCTGAAGACGTTGGACTGTGCAAGTTTCTGCCGCTTGCTTAGAAACCTGTTTGAGATGATCTTGTTCACCAAAAAGCCGTGGAAGGGTTCACAGGTGTCAAAGTCCAGTCCTCAAGGGCCGGTGTCCTGCAACTTTTAGATATGTCCCTGGTCCGACATGCCTGAGTCAAATAATCAGGTAATTATTAATTGTGTCATTTGATTCAGGTGTGTGGGACCAAGGAAACCTCTAAAAGTTTCACGACACGCCCTCGAGGACTGGAGCTTGACACCCCAGGTATACATCATGTAGGGCCGGCCACTTGGAGCAATTGCATCTCTAATCTTACAAATGATGTTCCATAAGTAGTGATGGCGAGATGAAGCCTCATGAGGCATTGAACTACTTGAGCCAACTGGTTCGAGAAAGGGTTCATTTCTTGATGCTTCATGTGCACACGACACCACCTACTGGCCAGGTGTATAATCACAGCCAGCTGTATCTTAACACGTGTGATGCATTGAATTTTTGTCTATTATGACTCTTGGGAATGACTTCACAAAAGGTGTAGGACGAAATAATTTGTCTACATAAATTTTGTATACACATGTGTATAATAAAACATTGTTTGAATGTATTCTCTGTGTGTAATTATTCCCAAAATAGTAGTGACGTGATATGGCATGGTGTGTAATAATGTTTTTCTGTGACTCTAGAAAAATGCCATGGGCTTAATCAGGCAGAGGACAATGAAAGTGCTTGTGGAACTAGGCAGGGGGTAGTGAATAGGCTAATGCTTGTGTAACTTGGATGATTTCATGCAGTTTTATTAAGAAACAACAATTTCTCCACAGTTTTTGGTTTCAAATGATTTCTCTTTTTTGATACTACTTCTCCAACCTTTGAAAAGACATGCTCACATGGCACAGATGATGCCGGGGTGCATAAATAAATAAGTGCAAGTATGTACAGATTGGGGTACTGTGACCAATGATTAGCCCACTACTATACGGTCCCACATTTTCCCCTCAGCAGCAACACTGAAGCACACAGAGGTTCCCGCTGCGTCTTTACGCACGATCCAGCTGCTGATGTCTCCTCTCTTTTCAGCTCAATGCAATTCTAGACAGTAACAGTTTATAACCTATATCACCTTTCACAGCAACAGGTTTCTCATCTCAGTCGACCAGACAAATCTCTATTGCTCTCCTCAGTGCGCTCTGGGCGGTGAGGTGGGAGGATTTTACCCGATGGTGCGCTGCGTGCGAGGGATAAACAGGGGGGAAATGCATAAATAAAAACTGTAAATGGCTCCTATACAGTGATCATAGGAGCTGACCGGTCTGAGATCAACCTCCTGATGTTACAAGTTCTTTAAAATGAAAGCGCGCACCCAAATTACAAGTAACGTAATTTTGCGCACCTGAAAAAAGCGCAAGGCAGAAGCGCATCGAAGCGCTGAGGCACAGAAATGCGGTGCATGTAGTTAAAAAATGCAGAATTAATAAAAACAACTTATAACCAGACGTAGCGTTTTAAACTGCATCTGGTGAGCAGAACTATTTTATGATCCAGAGTGCAGCCATCACTGGTTCTGAATGAAGGCTTTATCTGGCAGCAGCTCTCTTCCCCCGCCCCCTCCCCTCCTGCGTACGCAGTACAGGACCTTACCGGCTCACTTTCACCACTGGTTAAGACTAAAATTATTCATAACTCTGATCGCTCTTCATGCTGCTCTGTTAACATGAACTGCAGCAGGAATTACTGATGGCCACAAGCTGTAAAAGAAGCTGAAACATCTCAGCAGAAGGCAGAGTTTTTATCGTCCGCTGCCCAGATGGGCGTTGGGATTTTTATGCGTGAAAAATGCCATGTTTGCGTGTGACCGTGTGAAGTCAGTGACGGTCAATGCGTGATAGTTGAGAGCACTGATCTCCTATCTATATATCTCTCTCCTAAACTCTCCAAACACCAAACTAACTGTCTCAAACTAAATAACCACTATCCAAACTCTGCTATCCAAACTATCAAAACTCTATCCACTCTCTCAACTGATCCGTAACTCGCCTACAACAACCCACATTTTGAATGGAGCCTGTGGGGTTTCTAAAGCTGTCAAACCCTGCACCAAAATCTGAACCACTTCCCGAAGCAGTCACGTGGTACAGCCGGGCACCGAGGCTTCGGACGTCATCGTTTTCGGCTCCTCCCCTAAATGAAGCAAGCCTCGATACGCGCTTCACGGAAACGCCCCCTCCATTACTCGACACACGCCTCGAAGCCTCGGCACATAACGTAACATCACTATCCATAAGTGAACTACTTTTCAGAGTTGTTCCTGAAAGACAAGAAAATAAACAAGTTCTTAAAGTACATACCCCATATTTAAAAGCATGTATCATATAGTATTTATCTTTTACATTCAAACATACCTCAGTGATATTTAAATAGGTGAGCAGAAATGGCTGCTTATCCAAGAAGTCACCAGTAAAGTAATCTGTATTCTTCAGTTTTTGAAAAAGGTGCATCCAGTACTGTGCACGACGTTTCCTTAAGAAATCCCACCAGCTGTTGATGAGCTGGCTGTGGTTGCTGGATCCCACAATGAAGTAGTTTTCAGGATAGCTGTCATCAAGACGCAAAAATCTTTGAATGTCTTTCATTGTACCATTCTCTGTCTCCATGTCTATATGAATTCTGGCTGTGGTACCCCCTCTGTTACTACTGGAAGAAAATATCCAGCAGTAACTTTTGGACAGCACCATCCATGTATTCAGCTTTAGAGATGCCAACCTGTAAACACAGCAGACAATTTGTTATTGTTTTTTCAAGTTTTTTATTTTAAACAAAATGTAAAAATAACATAATTTATTCTTTCTAAAAATTGAGCACGTTACTTATGCTAAATGTGAGAAGCTAAATATTCCAAATTCAAAGTTATTAAATATTTAAATTTTGAGTGTCAGATCAAATGCACAGGCATTCTAAGATGTAAAAGGGAACATTCATTTTCTAGCTGTATTTTTAATGTAGCTATCTTAATACTGGTCCTCCTACCTTAATGTTTTTGTTTATGGGAATTTTAAAAAGTACTTTTACAGAATTCCCATCAGAAGGAGAATAGCTGCTGTTTAAAATTGTGATTTAAGGTTAGACTGGATCAATGTTAAAATTGCTTAAACCTAGACTGCAATGGAACAATGTTGTTGATTAAGATTTGTTTTCTTTTCTGAGTAAGTTTAAAGACATCAGAAAAAACAAATGGAACAACAAATAAACTGAGAACAATGGTGCCTTGCTGCCAGGAGCTTTCATTGATAAATTCTGATATTAACTTTTGAATTTGCAGCAATGATAATCGATTATCAGTTTTTGCTTTTCCCCTTATTAAAGCATGTCAGTAGTTGACTGGGTTTATTAATGAAGTTCATATAAATAGTTGTCCTTCACTGGCTTGTGAATTGTCCCATTAGAAAGCTCTGTATTCATATCTTTGTTTTGACACAATAAAATATGGATAAATGTAGCTTTATCTAGCCTCACTTTCATTGTGTAGAATACACATACTTTTAATTAGCCTTACAAGTGTCGGATTAAAATTTATTTTAATCATATTTGATTAAAATACATAAGGGCATAGATAGGTACATTTGCAGTCACAGGCCCTGTTTACAGAGTACTTAAACGGTGCAATTCCCATGCCGCACCACTAGTAGCGCTGTGATTTTTGAAGCTCCGCGTCAAATTGCCCAGAAGAAGAAAACAGCGGCTGGCGGAGTACTGTTTCGGCTGCAAACTGTTGTAAATAAACCCACAGCTATAGCTGAAAGTCCCCCTAAGCAACAGTTAAACCTTGTAGTGTGTAAATGGAGAGTTCAAAGGCAACGCAAACCTGTTTTCACCGTGTAAACAGAGCCAGAGAAGGTATTACAGGGCTGCAAGTGTATCCAAAGCAGAGTTGTTAACTATAAATAACTGCCGAATTGGTCAAATTTCAAGTAGAGGACTTGCTGTATATTTATGACTTACCTTGTCACTCCTCAGTGCAGAAATACATTCCTCCGACAAATGACGACTTCTTAAAAAGTAATAAAAGGCGCCCCTCCGTCTCTCCTCTTCTCCATGACAGTCAAATATCCCGCGAGCTGATGCCGGGTTATGTTGCGTTGTTATGAGAGGAAAATTATGTCGTTTAAGCAAGATAAGTCTCTCATTAAAACAAGAAACTTTGCCGTTAAAGGGAGAAAGTAACTTTCTCCCTTTAACGGCAAACTTCCTATAACTATATAACTTAGTTATATAGTTATAGGAAGTTGCCTTGTCAGCCGTCTGTGCGGCATGTTTACAGTGTCCTCCACAGATGGATCTCATGGCCAAGGTCGGTGGTGTGGGCGAGAACCCGATAGGGGGCGTGGTCAATTTGCATATTTTCGAAACATTTAGATATAACATTTAACATTTAGATATAGATTTGACATTTAGATATAGATTTAACATTTAGATATAGATTTAACATTTACATTTAACATTTATCCATCCATCCATCCATTTTCCAAACCGCTTAATCCCTCATGGGGTCGCGGGGGTTGCTGGTGCCTATCTCCAGCGTTCACTGGGCGAGAGGCGGGGTACACCCTGGACAGGTCGCCAGTCTGTCGCAAGGCAACTTTAACATTTAACATTTAGATATAGATTTAACATTTAGATTTATATTTAACATTTAGATATAGATTTAGCATTTAGATTTAAATTTAACATTTAGATATAGATTTAACATTTAGATTTAAATTTAACATTTAGATATAGATTTAACATTTACATTTAACATTTAACATTTAGATAAAGATTTAACATTTACATTTAAATTTAACATTTAGATATAGATTTAACATTTACATTTAACATTTAGATATAGATTTAACATTTAGATATAGATTTAGCATTTAGATATAGATTTAACATTTACATTTAACATTTAACATTTAGATTTAAATTTAACATTTAGATATAGATTTAACATTTACATTTAACATTTAACATTTAGATATAGATTTAACATTTAGATATAGATTTAACATTTACATTTAACATTTAACATTTAGATATAGATTTAACATTTAGATTTAACATTTAACATTTAGATATAGATTTAACATTTAGATTTAACATTTAGATATAGATTTAACATTTAGATATAGATTTAGCATTTAGATATAGATTTAACATTTACATTTAACATTTAACATTTAGATATAGATTTAACATTTAGATTTAAATTTAACATATAGATATAGATTTAACATTTAGATATAGATTTAACATTTAGATATAGATTTAGCATTTAGATTTAACATTTAACATTTAGATATAGATTTAACATTTAACTATTTATTTTACTTTATAAACATATTGTTGACAATTGCATATAAGATCTTGTTTATTGTGAACTTCTGTCTTAAATGTGAGAAAAGGGAGTTAAATGTGAGAAAAGTAGCTAAATAATCAAAATATATCAGCTATAGAATTGTATCTGAAATTTTACATTTGGCACCCCATAGCAGAGACCCGTAACAGGCGAGCCTGGCCTGGAAGACTGCAGTGTTACGGCCACTGCGACTTCGTTATTACTCGGCCAGACCGTCTGTTATTTCCCGCTGACTGGATCATGTTCGTTGCAGCAGAAAGTCACCCTTAAAATCTTGGCTGGATGTTTTCGCCGTTTTGAGTTCATTTTAAACTGCTTCGCCTCTGTGTGTGTGTGTTGAGTCAGGTGGTCCAGCCCTGCAGATGCAGAACTGGCTTCTATCGTTCCACCTCGGCCACCATGTTTGACCGCAGAGGTGACAGGGTAAATAATTTGGTGTGGGCTTTTTGTGCTGACTTACTGTGTAGTTTCTACAAGCATGGTGCTGTAAATCACAGCCAAACATTTTAACGTCAGTCGCATCTTTCCAATGGACATTGTTCCTGAAGAGCTTCCATTAGATGCAGCTTTGCAAACCTAAGTCATGAAGCCATACTGGTTGACAGAAGAAGCTTTCTCTTGGAAACCTTACCAAACAAGCCATATTTGTTCAATAATTGCTTTACTTCCCTCTCACCGACCTTAAGATTTTACATGCAAATTGAGGCCTATAGAGTCTAAGATGGAGCTGCTGCTGTTTTTTTCATTTCTCGTCTCATTCCACAGTCACATTTGACTTGTTCATAATATTTTTTCTGGGCTGAATTCATAGGGACGTCCACTCACGGGAGGAATGGCTTAAATGCTGTCTGCTGTGTCAAACAGTGGCCTTCCTGTTGGTTGAAAAAGGCTTTGTAACTCTCCCCACATTGATGTGGACCAACAGTCGCTTCTCTGAGGTCATTGCTGACGTCCTTCGTTCTTGCCGTTGCTCCAGAACATCAAACTGACAGAACTCCAGCTCCTTTGAGGTCTCAAACTCATAATCACAGGCATTTAGATAGCATCACCCGGCTGCTACTTTCTTTCCTAGAGAAAGTGGCAATCCTACAGAATCCTACAGAAGTGGCAAAGGTGCACTTAGTTTTTCACAAACAGCATCTATACAGCGACGGTGTGAAATCTTTTACATTTCTTTGTACTCTTGAGGTTTAATTTCATTAATATTATAGTCTGGTAATGTGGTGACTTGATAACCTGGGACTCTAAATAGATGTACTTTCTTTTTACCCTGATTGTGCCAAAATGTAAGGACCTGAATGAAGAATGATTTGTGTGACCGAAAAGGAAAATAACAGTATTGAATGGACTTTATTCAGTAAGTGGAGTCTTTATTGTTACGTGAATAAGAGCTTCTGTTGGATCTGAACAGGCAAGCTGCCATCTTTGCCCGCTGAGCCACCTTTAAAGGGGTGTACAGGTTGTCCTTTCAGAGCTCACTGACCCTCTAAATGGACCCAGTGGGTTCTGACGACCGTGGACTAGTCAATCAGGTGCAATGGAAGAAGAGACCGTGTGTGCACGACTGTGAGCGCTTTCACTTTGAGCAGAGGTCAGTGGTCTGTTGAGGAAAGAAGCTGCAGGACCGTTCTGGCCCATTGGACATGTTCACAGACGGTTCTGTCTCTTATATTTCTTCATGTTCAGGATCATCTGCTTGGCTCTATCCACATCGAGATCCTGTTATCACACCGTGTCACCAGATCTGCCACCTTCCTCCAGAGTGTGTGTCTTAATGCCATGAGTGATCACGCCACGGCGTCATCCACAGGCTTCAGGGT
Source organism: Fundulus diaphanus (assembly GCA_037039145.1). Lineage (NCBI taxonomy): Eukaryota > Metazoa > Chordata > Actinopteri > Cyprinodontiformes > Fundulidae > Fundulus > Fundulus diaphanus. The sequence goes on from CM073135.1 coordinate 11,239,821, forward strand.
TATGTGGTCCTCGTGTGTAGCAACAGTCTTATGAAAGAACTGTGGAGCTGGTATTTGCGTCTTCTGTGGACTGTGAGCAATCATGCTGGCTTTGACCCAGGCAGGTTCTGTAGAGCTTCAGCATCTTCCGGCGGTGGATTGTGGGACTCGCTCAGGCTAATCCTCCTCAGAATGATCCCTACATGGACCGGAGTGGAGGCTGCTGTATATCCTGAGTTAAACAGGACAGAAAAAAGAAGTGGGGCTGCTTATTCTTTCATCCTTTCTGCTGTCTGTGATTTTTGTGAAATACTGCAGCATGTGTCGGTCATCAGCCAAGGTCCTGTGATCCTGCAGGTTTAACCACATGTTGCCATCGTCTGAATTTTGTCTACGGGACGCTAGTTTCTGTGTTCATCCTGTCCATCAGGGCCTCCCCCTTGATTGCAGCCCTTCAGCAGTGATGAAGAGGGCATCAAAGTCGGCTGTTTTCTTGTCGCTCATGTCATACATCTGTATGAGATGCCAGTGAGATAGTGTAAGATGGGATATAAGGTCAAATTAGGACACCCTGTGAGTCTCTTTCTTTGGATATATCATCATTTGATAGGAATTTTAACGATACTGAGAAATTCAATGAATGTCCAGACAATATAAACTGAGCAAAATACCTTTTAAAACTTGACATGTCCAGCCTCAGGTGTATCCCATCAGGACCATGAGGACATCATTACTCAGCATTTTGAAGGTGATTTGTCCGGTTTAGACCTCAGATATTTAGTTTGGTGCTCCTGGCTGTTACAGTGAGAATGAACACCTTGGTGAGATCCAAAGATCTATCTGAGGCCTTCAGGAAAAAGATTGTAGCAGCTCACGAGTCTGACAGGGGATTTAAAGAGGTGTCAAAAGAATCTGAAATCAGCCGTCTCACTGTGAGGAAAACGGTCTACAGGTGGAGAACATTCAACATGATCAGGCTTGATGTGACGCAAGTTTTCCAAGAGAGGAAACCAAAAGATTCTGACTGAAGCGAATCATTTGGACACCAGAACAGAAGACATGTTGACATGAACCAAATACAGCTTTCCAGAAAAAGAACCCGATACCAATTGTGAAGCATGGAGGTGGAAGTCTCATGGTTTGGGGATACCCCACTGGAGCAGGACCTGGCCAGCTCACCATCATAGAATCCTTCATAAACTGTGAATATCTATGAAAGCTGACGCCGAAATGGACCCTACAACATGACAATGACCCAAAGCACCACTAAACCAACTAAGGACTGGTGGAAGCTAACGGCCAGTGAGCTGTCCACCCTCTGTTTTAGCTGCCTTTAGCCGCTGAACAGAACACAACGTGAAAATCTTTCTCTCAGAGAGCTATATGGTTATGTCAGCAGCTAAAACAACCTCCATGCTTCTGTGTGGAGTTGCCTGGGCTGAGACTCGTCGACAGTGTCAATCAGCCAGATCGGCGGATTTGGATCATTTTCAAACCACCATAAGGCCTGGAAAGCACTGGGAAGCTGCAGCACAACTGATATTCTGATGAAAAACCCAGAGCAGAGATCAACTAATCACACCCCTGCTCTCCCAGCTCTTTTCTGCTGGCCACCGCCTCCTTCAGGCTGCAGCTTTCAACCATAAACTGATAACAGAACAACTCATAGCCCAAACATTAATAATCCCACACAGAAAATGCTCAAGCCTTGACCATCCTTCCTGCTCCTGACATGGTCAGATCAGTAAGGTTGCATCAACAGGTAAAATCCGACAGCTTCTCCAGGTAAATGAAGCGTATTCTTCTCTCCTTGCTTCTGCAATTATTTGTATTCTTGCAGTTGAACGTCATCAAATTAGAAAATCAGCAAAAAGCTCATTGATTTCCGTAATTCAGTTGAAGAGGAAATGCTCGTATAGATTTGTTCCTCACAGCCGGACTGATTTCTGGTTTATTTCTGTTCATTTTAGGTTCAGCTAATAAAAACCCAAAATGCGGTTTCTCAGAAAGAGAATATTACATCTGACCAATAGAAAAGGATTTTAATCTAGAATTATGGACCAACTGCACAGTATGTCCATGTTTTTTACAGTACCTGCTCTGAGTACTGGTTCTGGGCTCCTTCTGCATGAATCCCTGCATCAGTGCAGCGTGGCATGGAGGAGATCCACCTTTGGTTCTGCTGAGGTGCTCAGGAAGCCCAGATTGCTTTAATAGTGGCCTTCAGCTACTGTCCACTGTCAGTTCTGGTGTCTCTCATCAGTCCATGGAGTCTGTGGGGTTCAGGTCAGGTCAAATTGCTGGGGTTACCATGGTGATTAAAGCGGCATTGGTACTTTTCTCAGTGTGGGCCGGCACCAAGTCCTGTGGGAAGATGAAATCTGAATTGTTCTGATGGATTGCTGCTCTGACTTTGGACCTGATAAAGCCCAATGGACCCACACCAGCAGATGACATCCATCCATCCATCTTCCGTCGCGCTTTATCCCTCATGGGGTCACGTGGGGTGCTGGTGCCTATCTCCAGGAGGTCAATGGGCGAGAGCCAGGGTACACCCTGGACTGGTCACCAGTCTGTTGCAGGGCACAGCAGATGACATGGTTTCCCAAATCATCACAGTCTGTGGAAACCTCCCCCTGGATTGACTTTCAATTCAATTCAATTCAATTCAATTTTATTTATATAGCGCCAATTCATGAAACATGTCATCTCGAGGCACTTTACAAAGTCAAAATCAATCATATTATACAGATTGGTCAAAAATTTCCTATATAAGGGAACCAGTTGATTGCTTCAATGTCCCGACAAGCAGCATTCACTCCTGGAGAAGCGTAGAGCTACAGGGAGAGTCGTCTGCATTTTCCATGGCGTTGCAGCAATCCCTCATACTGAGCAAGCATGAAGCGACAGTGGAAAGAAAAAACACCCATTAGCGGGAAGGAAAACCTCCAGCAGAACCAGGCTCAGTATGAACAGTCATCTGCCTCGACCGACTGGGGGTTACAGAAGACAGAGCAGAGACAACAAGAGAGACAAACAAGCACAGAAGCACACATTGATCCAGTAATCTGTTCTATATTAGATATAATAGCGGGTGAGCTGTCTTCTCTGGATGATGTCTCAGATAACAGAACGCCAGACCAGATGTACCTACTATGAAGAAAAATAGAGAGAGAACAGTCATCTTTTAATCCTAAAAGATGACTTTGGAGCAAACGATCCAGCTGATTTTCTCCTGAGCCCGGTAAGATGCTTCTGGCGCCGTGTCTGGGTCAGGAGCTGTGTGCTTGGATACAGCACTCAGTCAACTAGCCAGTGACGACTGTCAGTCAGTAATCTGCCCCATCACTGTTGTTAAATCATAAAACACTTTTGTACTAAAATGCTCTGATGAAATATTCTTATTTTCTGATCAGCTAAAGGCATAAGTATGAAAAGTAACAGAAGAATGCCTGTAATATATAACTGTGTGTCATAAATCTAGATGGTATGCCCCTTTTGAATTAATTACCTGAAATGAACGTTTTGGATCATATTCTAGTGTTTTAAGATGCACTTATAGTATTCCTGTGCATCTGCCCCACTAATACGTCATCAGCGATATATTACCTTGTATCAAGGTGCATATTATGTTGAATATATCTTGCATTTCTAAACATGCTCATCATTCAATCAAGCACTGCTCAAAGAAAATGGGGCATTACTCAAATGACTTCAAATTGCTAAATTTAGAGCAGGCAGTGCGTCTGCGCCGTGGCCACCTTGTGGTCAGACAAGCTGAATATTGCATCAGCAAATATAATGGTAACAACAAAACACTGCTGCTTCAGTGTCTGCTGGAGTGACTCTCCATATGGCCATGGTGGCTATGAAAGGAGTTTTTTTCCTTCCCTTTCCTGAATGCCGAGAAATGCCATTGTTGGATAAGAGCGTGTAAGCAGGAGGGCTTTACAGTTCAGCTGTAACTTTGTTCAGTGTTTATTTGATCACAAGGGATCTGTTTTATATATTCCATTCATGCGGGTCTATCTAATAACAAAAAATACACGAACAAGCGGACACCTGTGACGAACTCACGGAGGGGAATTTTTGGTTTCAGCAGACACGCGAACATCTAACACAAAACAAATATTATTTTCGTGAGACATCTGCAAATGACCACAGAGCCGTTTACTTTCTGAGAACGGGTTATTGATGGATCGATTGAGTTTGAAACAGACGTGATTATCCATTAGCCAAACGTCCTCGATCTGTTCAAACAACCCTGTGCCGATGTGTTAAATCTTCAGTTTTAAACAACTAACTGAACGATAATGTAACGATCCTCTTCTTTTTCTCTGCTAACATAAATGAAACATCTCTATTTCCACGTGTAAATGATTGGAAATGAGACGGAGCGGACTGGATTTGCTCTCCCTGCAGCATGCGCACTCCCGACACGAGGGACACAGATTCCGAGATAACTCGGAGAACCAGTGGAGTAAATCCACGGAGCTGATTAACGTTAGGTGCAATGTTTAGGTTTATATTTTTGTTCGGGAGCAAATGGCTTGGCTAGGCCTAGCTCACATAATGCTGGAACGTGTTAGCTACCACACAGCCCAACCATACTTCTAGCTAAAGAAAACCTTACCTTTCCACTAATCCAGCTTTCTTTCAGCCAACTTTCAGGCGTCTACATTTCAACCAACGTCTCAGTTGTTTGACAATGTGCTTCTCGATTGAAGCCTGTGGAAATGAAGCTCCTGGAACATCATCTTCCAAAATTATTGGTGTTGCAAACATTGCCATTTCTCAGTTTGTAATCTGCTTGTCCGAACGTCTGGGGAACTGGAGTTGATTTAGGCAGGGTGGAGCTAATCGGACTCATTTGAGAAATGCCCTATTGAGGGAACAGTTTAAAGACACGTCAGCTGTCTATTGGGGGGAAATCCTGCTGGTTATCCATACTGATGGAGAATGGGTAATGTTTTAGGAGCAAAAGGACGACGCATCGTTTGATGAAAATTATCAACCCACAGAGAGTCACAGAGAATGTGAAACTGAAGAACTTGACGTGGCAGGCAAGTCCAGTTTGCTGAAATGTCACTGCAGAAACTCAGAATGGTCCTCAGTAGTTTGGTTTATTCAGTACAGCAGTGCTTACCAGCCTTCAAGTCCCAAAGTCCTGCATGTTTAGGGGTCTCCTTGCTGCCACACACCAGACTTAAATGAACAGTAGAGGATTCTGCAGCACCTGATTGCATGCAGGAGAGGTCGGTCAGTCATTTGAATCAGGTGAGCTGGAACAGAATCACATCTTAACATGCAGGACAGGGGTTCATGTGGACGAAGGGTTGCCAACCACAGCTGTTCAGGTCTGTGGGTCCGTCCATGGAGGTGCCTCCCCAGACCAACACCGACCCACCACCAAACTCATCCTGATCAATGTTGCAGGCAGCATAACGTTCACCACAGCTTCTCCAGACCCTCTCACGTCTGTCCCATGAGCTCAGAGTGAACCTGCTCCTCTGTGAAAAGAACAGAGCTCCAGTACCAAAGCTGCCAGTTCTGGCCTTCTCTGGTAAAGCAGGTTGAGCTCCACGGTGCTGGGTAGGGAGAACTGGGCCTACTGGAGGATGTTGGGCCCTCAGCCCCCCCTCATGAAGTCTTCTAATGGTTTGGTCAAAGACATTCACACCAGTGACCCACTGGAGATCCTTTTGTTGGACTGGCAGAACTCATCCTGTTCCTCCATGCATAAAGGAGCAGATATGGGTCCTGCTGATGGGTTAAGAACCTCTGACGGTGCTGTCCAGCTCTCCTAGAGTTACTGCCTGTCTCCTGGAACCCCTCCATGTTCTTGAGTCCGTCTGGGACACACAGCAAAGCTCCTGGCAAAGGCCCGTATAGATGTGCCATCCTGGTGGAGTTGGACTGCCTGTGCAGCCTCTGTAGGGTCCAGGTATTCAAGGTATTCCAGTTTTTGGGGTCGTCTCCTTGTAGATTGCATTACCACCTGAACAGCTGGCATGGATTAACAACCTATTCTATACTGACCTGACCAGATCAATATCCCACTGGCTCGATATTAGATTCGGTTTAAAAAGAGTCCCTTTTATTTCCCTGAGCAGTTTGTTTAAATGATTTTACAGAAGCCATAAAACACCCAGATTGTCTTGAACCTTTGAACTTTACCAGCTAGACATATTTTTAACTGCGATTATCTTTGGCCACATTCAGGATAATACTGTAGGTTGTGTAATTTCTTTACAGTTCAGGTCAGTTTCTCTTCTAATGTGGTTTAAACTAAACGATTTAACCTTGTCTGAACCACACCATCCCCAGGCCCTGGTTGGCTCTGATTTAGCTTCCAGGCTTCAGCACTGATGCCCCCTGCTGACGGACTGTGAAACTTCCCCTGGTTGGGCTCTGATGAGCCCGATGTAGCTGAAGCCATTTTCTAATGACAAAGAGAAAAAAAGCGTACATCTCTGGTTCAGACAACCTGACACAGAAACACTTCACCTCGCTTATAAAATTTATTTTAAAGACATTCATCTATACAGTCATGTGTAACATCACATATTTAGATTCTATATATACTTCTTTTAGAAATCTGTTAACTGCAACCCTTTTCACACACTGGCAGAAGCTGTGGACGCTAAACTAGACTACATGATCTGAACACTAGCAGCTGTACGGTCACTTCAGTAATACTAGTCAAAATCTATTCAACAGCACTGGAAAGGAAACCAAACGTGAAGCTCAGCGGGCCACTGCGGAGTCGCTGAGGCCCAGGGTCCAGAAGGGGGAACAGGTCCATGATCAGTGTGCTATCCAACAGTGACGTCAGATTAGTCATTTAGAGCAGAACACCACAGAGAACGTACACAGCATCAGCACAAGGGTCAAAGAAGACGTCATTCAGTTTAAACCACATCTGACTTCTGCGATGGCCCCACTGGAAACCTCCATCTCCCGCAACATTCAGAGTCAAGTAAGCCACTGGAAATCACTGCTACACCGCTCATATCAAAGCAGTCACATATTGCACTAAGACAGAAAAGTGCTTCTAAGCGCTGCACAGCTGCTACACACAGACACCACATGGACATGACGCAGGGGGCTGCGTCAGCCTACAGTACAGTCTCAGGACGCACAGCCCGCCAGGCCGGCCCGCCAGGCCAAAGTTCAGGAATGGACCTTGAAGGCCAGCAGCTGCTCCGAGTGCATGTTGTTGAGAGAGCGCAGGTCGGGCAGCTTGAGCAGCAGCTTGGTGAAGATGGCCGACTCGTTGGGGTGGTTCCGGGTGATGAGGCTCCGCAGGGCACGGATCAGCGTCTCCTGCAGCGCCTCCACAGAGTTCACGTTCTCGATGCCGGAGCGATCTGGTAGGAGAAGAGTGGCACAACCGTTTAGACGGCAGGAAAGAGCAGCTCGTTTCATTATTTCAGCAGGTCTGCATTAGAGCCCCGGTCAGGCTGGCGGGGAAAGTCTCTCCTGCTGGGATGTCAGAACCTCGGTGGGACCCGCAGCGATCGAAGCAGGAAGTGACGTCGGACACAAAGGCCTGACCCATAGACATCATATACGTAGACGCCCCATTGGACGCTGCCGGCCGCTAGGCTGACGTGCCTACAGGGCGGCCATCTTGGGTCAGACCACAGATCAGACAGCTGCTGTCAAAATGAATAGGAGGCAGCTCAGATCTCATTTTAATCATATGTTCACAGTGATCGTGACCTTTCAGACAATTACACATATTTATTCAGAACCAAAACTATTTAAACTGAAATCAAACTGGATGAAAAATGTACACGCACTTACACATTTTGCAGTTAAATATTAGTCTAATATACACACAAATTATACACACATAAATCTCTCTCTCTTCCAATATATATATATATATATATACATACATATACATATACATATATATATACACATACATATACATATACATATATATATATACATATACATATATACATATATATACATATATATACATATATATATATACATATATATATATACATATATATATATATATACATATATATATATATATATATATATACATATATATATATACATATATATATACATATATATATACATATATATATATATACATATATATATACATATATATATACATATATATATATACATATATATATATATATACATATATATATACATATACATATATACATATATATATATATATACATATATATATACATATACATATATATATACATATATATATATACACATATACACATATATATATACATATATATATACATATACATATATATATACATATATATATATACACATATACACATATATATATACACATATATATATATACATATATATACACATATATATATATACATATATATACACATATATATATATATATATATATACATATATATACACATATATATATACATATATATATATACATATATATACACATATATATATATATATATATATATACATATATATACACATATATATATATATATATATATATACATATATATACACATATATATATATATATATATATATACATATATATACACATATATATATATATATATATATACATATATATACACATATATATATATATATATATATATATACATATATATACACATATATATATATATATATATATATACATATATATACACATATATATATATATATATATATATATACATATATATACACATATATATATATATATATATATATACATATATATACACATATATATATATATATATATATACATATATATACACATATATATATATATATATATATACATATATATACACATATATATATATATATATATATACATATATATACACATATATATATATATATATATATATATATATATATATATATATATATATATATATATATATATATATATATATATATATATATATATACTCACCGGCCACTTTATTAGGTACCCCATGCTAGTAACGGGTTGGACCCCCTTTTGCCTTCAGAACTGCCTCAATTCTTCGTGGCATAGATTCAACAAGGTGCTGGAAGCATTCCTCAGGGAGTTTGGTCCATATTGACATGATGGCATCACACAGTTGCCGCAGATTTGTCGGCTGCACATCCATGATGCGAATCTCCCGTTCCACCACATCCCAAAGATGCTCTATTGGATTGAGATCTGGTGACTGTGGAGGCCATTTGAGTACAGCGAACTCATTGTCATGTTCAAGAAACCAGTCTGAGATGATTCCAGCTTTATGACATGGCGCATTATCCTGCTGAAAGTAGCCATCATGGGTTGGGTACATTGTGGTCATAAAGGGATGGACATGGTCAGCAACAATATTCAGGTAGGCTGTGGCGTTGCAACGATGCTCAATTGGTACCAAGGGGCCCAAAGAGTGCCAAGAAAATATTCCCGAAACCATGACACCACCACCACCAGCCTGAACCGTTGATACAAGGCAGGATGGATCCATGCTTTCATGTTGTAGACGCCAAATTCTGACCCTACCATCCGACTGTCGCAGCAGAAATCGAGACTCATCAGACCAGGCAACGTTTTTCCAATCTTCTATTGTCCAATTTCGATGAGCTTGTGCAAATTGTAGCCTCAGTTTCCTGTTCTTAGCTGAAAGGAGTGGCACCCGATGTGGTCTTCTGCTGCTGTAGCCCATCTGCCTCAAAGTTCGACGTACTGTGCGTTCAGAGATGCTCTTCTGCCCACCTTGGTTGTAACGGGTGGTTATTTGAGTCACTGTTGCCCTTCTATCAGCTCGAACCAGTCTGGCCATTCTCCTCTGACCTCTGGCATCAACAAGGCATTTCCGCCCACAGAAATGCCGCTCACTGGATGTTTTTTCTTTTTCGGACCATTCTCTGTAAACCCTAGAGATGGTTGTGCGTGAAAATCCCAGTAGATTAGCAGTTTCTGAAATACTCAGACCAGCCCTTCTGGCACCAACAATCATGCCACGTTCAAAGTCATTCAAATCACCTTTCTTCCCCATACTGATGCTCGGTTTGAACTGCAGGAGATTCTCTTGACCATGTCTACATGCCTAAATGCACTGAGTTGCCGCCATGTGATTGGCTGCTTAGAAATTAAGTGTTAACGAGCAGTTGGACAGGTGTACCTAATAAAGTGGCCGGTGAGTGTATATATATATATATATATATATACACAGACACCGATCTACAGACAACAGCACTTAAAGCAAAGGCTGAGAGCAAAGGTGCTCATAACAGCATTAATACAATACAAATGATATAATACAAACCACGATCTGGGAAAAATAAAATCAACAAAAAACCTAATAACGCATCTTAGAATCAAATACATTACAAAATCATAGCAAAACCAAAAGAACTGTATAATACTTTACCCCCCCCCCCCCCCCGCCCCCAATAAATCATGTCTATCCAGTAATTTAGGACCATTTTGTTTGTTTTTGTTGTTTAATGTGCTTCTCTCTACTTCCATCCCTGCTACCATTAGCACATATTGTGTTTATGCTTTACAGTTTATGTAACTGTAAAGCATGAGGATTATCTATCATAAAATCTTACTTATGGAAGGTAATTCCCCAGGATCTGGTTCCAAGTGTCCTTTTATTTGCGCGTCCATAAGCGGAGTAAAAGTCGGGCTTCCTGGGACGTAGCTCTGGAAGTTTGCTTACTTTCAATCAGGGCTTTGAACCGGTTGAAGGAACGAAAACGAAAAACGGGAACTTTTAGTATTTTACAGGGAACAGGAACGAAACCGGAAACGTTATTATTTTTTATGTTCTGGAACTGGAACACTTATTTAAAAATAATGGTAACCGGTTAATACCGGTTTTATTTCGTTCCTCAAAGTTTTCGTTGCCTAATTAACTAAAAAAATAAAATAAAATTTCCTGCGCATGTTACCATGACGGCTGAGGTTCACTTCCTGTGTGACATCACATCACACATTCGCTGACTGAATGGAGCGAGAGCGGTGTCTCCACTAGAGCTACACATCTTAAATAAGAGGTAAATTATGATCAGTGACGGACTGGACGGTCTGGCATTCGGCATGATCGTCGGGTGTGCGCCGCCCCTTTCACCCTGTTCATTGTAGGCCTACATTATCTCTCGGCCCACTAATAAGCCAAATGCAGGGTTTCCCGCAGCGCTGTCTTGGCGAGGCGGCCGCCTCGCCAAACTCACGCTACCGCCTCGCCAACATTCCAAAAAAAAAAAAAAAAAAAAAAACACAAAAAAAACTAACAAAGAAACGAACTCGATTTGCTGCATATTTATTTGACGTTAACACGCGTTTTTTTGTTGCTGCTTTCGCGCGTGCATATACTGAATGGCAGGGAAAAAACACATGGATACCCCCCCCCCCCCCCGCCTCGGTCTGCACAAAACTTGTCGTCTCCCCCCCCCCAACGCACCTCCTCGCCTAAGCAAATTCCTGCGGGAAACACTGAAATGCCTCTTGGTTCAGTTTTCATGCATATTAAAGTTAGAGTTCAACACCAGTGGGGCTACAAACTTGCGTGTTATTTCCGTGCATATGAAGTTATATCTGTGTGTTGAGGGCACGTGCACGCGCGTGCGTGCGCGTCCCCATGTGGGCCGCTGGTTGGTGAAAATGCCAGGGCCGTTTCTTAATCCCAGTCCGTCACTGATTACGATCCATCGTTAAGTAAAACACTCCTTCCAAACAGCTGACAGGAACGAAATTAACCGTTCCGGGAACAGTATTTTTTTGTTCTAACCGGTTCGGGAACGTCAATTTATTGGTGGAACTCATAACCGGAAACGTTATAATTCCGTTTCTGTTCGGAACTAACCGATTGGGTTAAAAAAATCGGTTCAAAGCCCTGCTTTCAATACAAAATCGAAATTATTTATTAAGTTAGACAATCATTTAATTCAATCAATTGGTCCCATGTAGCCCCTAAAGGGGTGACGTTTTCAGTCAGTTGATTTATCTGGAAATCGGTTGAGAATTCACTGGAATCAGAGTGTCTGAAAACATAAAGTACATTTTCCTGAATTGACGTGTATTCTGTCTGAGCGCAGCTTGGTCTGACCTAAGATGGCCGCTCTGTCGGCACGCCTCTCACCCGACCACGGGGCGTCTACGTATACATGTCTGTGGCCTAACCACTCTGATGTACATGTGAGGGTCAAAGCCTTCCTTTTCCAAGCTGCTGAATTAGCGCCACCCTGTGGACATGTTGTAATAGGGGGTTTTCACTGACGTCACTGGCCAACTTCCGGTCCGCCATATTGGATGGTACACTTCCTTATCTCTAGTTGTCCTACACGTATTTTCATATCGAGAATGGATAAGTACGCCAGCACGCTAGAGCGACCAGATAAGGACGTATATCTGAGGAAATGTTCCGTGATCGACCATATGGACCCCTATGCGCTCCACGGTGCCTTGTTTAGCCGTAATCCTGATGATTGGCCAAATGTAGAGCACGGCGACATAGTGCATTACCTGGTGTTCAGTGAAAACCCTCTGCACACTCTTGAGGAAATGAGAGCTTACAAGGGTCTAGAGGCTCACAACCAGTTCACATCTGGTTGGGTACGAGATGTCGAAGTTATGTACATCAAGGAAATCGCCATCATACGTGGACGGGTGAGTTTTAATAAGATGATAAAAATGTAAACAATCCGACGCAAATGCGTCGCATGCTTCTGCGGTGGCTGACGGCCGGCGGTGCGCGAAGGCGCTTGGCTGCAGGGCCGCTCGACGCCGCTCGCGGCTTTAATTATTTAAGCAAAACAATGACCAGTGCAAAATTAAGTTGTATTTACCGTATTTACGCCGGCAAAAGCCTACCGGCATAACCCGGAAGTAGCACGGACGTCACTTTCCATATCAGACGTCTTCGGCTACCTTGTTTGTGGTGTGAGCGCCTATACTTCAGAACAGTTCTGAAGCTACAAGTCCTTTGAGTCTCATGTGCAGTTTACGAATGGATGGGTTCAGGAACGGCCGATCATAAAGCCAGCAAACAGTGGGAACACAGCAACTCGTTCAAAGGTAAGCTGTGCTCAGACGGGCTCTGGCACATGCTAACTGTTAGTAGCTGCTAACTGTTAGTGCTAACAACCACTCACGCATGCAATGTACTTTTAACTAGCTGCTATGTGTTTCAAACGTTTATAACACACTCTCATTGACATCGGGATACTGTGGAAAGTTATGTTCGGTCGTCTTACAGCCGCGATCCAAGCGGGCCGACGACTCTTTGTTATCTCTAACAGTTGTTCTCCGTGGTTGCGCCTCCAGGCAGGAAAGCGGTGGAAAATTAACCCGTTTCTATGTTTTTCCCATGGCGATCATGTGTTGCGCTGTTACAGCCCACAATACAGCAACGGTTTACATGTTTTACATACTTAACAGTTAATTACCTGTGACAAAGTGAGCACCGCAGACTCTGGCGTATTCCAGCTTAACACTGTCCAAATCGGCCCTGGATATCCGTGTCAGCCATAGGTGACGGCGTTGTTCAGAGAGCTGTTTTGTTTTTTCGCACTGATTCACTATCACGGCTGGTAGGCGAAAGAAAGAGCGTTGATCTCCACCTCCACGGGCCGTGCAACCAACCATTAAACACGTTTTTTTTTTTTTTTTTTTTTTTTTAAAAACGTTTTCACCATTGTTCACTTCCAATACTGCCTAAGGCGTAATACAATGCGGGTCAACGGTGCGAAACGACTGCCACCCAATATGGCGGACGCGCAGAGTAGTCACGTGAGCGTGACGTCAGCTGAAAACCCCCTATTGTGCCTGACATCACACGGCATCCTCAGTAACCTTTTCCTCGGTTCATGTTCAGCACTAAGAACTTAATGATTACTTCCTGTATGTTTTTGTCACATCTGATGATGTAATTTAGTAAAGGGAAAATAAAAAGTCATTCAAACCAACCTGGCTCTGTTAGTCAGGAATAAACTGTGATTCTGATATTTGGTAAAATTTTCCTGAACAAAGCCAGGTCCCATTACTGCCTGGAGAATCACTTTAATAGAACCCGACAGACAACAGGAAAAGGACTAAAGGAGCTCAAAAAGCAACACAGTGTGCTCTGATCCAATGACATTCAAGAGCAAAGGAGATGATCGTTGAGCTCCATCAGTCTGGATCTATCCCATTTCTACGGCTCTGGGACTCCAGAGAACCACAGAGAACCGTGTCCACTACTGGAGACAACGTGGAGCAGAGGTGAACCTTCCCAGGGAGTCTGGCTCCCTCATGCTCGGGCATGAGGGAGCCAGTCGGGTACTGTGGGAAGACTGTCCGCAGATGTTTTATCCTTCACACCTACTGCCTACATTTCTTGTGTGCGCGCTGCTCACACACCCCCACACACAACGCTAGCGTCATTCAAGCTTCAGATTGCTGGTGGGCTGCAGCTGTGAGGAGACAGAGCCTGCTTTCCAGGAATATTTCTGGAGTGGCACCGGCTCACAAAGCAAAGACAGGTAAGCATGGGAGCAGCATGACGGAGGGCTGCAGCACAGAGCGAGGGGCCTGGGAGCTGTGCTGGCTCACATTTTCAGTCCACGGTGTTACCAAAACTCTCTACTGCAGCTTTAAGGTCAGAGGTCATGATTCAGCAATACAACCTCCATGGCAGAGCTCCAAGACCAGAACCATTGCTGGCCCAAAAGAACATAAAGGCCCATCTAAAACATCTTGATGATCTTGCTGACTTCTGCTGAAATATTCTGCTGGCTGACGGGACAAAAGTGGACCTATCCATCAGGAAGGTGGTGACCCTGAGGTCTGAGGCAAAACTAGCAGCAATTCAGGGAATGAACATCATACCTGAAGTCAAACACAGTCGGGGGGTGGGGGGGTGGGGGGTTTGAATCGCTTCTTCCGTTGAAAACTGCATTTGGTATTTAACCACCTTAGCCTTGATATAAACAGTTGTTTGTTGATGTGAGACATTAAAATGTGAGGAAAACACTAGCAGGGAGTAAGGGGGTGAATACTTTTCACAGGGAACGGCTGTCGGCTGAAAACCCACCGGCTGAGACCAGGACCACGGCGGTGAACAGGCTCATCTCCTCCTCGCTCAGACCCAGGTTCATCAGCTTCTCGCAGAAGTCAAACATGGAGCTGAGCAGGTCGCCGGAGCCCATGGTCCTCAGAGTGTCCACGCTGTACTTGTTCCCGCCCAGGAAGGTGACGCAGCGCTCCGTCACATCAAACAGCGAGGCGAAACGCACCACCAGCACCTGCGGGACAGGAGAGAGGCCAGGCCGTGAGGCGCTGAGCAGAAGCTGCGGAGCAACGCCGGAACGCTGAGAAACGAGGCGGAGCGTACCTCGAAGGTGCCGGCCTTCAGCAGGCTGACCTGGTCGTGCTGCGACAGCTCTCTGAAGCCTGGGATCTTCTTGGCGAACTCCACCACCTCCCTGACGGCGGGCGTGAAGCTGCGGGAGAACTCCTCCCACACCTCGTGGCCCGACTTCTGGGAATCCACACGTGGAGACATGTTCATTGGGCAGACCTGCCAACACAGCCAACAGGGGCTCAGCGTGACTGGGACAACCAAGCATCCACAGCCTCCTCCGCCATGCCTCCACTCTGAAACGTGTTGATCTGGGATGTTTAGGACTAGCTGTCTCATGGCCTCACTAAGACACTGAAACAATGCATGTTTCACCATGCAGTTAGCGGCAGTCTGTCCTGCAGTGCGGGACGCTGAGCTGACCGCTGGGCTGCACCCGCCTTACCAGGAACATCCTGCTGCCTCCTCTCCATGCGCCCCTGCTGTAGGCGGCGCTGGGGCCGAGCTCGGTGGGCGGAGCTCTCACGGCTCCGTGTATGTAGGCCGGACTGTGGCCGGCCGCGGCTGCGTTCCTGGACCCTCTGAATGGACACTGGCTGGAGGCGGGGTCCGCCTTGCTCTGAGGAGGTCCCAGGATGGGCAGGAGGCTGGGTCCGGCCACGCTGACGGAGTTGTTGCGGTGGTTCCAGGCGTCCCGCCCCTCCTCTGAGAGCTGGTTGGCGGTTGCTTTGTTCAAGTTACTGTTGGGGGGGCCCGGGAGTGTCTCGGCTGCTTGGGTGCTCGGCTCCTGGTTGTACATGAATGTCTCCTGATGGGCCCTGGTCACCGAGCCGATCACCTCCTCCTCGCTGCTGTCGGACCCACTGGGAGAATCCGAGCTGGAGCTGGTGTCCATGGCGACGGTGGCTTCAGGGTCGGAGCCGGAGTCCCACTGGCCGGAGCCGGTTGAGGATGAGGGCGAAGGGGTGGAGGCGGGCTCCTCAGAGGCAGTGGGTGCTGCGGCGCTGGCTAATGGGGTGCTGGCGAGGCCCGGCGCCAGGCTGGCATGCCGCTGGGCCAGCGGGCCCTGCAGGTGGCTGCTGGTCATCATGTTGTTCATGGCGCTCTGCATCTCCAGCAGCATGCGCTGCTTCTCTCGCTTGGGAATCCTCCCGAAGCGCACAGCTGAACAGGGGGAAGAGGGTTACTTCACTTTATCTTTCTATGATTCACAAAGCAACAACATACCGTGACTCTGACAAACTGACTAAGAAGAGTACACAGCCTCACAAAAGTATTCACACCACTAGAGCCTTCCACGTTGTGCTACATCACAACTACACACTTCTCCATTATGTAGTGCACGACAAAAGAAATAAACCAGACAGGGTTTTTAAACTGCTTTACTAAAAAATTAACATTGTGTGTATTTATATTCAGTCCGCTGGTCCTATTCAGCTGCATTGCTTGTGGGTTCTGTTTCTACCAGCTTTAACATCCCCAGATTGATAGTCTGGACTTTGACTAGGCCATTCTAACCCATGAATCTGCTTTGATCTAAACCATCCCCTAGAATCTCTGTGTGTTCAGGGTGGTGGTCCTGCTGGAGGGTGGACCTCCAGTCTCACTCAGGTCTACTGCAGCCCCCCCCCCCCCCGGTCCAGGATTTAACTCCATCCATCCTCCCATCACCTCTGACCTTCTTCTCTGTCTCTGGTGGAGAAAAACCTCCTCACAGCATGATGCTGCCTCAACCATGTTTGCCTTTGTTGATGCACTGTACCCTTTGGTTCTCCTGTTTGTTCACCAGCATTCTCTAAAGAAACTTCATATTAGGAAAATACGACATTGTGATATTAGTGTGAGCACTGTGTGATGAAGATACTGACTGTGAATGGCCATTCTCTTCCCTACTCTTTCTTCCCCATGTCCTCACCACTCTCCCTGAGCTTCAGCACCTTGCTCACTAGGATCTAGATCAATAGATGGAACATAATCCAAGGCTCCAAGCAAGGAGGCACCCTGCCAGTTATGCACCCATGCAGTCTTCTTTAATTGTGATGTTGCCCAGGTTGATATTACAATAATGCGTGCCTTTCAACATACTGTCCAGCTTTCATTTAAACTAAGGTTAAATGCCACCCAGGTGAACCGATTAATACCGTTTAAATATCATGGCAAAGTCAATCCAATAATTCAGGAAGAGTCAAAGTGACTTAAATACATCCCAAGTTGGTCCTAGTTCCTAAACAATGGAGTCAGGTTCAGCTTCTCATTCACAATGAACCTCGACTTCATGGTTTTATGACCAGAACCAAACTGTATGAATGTAATGGAAGGCAACCTGGGCTCAGCTTTAGGCAACACGTTTCTAAGGTATCCAGGAACCAGTCAGTTCTGGAGGCTTGAAGTTGAGCTCATTTACACAGCACTGATCCACAGCACTTAATTGGACAGCAGATCCAGTGTATATACAGAAACACAGTCCAGTCAATGCAGACATGCAGATGGCAAGTGTCAGAGGTCAGCATCCAGCTTTGTCGAGGACTCCTGGATAGGTGCTGAAACAGAGAAAGTCCCCTAGCCTTTCATTTGAACCTGTAGTAGCTGCCATGACTGGGAACGGACCTGGAATCTGTGACTGGACTCAATGCATTTCTCTTTCTACTGGATCCATTCACCTACAGTTCCTTCAGACATCTGTTGTGAATCAGTGAATAAGCAACCGACTGAATTTATGCCCTAGCTATGGTCGGTTCATCACATGTACACATGCAGCTAATTCTCTCACCGTCTGCTGAACCGATCAGCAACAACACAGCACGCCTTTGTTTTATAATACTAGCTGAAGAACCTGAACCGTTTAATCGAAGCTTAACGAGGTTACAGAGGTCAGTTAATAGTGAAACGTGTTTAACGAGCTCAGACACTTCATGCTGTCAGGCTGTGAGTGAACCACGGCACTGCAACACAGCGTAGACATGATCTGACAGGAAGTTATTGCCACATCATAAACGCGCTGCAGGTTGTAGCTGTAAAGGGATGAAATTAAATGCTAGTAAAAGTTTATGGGGTGTGAATACTTTTGCTTAGACGGGTAAAACAAACAGAAGGCCAACGACCTCGTTTCCACTTTCTTGCATCTTGATGATGATTTAGGCACTCACAGTCTCTGGACATCCCCACCATGAGGCATTTCTTGAAGCGACACTGCTGGCAGCGGTTCCTGTTGATCCTCATGATGGGGCAGCTCTCGTTCTTAAGGCACTTCTTGTACTGGATGTTCTGCTGGATGCTCCTCCTGAAGAAGCCCTGGAGAAGGTCGCACACACACGGCACGGTGAGCATGGCTGGCTCAGAGGGCATTGGGGGGGGGGTGTTTAGGCGTAGGGGGAGAGCTCTGCACCATGATGGATGCTACACGACCTCATAGGAGTCTACATCCTGAAGGAAGCTTGTTCCTGCTTAACCCTGAGGGAAGAACTTCATCATAGACCGGTCTCCCGTTCTGACTGCCAGGAACTTCCTGAAGCCTTTTAAAAAGCTGCACTGTTTGCTGCTCCTGCAGAGCAACATGAGAATAATCTGCTCCAGGAACTTAGTCCACGGCGGGTTTGTGAAGAAACATAAAAGGACAGTTATCAGAGTGAACCAGGTGAACACGGGACTGAAGCTGTGTGTGAATAAAAGTCAGGGAGTTGTTTTAGTGCAACTGTTTCAGAGAAGAAGAAAAAAACTATATTAAAACTATTTTATTTTATTCAGCTTTGTAAATCAGGGTGGGATACATCTGCAATGAGGGAACAGAGAGGGGCTCCTCTTTGCTCTGACTACAGGCGGGTTTGAAAACCTAGCTCCATTTTGTTTCACTCTATTTTGTTTCCTTTTTCAATCAGGTTTTTGTTTCAATGAAAAACCTACTTACGAAATTTACAGGACTCCGCTGTCCTCCTTTGTGCCTTAATCCCTCGGATCACCGTCAACCTTCAGAATCCTAGGGGACGGGATGAAACCCAGTCCCGTTAAAGGGTCTGAAGGACTCTTCAGTCCTGCTGTGGCCACAGTCTTTCTGGATTTCACCCGCGTCCACCAGTATCTTCAGGTATGTTGGTATCCGGCTGGAAGGACCAAGTTAATGTCAGGTCTAAGCACCTAGAACATCATATAAACAGGGAAAGAAAGACACAAAGGCAATTAGTTTGGTTTCGTTCTCGAGGAGAGTAGGAAGAGACTGCACAGTTACAATCTCCAACCCACTCTGCCGGTCTCAACGTTCTCCTCGATTTTATTAAGAAAGGGGTGTGTCCCTAGTTACAATGACTGAGGCTGTACTGAGGGGTGGGGAACAGATAGTTTACAGCCTCAGTTGTCAACAAAGATACACAGCTGAGTAATCACGTTCAGTCAGCACATAATCTTGTAGCTGAGTCTTCTTGTTTCAGGAAGGGAAGAAACAGAGTCTCTTCTGTTTCTTCACAGGGGACATGATTAAGCTATCATGTGAGTAATATGATTATATCAGAAGCTTGGCTACTCAATTTATTTCCTCCTACAATGGAAATCAAAACTTAAAAGTTTTCCATTTGGTATCAATTATGTGCAATGTGTAAACTCGGTAAGTAAAAAAAGTCAAAATACTTTTCTTTTAGACCTTTTTATTTTATTTTGGTCCTTTGTGATGTAGAACAGAGCCAACGTAACATAAGTTAGATTGCACTAAACAACACAATGCCTTGTATGAAGGAACCATATAGAATACTGAAAATAAGCTCACTCACTAATGTCCTCAAAACAGCCTTTCACAAGCCAAAATGTTGACAAATAATCTAAATAACTGTTAGAAAACACAAATGTTATTACATGACTTTTAATGAGAGAAACCCTGTTTCGTAACATCCCAAATTCTCCTCAAGACATGTGGCGCAGCTCTGCTGCTCTCTTCTCAATTTCATGGTCTAGGTCCACCAACTCCCTTCTCTTTTCCTTGCATCTTTTTCTCATGGAATTGGATTTAGTGAGAAGTTCTGCCATCTTGGTCCCTGCTCTATTCTCAGCCTTCTCTGCAAGGCCATCTGCATCCTTTTCTAGAGTTTCACACACAGTTGAGATTGTTCTTCTTTTCTTGCGTAGCTCTTCAAGCTCATTTTCAACCCCTTTCCTCTTGTTCATCTGTTTTGTCTTTACCTTTTTCTTCCTCTCATCTTCCAAGAAGATCCTGTACCGGTTGCGTGCAGATGCACACTCATTTAGCAGCTCTTTTGTTAGAGGCACTTTGACCACTCCACCACACATCCTCACATAGTCACAGATTAGTTTCTGTGAGACTATAGTGTCTTCGTTCATATTGCACATCTCCACCTCCTTGTTTATGGAGAACCCACGCTCCACAATAGCTTGTCCATGGGACCGAAGCAGCAGCTTTTCCACAAAGCTCCAAAGTTCTGCATATCCATTCATGGCCTTATGCAGGAAGCTGTCAACTCGCAATTTTCCATCCAATGCACTGAAGGCCATGAATTCCTCTCCTCTGGCCTCACTGAAGAGGAACTTCTGAAATTGTTGGGCAATCTTATCACCTGCATTTAGATAAAGACAAGCACATCTGTAATAAATTCTAATTAAAATTATACTTTGTTGTCACAAGAGATTTATTTTCACTATACTCTGGAAAATGCATCTCATATTTTTCAACTATATTTCAATTATTATGTCTAAGAACATATATTAGGCCTACATACATTTATTATAACTCATACTAGGCTGTATTTCCAATAAAATAAAACAAAAAATGAATTGCAAAATAATAGGCTAGTATGATACCTAAAATAAGATTCCCTTTGATAAACACTAGGCTAATTGTTCACATTTCTGATATGTCTACAGATGTTACCCGCTGTGACTCCTGACAGCTTCTTATCCTGTACAAATTTCATGATGAGGGCCTTCATTTTTTGCAGGCACATGTCAGGTTCTTTGTGCATCTTTTGGGGGTCCAGGCACATCATATTTCGGACAGAGGACACTTCAATAAAATGTTCTGACACATTTTTGACAGGGCACTCTGGCTGTCTTGCATGAACAGTCCCAACTCACGCTCACTTCCACCACTCTGACTGCCTGACATTCCCTGACAAAAGCACAAAAGTCACATCACCTGAAACATCAAATAAACTCTCCCTATGTGTATCTTACACTACACAACATTTGACAGATCCAATTAATAGGTCAACTACTTGATGTCAAAACAATTAAACTGATCTCTTTAATTTCTCAACATAAATACTTCACTAGTCAAGTGACTTTGCAGCTGATATAGCACAATGATAAAGTATTTTAAGATAATTACCACCTTGAGGGCAGCTGTGGCTCCCATGCCAATGTCCACTTGCTTTGGACTGACCCAAAACTTTTGGTCCGTCACATCAAG
Source organism: Fundulus diaphanus (assembly GCA_037039145.1). Taxonomy (NCBI): domain Eukaryota; kingdom Metazoa; phylum Chordata; class Actinopteri; order Cyprinodontiformes; family Fundulidae; genus Fundulus; species Fundulus diaphanus. The sequence continues at coordinate 11,261,547 of CM073135.1, forward strand.
CTTGACCAGCTTTACTGGGGAAACGTCAACCTGGACGTCTCGCTTTATGAAGCGTCTGAGAAGGCTCTGAAAATAGAATAGCACAAGCATAATAATTATAAACAAAATTGGAAAAAGTATTACAGTATTTACAATACTTTCTACAAACATCATCATGCTGAAAACTAAGTACTTTATTTTATTGTTCATATCCTCTGTAAATGACGGGTGCTAGAATGATTAAACCATCAATATACTTTTAGTAGTCATTAGGCCTACCCTGATTAGATCCTCCAAATCTCTGCCGAGGAAGGGAATCATCGGGGCATCTGTCTAGTACTTGGTGAGAAATGGCTGAAAACTTCCTGAGACACTCATGAAGAAGTGTAACTTTGCCAAGATGAAGTGATCCATCCGGGCTTCTGCGATGGTGTCATATGACGATGACCTTGGATTGGGGAGCTTCTCGGCTTTGACCTGATCCACATAGGTGACAATATATGGCCAAATTTCAATGGCTCGCTCCACTGCTGGAAGGTTTTCCAGCCATCGATGTCCGCAAAATGGCAGAGGAAATGTATCACACTTTGTCACTAACACAAAGTCCTCTCTCCTTGCAGGTGCACAATGAAACAGGTAGTGCAGGGCTTTCAGGACTTTCTCAACTTGCCACACTGCGAAGCCGTTCTAGAACGAGTTGTGCATCATGTGAAGGCCACAATTATTTGTAGTTGGGCTCCACCACACTGCTCTCTGTGTTCCTCTTGTAAGAGTTCAACAAACTTCCAGTTTACAGCGGGCCCATCCATTGGTAGTGAGAGCATGTTGTTCAGATTCAGCTCCTTTGTACCTTCCTGCACATTTGTTAAAAAAAAAGAAAAAAAGAAAAAGATCAATTCAATGTGCTAAGTAATCCACATTATAATATAATAATGGTTGTGCTTATATAGCAGAGAGAGAGAAAGAGAGAGAGAGATCAAAAACATCCATCAAAACCCCGACACAAACACACACAAATATACACCTAAACAATAAAATGCAAACATACACAAAAACAGGCGATAATTAACGTTAATCATTATATAATTGGTATATGTTCAGTGAGTTCAATTCAGATTTGTTTTATTACAAATGAAAAGACATTATGATACAGGATGCCTTCGTACATTAAAAATGTGAGCTTTTACATTAAAAAACTTTATGCCGATTGTAACAGTGGTACTGGTTAATGTGCTCTTTTCAAGTCAGTATATAGTCACAGTGGTCTTTCTATGTGCGTGGCCTATAAATGTAATGGTCAATTTTGATAATTAAATATTTTCTATAGGTTTACAAACTGGTTAAAATCATGTATTTTGTGGTAAAATACAACATATCTAATGTGTATACAAACATAGCTTGTTTCTGCATCTCTATTTACAGCTCATTAACCCTTAAGTGAATGTTTACTGTTGCTATGTGACAGTGACAGCCTACATTAGCAGCTACATTTGCCCAACAGCCCATAAAATCACAATTCGGCATATTTAAACTATAAACCATATCTATACAACAGTTATACATCTTAAACTCTGAGCTAATGTGTTGTTACGTTAGATTGTCAAAGTGACCATAGACCTGTCACCTGTGACCTGACTGGAGCACATAACTAGTCCTATACCCGGAGTGAACACCGTGGGAGTGTGGGTGTTTAGTTACACCGCTAGCATGTGAGCTTTAAACCGCACTAACATTACTCAATATTACACCACACTTAACATGAATAATAATATGCGATTTCAAACACAATTTAATGTTACTTACATTGAAATGACCCAACTCGGCTCTGGAGTGACCCATGAATACCGATCCATAGTAGCGGGAGATGACGTAGTGTGTGACTACTCATCATCAGTAGTCCAGAATCGCAAATGAAGGTCCATTTGTTTGTTCTTTGTCGTTTTATTCAAACTTTCGTCAAACATGACGACATATGGCTTCTCACTAACGCTGCACGATAGCTTCTTCTTGATAAATGAAGCGATTCCATATTTGGCGACATATGCCGTTTTATTTTCACCACAGGTGAATGACTTTGCAAGCTGCGAATCTGGGAACATGGCAGCAAAGACGTCACGTATGTCCTCGTTCGATTTAAATGAATTGTGCCTCGTCACAGTATGGAGAACCCACAGTAACTCTGGCTTTTGGGTGTCTGGCGTTGAAATTAAACTTGTTATAGCCGATTGTGAGGTGGCGTCTGAACTAGTAACGTTAACATCGTTAGGTCGAGCTGCAAACAATGCAGGTATTAACCTGGACCCGCTATGACTAGCTGCTGCAACGTACCGCATGTGCTTTCCTCCTTTCATGTGAGACTCGATGGCTTTGAGCCCCATGGTCCCTATGATTGATTTTGACTTTGTAAAGTGCCTCGAGATGACATGTTTCATGAATTGGCGCTAAATAAATAAAATTGAACTGAATTGAATTAATGAAAAGGTCTTTTTGCAGAATTTACACACTGCCTCATTATTATTTTCAGCTGCCGCCAACCACCTCCTAAATGCATCCTTTTCCATCCACTTGTCGTTAAATTTACACTTCCCCATCTTCACCTCGACAACCGCGTAATGGCGGCACGCAAGCGCAGACCGACTTCAGCGTCTGTAGCCGACCTACCGTAATAAGCTATTAAATCGCGGACGCTGTCATTTCACACATACTAAATTGATCAAGATGTTTTTGATTAGATGTTTTACAGTGGACCACTGTGCTTCCCTATCGTCATTAAGCAGACCGGCTGAAAATGTAATACCTACAGCAACTTTACGGTAAATTTAAGACAATTTAAGACCTTAACTTAATTTCCCGGATTTTAATTTAAGACATTTTAAGACTTTTTAAGGACCCGCGGGAACCCTGATTTAGACTTTTTTTTCTCTATTATGATTATTACTATTACTGCTTTTTGCAGGTTTTAGTTATTTGAGTGAATAGAAGGTTAGGAATAACTTTGAGGACGACTGTACATAGTAGGATTTCAAATTTGAAAGGCAAATGTATTTTGTCACAAAATAGTGGGTTAATAAGTGGACTAACAAAGAAAAGGACCATATGTGAAGGCCCAGCATTCACACCAATTTTGTACCTACAACTGACTAACATTACCGCTTTGCTATAAGCAGCAGGTCTTGTGACACGACAGGGAAACTAAAGAAAAAAAAACGCTATCGTTAACGTTCATTTGTTGGCTGTAGATCTCATGATGAAGGTAGCTAGTGTAGTCACTAAAAGTTAATGTTAGCTTGAGTCGGCCAACGTTACCTTAAAGCCTCTTAAACAGGCCCTTCAACATCTGCTGAAGTCCAAGCAAACAAATCGTTGAGTCTTAACTGCTATCTACTCTTGGATCAGCTCGTGAGCTAAGTCCAATCAGGTAGCAGTATTTGCGCTTAGGGAAATGGGAAATGTCTTATAAAAATTAAGGCTGCCTCCATGCGCGTGCATGTGTTCTCTGCTCACTATCAGTCACGCTTCGTGCCGCTCTCGTGGTCGTAATAGAAGTTTTTGTGGGATAACCCCCCCCCCCTTATTTTTTTTTTATTTTTTTTTTTATAAAATCGGAGCTACACCATTCATGTAGATGACCATTACGGATTCAAAACGGTGAATTTCACTGAAAGGTGAGTGATTTTCATGTCTTTATTATCCTACAGTGGGAAATCTTCTACGTGTCGGCACAGCCCACAGCAGCTCTTTGTCTCTGTTTGCTGTGAGCAGGACAGCTTCCTGTCCCCTCCAGCAGCACAAAGTACGCTGCTAGGCTCGTAACTGGGGGGGCTATGGGGGGGCTATGAGGTGAGCTGTCCTCACCTTGCAGCCCTCGCAGGCGTGGACGCCGTAGTGGAAGCCGGAGGCCACGTCACCGCACACCTTGCACAGCAGCACCAGGCCGTTGATTTCTGATCGGAACAGACACACATCTGTAGATTCATCGTTGCAGCAGTTTCACACACAGAGCACTTCTGTGAGCCGTTTACAGGCAGAGCCCCGCAAACAGCACATTCCGGCCAAAAAGGCTGTGAGATGCACATTTAATGCTGATTCCAACTAATTTCATACTTTTACATCAAATCCTGACACCTTCATCAGGATCATCTGTGTGTGCATACATCCGCTGCCATTACTTCTTATGTTTCAGGTATTGTTAAATTACCATAAAGTCTACTTTTTATAGATAAAAATACAGATTTAGAGTGAATTAATACAATTCAAATGATCTAAAAACTAAAGGTCTACATAACTAACATGATTAAATAAAAATTTTGATTCACAAAATGTTAAAAATGAAAATATGTCATTATTTTAAGTAAGAAAATTGAAAACTGAATGAGCACAAATAAGTGCTCATGGAGAACAGCTGGTGAATAAAAAAAGAATACTCCTTGCATTTAAACCCTTATATCCCCTCTCATTAACATAATAAAATATGAGGAATACGTTTTTAAAAAAATAGTGATTATTAAATTATGATTAAGAATGAGGAGAATTGAGGATTTTGCCCACAATAAAATCATAAAATATGAGAGTAAATAAAGGTAAGGAAAGCAGTCATCTTTTCTATTTTGTGACGTTTGTGAGCTTTTGTTCACCATCTGAGCCATTGGTCCTGTATAGCTTTTATAGCATTTATACCTTTCTCTTATTTTACAGACCACAGACCTAAAGCCTGAAGCGTCACATGGACTTCATCAAGGACCACTGAGGCAGCGCCGCTTACTTGTGACTCCACATTTTCCCGAGGAGGACGAGCGGCCACCTCTCTGAGTCCCTGGAAGGTTTTGGCCGCCGACGCCGAGCGCTGGGTCAAGCGGCCGGCCCCGGCTGGGCGAGGAGCCCCGCTGAGGCGAGGCCGACTGGTAGCTGCCGTTGGAGGAGTCGCTGTGGCAGGAGTCCGGGCTGGAGGTGGAGCTGGAAGAGCTGATGTAGGCGATCACGCCTCCTGGTCATGTAGAGGGGAGGAAAGGAGGAGGGTGCGAGTGCATGAGAAAGTGGAGCGACCGGACACTGCACCGAGCAGAGAGTAGTGCTCCACACTGCCAGTCAGCTGGCTGAAAGAAGGATGCTGCATCTTTGCTTTCCTCCAACAAAGCCTCATTTAACCACCAGAAGCATTTTTGGTTGTGACAAAACAACGACGGTCAGCCACTAAAGGAGCCTCATCCATCACTCTTCTTACAGTAACACCGTTTTGAAACTACAGACGCATCTCAATTAAATATCAGTTAAAAATTATAAGAAATGTCAGAAAATTCTTCTTCTTTTTTTTTTTTACTGTAGTCCAGCAAGTGAAACGTTACACAAATACCCTAAAAACTACTGCTGAAGCTAACGGCCGTTTGTGGGATATTTTTGTTTAAATCGATGCATCCAAATAAGCATATAGCATAGATATTTGCGTTAACATTCTACTATTTTTAGCGCAGGACGGAAAAAAGTTATTTCTGAAGTTGGCATCTGAATCACAGCTTTTAATTTTGTACTAAAACCCAAAGAATAAACAAACGCCATTGTGCTAGCATTATTCAAGTAGTAAAACCTGCTTGTTCTTGCAGTAGCAATAATCAATGCTCTTCTGTTTTAAATAACAGGGCCTTTTCTCACTTGCATTTTTACCTTTTGGAAATGTTGTGAAACCGTGACATTGTGACCCGATGTTAGCTTCTCGTAGCCAGTCTCTATTGGTCAGATGTCTCAGCTCATCAACCTGTTAAGCTGGCACTCCCCCCAGCGTCCCACTGTCAAAGCTGGGAATCCAGCCCCAACATTTACCTCAGCCGCTGCCATCTACCTGCTTTGCTCCTGAGTAACCCAACCAGCAGCTCCCAGACAGCCGCCCTGTGTGCAACTAACCGTGTCAAAGTAAAGAAACCAGATCAGAACTCACCGACAACTTCCTCGGCAGACCAGTTGCCTCCCCATCACAGGCTGACCTGATTTCTTACCCCTGCTCATCTCAGCCATTAGATAACATTAGATAACCATTACATAATGTTAGCTTCACATGGTTGTGTGTGTGTGTGTGTGTGTGTGTGTGGGGGGGGGGGGGGGTAGGCTGGACCTTTGCTGCAACCATCTGCACCAGAAAGCCTCACGAGAGCCAAAGCGGGGACCATTTCTAAAGGGGTCTATTTTGATGGCTTTTAAGTTGAGCCCACTCATATCACAGCAGTCAAGGTGCAACATGAGGCAAGGTTATCGATCAGTCCTTTCAGCAAACGTCTCTCATCTACATCCGCTGGTCAAACCCACATAAAAGGCCCCTGCAGTAAGCTGAAAGACATGTCAGGAGAAAAAAGCATGGCCACATTTGGTACACCAGGCCAGTGGCATAAGTTCATTACAGGAGGAAACGATGCAAAACAATGAATAGGCGCGGAGATGTTATGTGATGACGCATTTGAAACTGGAACACTGAAATCTGAAAAATGATGCTGCCTTTAAAGATCTGCAGGAAAATCCAGGTCTACTTTCTTTTTTTCACGCTGAGTTTTAGAAGTGCAACCAAATATCACGTTTAAAACTGTCAATTCATAAAAGTGCTGCATGTCAGAATATAAAACCAGTGGAAACGATTTTTACCACACAATCTCGATAAACAGCACGTTCACACGATGTTCTCATGGGTGAATCTTTCCGATGGGCCTGAACGCACCACTAATTCATAACTCTCAACCCAGCCCACGTGGAAGGGGCATGCTCTTCCCCTGGAAAACTGGGTCACGGTGCGCCGCCTCACGTGGATCCGCAGCACAAACCCACGCTTCGCGGCGGGGCGAATTATGTAATGGCTGCGTCACCGCCACGCTCGACCAATGAGCGGAGACGTAAGGGCAACGTAAACACATGTGCACATGGCTAGGCTGGCGGGTCCATGTGAGGAGAAGGGACCGCAGCGCTGCCAAAACAAAGTGGACGGGCAACGGCAACAGCCCCCCCGAGCCCAGACTAACATCCACATACCGCAGTAAGCGCCACAGCCAGAACATCCGGATGTAAACACGGTCCACTTATCATTGTTAATTCCTGGCCAACTGTGTGGTGTGATGAGTCGGTTTTAGTCCAGCTGAACTTCTGAAACCTACAAGTCTCTTGGTATTTAAATGACACTCACCAGCTTTGCTCGGGTCCATGTCCTGCGAGTTTCCCCTCTGCTACCTCGGTGCCGAAGCCGTGTTTGGTTCGGTGCTCAGCAACTGGAAAGTCGCAGACGGGTAATGTTCGGTGGGTGAAAAGGTGGACTTCAGGTTAAAACACGGAAAGTAAGAGCCCCGGAGAGAGAGCCCGGTTCGTAGAGGCACAATCTGACAGCGGTGGGAAAAAACACAGCCTTTTAAAGCCCACTTCAATAACGTAACAAAAAAGCCCAACAATTCGAGCTAGTCTAACAGCCAGAAGGTTCTGTCCCGCTTTCTCTCTGCTCCAGTAACCGAAACTCAGCGACGAAAGCCGAAACACAAAGGATGAGAGCGCCAGGTGAGGAGAACTGGGTTCGGAAGGGAGCCGTGTGCTACCATGTGACCCAGTTCCCCGGCTCCTCCCTCTCCGCTGCCTGCAGTGTCTATGTAACCCACTGACATACTTTCACCAGAGCGAACAAAGACTGCGGGGGAGCTGGGAGGAAACAGCGGAGAGCCGCTCAGTTAATCAGAACCGGACCCAGACCGGTCTGAACCCAGTTCTGCTTGGTCCAGCTTCACACGGTTCCATCAGTCTGCTTCGTTGTTTTATTCTTATCCTCCTGAGGAGTCCTGACAAAATGCTCTGATTTCTGCTGCTCTGTTGGTCTGAGGCGTCACTGAGGACCGATACAATAAATGACGTGGAAAATATTATTAATCAGTGAGAATGGTATACAGCATTCTCACTTATTGTTTTCCTGTTTTTCTTTATTATTAGGTGCCTGCCAAGCATTTGCAATGAGGAGGCAGTGCTGTGCGAAGCACAGCACTGCCTCCCATGCAAATGCATGGAGGCACCTACTACTATTCACCTCTAAACGGACTATTTATTATCAGTGAGAATGCTATACAGCATTCTCACTTATTGTTTTCCTGTTTTTCTTTATTATTATTATTATTATTATCAGTGAGAATGCTATACAGCATTCTCACTTATTGTTTTCCTGTTTTTCTTTATTATTATTATTATTATTCCGTCGGCGTCTAACTACTCCCGCATACTTCAACCAATTTCAACAATTTTGGTGTCAAAACGTTCGGCTCGTTCCCGGCATGCCTGCTATATCTCATGGTTATGCTAACTTTTATACTTTTTAAAATATTTCACTTTTTGTGCGTTTTTGGTTGCTCCCATTGAAATCAATGCAAAATCCTTCAAATTCTTCACATTTTTCATATTCCTTCAAATTCCTTCAAATTCTTGTAATCATTCTTATTATTCAAATTGTTCAAATGGTTCAAATCTTTCAGATTTTTCAAATTTTTTCAAATTTTTCAATTTTTTTCAAATTTTTCAAATTTTTCAAATACTTCAAATTCTTCAAATTTTTCAAATTCTTCAAATTCCTTCTAATTCTTCTGATACAACTGATATTAATACTACTACTACAACAGATACTACTCTTACTACTACTACTACTACTACTACTGATACTACTACTACTGATACTACTACTACTACTACTGATACTACTACCACTACTACTACTACTAATGCCACTACTGCTTCTACTACTGATGCTACTGCTGATACTACAACAACTACTACTGATACTACTACTATTACTACTACTACTACTACTACTAGTAGTACTACTGATACTACTACTACTACTACTACAAATTCCTTCAAATTCTTCAAATTCCTTCAAATTCTTTAAAAACTGATACTACTACTACTACTGATACTACTTCTACTACTACTGATACTTCTACTACTACTACTGATACTACTGATAATACTACTACTACTGATACTACTACTACTACTGATACTACTACTACTACTAATGATACTACTAATGATACTACTGCTGCTACTGCTACTACAACAACTACTACTGCTACTACTACTATTACTACTACTAATACAACTACTACTACTAGTACTACTGATACTACTACTACTACTACTACTACTACAAATTCTTTAAAAACTGATACTACTACTACTACTGATACTACTACTACTACTACTGATACTACTACTATTACTACTACTATTACAACTACTACTACTACTAGTACTACTGATACTACTACTACTACTACTACTACTACTACTTCCTTCAAATTCCTTCAAATTCTTTAAAAACTGATACTACTACTACTACTAGTGATATTACTACTACTACTACTGATACTACTACTATTACTACTAATAATACAACTACTACTACTACTACTACTACTGATACTACTACTACTACTACTACAAATTCCTTCAAATTCTTCAAATACCTTCAAATTCCTTCAAATTCTTTAAAAACTAATACTACTACTACTGATACTACTGATACTACTACTACTACTACTACTACTACTGATACTACTACTACTAGTACTACTGATACTACTACTACTACTACAAATACCTTCAAATTCTTTAAAAACTAATACTACTACTACTACTGATACAACTACTACTACAAATTACTTCAAATTGTTCAAATTTTTCAATTTTTTTAAATTCTTCAATGTTTTTCAGCTATTTGTTTTCTTCGGCATGGATCTTCTGCATCTTCTCCTCAAATCATTTTGCAGATTAGCATTCTCACTCGCTGTTGCGTAGGAACAGCTTTTTCTAGTTATTATTATCAGTGAGAATGCTATACAGCATTCTCACTTATTGTTTTCCTGTTTTTCTTTATTATTATTATTATTATCAGTGAGAATGCTATACAGCATTCTCACTTATTGTTTTCCTGTTTTTCTTTATTATTATTATTATTATTCCGTCGGCGTCTAACTACTCCCGCATACTTACACCAATTTCAACAATTTTGGTGTCAAAACGTTCGGCACGTTCCCGGCATGCCTGCTATATCTCATGGTTATGCTAACTTTTATACTTTTTAAAATATTTAACTTTTTGTGCGTTTTTGGTTGCTCCCATTGAAATCAATGCAAAATCCTTCAAATTCTTCAAATTTTTCATATTCCTTCAAATTCTTTCAAATTCTTCTTATTGTTGAAATTGTTCAAATGGTTCAAATCTTTCAGATTTTTCAAATTTTTTCAAATTTTTCAAATTTTTCCAAATTTTTCAAATACTTCAAATACTTCAAATTCTTCAAATTTACTACTACTACAACAGACACTACTCCTACTACTACTACTACTACAACTGATACTACTACTACTACAACTGATACTACTACTAGTGATACTACTACTACTACTACTACTGATACTACTACCACTACTACTACTACTAATGATACTACTGCTGCTACTACTACTACTACTGCTGATACTACTACTATTACTACTACTACTACTACTACTAGTACTACTGATACTACTACTACTACTACTACAAATTCCTTCAAATTCTTCAAATTCCTTCAAATTCTTTAAAAACTGATACTACTCCTACTACTACTGATACTTCTACTACTAATACTGATACTACTACTACTACCACTACTGATACTACTACTACTACTGATACTACTACTACTACTACTACTACTACTACTAATGATACTACTGCTGCTACTGCTACTACTACTGCTACTACAACAACTACTACTGCTACTACTACTAGTACTACTGATACTACTACTAGTACTACTGATACTACTACTAATACTACTACTACTACTAAAAATTCCTTCAAATTATTTAAAAACTGATACTACTACTACTACTGATACTACTACTACTACTACTGATACTACTACTATTACTACTACTAATACAACTACTACTACTAGTAGCACTACTGATACTACTACGACTACTACTACAAATTCCTTCAAATTCTTCAAATTCCTTCAAATTCTTTAAAAACTAATACTACTACTACTGATACTACTACTACTGATACTACTGATACTACTACTACTACTACTGATACTAGTACTAGTACTACTACTACTACTACAAGTTACTTCAAATTGTTCAAATTCTTCAATGTTTTTCAGCTATTTTTTCTCTTCTGCATGGATCTTCTGCATCTTCTCCTCAAATCATTCTGCAGATTAGCATTCTCACTCGCTGTTGCGTAGGAACAGCTTTTTCTAGTTATTATTATTATTATTATTATTATTCCGTCGGCGTGTAACTACTCCCACATACTTCAACCGATTTCAACAATTTTGGTGTCAAAACGTTCAGCTCCTTCCCGACATTCCTGCTATATCTCATCATTATTCTAACTTTAATACTTTTTAAAATATTTGTACTTTTTGTGCGTACTTTTTTCCCATTGAAATGAATGCAAATTCCTTCAAATTCTTCAAATTTTTCATATTCCTTCAAATTCCTTCAAATTCTTTTAATCATTCTTATTGTTCAAATTGTTCAAGAGGTTCAAATGGTTCAAATCTTTCAAATTTTTCACATTTTTTCGACTTTTCCAATTTTTTTCAAATTTTTCAAATACTTCAAGTACTTCAAATTCTTAAAATTTTTCAAATTCTTAACATTTTTCAAATTCCTTCTAATTCTTCTGATACAACTGATATTAATACAACTACAACAGATACTACTCCTACTACTACTACTCCTACTACTACTACTACAACTGATACTACTACTTCTGATACTACTACTACTGATACTACTACCACTACTACTACTACTAATGATACTACTGCTGCTACTGCTACTACTACTGATGCTACTGCTGATACTACAACAACTACTACTGATACTACTACTATTACTACTACTACTACTACTAGTACTACTGATACTACTACTACTACTACTACTACTACAAATTCCTTCAAATTCCTTCAAATTCTTTAAAAACTGATACTACTACTACTACTGATACTTCTACTACTCCTACTGACACTTCTACTACTCCTACTGATACTACTACTACTACTACTACTACTACAACTACTACTACTACTACTACTACTGATACTACTACTACTACTACTACTACTACTACTACTACTACTACTACTACTAATGATACTATTGCTGCTACTGCTACCACTACTGCTACTACAACTACTACTGCTACTACTACTATTATTACTACTAATACAACTACTACTACTACTACTACTAGTACTACTGATACTACTACTAATACTACTACTACTACAAATTCCTTCAAATTCTTTAAAAACTGATACTACTACTACTACTGATACTACTACTACTACTACTACTGATACTACTACTATTACTACTACTAATACAACTACTACTACTACTAGTACTACTGATACTACTACTACTACTACAAATTCCTTCAAATCCTTCAAATTCCTTCAAATTCTTTAAAAACTAATACTACTACTACTGATACTACTACTACTACTACTGCTACTACTGATACTACTGATACTACTACTACTGATACTACTACTACTACTACTACTACTACTACTACTACAAATGACTTCAAATTGTTCAAATTCTTCAAATTTTTCAAATTCTTCAATGTTTTTCAGCTATTTTTTCTCTTCTGCATGGATCTTCTGCACCTTCTCTTCAAATCATTCTGCAGATTAGCATTCTCACTCGCTGTTGCGTAGGAACAGCTTTTTCTAGTTATTATTATTATTCCGTCGGCATGTAACTACTCCCACATACTTCAACCGATTTCAACAATTTTGGTGTCAAAACGTTCAGCTCCTTCCCGACATTCCTGCTATATCTCATCATTATTCTAACTTTAATACTTTTTAAAATATTTGTACTTTTGTGCGTACTTTTTTCCCATTGAAATGAATGCAAATTCCTTCAAATTCTTCAAATTTTTGATATTCCTTCAAATTCCTTCAAATTCTTTTAATCATTCTTATTGTTCAAATTGTTCAAATGGTTCAAATGGTTCAAATCTTTCAGATTTTTCAAATTTTTTCATATTTTTCAAATTTTTTCAAATTTTTCAAATACTTCAAATTCTTCAAATTTGTCAAATTCTTCAAATTTTTCAAATTCCTTCTAATTCTCCTGATACAACTGATATTAATACTACAACTACAACAGATACTACTCCTACTACTACTGCTACTACAACTGATACTACTACAACTGATACTACTACTACTACTACTGATAGTACTACCACTACTACTACTACTAATGATACTACTGCTGCTACTGCTACTACTACTGATGCTACTGCTGGTACTACAACTACTACTGATACTACTACTATTACTACTACTACTACTAGTACTACTGATACTACTACTATTACTACTACTACTACTAGTACTACTGATACTACTACTACTACTACTACTACAAATTCCTTTAAATTCTGCAAATTCCTTCAAATTCTTTAAAAACTGATACTACTACTACTACTGATACTACTCCTACTACTACTGATACTTCTACTACTACTACTGATACTACTACTACTACTACTACTACTGATACTACTACTACTACTGATACTACTACTACTACTGATACTACTGCTGCTACTACTACTACTGATACTACTACTACTACTATTACTACTACTAATACAACTACTACTACTACTAGTACTACTGATACTACTACTACTACTACTACTACAAATTCCTTCAAATTCTTTAAAAACTGATACTGCTACTACTACTGATATTACTACTAATACTACTGATACTACTACTATTACTACTAATAATACAACTACTACTACTAGTAGTACTACTGATACTACTACTACTACTACTACAAATTCCTTCAAATTCTTCAAATACCTTCAAATTCCTTCAAATTCTTTAAAAACTACTACTACTACTACTGATACTACTACTACTACTGCTACTACTGCTACTACTACTACTACTACTGATACTACTACTACTACTACTGCTACTACTGATACTACTGATACTACTACTACTACTACTACTGATACTACTACTACTACTACTACAAATTACTTCAAATTGTTCAAATTCTTCAAATTTTTCAAATTCTTTAATATTTTTCAGCTATTTTTTCTCTTCTGCATGGATCTTCTGCATCTTCTCAAATCATTCTGCAGATTAGCATTCTCACTCGCTGTTGCGTAGGAACAGCTTTTTCTAGTTCTTATTAATATTCTTAATTGTTTGACGATTAATGCGGCCCGAACCGTAGCGTGCACCCCCACAATATAGGTATCAAAACGTGCGGCTCGGTCGGGAATGGTGTGCTATTACTTTTATTGGGGTTTCGAGTTACCATGGCGACAAAATTAGCGAAAAACCACCCCCAAAAATCCCATAGGAATCAATGGAATCGGGTAGAAAGAAAGCCTCAAAAAAGCCTCCAAATGGCTATTTTCAACGCTGTACTGTGTCGCCATGCTTTCACCTACGAACACCGTTTAACTTCCAGTTTGTAGACATATCTGTGAACTACTCAGAAGTGAAAACGGGATGGGGATATCTTTTATCGTCTTTTCACAGTTACTCCTCAAAGCTCATGTCCAAAAATCAGCAAAATCATCGTTTATAATGAAAGTCAATGACGGAATTCTCAGACTCTTAGAGTGGCCCACTCTAGCGTTTTCAAAGATTTCAAAACTCCGAACAACTTCCGCCTACTCGCTCAATTTTCACTCTACGTAGACAAATTATACATCAAAACGTAGGTATTTTTGTCTGGATTCAGGAAATGTAACCCTCATTGGTGTAGCTTTTATAGATTTTTCGCAAATCACCTCAGACCGACACAAACCCGAAATCCTCCCCATTCATTTCCTATGGAGCGGTTTTGAAAAATGACGTGTGAAAATCCAAAACATCACATGTTTTCGCATCGTCGCTACTCCTAAACTGTTTCATGTACAAGCATGAGACTTTCACACATGAATGTCCCGACCCTTCTGGCACTCATAAAAAAGGAATTGTTTGGATAACTGTTACGGTTTTACCGCAGGAACAATTTGTTCGGGAGTAGCGAATGTGCAAATTCCTGAAAACGCTTTTTAGCTGCATTTTCCCACATCATCCACTTTTTTACATCGTCGCTGTGCCTACACCGATTTTTGTACAAACATGAAAATGGGCACCATAGTCCTCAAAAGCCTGCTGATACTCATAGTGAAAGAATTATTTTGATATCTCTTATACTTTTTCAGCTACAGCGATTTGTTCGGGACCTTTTTTAGAGGATTTCAAAAAATCCATAAAAATCACCTTTATATCATAATTTTTCACGCCTTTATTAAACTTTTTCCAGCAAAAACCGATAGCCTGTCTTCTTCCCCTATCCGTCACGAAATAAACGCAGAAAAAATTACGTCTCTACCATTTACGGATCAGGAGATATGGAGCGTTGTTCGGGGCAAAGTTCTCCATTATAATCCAATGGGACTTATTGTGAGCAAAGTCTCTGCACTTCGGTAGACTGGCCTGCAGCAGAGGTGTGAGTGAGTTTCCATGACGACGGAACTCTGAGGGCCAGAGGGAGAAGCTCCATTGGGATACAATGGCAACTTTCGACGCCCGCTGCAGCGGCTGTGATTAATGTAGGAATCTGAAATTCGCACAGTCACTTCCTCTTAACATTTTTAAATTTTCAAGCCTGCAGCAGAGGTGTGAGTGAGTTTCCATGACGACGGAACTCTGAGGGCCAGAGGGAGAAGCTCCATTGGGATACAATGGCAACTTTCGACGCCCGCTGCAGCGGCTGTGATTAATGTAGGAATCTGAAATTCGCACAGTCACTTCCTCTTAACATTTTTAAATTTTCAAGCCTGCAGCAGAGGTGTGAGTGAGTTTCCATGACGACGGAACTCTGAGGGCCAGGGGGAGAAGCTCCATTGGGATACAATGGCAACTTTCGACGCCCGCTGCAGCGGCTGTGATTAATGTAGGAATCTGAAATTCGCACAGTCACTTCCTCTTAACATTTTTAAATTTTCAAGTGACTTTCAGCCATGTGTCACTTTTCTGTCCCATTTTGGATTTCACATGCTTTCCTATTGGGCCTTTGCTTCCAACAGGACCTGGCTTGATAACCAGACATGACCCAATTGGCCAATACAGCACCACCCACCTGTGGGAAATGGCGCTACTGACCATTTTGGTCAAATGTTGAGTTCTGGGCCCAGATGTGGTGAGGCTGAGTTGCTAAAGGAGGCCAATCTGACTCATGAGCTTTGGTGACCTTTGGTGACATTAAGTATTGGCACCCTTTTTGAGGCACTTCCCAGTACAGGATTTGGACCAAACTGACAGAGTACACTCACCTGGTGATACTGAACACAACCCTGTTAGCGGCTAACTGTTAGCATGTTGCTAACCGGAAGTAGCTCTAGGAAGGTCTCACCAACTTCTGCTTCACAGAGTCTGTTCTTACTCTAGAGAGAAAGCTCCACAAGAAATTTGGGCTACGTCGCATAAAGCATCTCCAAGCTATGAGGTGTCAAACATCCAATGCTTTTCAATGGGGGATCAAACCCCTTATGGTCCCAATACTGCATGCCCATATATGGCGCTACAGTATAGCTCAGATGGAAAGTGCAGGCTTTGCATGCAAGAGGTCATGGGATCGAATCCCGGTGTGGCACACTTAGAGTTTTATATTATAATCCCCACAGTATGTATAACAAAATATGTGTGCTGATCCTATGAAGTATTTTTTTGTACCACCCGCCATTTTGAGTTACCATGGCAACGTTATAAAAAACGTATTTTCTCCCTATTTGAAGCACATCCCAGTACAGGATTTGGACCAAACTGACAGAGTACAATCCCCCGGTGATACTGAACACAACCATGTTAGCGGCTAACGGTTAGCATGTTGCTAACAGGAAGTAGCTCTAGGAAGGTCTCACCAACTTCTGCTTCACAGAGTCTGTTCTTACTGTAGAGTGAAAGCTCCACAACAAAGTTTGGCCATGTCGGATAAAGCATCTCCATGTTAGGAGGTGTCAAATATTCAATGCTTTTCAATGGGCCAAGACCACCCGCCATTTTGAGTTACCATGGCGACGTAATAAAAAACGTATTTTCTCCCTCTTTGAGGCACTTCCCAGCACAGGTTATGGACCAAACTAACAGAGTACCATCACCTGGTCATCCTGAACACAACCTTGTTAGCGGCTAACGGTTAGCATGTTGCTAACAGGAAGTAGCTCTAGGAAGGTCTCACCAACTTCTGCTTCACAGAGTCTGTTCTTACTGTAGAGTGAAAGCTCCACAACAAATTTTGGCCATGTCGGATAAAGCATCTCCATGTTAGGAGGTGTCAAATATTCAATGCTTTTCAATGGGCCAAGACCACCCGCCATTTTGAGTTACCATGGCGACGTAATAAACAACGTATTTTCTCCCTCTTTGAGGCACTTCCCAGCACAGGTTATGGACCAAACTAACAGAGTACCATCACCTGGTCATCCTGAACACAACCTTGTTAGCGGCTAACGGTTAGCATGTTGCTAACCGGAAGTAGCTCTAGCAAGCTCGCACAAACTTTTGCTTCACAGAGTCTGTACTTCCTTTAGAGAGGAAGCTCTACAACAAATTTGGGCCATGTCAGATAAAGCATGTCTATTTTATGAGGTGTCAAACATCCATTTTTGACCCCTATTTGCCTCTGTTACATGCTGCAGAAATGCTCCAAAGACACTGAAATCACACATTCACCTCAGTACCTCACATGATAAAGGTAATGATAATTAAGACAGAGGGCTACAGCGGTCCATTGACTTAACATGGCACCTTTGGACGGCCGTTGCGGGGGCTGTGAAGACCGTAGCAAGCTGAAATTCGCAGTGTTACTTCCCGTTAGTATTTTCAACGGTACGGTACGCACCACGAGGCAGGCACCTTGCTAAATTTCTTCAGAAATTTTCTAGTTATTATTATTATTCCGTCGGCGTGTAACTACTCCCGCATACTTCAACCGATTTCAACGATTTTCGTACCAAAACGTTCAGCTCCTTCCCGACATTCCAGATATATCTCATTATTCTAACTTTTATACTTTTTAAAATATTTGTACCTTTTGTGCGTTTTTTGCTCCCATTGAAATGAATGCAAATTCCTTCAAATTTTTCATATTCCTTCAAATTCCTTCCAATTCTTCTAATTGTTCAAATGGTTCAAATTATACACATTTTTCAATTTTTTCAAATTTTTCAAAATTTTTCAAATAATTCAAATACTTCAAATTCTTAATTTTTTCAAATTCCTTCAAATTCTTCTGATACAACTGATATTAATACTACTACTACTACAACAACAACAACAACAGATACTACTCCTACTACTACTGATACTACTACTAATACTGCTACTACTACTACTACTACTGCTGATACTACAACTACTACTACTGATACTACTACTGGTACTACAACTACTACTACTGATAGTACTACTGATACTACTACTACTAGTACTACTACTACTACTACAGATACTACTACTACTACTATTGATACAACTACTACTACTGGTACAACTACTACTGCTGATTCAACTACTACTACTGATACAACTACTACTACTGATACTACTACTACTACTGATACAACTACTACTACTACTACTGATACTACTACTACTACTATTACTAATCCTAACTTTCAAATATCCTTGAACTATCTTCAACTAGTTCAGCTTTTTCATAACATTCTTCTAATCCTTCAGCTGATTTTCATGTTAAAATTGGTTCTTCTTTTATTTCATTTCAGCTAGTTTTTCACTTCTGCAGGGATCTTCTGCATCTTCTGCTCAAATCATTCTGCAGATTAGTATTCTAACTCGCTGTTATGTAGGAACAGCTTTTTCTAGTTATAGCTGTGTTTTTCCTTTTTCTTCTTACTTACTCTGTGTCATGTTGCATTCCATTTACTTCGGAAATCATAAGTAGGAGCTGGGAATGTGGTAAACCAGAGTAAGCAGCGTTTTAGTTAACACGGTCGGTCGAAGTCAGGATTCCAAAATAAAGACAAAAGGTTAGGATTCCAATATGGCGACGTACTTTAAAGCTGTACTCTCCCCATGTAAACACAGTTTTTAAGTTGTTTGGTTCTGAGTTGCAGCCACTACATGTAACGTTGATTTTAGACGCACTCTTCCAACTATGTCTTGTAGAATAAACATGTTTTCATGACAGCTTACTATTGTTGATGTGAGGAGCTGCCATGTTGGATCCGACAGTCGGCCTTAAAAAAATTCTACGACTTTCCAGGGGGAAAGTCCAGATTTAGCAGAGGTAGCAAAAGTATTCACATCTATTACTCAAGTAAAAGTGTAGATACTATCGTTTAAAAATACTTCTGTAGAAGTAGAAGTATAAACTCAAACCCTTTACTCAAGTAAAAGTATAAAAGTTTATGGATATAAAACTACTTAAAGTAATAAAATAGAAGTACCCTCCCCCATTACTATAATTATATTGCATGAATTTAATATTGAAAAATATGGGATTGGATGCTTCACTGTTTCAATGTACATTGAAAAAAATTTACATTTTATTATTTAAGGTCCATATGGGTGCAATATGGAGCATCAACATGGGTTTCATGGAGCAGAAAATCTGATGTCTGGTTGCCTGTAAGTATTAGTGCAAAAAGTCAAACTTCGGAGACATATTATCAATAACCTTTTACTTGTTATTATTGGAATGTAAATGAACATCCAAGCGCAGCTACAGGAATTAATGAGGGCAACAGAAAACTGGACATGAAAATGAGTGCATTACCCTCTTATAACTATTACCCTTGTATGGTTGTCTGTATAGACAGTGTTCAAAATTAATGATTCTAGCGGTTAATAAAACATAAAAACAAATAATCCTAAAAATGCAATGTTCTTCTACGGTTTGTTCATCAGTTTTTGTTGGGCCGTTTGGCAAACAACTTGGCAGTACTGCCTCCAACCACAATCCAAATCACTCTGTTCAGGTAGCTCTATTTATCTGAATATTATTTTGTTTTAGTTTTTTATTGACAAGCCAGAGTGAAAACAAGCTGGAATAAAATAGAAGTAATGAGGCTATTTTCAGGTGCAGTGATGGTTTGTGCGCCGCCTCCAAATGTAATTTAGTAAAGCTCACATGATGATGACTTTGCGAGCTTCTGATGGGTTTATTCACAACACGTTCACTGGAGGAACGTCTGTGAGCGTCAACTCCTCAAACACACTGCTTCCTTGTGTGACATCATGGGAACATCTTCCTGAAACCAGCCCAGAGATCAGGACTGTGGACCTCCACCAGTCTGGTTCTTCGTAGGATTCAACTTCCAGATGCGTGAGGGTTCCACATTCATAAACAGGAAGGCCTCCTTCCCATCACCCTAATCTTAAGCTCCCTCCACAGAATCTGTATCAGATTCTAGTCAGGACTGTTTTGGGGCTGCTACAAACGTAGTGATACTTACAGTGAGAAGAAGAAATATTAAAATGTCCAAACACAAATCAGTGAGGAGTGTGAAAACGTAATAGTTAACTGGATTCAGTGTGTTGAAGCAAGTTCTTCTGACTGGATTGGTGCTGGATGTTGGATAAGATGTCAGGGTAATAGCTGTATAGTCATTTAGAGAAATGATTGGTGATTTGTCTTTGGTACCGGAACAATGCAGGAGGTCCTCCACAACACTGGAACCTTCTCCTGGGTCAGAAAAAGGTTTACAGAGTCCCAGAGAGCTGCTCTACACAGGCCTTCAGGACTCTGGGCCAGACATCATCTGGACCGGCTGTCTTACTCTGGTTCATTTTCTCCAGCTGCCTCTTCTAGAGACAGAACAGTAGGAGGGGGAGAGAAAAGGAGCACCAGCATCTTCTGATTTGGTAACATTGCACTGGTAGATTTTCTTGCTAAATAACATTTCAGTGTCCCGGCTGCAGAGATGACACTTCACTGTGACATGTAGAGGTGGAACCCAGTCATTGTTTTGAAAGTCCTAAGTAAGTCTCAAGTCTTTCCACCCAAGTCTGGAGTGTTAAGGCATGCAAATCTGGAGTAGAACTTCTAAACGTTCTAGCTTTCAAGTCTTAATCTATTTATTTGACCAAATATGTAACTTGATTAGATTAATAATAATTATGAGATGCAGTGTTTTTCTTTGCTAGAACAATCAAAAATAGGAAGTGTACTTATGATGCTTTTTGTAGAAAATATTAAACAAACAAACAAAATGAGCAAACTGATCCATAATATAAATAACTGAAATGATTTCTGTACAAAATCAGAATTATTTCCATGTGTACCAACTGCAACAATGCAAACCTGCGTTTACAACATTATCTGAGTAACCTCAGATGTTCTGCTGTCTGCCAGCAGATTTAAGTTTCAAGTTACACCTACGCTCACATGGAATTCCTCCTGGGTCAGTATGACATCTGGGTGCTTTATTCTCCTACTCCAGTCAACAGCGCCTGGCTGCAGCCATGGGGCTCTTTTTCAGTGTGCACTCCACTGCATGAGGCGTCTAAATGAAACCTGGGAGGGGTGATCAGTACCGCAGTTCACCCGTTTCTTTTTGGGGTATTTAACCAGATAAGGTCAGAGGTCAGTGGGACCCTAGATATCCAGTGAAGGACAGACGATGAAGAGGGAGTTACAGAGGAGATGGCCATTATTCTCATTCCATCTTTGTTTCCGGTCGACCCAGTCCATCTGTAGGTTACAGGGCTATACTGTTCTAGCTGTGACCTGGAACATCTTGTCATCATCATTCCTTTTTTTAGTGATTAAAATACAAATGCTGGGGAAAAGTAATGTAATGGGATCTACTGTAGTTTATTTAAAAAGGGGGGAGCATGTAATTATTGGTGAACATATACACCATACTGGGGTACTTTTCAGATTTTGTCACGCTACAACAAACCCATGTGTCTCATTTCAGTTTTAAGTTTATTTATATTAATATATATTAAGTGTTGATGTGAGACAGGTGTGTGCATAGTTTTTAAGCAAAAGGAAAATTATACCTTTTTTTCCAAATAAAAATCAGAAAAAATGTGGTGTGCAGCCCTCTGAGTTAATACTTTGTAGAACCACCTTTCACTGCAGTATCAGCTGCAGAATCATACTCAGATATGATGGAGAGTGACAGTGAACATGCACTTTCAAGTCTTGCCACACATTCTTGTCTCCTTCTGCTGGGAGGCGGACCTCCACTCCAGTCTCAGGTCGTCTGCAGCCTCTAACAGGGTTTCTTCCAGGATTGTCCCAGATTTAGCTCCATGCATCATGACCATCTTCACCATCACTGTGGCGAAAGCATCCCCGGTGTTATGCTGCCACTGCCATGTTTCACAGTAGGGATGTGTTCAGTGTTAGTTTTCTGTTTAGCATGCAAAAAACCCCAGAGGACCATGGATCATTTTCCTTTTACTTTACAATTATTCCGTACTGTTTGTTGGCCTATTTTGTAAAATCCCAATAACATATACATTGATGTTTGTGTCTGTAATATGACAAAACAGGAAAAGATTCAAGTGGAATGGATACATTGAAGTAGTTGCATCTCATCCTGCTATTACTTATAATTCAGTTTAATTCAACTTCTTAACAAGCAAAAGTCATCTTCAAGCGGGGGGGGGGGGGGGGGGGGTAAATCTAAAAATACTTCCTTAATTCATTTGGTTGGGAACATACCAGTTAAAGGTTTAGATGAAGTTAATATTTTTTGATAACTCAGATAAATAGTCCAACCACAGATCAGGTTTTACCTTTGCTGTGCAACAATATGTTTGGTTTGGCTATGAAGAAGTATTAATAAATGCAAAACACAATTATTAACACAAAATTACAGAGTCGGGGCACCACCTGATTAAAAGGAATTAATAGGCAAACAGTTCTCAGACTTAGTCTCTCAGCGAATAGCTGCCTGGTGAGGCTTGGCATTAAAGAACAATAAATGAAGGAGTGAATTTGTGCACTAGTGTTGTTCACAAACTCTAAATGAGCTATTACCCATTAACTCAACATTTAGTAAAATGAAAAGAAGCAAAAAAATAAAAATATAATACTGGAAAAACAACATTAAATGATGCAGTGAAATCACAGTTCGGTGAGATCATGCATGTTTTATTTTGTGTGTTTAAGAACATGGTTTGTTTTGAAGAGTTTGGAATCAGGTCAAATTAGCTTAAAAGCGAGCAGGCGTGATATTTAACTGTTCAGCAAACAAAGAAGAATAGCTTTGGCAGATAATAGAGGGATAACTCAGCAAGTTTAGATGGACTATGCGGATATTTTATGCAATTTAGTGAGATGGGAGGACTGGACAACAGATAAAACAGAGCAAGCTCACATTACTGGATCATCAGTGTTTAAACACTAAATACAGTTTGCTGTAACTTGACAAGCACAAGACAAAGCTAATTTTGTAGCATCAACACCCAGACGCCTGTTAGCACTCAATCAGTTAAACAACACACATGAAATAAAAACACAAGGACATGAACAACTTTTAAAGTGCTTTATCCTAGTTTTCTCTGCCCGGACACAAACTAATGAACAGTGGAGGAAGTTTGATGGGGAGAGAGCTGCGTGGTGGGTCCGTGGCTGCTCTCGGTTAGCCACTGGGGAAAGCATCTGTGGACTGGGAACCGTCTGTTCTTGGGAATCTGTAATTCTTTCAGATCCTTTTCAACAGGAGCTCAGACATACAGTTGCGGCTATTCTAATATTCAGCCAGGGACACTTACTGGGTACACAAAAAGCAGATTGTCCTTTTTCTTGGATCCTAGGGTTCTTCAAAGATTCTCTCAGCCAGCAAGATCATGACATTCACACGTGTCCCCGCTATGCAGTCTTGTGGATCTGCGGGAAAAGAGAAAAGAGCCCTGCTTTGCCTATGCTTTATACCTCTATACCAGGGATGCCAGCTTTGAAATTCCTCCGTCCTGGAAGCTGTCACAGAAACAGGTTAATACTGTGCATTCTGGGATTTAGAGTTTTACCAGTCTTTTTTTTCTGTGTGTAGTTCAAATGTTGTTCTTCATCCATAGCTGGATTCCAACACCTCCAATGCTTCCTCACTTACTGAGTGAGGATGTCATACTAGGTCTAGGTGCGGGCCTGTTTTCCTTGCTCTCTCTTCTCTGCAGGGTTGGACGGGCAGGTGTGATTCATCAGAGCTAATTGCCACCCTTTATAAGGAGCTGGAACCAGGAGGAGGGCGTCAGGGATTCAGAACAGGAAGATCAACAATGGATGCTCTAATTAGAGTCAGCAATGACATAGAGAAAGCTTTAAAAATGAAGGAAATAATGATTATAGTATTTTTTGACATAGAAAAAGCATATGACTCACTATGGAAAGAAGGATTACTTATAAAAATGAAACAGATGGGAATAGGTGGGAGAATGTATAATTGGATAGCAAATTTTCTACTAGATAGGAAAATAAGAGTAAAAGTCGGGAATGATTATTCAAATGAATATAATGTTGAAAATGGAATACCTCAAGGTAGTGTAATTAGTCCAATTTTATTTAATATAATGATCAATGATATTTTCTATGATACTGATAAATGTATAAAATCTGCACTGTATGCAGATGATGGGGCCAAATGGATGAAAGGGAAAAATATTAAATATGTGGTAGAAAATATTAAAAAAGCAATTAGTAAAGTAGAAAAATGGTCTTATGAATGGGGTTTCAAATTATCAGCAAGCAAGTCTTGTTATATGGTTGTCACAAAGAAGAGAAATATTAATATAGAAACAATAACATTGTATGGACAGACTTTAGAAAGAGTAACAGAATATAAATATCTAGGTTTATGGTTGGACAGTTCTTACTCATGGAAAACACATATAGATAACTTAGAAACCAAGTGTAAAAAAGTTATTAATCTGTTAAAGGCTGTGGCTGGAAATAATTGGGGGGCAGATAAACAGTCATTATTAAGCATATACAGGGCTCTCATGAGAGCAATAATAGATTATGGCAGTATTATATATGGAGCAGCAGCTAAAACATCATTACAAAAAATAGAAAGAATACAGTGTAGAGCTTTACGTATATGTACAGGAGCAATAAAAACAACACCTATTAATGCTCTCTTAATTGAAAATGGGGAAACTCGACTGGAAATGAGGAGAATTAAATTAGCTTTAGCATATTGGATGAAAATTAAAAGTAATATAGATAATCATGTGAATTCAACTATTATACAAAATTGTTGGGAATATGTGAAGTTCCAAAGTAATGGATTTGGATGGATGGTTAGGAAATGGATTAAAAAGTATGGATTAGTAGACAAGGAAATAGCTCAATTTAACCCAATTAGCCTTATTCCTCCATGGCTAATACCAGATGTTAATGTAGATTTGCAAATTAATACAATGAAAAATGATTGGAATTTAAATGAAATAGGGATAAAAACTGATATTTATTTAAGAACTACATATAATAATTACCTTCAAATTTATACAGATGGTTCTAAGAATTTAAAAGGATATGTGGGAATAGGAATATATGTTCCAGAGTTTAAAAAATGTATTTATAAAAGAATATCAGATCAATTGTCGGTTTTTACAGCAGAAATGGTGGCAGTTATATTAAGCTTGCAATGGGTGGAGGAGATTCGACCAATCAGGGTGGTGTTGTGCACAGATTTTAAAGCAGTAGTGGAAAGTATTAAGGGAGAAGGAAATAATAGAAAAGATTCATAATATTTTATTTAGATTATATAGGGGTGGCATAGATGTTTGGTTTTGTTGGGTACCAGCACATGAAGGAGTAAAAGGCAATGAAAAGGCAGATAAATTAGCTAAAAGGGCTTTGGAGGGGGAAATAACGATTTCAATTCCTTTTGGGAAAGGGGAAGGGAAATCAATTATTAAAAGAAAAGAAATGGAGGAATGGCAAAAAATATGGAATGAAGATAAGAAAGGAAGAAGATTATATGAAGTGCAAAAGTCAGTTCGAATTCGAAGCATTAATGAAAGAAACAGAAGAGAAGAAATAATAATTAGTAGATTAAGAATAGATCATACCTACTTAAATGACATGCTTTATTTAATAGGAAGGAAAAATAGTGATAAATGTGAGAGATGTGGAGAAAAAGAAAATGTAGAACACATACTGATGAACTGTAAGTCATATATATTTGAAAGGGAAGAATTAAAGAGAACAGTTAGAAGTATAGGGCATGAATGGAATCTTAAAGGTATATTAGGAAATGAAGGAAACATAACAG
The DNA here is from genome assembly GCA_037039145.1 of Fundulus diaphanus. NCBI lineage: Eukaryota > Metazoa > Chordata > Actinopteri > Cyprinodontiformes > Fundulidae > Fundulus > Fundulus diaphanus. Next base: position 11,287,824 of record CM073135.1, read on the forward strand.
ATATTCATAAATTAAGGAAAGCATTGTTTATTTATCTTAAGAATACAAAATTAAATTAAAACCGCAAGCGGTGATGATCGGCCCTCGCAGCAAAGCGCCGCTCTGGCCTATTGGCCACCGCTGGGATTTGCGCACCGCCGGCCGCCCGCCACCGCAGATGCTGTCACGCATTTTGCCCGCCCGTCCACTCGGCGATTCACACGAACGTGTTCGGCAGCGCTCCCCCACGACTCACAAAAAATCTGGTCCAGATCACTCGATGCAGCGAGGAGATACAGCCGTTGAATAATGATAATGCATTTGGCCACCGGACCGGACTAAATCGTTCGGCGGGCCGTACCTTTGACACCCCTGGTTTAAACATTAGAATACCAATTTAATCAAAGGTATCTTACTAGCTGTTAATCCAGCTTAATGTGAAAAGTTAACAAAACCATTTTAGTTTTTTAAAGTTACTTGCTATTTCATGTGTTTAAGGGTTTTGTTTCTTGCATTAAGACAGCTTTTATGAAAGTTTAACATCTAAATTGGTGATACACACCCAAAGGTAATGTAAAAGTAACACTTTAGCAATTGGACTATTGCTAAAGGAACACTTTAGCAAAATCGCGGGGGTAGCAGCTTTATAAAGGAGGCCCAGACGTCCCTCTCGCCAGCCACTTGGGCCACCTCCTCCAGGGGAATCCCAAGGTGTTCCCAGGCCAGCAGAGAAAACAGAGTCTCTCCAGCGTGTCCCAGGTCTTCCCCTGGGCCTCCTCCCGGTGGTACGTGCCCAGAACACCTCACCAGGGAGGCGTCCAGGAGGCATCCTAACCAGATGCACAAGCCACCTCAACTGGCTCCTCTCGACGTGAAGAAGCAGTGGCTCTACTCTGAGTCCTCCCCGGATGACTGAGCTCCTCACCTTATCTCTAAGGGAGAGCCCAGACACACTACGGAGAAAACTCATTTCAGCCGCTTGTATCCAGGATCTCGTTCTTTCAGTCACGACCCAAAGCTCGTGACCATAGATGAGCGTAGGAACGTAGATCGACCGGTAAATCGAGAGCTTCGCCTTTTGGCTCAGCTCTCTCTTCACCACAACGGATCGGTACAGCGCCCGCTTCACAGCAGACGCCACACCAATCCGCCTGTCGATCTCCCGCTCCATCCTCCCCTCATTCATGAACAAGACCCCAAGATACTTGAACTCCTCCACTAGAAGCTGGCTCTTTGGACTTTCCTTTTTTAAAAAGCTTATAGTTAGAGTGGCTCATGTTACCCTGAGCTACCTCTATAGTTATGCTGCTATACGTTTAGGCTACTGCAAGACATCAGGGTCTATTGTTCTTCAATTTTGAATGACTGTTGTCATTTCAGCTTTTAACTTTTTGATTTTTCTTTTTTCTTCATTGTAGGTACACCTGGTCTGGTGTTCTGTTAGCTGTGGCATCATCCAGGGAAGACAGATCACCCGCTACTACCATCTAATGTAGAACTTCTGTGCTTTTTTGTCTGTCTTGTTGTGTCTCTTCTCTCTCTTCTGTAACCCCCAGTCTGTCGAGGCAGATGACCGTTCATACTGAGCCCGGTTCTGCTGGAGGTTTTTCCTTCCCGTTAATGGGGAGTTTTTTTCCCCGCTGTTGCTTCATGCTTGCTCAGTAGGTAGGATTGCTGCAAAGCCATGGACACAGCAGACGACTCTCCCTGTGGTTCTACGCTTCTTCAAGAGAGAATGCTACTTGTCAAGACTTTGATGCAATGAACTGGTTCCCTTATATAGGAATTTTTTTGACCAATGTGTATAATCTGACCCAATCTGTATAATCTGATTGATTTTGACTTTGTAAAGTGCCTTGAGATGAGATGAATTGGCGCTATATAAATAACATTGAATTGAATCATCTCTTTAGACCAAGTAAACTATCACATTTTATGAGACAGTTATCTCATTTTAAAGATATAATCATCTAACGTTATTACTCTTAGCAAGTTAAAGCTCCATAAAAATTTTAGACCAGCTTTTAGTTCCACTCTTTTATTATGCACATCTAGGCTACTTATAAATATAAAGTATGGCATGCCAAAAAACATTTTCAACAAAAGGAAATTTTTGTAATTGCCTTGCAATTTTATATCTAAGCATTAAAAATTATAATATTTCACCAATTTTCACAGCAAGATTGAAATAACGACTATCCAACATTTTAAGATTT